>JAOXOE010000256.1:12877411-12916690 GCA_028565055.1 Phoeniculus purpureus
GGCGGTGGTGGAAAGGAACAATCCCCTCATACCACTGCTTATAAACACCACCAGGATGGCAACTTGAGCTCTGCCACTGAGGAACAGTTCACCTTTCTGGGGGAGTTTTCTGCCTGCAGGGCATTCTGAACTTTCCCACTGCTGGGGCACTGGGTGTCGGTGCTCATACAGGGAAACAGTTCACTGGCTTATGGTATGAACCTCTGCAATCCCTCTGTCAGGACCCTTCTTGTGTGATTAGAAGTTAGGCATAGGCATGAATGCTTTTGTGGAATAGGACTTCCCAATGTGAAACATCAGGAAGCTTAACTTTGCCCAGTGGCTAGCAAGCACCAATCACAAATAGTATTTAGCAAAGAGGATTTGGGAACCTGCTTCCCATGACAAACCCATTTCCTAGTGGTTACACAACACATTGTGGTAACCACCACGCTCCAGCCTTAACTCTGATTCTGTAGGTGGGGTGGCTTTCACATGTGAATTCTTAAGCGTGCTCTTTACGACACATTTCACATTGAAATTGGGTTTTTTTAAGAGTAGCGTAACATAGTAGGAAAATACATAATTTGCTATAAAAGTATCCCTGTAGTTCCTCATGTCATTTGGCCAACACACGTAGACAGTGTCGACTGACATGCTGCCTCTATTCAGGAGGCTGCATTTTCCCGCAGTTACTGGTACATTGGGTCAGAGCTAATGCTGTTGTGTTTTGGTGAAACACGTGACTGTTTCTGCTTGAACATGGCCTAAGTGCAGTAGGAACCCACTACAACTAGAGTACTGAGTCTTCAGGAGTAGAACAAGTTAGTTTAGTTTTAATTCACCCTGCACCCCAAAGAAATTATGTGTTACTTTTTGTCTTCTGTAAGTACTTACCTTCTGTGGCTTCCTGACCCCTAACGTAACAGCTCCTTAGGTCCACTTGGGCCAGACAGCATCTAATTTTGGTTAGATTGAGTAGGTTTTAATTCATAGTGTTTTCAAGGGCAGCTCTGTTTTCTGGAGGAACAAGGTTCATTGGCAGCCCTGTTATGCCACACTTGGTCTTGCAAGCTTGCAGTTCAGCCACAGTCCCAGATCTTGCAAGCACTGGTATGTTATGGCGTGACCCCAAGGAATGTTATTTGTTGATGACCTTATTCTGTGGGGTGGTTTTGTGGGATCATTTATTCTGAGCTTCCAAAACACCTTTGTGTCATTCAGGTGCTTTTCCATAAACCAAGTCTTACAGCTTGTTCTGCACAGCTCAGAAGCACAGCTTTGTAGGCGGGAAGAATTGGCTGTGTCCAATATATCCTTCCTTAATAAACAGCTGATGTGGATGTTCTCAGAGGCATTCTCAGTGCAGAGCCACTCAGCCCTCTAGCAGTCACCTAAACATCTTATGTGTAGTCCCTGGTACGCACCTTCAAATCTAAAATGCCTTTATGGCATTGACAAAACGATCGTACTTTTCTGTAGTTTGATATTAACCTTGGCTTAAGCTGCAGAGTTGAGGCTTTTGTCTCAGACAGACAACAGTTTGCAGGTTTGGGGTTTGTATTACCTAAGCCATGAATTAGCATTTTTGTTTATAGAATCATTCAGGTTGGAAAAAGACCTTTAAGATTATAGAGTACAACCTTACCATTAACCTAACTGTATCAAGCCCTCCACTGAACCGTGTCCCTAGGCTCCCTATAACATGTCCAGGGATTGACAATTCAACTCTCTCCCTGGGCAGCCTGTTCCAAGGCCCAGTGTCTAATCTCAGCTTCCCTTGGTGCAACTTGAGGCCATTTCCTCTTGGGCTATCACTTGTTACCTGTGAGACAACACCAACACCTACCTCTCTACAACCTCCTTTCAGGTAGTTGTCAATTCAGCAATAAGGTCTCCCCTCAGACTCCTTTTCTTCAGACTAAATAGCCCCATCTCCCTCAGCCACTCCCCGTAAGGCTTGTTCTCCAGACCTTTCACAGGGTTCAGGGTGGTTGTTTAGAGCAGATCTACATGGAATACTGACAAGGATGGTGTAAAGCAATTTTGTAATCTGTCCTTCAGACCCTTGTGGTGTCTTGCACCTGAACCTCTGCTGTGGCTCTGCAGGACCCAGGAAGAGAACCTGCAGCTAGGATACCTACCACCTCTCTGCTCTCCACCCATCAGCCAAGGTAAGAAACCCTGTCCCTGGCTGGGCACACACACAAGTAGAGCAAAATCTGTAAACCTTTTATTTTTTTCACTTTGGTCAAAAAATCCTGATCGACCATCCCACTCTTGTACTTTCCCAAGACCAGCCCCTGCCCCCAAAACGCCGGCCATCTCTTTAGCTTCTCAGCTACAGAAGGTTAAATACGCCTGTGAAGCAGGTCAGTGGAAACCTTTAAATACATTGCAAGAAAATGCCCTCAGCGCAGGGAGCTGACCCGTATCCTTCTTCAATAAATAGGTACAATCACTTACTACCGGATAAAGTGCAACAGTGGCAGAGCAGGACTGAGGTAGGGCCGGGGGGGTGGCTACTGCCTGCCCCGCAGCACCCCCGGCTTTGGCGTGGAGGGCGGACGCTTCGCACCGGGACCGGGGTCCGCAGTCTGATCCCACTGCCCGTGGCTGTGCTCAGAGGGCTCGGAAGGCGCCCAGGGCGTTCTCCTCCCACTCTGAGCCCGACTCCGAGTAGCCGCTGGTGTCCTCGGCGTCTGACACGGGCGAGTACTGCCCGCAGAAAGGGCGGCGCGGCGCGGGTGCGGGCGGCGGCCCCGCGAAGGAGGCGGCTTCGGGCCGGCCGTGTGGGAACCCCTCGAAGCCGGGGGGAAAGGCGGGGGCGGGCGGCGGCCACTCGTAGGGGACCGATCGTTCCTCCTTGATGTGCACGATCTGGGCCACGCCGGACAGCGCGAAGCGGGGCCGCTCCAGGACCCGCAGGGGCGGCCGCGGGAAGGGCGGAGGCGGCAGAGGCGGCTCTGTGGGGCCGGGTCGGGGCGGTCCCCGCTGTCGGCGGGACTTGGCGCGGCGGTTCTGGAACCAGACCTGGGCAGAGAGAGAGGGCGGCGGTGAGGGTGAGCGGCCCCGGGGCGGCGAGTTCGGAGGGGGTGGCCCCGGGGCCCCTCACCTGGATGCGGGACTCGGGGATCTGCGTGGCGTCGGCCAGTTTCTCCCGCAGGTAGATGTCGGGGTACATGGTGTCCTGGAACACCAGCTCCAGCGTCTCCAGCTGCGCCGCCGTGAAGCTCGTCCGCTTCCGACGCTGCGAGGCCGCCGAAGACCCCTCCGGCACCGCCGGCCCGGCCCGGCCCCGATCCCCGGGGGGAAGAGCCCTAAGGGCGGGCGAGGCTGGACCGGACACGCCGCCGCCTCCCGCCCACCTGCCCCCGGGGAAGGTCGGGGGATCCGCCGGGGGTTCCCCGAAGCGCAGCGCAGCCATGGCAGACGGCGAGAAAGGGGTCTGGGCCGTCCCACCGCCCTTTATAGCCCGTGAGGGGGGCTCGGCAGGGGCGGGGGGTCTGCAGGAGGCGGCGCGGCCCCGTGGGGTCGACGGGCGCGGAGGTGCGGGATCCCCTGCTGCGCCGTCTGGCATCGCGGCCCCCCTGCCCCACGCGTGTTGGGGGCGGCTGTACCGAACGCGGAGAGGGAGAGGGAGAGCGGGTTCGCATCTGCGTTCTCCGGGCACAAGCTGGTGCTGTTCGGCACCCTGGAGAGGACCGGTCCCGCGGCTGGGCTATGTCTGGTACAGCATCTGTGCTGATCCGGTCAGTTTGCTCCTTCACACTTCACACACAGTTTACTTACAGCTGTTTGCTCTGGCGAGTGAGGGATCTGGCACAGTTATCTCCTCCCGTGTCCACTTTCCTTGTGGCACTTTGCTCCGAGCAGTGCAGCTGGCGGAGGGCCTCCAGCTGCTGCGAAAGCATCTGTTTTTCAGATAGGAGTTAAACGTGCCCGTGGAGCTCCAGCAGCTCAGACCCAGTGGAGATGCCTCGTCTATCACCAAGGCACTTCAAGGAGTGGGGTTTGCCTTCATTTTGGTTTACAGGACCATCTCCCATGGAGAGTGTTTTTGTATGTAGAAATGGTGTTTTGATCGTTAAAAACCACTTCTGAAGGTTTTTTACCTGAAGTCTTTGTAACTTTGTGCTTTTGCACGTGCAGCAACCAGGGTGCTTTTTGTTAATGAAGCTTCGAAGTGGTTCCGGAAATCTTGGCCTATAGTCTGCAGTCAGAAACATGAGACTTGTACAGCGTCCTCAGTCAGCCGGGTAAGGAGACGGCACAGGGGTGAGAGAGGGCACAGGCAAGTGATGATCCAGAAGAGTGGACAGCAATGGTTTGGGTTTCTGATAAAAGACTTGAGGAGGGTTGAATTACTCTGCAGGTTCTCTGTGTGTTTAGAAGATGGTAGAGGTGGCAACAGAAGGAAATTACTCCATATGCCATTTGCACGACGAATACTGTATTCTGTTCTACACCACGTAACCTTTGCTGAAAAACACAAGCAGAGGTTTAGTTCCTGTGTAATGCAGAAGAGAAATGTGACATCCCTTAAGCTTCTGAAGGACTTCACCCTCCTTTAAATTATGTCCTTATAGGGATGTTGATTTTAGTTTCTAGGGTTTGGTTAGAGTTGATTCAGTATGCCAGACAGAGATTGGCTTTTTCAGGGAGATGTGTTTTCTTCACACGTTTTTCTTTCAGCTGCAGCAGCCCAGCTGCTGGCACCATGGGCCTCCCACTGCTCACCCCCATCCTGCTGCTTTCCCCTTGGCTTACTGGGTTGCTAAACTGTATGTGGGTCCACACAGTGTGATCAGGGAACTACTTCCAAATTCAGTGAACTGTACAGACACAGCAGAGTTGCGTTTTTTAATCCAGACATGGGATTCCCTGACTGTGGGTCACCAGAACCCTTTGGGAAGACCATACAAGTGAGAGGACTCTGCCAGGTGGAGTGTGAGGGAAAGGAGGGGATCACATCTGGGGCGCTTCAAGCACTGCCACCACTGGGGCAAATGCTGAGCTAGAAGAGGACAAAACTGAGACAGACTGTCCAGCAGTGTGGTGAATTTTGGTGTCAGACTTCCCATTAAGGCAGCTACTTTATCAATGTACGTTGAATACATACTCAGGAAAGAACAAGTACTGGGAGCTAATAGAGCTATTCCCAACTCATAAATCTGGAAATGGGCTGGCTCTTTGATCTCTGACTGCTGTGACATCCTTCAGGCCAAAAGCCTCCTCAGTTCCTCTGCACTTCACAGAACCAGAGGTGTTCCTGTGGCTGTCTTGTGCAGCAGCTAACATGCTACTTTGGTGAGTAAAGGAATGGAGATGCTTCTCAGGCCTGAAAGCTTTCTTTGGCACAGGTACAACTTTTATAGGATGGTTAAAGAATCCACTTTGTTATAGTGGAAGAAGAATAACTTCTACATGTTAAACTTTGCTACAGATCCTGTGTGAGCTCAGTCCAGCTGCTAGTTCTGCAGTACAGGAATTAGAATATGGAATAGGAAGCCCGTGTTTTGTGGCTCAATGGAACAGGCTGGGAACAGTTGTGCTGTAGTGATGGTATTGTGGTTGGTGCCCTGAATGCAGCCAAGAGTTGCACACAGAGGCTGCAGGCTGTGGGGCTGGTGCTTAGTCACTGAGTCACTGGAGCGGGGGTTTTTAAAAGGTCTTCTAGTGATAGGATATGGGGGAATGGTTTCAAGCTAAAAGAGGGCAGATATAGATTAGATCATAGGAAGAAATTACTCACTATGAGGGTGGTGAGGCACTGGAACAGGTTGCCCGATAAATTGTGGATGCCCCATCTGAGGAAGCATTCAAGTGCTCAGCTGGGCAACCTGGTCTAGTAAGAAGTGTCCCTGCCCATGGCAGGGGGGTTGGAACTAGATGATCTCTGAGGGGCCTTTCAACATAAACCATTCTAAGTTTGTTGCCCATCTATGGATGATGGCATTTTCCAGCTGACATTCCCACAGTTTACCTATGAGCGGCTGAGGTGGATGCAGGCAGGCAGGGCTGCACTGCCTGGCTCCACATCTCTGCTGCTGACCTCTGTATGGTTCCAACTCTCTCTGTCTCTGTTTCCCTTTCGGGGCTGGCTAGCTGACACCAGCATGCTGATATATCTTGGCAATGAGTCCTCTTCTGTGTGCCAGCTTTATGTGCTGAACACGAAAGCAGAGCAATTCTGGGGCAAGACCAGAGCCCAGGAATCATACTTTCCTGTTGCTAAAAGCATTACACATGAATTTCTTCTGTTGGATCCTTTGTGGCCACCCTTTGGTACTGGCTTGTTTTGAAAGGGCTCTACGATGAAAGAAAGGCAAAGCAGGACAGTGCTCTGATTGTAAAAGAGTGTACTGTTGGGTTGGGATCAGAGTAGGAGGCTTTCGCCTCCTCCTAGGCAAGCAGGATGACATGAAAGACAGCTCTTTGCTTTCTTCTACCAGTTCTCTCCCCTCCCAACATTGGAACACCTCCCCACATCTCCCACAGAGTGCCATCCCACCAATGTGCTAGAAGCAATGCCTGCGAGGTGCTGCAGTAATGCCTCCTGCGGCAGGAAAAACCACCATGTCTGCATTCAGCAGAGTTTCCTTTTTCCTTTCTCCAACAAGAAGTTTTGCATCCTGCTGCACCCCTTCTGGCCTGACAAGGATGTTTCTAACACCTCGTAAGTGCCACCATCCACATGGAGTTGCACCTAGGTAAGGAGCATTTAGGAAGACATTAGTTTATTGCTATGTTGTACAGATAACAGATGACAGCCAGCTTCAGCAGCGTTACGCCAATCTTCGGTATCTGTCTAGAAACTGCTTACACTTCTATCTGTGCTGGGTGTGCCTCTGTGCTCAGGTACCTGTGCCGAGGGACTTCTCACAACAGGAAATGTTCCTGTGCCCACAATGAAAACACTCTCAGGTGGAAAGCACATTCGTGTTACTGCTGCCAGCTCTGAGCATCCAGCAAAGACAAGACAGGCGCCGCTGAAACACTGAGAATTGGACAAGAAAGGGAAGATGGGCTTTGTGCAGGGTTGGCTGGTCTGTTGGCTTTTCAGCCTTTTGCTTATCAAGCTGGGGAGATTCTCTCAGGCTGTTGAGAGCCACAAAGTCATCTTTTAAACATACAAATCAAGATCCTGACTTCTGTGAGTCAAGGAGCTGGGGCTTGGGAAGCAGCCTAAAGCGCATGGCAGGAGTAGGCAGCAGTGTGACATTCAGTCGTGACTTTGCTGCCAAAACAAACGCTGTTCTTTAGATAACTAACACAGATGAGCAGTTCTGCTGCTCAGTCCTCGAGGGGATGAGACACGATGGGTTTTCCCATGTGGTTGTTTGTAACCACTTATACAGCCTTTGCTGTGTTAAACCTCCTCTGGCTTGTCACATCACTTGTTCCTTCTAGGGCTCTGCAGGGCAACAGCTCTTGCACTGTGGTTCTTTTCACTCCAGCAAAGCTTTTCATTCTTTTACGTTTTAGTGGCTGCTTTTCCACACAAATTCTCTGGCATCTAAATCCAACATCAAAGCTTTTACAGGTGCAAATGCAGCGGTGTCTTGTCTTCCTGACCAAACTCACTCAAACTTGGTATCTTGGAGATCTTGATTTCTGCATCAGTTTTAATTGAAACTGGCCAACAGGTTCAAATGCTTTTATTAGGAGACAAACCAAAAAAGGACCAGTGGTCACACAAACCTGGTTTCACTAAGTTAGAGAAAGTTTAAGAAAAGCCCAAAACACGCTTTGCTATTGAGACTTATGTTAGGCTTAAGTTCAAACTATGTTGAAGAAGCAATGCCTGTATATTGATCTCACAAACAGAACTACTTGTAGGCCGGGCATCTTTTGCTGGCTGAATACAGAACTACAATTGCTCCAGAGCTTCTGCTGGCATGAAAATGCTGTTACAATTTCCAGCTTCTCTAGCAGGGCCCTGGTAGCAAAAAAGTCATTAATCTACACTAGACTCAGATTTTGAGGGGTTTTTAATTCTGCCTAGGAGCAAATCTTTAGATGAATGCTTGGTTTACCTCTGGTTGCTCCCAGTCACAATGACAAAGCTCTTTACAGCCTCCAAATGCTTTTGAAGGTCTACAAGGTCTTCCCAAAGGACATACACTGAGATCTATATTTTGAGGCACATCCAAGCCTTGAGGTAGAATTTTGAGATCTCACAGTGATGTCATGGTTTTAATTTAAAGTTTGTATTTCATAGTGTTTGTGGTTTTCACCCTCATGGCTGTAACAAGGAAAGTCTAGAAGGTGCGCTGCATGTAGTCCTTACTTTGGCATCGTTTACCTTCAGCCTGTTCTTGAGATACCTGAGCTGCCAGTCCATCTTGGGTGTTCAGCTGTGTCTCTGAGAGCAGCTCCTCACCAGAACCCCAGAAAGGCTGCCTCACTCTGCACGTCATCCTCTGCTCCTAGGAAAGTCCCAGAACAAATCCCAGGGGTTTTGCCTTCCTAACTAGTTCAGGAATCGTATCTGAGGGCTCATTCTGCCTCTCAGAAGGATGGATGATGCCATACTTGCACTTAGGGCTGTGCTGTTCCCACTGTGTGTGTGTGGTGGGTGTGACTGGTACAGTGACTTGTCTGGAAAGTGTCACAGGCTGAGGATGTCACTGTTGTGTTCAGAGCTCCATCTCTGGTCTCTTGGGTGGTCCCAGTCAAACTGCTGACTTCTGCACCTCAGTATCACTTCTGCAATAGCTGTACCTGTCTGTGACCCTCAGACTCACCTCCACCTGCAAATGCAGTGGATCCAGAGTCTTACTGCAAAGTCAGAAGCGTGACTTGGCCACAGTCCAGGGTGTCTCCAGGCTGTGCCACTGGGCAGCAGGCGCCTGGGCACTGGGGCTAGGGAGTGAAAGGGAGAGCAGTGCTGTCCTTGTTGTGTGCCTGACTGTGATCCATGGTGGTGCAGCCTCAGTGTCCTGAGGTTCAAGGGCTGGGCTGAACCCTTTTCAGGGCTTTTGTAAGGACAGGTAAAAGCAGTGGAGAGTGATGTCAAGCCTGGTGACATCAATCCCCAACACAGGACACTGCTTGTGCAGCCCAGCCCAGTTGCAGGCCAGTCTTGCCCAGCAGCTCAATGCACAGATCCTCCACAGGGTTAAAATAAACATGTTACGAGTGGTTGTGTTCTCTCTGAAAGGTGGCTCTCTGGCTCAGCCAGGAGCTGATTACACCTACACGTGCATGGCCTGTTTGAGAATTAAACTGCTGTCTCTCTTCGGTTTGGGTAACAAGGAACTAATAGTATCTTGTGACTTTATCCCTGTGCTTAGGAGGGGGATGTGATTTGGTGGGGTAAGCGATTTCCTGAGAGGTGTGAGACGTGACTTCAAGACCTGGTGGTGCTGTTGGTGTATTCTGTTCCAAGGCATTGATAAGAGCTGCAGACACACAGAAAGCCTTGAAGAAAGCAGCGTGGGGGAGGCGTAAGAACCCAGCAAATGCATATGAAAAGATCAAGGGGCTGCATTTGCTAAATCCCAACAGGAACAGATTTGGGGCATCTAGCCCAGGTTCAGAGAAGACCCAGACAGTAGCAAAGGGGCAAGAGCAGAGTATGTCTGATGACTGGCACCTGGTTCCATACCTTCAGAGGGAGAGGAAAGCCAAGGATTTGTGAGTGGGAAGGAAAGAAGAGCAAGTGGTGGGGGTGAGAGGAGGGAAGAGGCAATAGGGAGAAACCTACAAGGAGATAGAAGAGGCTGATCTGAAAGGGCAGGAGATATTTAGGGTTCAGTTTAAACACTGTTGAACCTCAGCGTGCCTGTGAGTTTTGAAATACCCTGAGAACGGCAGGACACATGTACCAGACTCTCACTGTTGTAGTCCCACAAAGACTGCTACAGCAGCAAGCCCTGTGCTGAAACAGTTCCTTGCTGCAATTTGTCTTGGTGCCCTCTCTGATTTTATAGCCTGTGGTATTGTGAGAGCACCTAAAGCCTCTATTGAGCAAAGCTCATCGTGTTGCTTTGCTTACTCACACGTTCTGAACAAGGTCCTACCTCATTCTTAGAGGTAGTTTCCTTAAGGAAGAAGCTATAACAACTGTTGATGCAGATGATCGTATGTGTAAAATTACAAGATTATCTGAACTCCTGGTAATATTTCATTAATTCACTTTTTCTGGAGACACACCAAAAAAACCTCCAATACCCACCAAAACAAAAGAGGAAGATAAGAAAGGAAGAGCCAAGGGAAAAAGACAGGACTCTATTTACCTCCAGGAAGGTAAGTATTCAAGGGAAAACATGCAGCACCTACTGAGGTGAAGCAGCCTTCCAGGGTGCAGCCAGCATACACACACAGCAGGGCTGGCAGGGGACCACAGGGTGATAGATAGCAGAGAGGCCACATCCTCTTTTAATAGCACTGAATAACAGAAAGAAAAGCTCCAGACTGTCCCCTCTCTTCATTCTTCAGGCTCCCTGGCCTCAGCAAGCAGCGTTAAGGCATTGTTACATACCTTTAATTGGCAGACTCCTAAACCCTCACCATCATCCCTGCACATAGTGATGTCTTCCTTCTATTCTGACTTAGCAAATCACAGTCACAAGAGTCTGTTTCTGTCTTGCAGTGTCTGGTACCTGTCTGAGTGACAGGTGAATGGATTTTTATGATAGTTTCAACATTTTTCTTCTTCTTTTTAGGTTAAAGTTCATGTCTCATGGGTACTGAGCAAAGCATCCAAATGTAGAGTGAATTTTGCTCCAAAGGTTCAAAGCCAGAAGGCAGCATTCAGAACCAGAACTTCTGCAGTAAGTTTGGATGCCTGTTGCAAGGGATCCACTATCATTCTCTGCCCCCGGTTGCTCTGGTGCTAGTAAACCCCCCCAGTCTTCCCTCTCTGAATGGTACCAACTGGAGGTTTCTTCAGATGGCTTCCCTGCTGCTGCTCAGGCATGTGCCAAGGCCAGTGCTCTGGCTTCAGTTTTATCATTCATTCTAAAAATGTCTCTATCTAAAAGAAGAGAGAAATCAGTCTTCCTTTCTGGTTAGTCTTGGAGACAAGCACTGTTGGTCTCACGTTTCATGGCAATTGCAAGAAAACCATTTTGGTTTGCTCTAGCATTATTTCTGCTGTGTTTCATTTTCAAAGACATTCAGGCCTCTGTACAGTTTGGAAGATTTTCAGCTTTAACATGTAGATGGAAGGTGAGACGTTCCACCTGTGCTGGTGCTTTGCAGCTGATCATTAAATCAGCAGGTTTTGGGGATCATAGCTGGGGAGTACAGCAGTTGCTGTGCCATTTGATGAAGTGATTCTCGTTCTTGCATGATTTGAGTCATGTTTTCTTTGCTATTTAAAATCACACTGAAGAAAAGAAGAAGAAAATACCATGCCACCAACCCAGGAGGTATTATTCCTGTGGGTTATCCTGATTTTTGTAAGCCCACGGCAGAATCTTCTGGTGTCTGACTCATACAGAAGCTCCATGCATTTGCATATAAAAGTATCTGCTCCTTCCTCCCCCACCATTCCACCCTCCCGCCTCAACCATCCCAGATAAGCTGGCTGATACCATGTTGCCTCTCTCTGCAAACACACTCTCTAGGCTATGTCCCTACCCTTCAGCCTCCGCCTGCGGCGCTCTGGGCTGCCCTGCTCCAGCAGCTCTTGCTCCAGGGTTGTCTCATCCCCATTTTCTGTGGCATCTGGTTGTCTTCCACTATTATTCAAGCTCAGCACCTCTGCTTCTCTTTCTGGCAGCATTAGTTTTCTATTTGACTTTGGCCGGGTTTGTCGAGGGTGCACTCTTGTCACCTCCTTAGTCTAATCCTCTCCTTTGTTGTCTGAAGGTCTTCCTCTCTTTATTGGTACTTTTATCTTTTCCTCCACTGTCTTTTAGTCCCCTTGATTCTTTCCCCTCTCTCTTGCATTTGACCGAGCTAGTTTCACCCAAATTACTTGGAGGACTGCAGACGTTTGTCCTTGACAGTTTTCTTCCCCGTCCCCTGGCAGTGTCTCCGTGCCGCTGGACACATGCAAAAGAGCAAATCCATTCATTACTCCACGTGAGACAAGTGCAGTCCCAGACCGACAGTGACTCCAGGCGGCGGCGATCGCAGGTGCTCTCTACTGCCATCTTAGCCATCACTGTATCTTTGCGAGATCATGTTCTTCCTCTTCTGCTGCTGTGGCTTCACACCTGGGAGGCTGCCTTAAAGCCTTTAAGGTAAGAGAAGGTGTAAAGGAGCAATGAGAGTTTGCCACAAGGCTTGGGCGATTCAAAAGGGGTGCAGCAGCATCACAATAGAGGTTTCTATTTGCAGTTTTACTAGAACTGCCTTCTTGTCACCACCCGTGGGTTCACTGCTGATGCCTGAAGCACGATTGCAGACAAAGTCTTTACAATGGTGGCAGGACACTGCAAAATTTGGCACAATGACACATCAACCACAGCATCACCTCACCCTACATCATGTATGTCTTGGTCAGTGCAGACATTCACAGTTCTCTAGCGTTTCAGAAAGGTTTTATTTCTCTCAGGTCTTGTCGGGATAGACCTTGAGGTCCTCAAAGGGCAGCAGTGAGGAGATAAGGCGTTTCTTCATTAATCTCTCTTGGTTGAACTGTCCTTCCTCTGTGTTTTGTATTTCTTATCAGATAAGGCGTGAAGAGCAGTCCAGGAGAAGTAGGGATCTTGCTGATACTGAAAATCCTGACAGGCTGGAGACTGATCCTCCCTGCCTACAGAGCTTGATTTTGCAGACAAATGGTGATCTGCATAGTGCAGGCTCCGGATAATTCTCAGCTGTGAGATGTGAAGAGTCATACAGGAGTGCACACAAGCAAAACCCTGTATGTTGTGCTCTTTCCTCATTCTGAGGGATGAGAAAATTCTAGACACAGTGTCCAGGGTGTGCATGAGCACTGACCTCCTTCATCTCAAAGAGATCTTTCTTTGCATTTGAGCTTTCCACAGCAGCAAGGTGAATAACCAAATCTGGGCTGTCCAGATGTCTCAATCAAATGACACTGTAAATGACTCTGGCCCTGTTGCTGAAGGGAAGGTGTATGGCATGCTGGCAGAGACACAGGAGGTTGTTCCTAGAAAACCTCCATAAGATCAGTGGCTGCTTCCTGCTCTCCAGGCCATTATCTAATCTTGCAGCAATGCAGCTTCACCAGATTCCTTCAGCTAACCAAGTGGAACAGCTGGCTTCAGATGGGAAGTCTACTTAGAACCATGTAAAGTGTATAGGCACAGAGCTGCAGAAGACCAGGTCATTGCAGGTCTGCTTAGACAGCACTGGTGACATTGTGGGGATGCTGCAGGGCACTGTGCTGTATGAATTGCATGGGCTGTGTGTGCCCTGGTCACCCGTGTAACACTCTCCAGTGGTCCTCTTGTGTAGTGCAGCATAAAAACGGGAGGAACCGCTCTGGAGTGAGGCTGGACAGGACTTCCATGGTGGCTGGAGTCACACGTTTAAGCATGCTTATACACCCAGGAGTACTGAGGGAGACAGCACAAGTGCTCACCAAGCCACTTTCCATCATTTATCAGCAGTCCTGGCTAACTGAGGAGCTCCCAGTCAGCTGGAGGTTAGCAAGTGTGACTACAGGCCTGTCAGTCTGACCTCAGTGCTGAGGAAGGCTATGGAGCAGATCATCTTGAGTGCTATCACGTGACACGTACAGGACACCTGGTGATTAGGCCCACTTAGCGTGGGTTTATGAGAGGCTGGTCCTGCTTGACTAACCTGATCTTGTTCTCTGACAAGGTGATGTGCTGAGTGGCTGAGGGAGCTGGGCTCATTTAGCCTAGAGAAAAGGAGTCAGAGGGGAGACCTTGTAATTTTTCACAGCTATCTGAAAGGAGGTTGCTATGAGGCGGTTGATCAATCTCTTGACCCAAGTAAATAGGACAAGAGGAAATGGCCTCAGCTTGCACCAGGAGAGGTTTGGATTCGATAACAGGGAAAATTTATTCACTGAAAGCTTTATTGAATATTGGAACAGGTTGCCCAGGGAAGTGGTAGAGTCACCATTCCTGGAGGTTTTTAATAGCTATGTAGATGTGGTGTTGAGGGACATGGTTTAGTGATGAGCTGGCAGTGCTGTGTTAGTGGTGGATTCCATGATCTCTTCCAGCCAAAACATTTCTGTGCATCAGAAATTCATTTGACATTTTGAGAAGGGGAAGGCAGTGCTGATCATTCCTGTCTGTTGTGCTGGGTATATGATGATGCCCTTGGCTACAAGGATGATGCCTTTTCCAGCACAGAGGAATCTTGTATCCGTGCAGTTTTAAGGTTAAATTGTGCCATCACACACTTGAGACAGTAAACAGTGGCAGAGACAGTGGCAGATTGTGAAAGGGGCTGTGCAGTACCTCTTACCAATGACGTCTTTGGCACACCACCCAGCCAACACCCAAGGAAGGCTCTCAGACTGGTGATGCAGTGTCTCCTCTCAGTTTGCAACCTTTCCTGGTGAAGGTAGGTTAGACATCCCTGGCTTGTCCTTTTAAATGAACTTCTTGATAGGACAGAGGTAAAGAGTAAGTCATTGACATTTCCTCATGAGGTGTTTTAGGATCTCAGAAGAAACCATAGCCGGAAAACAAATGTTCTTCAGTCACAGGCTCAGAAGGGAGGCACAGGGCATCTAAAGCTGCAAAAGGTACCTCAGGAAATCCAGATCATTTGAGTATGTCCAGCAATTTAGTATAGATACACATGCAAGCACAAGTTGAATTACATTTTAGGAACTAGACCTCATACAGTCAGCACTGTTGAAACCTCTACACTAAACCTTTACTTGGCAGATTTGCAGCCCTGCTTGTTTCATCGTACACTGCTTTGCAAGTTCTGTACCACACCGGAAGTCCTCTGAGTAGCAGCCATGAAAAGGAATTGAACCAAAAGTGTCTTCCAATAGTGCCACATGGAAGAGAACCAATTGCATACAGCAGGGACAGCAGCTGCACCTCTTCTTGTATCATCACATCTCTTGTCAGCCAACAGATGTGATGATGGAGAGAGAAAAAGGAGCCTGGAAGGAATATGGGCAAAAATTTGGATACTTTGTGGAAAAATACTTGATTAGTTTGTGATTGCAGCTCCACAGGCTGGCTGGTGTCATTGCTGATGGACAGAAATCCAGGCACAAAATGTATCTCATCCCATCTAGCAGGCAAAGGGGGTATGTGGCTTTTTATATGAGTAGCCCAGGTGAGTTCATGGAGCACTGCAGTGGGGGGTGCATCCTATCCCAACCTCTTTCCTTAGTACCTAACTCCCCCTGCATTAGCTACAGAGATTGCAGAGTACAGGCAGGAGCCTCTCTGAATTGGTGTGGTGAGTCCCTGTCCTCAGGTTCATGGGACTTGTTCCAAAACTATTCCCCTTCTTGCTGCTGTAGAAGGTCCTCATGGCAGTGGTGTGCCATGCTGCGAGGATTTAAAACAATGCAGAGGTTTTGTTCAGGAGGTTTGTTCTGCAGCAGATGTCATCCTCGAGGACTGTTACCCTCAGTAGCCTTGAGTTCTGGGTAAGTTTCCTCCAAACAGAGCTTTGTTATTTTCTTAACAGCAAGTGAGGTGCAGAGCACACTCCTGAAAGCTCTGGAATCTGGTCTGGTCCATAAAGGGGTTTAGGTGTGTAATGCTCCTCACCAATGGTTTTTACTGCTCTGCTGCTTTTACTCAGGTTCCAGCAGCATCACAGTGGCACCAGTGGTAACAGTGTAGAAGCACTTGGCCTCTTTTGGTCTGGGCAGTTATCTATGAAGTGAGAGCTACCTACTCACTAGCTTTCTACAGCTGTCAGTCACTGCTGGCCAGGACAAGATTTGAATGCTTGGTCCTGAGATGAGAGACTTCACCCTGTCATTCTTCTCCAGCGGCAGCCGCTCTGCCTGAAGAAGGGCTTTCAAGAGCATTTCTGATGGCCACAGGAAAAAGAAGAAAATGCATCCCCAGGCTTTTTCTTCCGTGCTGGCATTGCACTGCCTGCCGTGACCCAATCTGCTCCCAGCAATGCATGGCTTTCAGGTTCCATAGGCTGGATGGAATGTATTTTAGAGCAAGACTCTATTTAGCCATGATGTCAACTGCAGCCAACTATAAAAAGCTCAGTAATGCTCTTTGAAAGTGTAACAGCTGCTGCTCCACACAGTCCCTGGTGTATTACCATCCTGCCCTACTTCATGCACATACAACCAAAATAAAATACTATTGCAATCGTCTGATTATATAGTTCAAGGAATTTGGGACATAAACTCCCCAGAAACCAGGAGGAATTCAAGGTTAGACAAACGCAGTGATTTTACACAGCTAGTTAACAGGTAATTTTATCTGGCTTTGCAGCGTAGCCTGACTTTTACCCAGTACTGGACTATGTGCTACCAGCAATCCCTGCATAGTGCCAGCAGAGCAGCAAACCTTTCTGTTGGACTGCTTTGCTGGATGTTGTCCATGTACAGTTGTAACCTGAACCCTTGCATGGAGGAAGTTCAGCAATGCATTACCTAACATCTGAAATCTGATCATGGATGTGGCCATGTATATCTGAAAACACATTAACTGGGTCCAAACTTCCCATAAAAGTCAGACTCTTTAAGGAAGTGAGATTTATTAATCTGCAGTGCACAAAGAAAAGTGAATGACTCTGGAATTGTGCTGTCACAACTCACTGTCACAGACCATGGGGTCTCACCTGAATCTCTAGGGACAGCACTGAAACCGTAAGTGCTGTAGCAAAGCACATTCTTTTTTAAAATGTGAGCAATAAATGTTTAGGAGCATTTCACTCTGCGGAGTTCCTTCTGTTGAGGACCTTCATACATTTTCCAGAGATGGGTCTCTGTTTTACTAAAACAAGGGAAGGTTGAGTGGCCTGCCCATAGTTATGCAAAAGCCAGCAATGACAGAGCTCTGGCTCTGCCTCTCCCTTCCCCAAAACTACCAGCAGTCCGTCCAGTTCAACCAAATGAGGCACCTCAAACAATGTGATTCCAGGAAGCAAGTTACATAAAAAAGACAAGGAAATATTTCTGAAAAAAATCATGGGAGATTTGATGACCTTGGCTTTGCCCACTGGGAAGTTCCTGGTTTGCTGTGGTGATTGCCTGAAGTCTCGCTGGACTGAGCCTGACTCAGTGGGGTCCAGTGTGGGGACCAGTCAGGCTGAGGAACTGCACCCTCCTGCCCCACAGAGCCAGGTGGATCCCCCCAAGCTCCGGGTCCATTCTGCACCCCGGAGAAGCAGTGTAATGTAGCCGCTGTGTTGAGGGCAGGATGATTTTGTTTTGTAGTGCAGATAAGGTCTTTGTAGTGTGGGTGAAGAACGGTCTGTTCCTAAGTGATGTGTAAACTTCTCTGGCACAGGTTTGAAGTGGCGGTGAGCTCACCAGTCTGCGAGGAAATGGTCGGCTGCCAAACTTGGCTGTTACCAAAGGTGACAGGACAGCCATGCAGTGTGAGGAATGACTTAGCATCAGACAAGGCTGCTGGGATAGAAATGCACTCCTCAGGATGGGCTTATCCGTGTCTCGGAGTGCTGGCTACACCCAGCTCCCAAGCTTGTTTCGCCCATGAGGAAATGCAAGGCACCCAGAAGTGAAAGCAAGCGGCCTCCAGTCACATGGGAAGCTTGGGAGGGATCCAGGGAGCAGCCTCAGTGCCCAGGCCCAGAGCTGCAGGCGCAGGCTTATCCTTCCCTGCCAGCTCCCTGGAAACCCCTTGGGCTTCCTCATGGCTGCTCCCTGTGCTGCGGGCAGGAGCAGCACTAGCAGGATCAGGAGCTGGCTGGGGAGATGGTTCCTTGTGTGTATAAACACACATGAAAACAAACCACCCTATAGTTGTTTAAATAAACCAAGGGTGACTGGTGTCAACAGACTGAGCTGAATTTACACGCTGCAGCTTGTAGCAATACACTGTCAGGTAAGTGCTGGCACATGTTTGGTGTCTGGCCATGTAAACATAATGGTGTCATGGGGAGCTGAGTTGCTGCACAATTCAAGGTTGTAGCTTTTAATAATGGTACCGAGGAAACAGGATACTGGAAATCCTTGAACATTCAGTAACTTCCCAGCTAGAGCTTTTATTTGTCCTCTAATAATTTACAGATTATTTAAGACTTTAGTATACCCCTTGATAACTAAGAGCATCATTCTTCAGATATTGAGCAGCCTCCATTCTAAACAGGGACAGCTGGCACATTTTGCAAAGCTTTTGTCTACCTTTGTTTGAGGCTTTGTGACAACTAAGTGGCTTCCACACTTCTAGAAGTGAGACGGGTACATCACTGGCCATGAGCCTGTTTGTTCAAAGAAGAAAAGAAAATAGTGCTGCAATCCTATACCAGTGACAAGATGAAGCTGTCTGTCTCGTACAATAGCCATAGAAACCTCAGGATCCTGGTGTTCTGACTCCCTGGCTATGATTTTCCACAGTGACCAAGTAATTTATTTAATCCTTTCGCTACCTCTTTGTAGAATCTTGGAGTGTTAGGGTGTCAGAAGGAATCATCAAACTAACTCCTGCAAGGCAAGGAAGGCAAGATCTTGCAGTATGTCACTGGGGGGAAAAAAGAGCTTTCATTTCAAAACCAATCTTTTCCCTCTGATATATTTTACAGGTTGAGAAAAACAAACTCTTTCAAAAAAGAAAATAAATTGGAAACTTGGATCCTTTTGCAATGAATCACAGAATGTTAGGGGTTGGAAGGGACCTTGAAAGATCTTCTAGTCCAACCCCCCTGCCAGAGCAGGAAAATGGTATCAAAACTGACATCTTCTTTCTTGCGCTTGTGGTAAGAGAAATTTTCTTCTTTGGATCATCAGGACTTCCCAGTCCTCCTGAAGGATTTTTCTTCTGACTCCTAAACAACTGTTAAAAAGATGAAAGTTCTTATTTTGTAGTGCATTACATTACTTGCCTCTACATAAGTACTATTTTCATCAAACTCGTTGCATTGGATACTCTTATTTCTGTGGGATTCGGGAGCCCTGATCAGGACCAGGACTGGATTATTCTGTTAAAGTGATCAACAGTGAGACAATTACGTTTTGCAAACCATAGTGAGGAGTGTGGGAATGAATACCCACGGGATGGGGCATTTTACACCGTAGTGATAAGATTCAATCAGCAAAGGTTGCTGCTGCCCTCTTTTTGAACAGAGAGGATTAGCACGAATCTGCTGCCTGGTTACTGGGAGGTCCTGGGCACGCTGCTGGTGATGTTTGGGGCTCCTTCTGGCAAGGGATTTCCTTCCCCAGGTTTTGGTCTGGAAATACACGTCAGTTGCTGTTGTGGATATCAGAGCCTGCTCTCTATTGTTGTTTTGCTGTTACATAAAGGCTACTCCAATGATTACAGTGAAGGGCACTCTATGGAGGCCTGTCATAAAAGCAGCACACAAAAGGAGATACTACATTCACAGATTTTTGAGCCTAAGGGCTTGCCTACATGAGAGATCTTTTCTTTTTTGCTGCATCTCGGCGAGGTTAAAGATGCACTCTTCCTGCGGCTCTCTGCACAGCAACATCTAAACGAGGGCTTTTATCAGCATAACTATGTCAGCACAAGACCCAGCTCTTAACTCACATAATTGCACTGGTAAGGCTCCTTAAGTGGAGGCCAGCTTATATAGCTTCTGCAGATGGAAGGAGGCAAGAGAATTGCTTCTTTCATCATTATAGCGCTTTATCTCAGGGGCCTAGTGCTGACATTCTGAGTGTTGTTAACCTCTGCTATTTTAGGACTGGTGTGTAGGAGCACATTGCCACTGAGTCAAGCATTCAGATACTTCTCTCCTGGGAATATGGTTCAGAGATCTGGCTGGTAAGATGTAATCACCTTGGTTAAGCCTTTGCTTTGAGAAATCTTGCCCTGTTTTTCCCAGACAAGCCAGCCATCCTGGACCCTGTTTTACATAAGGTACATCATGAGGTCTCCAGTGGACCACTCCATGACTCCTTTAAATTCTATGTTAATGTCATTCCTCTCCTCATGCAAAGTTTTCATTATAAATAAAAAATAAAAGGAAGGAGGCTGCATTTCACCATGAGTCAGAATTGCCACTGAAAGCCCACCATACCAAAACAGCCTTCTGCAGTGACCAGGAGAGGAGACACGGCCTCTCCAAGAACATCTGCAAGCCCAGAAAAAGCACAGTTACTAGTGCTGCCCTTACCCAAACACAGATTTGTGACAATGCCCTGCAACAAAGGATCTTCCATTATTCTTGTAAGGAAGGATGCTGCTGCTTATATCCTTTGAGGACAGACTACTCACAGATAAAGAGAATGGGAAGTCTTGTCTCAGTAATTTGTACTGTGCTGCCCATTAGAAAAACTGAAGTGAGGAGGTTGTAATTCAGTTTTCATCTTCATTCACTAGCTCCACTCAATATAATCCACTCTGATTTTATTATCCTTGATGAGAAATCAAACCTGAGAGAGTAAGATTATGTCCAAACACTATTGCCAGTCCGACCAGACCAGTATGATTCTCGGCAGTTCTGCTGTACAGTAGATTTCAGTCTAGAGTTGTTGCCACTGTGAGCAGCTTCCAAGGTCCACAAAAGCCACAAAGAAATCCCACTGTGCAGGATCTGCCTCTCTACTACCAGTCCAGAGATAGAAATTGCCTGCTGGAGTCCAATTCTACTCACACAGAATAAGAGAGGTAAAAATACACTTCCTGCACTGAAAAGATGTTCATTAGAGCAGAAGAGCACAGGTAGGGATGAAAAGTGCCTAGTGATCTGACTATGCCAGTAACAGTAGTGTGGCTGGATTGGCACAGTTACTTCTTAGGGTGCAGTTTGGTATTGCAGCCATGCTGCTCTACAAGCTCGTTTCTGTCCATGTTTCCTGTTTGTGTTGCTTTCCTTTACTGCATGTAGTGGCTGTGTGGCCAAGGGCAAAGCTGTTCATCTGGCTGATAGGAGCAGCAAACTAACTATTCGGTAACAACTAGTAGTTTTCAGCCAGATTAGACAGCTGAACCAACTCACCCTGAGCCATCCATTGCCCGATTCAGCACTAGGAAAAGGGCAGGAGAATGCAGCTGGGAGCAGCGGTGGAGTGTGACCACCACTATTGGCATTACCTTATGGCTCTAATTGCAAGCTGCCCCTAAAAGGACAACCTGCTCCCATCCTCCCTTCACTGCTCCTGGCTTTCCTAACCCCTGTGTGAACCAGGACTGCATGCTAAACCAGTCTAGGAAGTGATTAATTTTCTGCCCACTTGGTAGTGTGAAGATTTCTGAGGTCCAACAAGTGTAAGAGTTGGCAACAAGCCTGTGGGAGTGTGAGGCAGGTAGCAGATCAGGTTGACTTCTTCTGACAGCAGCCAATTCATGCAACCTTTCTCAAGTTAACCCAAAGCAGGAAAAAAACAACCCCAGACAACAACATACAAAACTGAACCACAGCTGAGCAGATGGGAACCAGCTCTCCATTAAAAAAGGTGCACCTGATAATTAGCTGAAGAGGGACAGGAGTAAGGCAAGCTTTTGAAAGGTGTGGTATCCTTCTCTTTGCCGAACAGAGTGACATGAACAGCACCACGTATTGCACACGTCACCTTGTTCTTCCCCAGGAACAGGCAGGAGGGTCAGCAAATGGTTTTGCAAAGAAGTCCCCTCTCTGCCAATCATTTCCCGCAACACTGGGCAGCTTGGAGGCCCAAAGGTAGATATAGTTCATCTAAAAATAAAGCTGAAGGGAAAGGTCTGTACCACAGTGCAGAGGAGAATGTGTCTGGAACATCAGAGCTCAGGGCCAGTGATTTGCCATCTCTATCCCCTCTGGGAATATGTGCTCCTTGGGGCCAGACCCTGACCCAGAGGTACCACTGTCTTCCCAAATTGTTTTAAAGGAACATCCATAAGCAGTCTGAATGTACATGGATGCAAATCATTCCTCTGGCTGTTGACTCACAGTTCTTTTTCTGGGCAGATAGCCAAAATGCCATTGCTAATTGCATCCAATTTCCATGTTCTCTCTTCTGCAAAATCACTTTATTAGAGGAGTTGGTTAAATTCAGGAAGTGCTTGAATTCCTGCCCATATCTGGTTTGGCAAAGACGTCTTGATAACAACGCTATACTACTTCTCTCATCTCATGTGCCTGTAAAAGGCGTGACTGTTTACACAGCTACGCTGCTCCAGATGCCATCGTATCAGCATAAGATAAATAAACTGGTAGTGGTTATATTATTAGACCAAACTGCGCTTTTATGATCACCCGTAGCTGGTATAACTGCATCCATGCAACGGGATGTTTGCTGTCTGTCAAAGTGGGCATATTTAGTGAATGTGGACTTTAGCACACATACATTTCCTTGAGAGTAGCTCTAGGACTCTGTCAATAAAGGCTATTTCAGCAGTGTTTGCTGACACAGCTGAAAAAGGTATTGCCAGACCCCACATCCGATTACTCTGAACCTCATGTCATGATTTAGAGAATTCGGTGTGAATGTCACCATAAATTACTACATAAATGTGAGACAGCAGCACAATGAGCAATGTTAGCTTCAAAGCAGAGAAAACTATTACCCACCCTGTGGTAGAGAGGTCTCAGGAGAGACCACAAGTTGTTTGCAAAATTGCAACTGTACTTCTGCCTGGCAGAGTTGTCCAACAGGACATGAAGCACACAGCACTGTTTGCTCTTTGGTGCCAGGCACGATTAGACCATGAGTTAAGGGAGACCTCTTGAAGGAAAAAGAAAATGGAATTGCGGTTATTTCCAGGCATCGGCACAAATTGCACACAGGTTTGTACTTGGAAATTGCATGCAGGTTTCTATGTGGAAAACTACCTTTTTTGTTCTCTCTCTGGCTTCAGACCTTTCATTAGGTCTTAGACAAGCTAAAACTATTTGATGCAGAGGTGACTGCAGTGACTTGCAGAAGTGGATTCAAAGTGCTCTCGTTTAACTGAAACATTGAAACATAGACTCTTCGATAATAAGCCAAATAAATTGGCTTATTTTTCTCCATGGACACACGACATTCAACTAGTCAAGTAGTAATGAAAAAGGAGATATTTAAATGACTTAAGGAAATGTTCTCTTAATTAATCTTGTCATGGTTCTATACACTTAGTTGTTAATTGTTCCAGATCTGCCAGTCCCTGTAGGTCCAAGAGAAATTT
Organism: Phoeniculus purpureus; assembly: GCA_028565055.1. Taxonomy (NCBI): domain Eukaryota; kingdom Metazoa; phylum Chordata; class Aves; order Bucerotiformes; family Phoeniculidae; genus Phoeniculus; species Phoeniculus purpureus. Next base: position 12,900,535 of record JAOXOE010000256.1, read on the forward strand.
ACTGTGTGATCCTTGAGTTTAACGTACCCTGAACATCAAAGAGTTACTGAGAAGATCTGCTGCCTGTCACACATACAGTAGGGTCACCCTGGGCTCCTAAACTCCAGAAAACCTTGTAAGTAGACACCACAAAAGCAGACTGGTTGTTGATGAGGTTGAATGGTCACCAAAATGTGCAACACTGGCAGAATCACTGTAACTCCTGGGACAACAATCGCTTCCCACAAGCTTTCGAAAAATGATTCTATAACATGACTGTGGTCAAGAGAAGTATGAAGGGAAACCAATAATATTTATATTTGCTCTTTAGTCTGGATTGTATCAGCCAGAGCAATGTAGCAACATAAGCACAAATCAAATCTGTTTTTCCTTGCATTGCTAGCAGAGTGAGTCCACGCCACTGTAATGGTGCCCCATAGGTGATGTTAGGGTGTCGGATCAGCCCCTAACCAAACGGTTTTTATCTGTTCTTTAAGGAAAGGCAGACAGAATTAGAGAAAGCCTGGAATTTAAAGAACTTGGACACTTTCTTCCTTCTGGTCCTGGTCTGTTCCAGCCAGTACAACTCTCAGGAATGCTAAATGAAGCGAGTAAAGAGTGGAACAGAACCATAATTTTCTGGAAAAAGGTAAATACTGTTACTAGTCACAAACATAATCCAATTGCCAAGCCTTGGGGAATTTAATTCTTCTATTAATCCTGGCTGGGAGGGATGTTCACAGCTGGTTTATTTAACATAGTCATTCCTGAGATGCTGATAACAATATTTTCATAGTGAATGATTTACATTTCTGAGCTCACAGCACAGAGCCACACTCAGCTGCTCAGTGATTTTCATTTGAGATAATCAAATATTTAGCAGCTGTTGCCGCAGCAAACACTATGTTAGGCCACATACTCCAAAGCAGGGCTCTTTCCTCTGTTAGCCACCACCACACAACTGGAACTCCTCCAAATAAGTGCCTCCACTGCAGGAAGCATACGAGCTTCTCCCAGGGGTGCCTGATGGAAGGGCTGATGGTCTGCTACCTGTAAACACCAGGAAGAGTAGAAGAGCAGTTTGGTTAAGTGAGAGACTATGAATGCTCTGTGAATCTTCTAATGGCTCACTGCATAATTGCAACGAGTTGGTATTTTTAGCTGTTGAAAAGTTACCAGCCTGAATTAAATCATTGATTTATTCTACATAAAGTTTCTAGGTCTACATTTCTTAGTGGAGGGTGCTGCTGCCAGACTAGACTGCATCTCTGGGATGTGTAATTCTTCTGTGTTCCTCTTCCCCTGTAGAACCAGCTCTAAGCAAAAGCAATTAATAATTTACTGGCTGAACTTAGCTTTTTCCTCCTATCTGTGAATTATGGCTAGGGGTTTTCTCAGATACATGAATTATTGGGAACATTTTGACATAACCATTTGAGAAACACTTCTTCACTTACAGAATTCATAAGCAATTCACCGAAGGTGTTACAAGTCATACTGGCTCCAGGTAAATCTCTGTATTATACCAGATGAGCCAGGATTCCATGCTGTAACTATCTCTGCAAATACAATATTTACTTTTGGAAAAATAGTTCCTTGTTTGTTATCACCTTATCCTAGACCAGAACTTCCTGACTCGTCTCAAAATTTGAACCTCTATTCGTTTTTCTAACATATCATCTCGCAACTATTCCCCTTCCTATAACTGATCATGCACTCAGCTTGTTCACTAGTTTCCCATCACAGCATTGACGCCACAGTTTAACAGCAAGTCTCCATATTTATAAACCAAACTTGGGAGCACTATGAAACAGAGGAGAGTGGATGTCCACTCCATGCCCACCAGACAGCTGTGGCAGAAAGCCATGAAGGGCAGGTCTGTGCTGCAGGTTGCTCTCTGATCAGAGGCAAACCAGATTGCAGCACTGTGCCTTGGCCATGCTTCAGTTGGATGCAGTGCTAGCAAGAGACATCTTGCTGTGTCCCTCCAGCCTGTTCTGCCGGTGACAGCAACGCATGCCGGTTGCACGTGGCATAGCAAGAGTCTACTTGATGGTGCCCAGCAACAGAACAAGGGGCAGAGGGCACAAACTGGAACACAAGAGGTTCCATCTAAACATGTTCAGTGAGGCTAACAGAGCACTGGAACAGGCAGCCCAGAGAGGTTGTGGAAACTGTCTCTGGAGACATTCAGAACCCCTCTGGATGTGTTCCTGTGTGATCTGCTCTAGATGACTCTACTCTAGCAGGAGGCTTGAACGAGGTATCTCCAACCCCCCTGCCAACACCCACCACAATGTGATTCTGTGATTGGCATTGGCTTCACAGCCACCAGGCAGTGACACGCTGTTCCCAGGCGCGTGGCCTGAATCTCCATTGGGTTGAAAAATGTGACCAAAACCAGTTCTTGCTAACAGAGTCTTTCCTGAAATCCTGCGGGGAGGATCGCTGGTGCTGGGAACAGACCTCCTTAGCTGTGTGTGGGTGCCAGTCTGCCCTTGCACAGCACATGCTAGCAGCGTCACTGCGAGTGGTGCTTCACGGTCACAAGTTAAACTGCAGATCAGCTCTTGCAGAAGTAACTGCTTTGTGCTCTTTCGCCCTTTCTCTGGCTCACTGCTGTGTGAGGCCTGACTCGCGTTTCCCGAGAGAGGAGTGACAGAGCTCCATGGCAGACCCCACTGCCCTTCGGCTGGAGCAAAACACCTCCAGTCTTCTTCCCTCTGCAAAGAAACCCAAGGGCGCGTTCGCTTCCCCCAAACACTACAGGAAGCCACGGCACCCAGCCACGACCGCTGTTCGCGAAGAGGGAGGGGGGTGGAGCTGAGACAGGGCCGGGGCGAGGTGGGTCTGGGGCTGGGCTGAGGAGGAGGAGGAGGAGGAGGAGGCGTGGCCAGGCCCAGCCCCGGGAAGTTCCGGGTCGGAGGCAGCGGAAGTCGGGACGTGGCCGCCGCAGCCGAGCGGGAGGCGGAGGAGGCGGAGGATGGCGGCGGCGGTGCTAAGCTCGGACCGGCTCGAGGTCTCCGTGGATGGGCTGACGCTGAGTCCTAACGCCGAGGTGCCGCGCTGCGAAGCGGGGCCGGGAGAGCCCGTCACGGGGCGGGGCCGGACGGGCCCCGGTTCCCCGGGCCAGGTGGAGGCTGGTGGCGAGGCGGCGTCGGAGGAGGCGGCGCTGAGCCCAGAGCGGCGTTGGGGATTCGCGCTGGAGGAGCTCTACGGGCTGGCACTGCGCTTCTTCAAAGGTGAGGCCTGGCTCCGGGGCGAGAAGCGGGAGGCCCCGGTGCGCAGGCGGAGCCCCGGGTCCCCCGGGAGTCGCAGGGGGCGGCGACGCTACCGCCCGCGTCCCCTCGGGGTGGGCGAGCCCGGGCGAGTTTTGTGTCACGGTAGCCCGAGTCGGCCCTTGGCGATGCGGTTCTTCGGGGGAGCGGGAGAAGTGCCGGTAGGGCGCTTCGCGGAGCCGAGAAGGGGTTTCTGAGGGTTTGCACCACCCAACCTAAAAATGGACCAAAAAATTACCACGAAAACCCCTATTTGGCTTCTAGTATGTGAGATAAAACCGTGCAAACGTCGGCGAATCGCAGAATCACTGAGTGGTGGGGTTGGAAGGGACCTCTGGGGATTATCTAGTGCAGGACCCCCTCGAGAACATAGCCCAGGGACACAATCAGGCGAGTCCTGCTCGGCTTCGGAGAAGGAGACTCGGAGGCCAAGGGCCCTCGCGGTGGTCGCCGCGGGATGCGCTGACAGTCCGGGTCCCATGCGGGAGGTGCCGGCTCTGCAGACGTCAACTTCAAGCCTGGCCTTGCCGCTTCGTGTGCCGTCATGACCCCAGCTGGCAGCTGCACAAGGGAGCCGAGAGACACCTGGAGAGTAGACCTGGAGCATTTCTCTGGGGATGCTCAGTAGCCAGGCTGGCTTCAGCGAGAAGCCAGAGGTACATTGTCACGCTTGCTGGCCTTGAGAGGAGGAAATGGCCTGCGTGGTTTTTGAGGAACAGCCGTGGTCACTGTAGCATTATGTTGTGCTGCAGCATTTGAGCACCTCACAGCAATGTGTCGCTCCACTGCCTTTCCGGCTGCTGCTGCTTAATGTGGGGCACAGAGCAGGGAGCTGAGCAATGTGCCTGTGCTAGCGAAAAGACAACTCTACTTAGGAAGGTCAGTTTTGTAGTGGTTGGTTGTTTGATGAACCCCTCAGAAAAGCTGTGTGTTCTGAGAGCAAGCATGCTGGCAGGTGGAGGTCATGCTTTGGCTGGCCTGCACACTGATAGTTGGTAGCAGCATGGAAGGTGCTAAGCAGTTTTCTTACGCCCTGGTTCTTTGACCTTGTTCTGATGCCCTTGTAAGTTCTGTCTGTCTTTTTCCTGTAACAAGCTGCTTGAAGGAGTTCTGCCCCAGTTTAGTGCGCATTCGTTCTTAAAACATGTTGCAGGAAGAAATGTCTCTGCTGTAGCAAATTCCTTGACCCAGTCATTTATGGTCTTATTTTTGCTTGGGTTTAATATTCTACTAGATCCTGTATTTGCAGAGTAAAAATAATGCTCTCTGAATGAGCTTATCTACATTATTGCTAATCTGTGTCTATTATGTCTGATTTTTTAATGACATTTATGTTCTACTTTTATCTCCTCTCCAATGGTGGAAAAAAAAATCAATGAGGTGTTACTTGTGCCTATGCTCCAGTTAGATTTGTTGTGTTGTCTCAACACTGGTTCTTTGTTGCCTTCCCACTAATAAAAGTTTAATTTCAACGTGTTTCAACTTACGCTGCTTTTTTGAAGCTTCCACAATTTGTTGTAACGTGAGGAGGATAGTAAGAGGAAAATTTTCCACGTTGTATAGAGTTGTCAGACTTTGAAAACGAAGACCTCGTTCCTCTGTCCTCATGGCTGGAATAAGTCACATGAAGTCATTGCCCATATTTTTATCTGCTTTTTTTTTTTCTGAAAGTGGCATAACACGAGGTTTTTTTATTTATAGATGTGATGGTGAGTTACAGGAGCTTGTAAGGCTTGGATTACTAACTGTGCCAGCTTGTTCTCTGTCTGTGTGGCTCTGAAAATAATTGGTCTCATTTCCAAACAATTTTCCTGCATCTACTGTCAAAACAACTGTGGGAGTAGGCATGCTTGTTTAACAGCCATGTAGATGCCAAGGGTTCCGGCTTTACATCAAGAAGCAAAATAACATACCTGAGCCTTCAGGTCCTTCCTAATAGGTCACTAGTGAGATTTTTGTTTCTGATAATTTTTCTAAAAACTGTACTGATGCTGAGATGGGAGGTGTCTTTGAAGAACTATTTCTTAAATCTAGTTGATATCTGTGCCTCAGTGCATGATACTGCCTGTTTACACAGCTACTGTGGAACCACCAAGTGACTCAGGGTGGTGCTTTTTTGGAGAACGATGGAATCTGGGTGAACTCTCGTGATTGGGGTGAAAGGAATCGTCGTCACGATGCTGCAAGTCCCTGTGAGAGGTCAAACGATAAGCAGCAATCATGAGTTAAGCCTCTTCCTTCCTTCAGTGTGCAGACTGAGTTGTCTCTAACTCATTAAGTACCTTCTTCCTAGAAATGTTGAGTCTGATCAAAATACTTCAGATGTGCCTATTACAGCTCCTAACACTTGTCTGTGGTGGTATATTATATGTAGCAGAATTGTTCAAAGACAAGAAAGACAGGGTGGAAGTGCATATAAACAGTGTGAAAAACACATCTGAAACTAGGCTGGGATATTGAAGAGGCTCAATAGTTGCTTTATTCCATTTCTGATAACGACAGAAGCAGATCTAAAATGCTTGACCCTGGGTCTCTTTGACTGTCAGGCCTTAGGCTGTGTAGGAGATGTGCGCTAGCTTTTTTTAGCATCCATAATGGCTTGTGAAGAAAGCTTTCCAGAATAATAAAGGCATAGAGAAGAGATGGTTAATGGTGTTCCAATTCATTTTTCTGTGAGAAACTAAAGCCTTCCTTACAATACACACTCCTTCCTCTGCTGCGCTATCAAGCCTAGTTCAGGTCGACCAGCATTTTATCTGCTCTTAAGAAGCTGCTCTGCTGTGCTGGATCCAGTGTACAGTGATGAACAGTCCTGTTACTGAAATTCTTTAAAAACCGTATGTTTTTGTCTTTTGGACTGTCTGTAGTTGTGTGCCCCAGAATAGCTGGCAGAACAAAAGTGTCTGATAGCTCATTCTGCTTGTTGAGCTGGTATCAGCTATGCTAGGGAAGGTAACTTGTTTAAGTGTGAGCTGTGTCCTGCAGAAGGAGAGGGTGGCTTGCCTAGTTCTGCCAGCAGGTATCTTCCACTATCACCCTGGCTTTATGGTTTTCCACATCCTGTGATTGAAATACTATTGCTATGTGATGGCTGCTGAAGTGTTGGTGTGCTGTCTGAAGAGTTTTGCAGTGCAGTGCAGCACGTCCAAGTGGACAGTATACAGGCTGTTTGGGTAGCAGAAAGCTTTCCTGGTGTGCTGAGTACTGTGATTCTGTTTGACTGCTCTGAGTTATCCTAACAAGAATGCATCTTCAGCCTTAATACATCCTTCTGAATTAATTGTTTGACCCAATTTGGAGTTTTTCTCAGAGTTAATTTGATGGCTTGATTGTAATTCATAAGTGAAGTCAGCTCTTGTCTTTCAGGAATATGAAACCCCTGTAAGATATCTACATTCATTGTGAAGTTAAGCTTTGATCACATTTGATCACACTGGAAGGGCCAGTTGATGCAGAATATCTTCAGCAGAGGAGAATTGGGAGTGTAAGAGCTTGTAATGCAATCTGCAGGCAGTGATTCAGATCACTTGTGCTTGTTGGTTTTGGTCTCACTCATTAAAACTTTACAAATTATTAGAACTAACATGTGAGTTTTGCTTTTAAAAACTGTGAGGTAAAAAAATCACACTTCACGGAAACTGTTTTCTGGCTGCCTCTGGATGACTTGGCAATGTGATCCCGCAGGAATTAAGTGTTTGCAGTGAGAGCAGTAGGTGAAGTCAGTGGAAGCTGTGTTCAGTGCCATGTTTATTACAAGGGAGACAATCAGAGGTTACCTAGGAGTAACAGTATATCTTGTACGATGCAGCCTCTGAGGCTTCAACTCCCTTGGATCTGCATTTGCGGTTTGGTACTGATGCATGCCAGTGGTACGGAGCCATGTCCTGAGTTCAGGTCTTGTTACCCTCTTTTCTTTGCTAGCTATAGCTTCATCTGTCTGCGGCTGTGTACTGACACACATGGTGGTCTTCAAGCATACAGCTAATTAGTGTTTCAATGTTTTTCTGGAGTCTTCAGCTGAATTGCCCTTGATCTCAGTTCTGTGAGCCTCTGAATAAAGTAGCCACGGTCAAGCAGAGTGTGGCAATGTGAAAAGCTTAGATCAGGTGTGCAGGCATTTCCTGTCGAGGACAGTACAGCACCAGTGTGCAGTGGCTTCGTGGCACACAGCAGTGAGGCCTGAGTTTATGGTAAGTGCAAACAGACTTTCTCCGTGTTCTGGGCAAGCAGCTTCGTGTTGTTGGTGGAGTACAGGCATGGGGCCTATGTGTCTATAGACCTTCACTGCAGAATGCCTAAAGCATGGAAGGACCATAGTCTTCGTTATGTAATCATGCCCTTAATTATTGCTTCTGTTTTATCTGAGGGTGATCTGTTAGTGGTTGGTGGTGAAGCCCAGAGTTTAGCTGACTTGAGGAACCACGATTTCAAGTGAAGGATGGTTTCAGGTGTTGTCACTAAAGAAGTCTCCTAACCTTCTGTAAGAAAGCTGAGCTTTTCTCTGGCCCCATTGGGTCAGGCATAGCAGTGGCATAGGCAGGGTTGTACAGTTGTTGTACTACTGCTGTTGTGTGTGCTTTGGATTTCTCAGTGTGTTCCCTTAGAACTCTTTGATGTTCTTCAGCTTCCTTACAGCTGCGTTAGATGTGTGGCTAATACCTACTTAAATGGTACATTCATGGATGCTTGCATAAATGTGACGTTTCTACTTGTCTGGACTCACCAATGCTTTTTGTTTTTAATGTTTAACTTTGCAGATGGCTTCAGGTCCTCTGGTTCACTTTAACAACAACAATTCCAAATCTTTGGGATAATTGTATGGTGTGGTTCATGCTGAAGAATTCAACTGAAAACTTTGTTCTGACTGGCTCCAAATATTTTGCTGACAATTTGCTTCTAATCTACATTATCTACAAGTCACTGAATGCCTGTCTCCTTGTTCTCATCTGTCTGTTTTCCTCTTACTTGGCTTGTTTGTTGTTCTTCCCTTGGGTCACCCTTCCTCAAAAATGCAGATTTTGGCTTCTCTTGATGTTAGGGCTTGAGGTTTGACTTCTCTGTTCTGTGAAAACGCAGATGTGCTGTGTACAGCATGGGAACCCGTGGGGGGTTTTTTTCGTCAGAAGCAATGATACCAAATACTGATGATGTTAGCTGGCTCAGGTAGCAGTCTAGTATAGCAAATAGCCGTGGTTTTTGGCAGACCAAATGGCCGTGGTTTTTGGCAGACATCTGTAGGTATACGGGTTGTGCAAGGTGACCTGTGTCATAGGGACCCCCTTGAGTATCAATTTTGCTCAGAAGCTTGACAAAATTTCAGCATAGTACCCTTACCAAGTGTCTAGCTATTAGGCAAGCTGCCCCAGAATATTAAATATGATTTCAAAGTGTGTGCAGTTTATTGAGGCCAGTGGAAATGCTTGTTGCTTACTAAGCAATTCTGAGGTAAATGTGAAGCATGAAGAATTGAGGAAAAGTCATAAGGCTGTTTGTGTGACCTGAAAGCAGAAGACTTGAGACCAGGGAGAAAGCTTTACCAGCACCTGGCAAGGATCACAGACTTGTTGGAGTGGGAAGTAAGCTCTGAGAACTGTCAAATTTAGCCCTCTTGTTCAGAGCTGGTTTCTCAGGGCTGTGTCAGTTTGGGTTTTGACTATCTTGGAGAATGGAGATCTTGGAACCTCTCTGAGCAATCCGGTCTAGTGCCTGATCACTCTCATGGTAGTAACCAAAAGCTAACAGCCACGACAAAGCCCCCACCTCTTATGCTGAAGTGGAATTTCCTATGTTTGTGCCTGCTGCCTCTTGTGCTTTCGCTGGAAACACTGAGTGGACTGAAAATCGGCAATGTTGTGGAGGAAGGCTTCTGGTTTTTGAAGCTGGAAGCTGTGTTTCCTTCAAGGCTGTTTGACACTGTGACAAGAGTGAATATGTGAGAGTCTGCAAGAGTAAGGTGGACTTGTAGGAATGGACAATAAGTAATTAGCTGTTTACCTTCCTAATTCTTTGACTCTGGCTTCAAATCTAATGGTATGCCTGAAGTGGTTCCTTGGAATGTTCTAACTGCTAAGTCCAGTAACTACTGAATTTACTTTGTCAAAAACACAGCTGCTCGCTGTGACTACAAACACGCTTTCCCTCTGGGGCCGTTTCACATTTTCAGAAGCACTGGCTCTGAGTTTCGCAATAGACCATCACAGAGGTATTTCCCCTGCTCTTTTGTTCTGAGACTTGTTTCTTTTACGGTTAATAGCTCTGCTCATAAGCATCAGGTGAGCAACTTTGCAATATGTAAATATCAGCCCTAAACTTTGGGTGTGGATTAGATTGTTCAGTTTGGGGCTAGAAACCAGTATCAGCTCCGCCTGCAGCTCCTGACTGCCTTGAGAGCAGCTAGCAGGAGTCATGTGAAATTATTGTTGTTTACCTCCAGTAACAGCTTCCTCATTTCAGCCCTTCCAAAAGGAGGTGATGCTTATTTATTTGTTTTCCTGTTCAAGAAAAGGGTCTTTTCTTCATGAGCAGTGTAATTACATATAGTGGTGCCTGTTTCTTTGAAATGTTTTGACAGTTTTAATGTGCTGAGGTAAGTCCTAGCTGACTAATTCACATATCATCTGAAATCAAAGCAAGTGTCTTCTTACCGGTAAATATGTGGTGGGATCTAACTAGGTCTGCTTCAGAAAGTGTTGTGGAGCTGTTGGAACTCTGATAATGTAGAGGCTTGCGTTGCCTTCACCTTGTGGCCACAGCTATCTGAACTTGGTGCTCATGGAGGCACCTCTAAGGCTACTCCAGCTGCTTTAGCAAAGTGCAGCAATAAAACTCCCTTAGGGAAAAACTATCCCTTGATCTTAATTTTTTCACTCTGATGTTTTTATTGGCTTAAACCTTGCTTGACCACTTTCATCAATGTCAAGAGCATGAAAGGGGAGCAGCCTATAAAGGTAACATCATGTCTTTCTCTGTGGGAAATCCTTCCTATCCACGCTACAATAGACTTGGCAGAGACACTTGAATGTAAGTTAAGGTTTTTAAATATTTCAGAGATATAGATCCATATGGTACGATGTTCAACTAATTAATGTAAATATTTATGTGATAACTCACTAGCTAAGATTGACTCTAGACCATATGATGAAAAACACTTCAGAATTAAGTTTTGGCAGATGAAGTAGATGTGTTTGTTCTAGACGGATCTGTATTTTATCTGAATAGATCTGACTTCATTTGTCTAACCTTTGACTTATGACTTATCTTTGTCATTCCTTTTTTACAGGCTGTGGTTATAGTAAATGCTCTTTGCTGTCCTTTGCTTAAGCAGTTAACTACAGCGGCGACATTTTCTGGTTTTTCTACAGAAAAAGATGGCAAAGCCTTTCATCCAACGTATGAAGAAAAGCTCAAACTTGTGGCACTGCACAAGCAGGTTCTTTTGGGACCTTACAACCCTGACACTTGCCCTGAAGTTGGATTCTTTGATGTGCTGGGGAATGACAGAAGGTAAAAGTGCTGATGTTCTTATCGGTCATAACTTTGCTTTTCCTGTCTGAAAATATCATCTGAATTCTGCAGTCAGAACACAAGTGTGTGGGCTGCCTCAGTGTGTGTCTATGGAAGTGGCCTCTTCAACTACATCTTAGAAATATGAGTAAAGGAGCCAACATAATGTTAGTGGGTTTTTCCAACCACATTAGGAAAAGCAGTGGTGCCGACAGCCCAGTATCTCATAGCAGTTTAGGACTTGATTAAGTCTGCATTAATGTGTAGGCCACTTGATGGTTCTTAGCATGTTTGTCCTTCCAAGAAAACGTAGATGTTTTGTTCCACAAACTGCAGGGGAAGAAGGGCAAAAAATATTTCAGGTTCATTTGTATCTGGGAAGCTTTTGGATGTAGATCAGCTTTCTAAGTAGAGTTGATATTTGATAAGTGGACTGTGATATTTGATATAAGCACTCCATTATGTCTGTTCGAAAGGATTGTTCTGGGGCAGACAGAGGAGAGTACTAGTACTGTCTTTGGGAAAACAGGGGTTCTCTGAAACTGCACCTGATAAAGTTTGGCTCCTGGTCTCCCAAATTTCTTTACTTTCCTGGGTTCCCAGAGCTCACTACTCACCTAAGAGCATTAAGTCTTCTGTTATTTCAGCTGATTTCTCTCATGCAGGAAGGAATGGGCTGCCCTTGGAAACATGTCAAAGCAAAAAGCTATGACAGAATTTGTTAAGCTCCTGAATAGGTGCTGCCACTTGTTTTCAACGTATGTCACTTCCCACAAGATAGAGAAAGAAGAACAAGAAAAAAAAAGGTAATGCTTGAGTCCTTTTGGTGTCGATTGTTTAACTCTTGGTCTACAGGCAGTGTCGCAGCTAGTTTCCTTGGGACAAGAAGTGATTGATGCTTAGGTGGCTCTGGTACCATCTGATCTCTTTAAGCCTTTCTACTTGGCCAGTAAGGAAGACTCTGAGAGTGTAAGGAGTTATTAAAATTTTGCAGACACTGTTAATCTGCTTAGGAAATACATCCCAAAATGTTGGGCCTTATGTGTCTGTTCTGAATGTATACAGAACATGAAGTTGCCAGGTGCTGTAAGCTCCTTTTATGGTATGGGTTAGCAACTTGAAGTCTGTCTTCTACTGTCATTTACATATAATGTGATTATTAAATTATAGCATCCATGTAATTATTGAACATATGTTGGAGCTTGAAAGATGTGTTTAAGGCTTCCAGGCACTTTTTTTCTACTACTTTCTGCTACAGGTACTATAGTAACATGTTAGAGTGTATATCAAATTGTAATACTGAATTTGTACTTGTCATACTGCACACTGCAGTGAAACTGAGCACTGTCAGGCTTTCTTCTTGTGTCCAGTAAGACACTTCTTCAAGTCAATTTGAGTGGGAGGGGTGACATAAAAGTCTTACTGGTTAGGCAAAAGGCAGGTTACAGTGTGTTGAAAATAACTGGTCCTAGAATTGTAGGAATGCTGCAATAGCTCACTGAGTGAATGTTGCAGAAGAGAAGAGGAAGAACGAAGGCGGCGTGAAGAAGAAGAGCGGGAGCGTTTACAAAAAGAAGAAGAAAAACGTAGGCGAGAAGAGGAGGAAAGACTGAGAAGGGAAGAAGAGGAGAGGAGAAGAATAGAGGAGGAACGGCTTCGAATGGAACAACAGAAGTGAGTAGCTGAAACAAACAACACTTCAAAGAAAATAGCTGCCTTGCACTGGAGATAAGTGTATCTGACTGTTCAGATAGTTGTGCAGGAATTGAATACCTGAAGTTCAGAGCACTCGAGCCTGGCAGTGACATTTGCATCTGTAGTTAAGGGCAGTGACATTTGCATCTGTAGTTAAGAGGGCCACAGTTTATAGGAATAAATTATCCTAGTGTGTTACTGTATGCAGCCTTCTTAGATGAAAGTGCTAGAGAAGCTTTGTTTAAAGAGAAGCTCTGGAGGGCTTAGGGTTCAGGGGCTGCACCTCATGAAAATTTGTGTCTCTGCTTCTTAAGTGATTAATGCTGCACTGAATTGAGCAGAGTTAAATGTCCAGCTGGAAGTGTTGTTTGAACTGTAACTTGAAAGTTTCTATCCTTTTACAGAAGGCAAAGCCTTGGAAAAAAGCGTAACTGCAGTTCCTAATTAGGTGTTTCTAATGCATGGCTCAGATTTTCCAACTTGGTAGTCTAACACTACCTTCTTAAAGGTGCTTCTTTTCTAGGAAGTGTGAAGCATCTGCAGATCTCATTTGCACACTGGCAGTAGCTAGATCTTACCACCTTTCTAAAAGGATTATAAACCCCACATTCAAATGCACTTGACCTCTCAGTAGCCTGAAGTAAATTGTTTATGTAGAATATACAGCTCTACTCATTTCATTGTTCCCATCACACCCAGTCACTGAAAAATGCGGATTGAACGTTGCACATGTAATATTGACGAGAATAGTAAGCTGTCAAAGCTGTTCCACATCAGTCAGCAACCATATTCCATAATAAGAATGTCTTTGCAGGGGATGTAAATCCTGCTCTTGCGATGTGTAATGGTTTTGAGAAGGAAGCAAATAATTAATCCACAAAATCTACTTTTTGACATGGTGACAGCCAGAGGAACGTAAACTACAGACATAAATAAACAGAGAATACAATAAAGAACGTTGCATGGAAGTGTGTTGTGCCTTGAAGTTAAAGGATTTAGGGTTTTTACCACAAATAGCAGTGGTGTGTTACCTGGTTGTAGCAGGTGACAGAGATGATTAAGTTTAGACAGAAAAGGAACATGGAAGTGTGTGTTCAAGCCAAGAGTATGTAGACTGGTCAAAGTTTGCTGGAGTAGTAAATCTTGCCATTTAGACTAGTAAACCAATCTAATACTGGAGCTTTTAGAGGGTGATTTTTGGGGAAGGAAGAAATGTGGAAAGAATTACTCCTGTGCTTGTGTGATACTGCTTTCTTCCTCTGAAGTGTCACTGTTGGACATGAGGCAAACTCTGTATCTAGCTATCCAGTTTCAGTTAGCTCCTTGAAGAGAAGCTGAGCCTGTGCCTGAGCAACCCACATGTTCCTCCTGAAGTTTCATCCATTGCGTTTATTGAGGGCACAGATGCCCTATGTGGCAGCAGCTTTTTTGTTCCTGAATTAGGCCACAGTCAGTCATGTTTTTAGTATTTGTTTGCATGCTGTCCTGAGAAATTAAAATAGTTATGTGGTGTGCTCTTCTTAGATTTGTGAAAAAGCACTGGTGTGCTCTACCACAGCATGTTTGTGCTTATGTATTTGTAGACAGGCTGCTAGAAGGATGGCTTCTGCATGTTTTCTGGAGGAACTAAATGTGGGGTTTTTTCCTTGCTTGTTTGAGAAATCAATCACTCTTGCATTACCTTTTTATCAGGCTACATATTGAGAATTATGTGAGAGCTCTTGTTTAGTTACCATTTGGTGTGGAAACATTGGGTAGAGATTATTGCTCCCTTCTTTATATTCTCAGCATTTTTTTTTTTTTTTAGGTAAAATACACATTTGTGTTACCTCTGGGCTCTGCTCTATTATGTAGATTTCTTTTCATTGGTTTTTGGAGGAATTAACTGTCTTTGAGGCCACTTAAATTGCTTAAGTACAGGGATTTTTCCTCAATATCCTCAGCTGCTCGTAATCTTCATACTCTCCTCCCACAATTCTAGGCAACAGATAATGGCAGCACTGAACTCCCAGACTGCCATTCAGTTCCAGCAGTACGCAGCCCAGCAGTATCCAGGCAACTACGAACAGCAGCAGATCCTAATTCGGCAGCTCCAGGAGCAGCATTATCAACAATACATGCAGCAGTTGTATCAAGTCCAGCTTGCACAGCAACAGGTATGGCTGACCAGCTGAGAAACTGCACTCTGTGGCCCATGCTGTCTCTGGGAGATGTTAACTCGTCTGCTGCTCTTTCCTTTAGAAGATAATTGCTACAAGGAGAGAGTGAGTGTCCTCGTGACTAATGCTGCTTCAGATTCAAACACAAAAGCTCCTTTATTTAGGCTTTTCAAGTAGTTTTCTGAACCAGCTGTTAGCTAAGAGAATTCTAAGCAGCTTTTGCTAATTACTTGGGTCGATATCAGATATTATTCTTGGAGACCAAATGTGCTGCAGCATCTGCTGTGTGTGTCATTAATGGGGGTACATACCAGTGTGTCTGTGCACAAACAGACTGGTTCAAGTGATTCTGCCTGTTGATATTGCACCTGCAGATCTATGCAAAGCAGCAGGCTTTGGTCAGCCATGTGTTTCCAGCTGAACACGAGTGCAGCACTGTCACATCCTTGCCGAGGTTGAGATTGCTCTTCCCTGTCAACTTGAGCACTACTGACTTGTCTCTCATTTTGACATCAGTAATTAAGTTGCTTGCCTGCGATACGCTGCTCATGAGCTGGGTAGGAGGACACACATTCGTATTGCTGCTCTGCAAGGGTTTTGTCTTCACTTGAAAGGCTGCCTCTCTGTTTGAGGGAATATTGTGTCTCTGGCAAACATGCTGTATGCACACCTCAAGGTATTTAAAGTTCGAGGATGTCCATCCATAACTGTCTTAAATGGATTTAAGTTGGAGTTCAGACTCCGCTACATCTGACTGTTCTGGGCAGGAGCTGAAACTTAAATGGCCAGTAACTGCCATCCTGAGGTCTGTTGGTCTTGAGCTAAAGATTTAAACTTCAGTAACTAATTTCCTGTTGATTCATTTGTATTTTGATGGGACCAGTGGCCTCTACAAAGAACTGTCCAAGGAAGGAAGCTCTGTGACCCACATGAACCTCATGTAGGCCAAGGGCAAGGTCTCACACCTGTATCAAGACATTCTCCAATATGGGGAATGAATAGATTGAGAGCAGCCCTGCAGGGATGGACTTGGGGATACTGGTTATGAGCTGGCAATGTGCTCTTGCAGCACAGAAAGCCTGGGCTGCATAAAAAAAAAAAAAAAAGCCAGAAAGCTGAGGGAAGGAAGTGATTCTCCCTTTCTGGTAATCTCTGAGATCACTTGGAGTACTGTGAGTCTGTGGAGTCCTCAGCACAAAAATGACATGGACCTGTTGGAGTAGGTCCAGAGAGGGCTACAAAAATGGTCAGAGGGCTGGAACACCTCTGCTATGAAGCCTGGCTGAGAGAGTTTGGGTGCCCATCATAAGTGAAGATCAGGTTCACAATCACCTGAAGAACCTGAAAGTGTTCAAGTCCATGGGACCCGACGAGATACACCCACGGGTACTGAGAGAACTGGCAGATGAAGTTGCTAAACCCTGTCTATTATATTCCAAAAGTCATGACAGTCTGGCGAAGTCCTCACTGACTGGAAAAGGGGAAACATAACTCCTATTTTCAAAAAGGGTAGGAAGGAGGAGCCAGGGAACTACAGGCCAG
>JAOXOE010000256.1:12923656-12957377 GCA_028565055.1 Phoeniculus purpureus
TGATTGTACCCAATCACCTCTTCACTATTCTCCTGTCTCAGTAGTGCCTCCAGGAGGATCTGCTCCATGATCTTACCAGGCACAGAGGTGAGACTGACTGGCCTGAAGTTCCCTGGCTCCTCCTTCCTACCCTTTTTGAAAATAGTCCTCAGCAGCATGCTGCCCTCATCCTTGCCTTTCTGAGAAGAGGAGTAGTTGCTCTACCAGGCAGTAGAGACTTTTTTTCTTCTCATAGCTTTGCCTCCAGTGACACTCATCCACATGGAGATAGGTTTAAGGAGAACCTTCAGTATGGGAGAAACCTTTTAATAGGATGGGAAGTTGAAGCATCTGCCCAGACCAGCTTCCACCACTGTCACCACAAGTGACATTCTCTGATTTTTTCAGCGGCTGAGCAGAGGAGACCAGCCCAGTGGCTGTCACTCTTCCAGCACGTTACGAAACACAGACTCTGCCTGCCACAGCCCTGAGATGGCCTTTACTGGAAGGATCCCATCGTGGTGACCATTGTGGTGCTGCTGCTGAAAGGAAATTTTTCCTTAGGAACACATGGATTAAAGTGGTTCTGCTCAGAGATAGTTTGTTCTGGAACAGCCTGAATTTCATCTTCTTCCATGAAATACTCTGAACTGACCAGCCTGCCGTGCAGATGCTCTGCCACCACACAGCCACCAGCAATAACATTGACCACTGCCCTTCTGGTACCTACATAGAAGTGATTTAAGTTAAAATAACTTAAATAGGAACATAAAGGGTTATTTTAACAACTATTTGATAGGCGAAGGCAGAAAGGGGGTGATTAGCCTGGCAAAAGCAGGGATGACCTCAGCTGGAGCACAGGGCTGAGAACTTCCCAGCCTCTTACTCCTCAAAATGGAACAAGCCATTAACTGGGTCCAGGCTGGGTAGACTGGTATTTATAGTCACCCCAGTTAACTGGAGCATATTTACACATTAATTAGCTCTTGCCTTGTGCCTAGAAATTCCTGTTATATTAATAACTCTTACCACATCCCCCTGTCAGTGGGACATTTTCCCCTTAGAGCTGCCTGTGGGTGAAAGCGGCTGGGCGGATGCGAAAACGGGACCAAGAGTCAAGGTGGCTCTGCTCACTCTTCGGGCTGTGTTTGTACAACAGACGTGCTGTGTAGCCTGGCAGAGTAATAGTAACAGACGATAACAAGCCTTTCACGTAGAGAAGTTAGGAAAAACTGAGCATCTTCTGTAAGAAATAAACACAAAAGTGAGTTCAAGGAGGGTTAAAGCAGTCACTAGGCTTTGTCACACCTGAGCTAGCGCCCAGGCTTCCAGCATACTCTTTGTTTCCTCCGTGACTCTAAAGCATCCTTTTAGCCCTTTCTGTCGCTGCAGCTGGAGCAGCTCTGTGCACACACAAATACCCCGGGAGGTAACATCCCTGCAAGCCAGCCAGCAGCCCAAGAGCAGCTGCTCATACCGACTTGCCAGGCTGGCAGTGCAAAAGCAGGCGGTTTGCAAGGGCATCATCGGCTGTTAAAGAGGAGAGAAAATGATTCTCTTCTTCCTTCTCTTCTTTGCCTGCCAGAAATGAGGTCTAGATGCTGAACATCTGCTTAACACACTAGTCAAGCAGGGGCACGTTCTCCTCCTCGTTTATGGCAGACCCCCAGTCAGAAAGCCCAGTGTTCGTGTATAGCCTGGAGACATGCAGGTGGCTCTGGCTTTCCAGAGGGAGCTGCAGTGGGTCAGGGCAAGGAAAGCTGCACTAACAAACAGGGGGATGCAGAGTATGGCACAGCATCCATGGAATAACTGGAACCATTTTTCTTCCAGTGGCATCCACAGAGTTGGGTGGCTGCTGCCTGTCCCAGCTGGGGTTACCCCATCTTCCAAAATCAAAGCCCAGCACCACTGAGGTACAAGGAGATTCACTGATACAGTGGAGACACGGTAGCAGATAGTAGTGCTGAGTTGGTTCAGCAAAGCTTAGTGATAAATACAGAGTGAACAGCCCATTGCATGATAATTTCCCATGAGAATCAATTAACTGTAATTAAAAAAAATGTTTTTAATGTCATAATCTTCAACTGTTGCTGGCTGACTGCAGTCACAAAGTGGAGCCAAAATCCTCAGCCAAGATGTTGACTCTTCATTAAAAAAAAACCAAAACCAAACAAACATCTGGGCTGCCAACATCAGCACCGTGCAACTCTGTACCCAACAGAGACACAAGAACAGGCTCAGGTGGCCCCAAGGACAGGTCTAATGCCCAAAGAGCATCATGACACTTTCTTATCTAAAATACACTCCTTCAGCTGCCTTTGACTAAGATGGGGGCATCAGCAGCTGTTTGAATCTGCTCAGCAAGGCAACAACACAATTATCAATGTCTAGGCTGGCACTGAAAGCAGCAGTGCTGCTGAAAGTAGATTTCCATCACTAGGAGCATGCTCCTCTCCAATTTGCCAAGGGGAGACCCCCCTACAGTTCCCTTGAATTCCTGCTCTGCCAACGGCAGAACATCTATCCCAGTGCTCACAGGACCTGTAACAGGAGGTCTAAACCCCTTATCCCCAGGGTAAAGCGCATGCACTTGTTGGTGGCTCTTTGGAGCACGTTGCAAACAGCAACAGTCCTCCCAGCGTCACTGCAAAGGTATAAAAGCAACAGCCTCATTTGTAAGAGAGGAAAGGGAAGTCCAGAAGCAATGCAACTTACCCAAAGCTGGGCAGAGTCACACTTGGTGCAGGACCAGGAAGGGAGCTTCTGGGCTCATGGGCACATGTGAGTGTCTATCTCCCCACTGCTGAAGGCTTCTTCAGGCAGCTAGTCCCCAGCCTCATCTTCTGCTTGTGTCTCCACCACACTTTCGCTCCACCCTGTGGTTTGTTCTACTTGGTTCTGGGTTTATTTGGTTCAGAAACACTTCAGCTTGCTCTTCCTCGGCCCACGAAGCACTAGTCACAACTGTGGCACTGTATAAGTGGTGATGGGCAGTTTTACTTGGGCTGTCTTCACCCCAAAGCTACAGCTCAGCATCCTCCTAGGCTTTACTGTGGAGCTGAAACCTTGCATCTTGGTCCAGCAGCTTCCAGCACGCGTGGGATCTAGTAACAGGTAATGTGTGAACCTTCTCAGTACCAGTATAAAAGCAACAGCATCTCAGGACAAACACACTGTAATTAAACCAACTGGAGAAGCAATTAGTGCCAGGCTACATCATGAGGGTGACAACAGCACCATGGTGCTAAATAAAGGCTGTTTGGTGTGGTGCCAACTAGCTGCCTGCAGACCTTGCCTGTTCCTGCTTACCTTGCTTCAGAGCAAGCTCCAGCCAGCACCCAGTATTTCTCCCCCCCCAGCAGAGACTGCCTCAGCCTTTCTGGGGAAGAGCAGTGGTAGGGATGAGGTGGGGAGAGAGACAAAGGAAAATAGAGAAATACTAATGTGAAGCAGGATTTCAGAGCTCAGAAGTCACAAACACAGCCCACATGACCCCTGTTTCCCAGTATCCAGTGAGATGATGGTTTGATGCCATAAAACCCACAGGTGGGCTTGCCTTGGTTATCACAGAATCACAGAGCATTAGAGATTGGAAGGGACCTCAAAAGATCATCTAGTCCAACCCCCTGCCAGAGCAGGGGGATCACCTAGACCAAGTTGCACAGGAATACCTGCAGTTTTGGAGGAGTGAGACCATGGGACATACCCTCAGCTGGTCCCCAGCAGTAGCCTTGACTGAGCCACTTGTTGAGATGGTGCCAGAGTGGGTGCTGGGGGGCTAAGGGGGACCAGAAGCTGTGGCTGCAGAGCCCTGGGCTAAGTGACACAGCAGACACTCTCAGCAAGGCAGGAACAGGGCCAGGACCACGTTCAGTGGGGCGTCACAGCCAGCACACACACCTGAAACTGAGGGTGACCTCTGGGTTTTACTGCTACCACCTAGCACCAAGGCTCTTGGGCAGCTCACGGACTGAGAAGGTTGGTTTAGGCTGGTGTCACACATTTCTGGAAGCCCAGAAGCAAAACATTTTTCTACCCATTTTCACCATTTGTCACGTGAAAAGACACTCTGGGCAGGTTTGACAGATCAGAATAACAGAACTGCCTTCCCTCCCCATATACAGGGCAGGAACATGGGGGCACAGGGAGGAATTACAACTACCCACACAAGCTGCAGCCTGGGGCTGGATATGCCTAACAGCACAGGTAGTTCTAGTCCTCAACAGAAGACGTCTTCCTCCATCTCGCAGTGAGAACCGCAACCACCCAGCAAGACGTTTGCTGGCACGAGTAGAAGACACGTCTTTGTGTGTCACCAAACCAACCCAGCAGCCTGCTCAGACTGGACACTTGCTCTGTCACCAGACTTACTGTACCCCACTCCTCACATCCCTCCTACACCATCTCTGCCAGCTGGCACCTGAGGCACACCTGGGTTCTGAGCAGCTCAGTAGAATCACAGAATTACAGAGGCTGGAAAAGCCCTCTGAGCTCATCAAGCCCAACCTATGACCTATCATCACCACATTGGCCAGACCAGGGCACTAAGTGCCACATCCAGTCTTTTCACCTCCAGTGATGGGGACTCCATCACTGCCCTGGGCAGTCCATTCCAGGTGTCTGATCACCATTTTCTTGAGGAAGGGCTTCCTAACATCCAACTTGAACCTCCTCTGTCACAGCTTCAGGCCCTGCCCTCTTGTCCTATCACTAGCTGCCTTGGGGAAGACCCCCACCCATCTATAACTTCCCTTCAGGTAGTGAGACAGTCCCTCCTGAGTCTCCTCTTCTCCAGGAGAAACACCCCCAGCTCCTTCAGCCTCTCCTCATCAGACTTTCCCTCCAGTCCCTTTCCCAGCCTTGTTGCTCTCCTTGAGGTGCTGGAGCAGGTCCCAATCTCTTTCTTGAAGTGAGAGACCCAGAACTGCCCCCGGTACTCAAGGTGAGGCCTCAGGAGGTACAGGGAGAGAACTATGTCCCTAGCCCTGCTGGCCACACTATTGCTGATACAAGCCAAGTTGCCATTGGCCTCTCATGCCACACTGCTGGCTCCTGTTCAACCAGTTGTCAACCAGTACTGCCAGGTCCCTCTCTGCCAGGCTGCTCTCCAGCCGCTCATCACCCAGTCTGCAGCAGCAGGGGGTTACTGCGGCCAAAGTGTAGGACCCTGTTAAACCTCATCCCGTTGGCCTCTGCCCATTGACTCAGTCTGCCCAGATCTTTCTGCAGTGTCTTCCTCCCCTCCAGCAGGAGCACGGTGGCATCTCAGTCGGATAGGAGCTACAGAAACAAAAAGAGTCTGCTAATACCTAACGGAAGACGCCCAGGGAAGACATCATCACTGGAGCTCGTTGCATCTCCCTCAAAACTGCAGAGGCAGCTCTCAGAGGATGTGAAGAGGGAGCAGGAACAGGCATGAAAGGGAGATAAATCAGTTCTCTGCCTTGCCCCAGGTCACACTCCCTAAAGAAAGGGCCTGGGCTGGCCCCTGGTGGCTGTGGCAGTGAGCTCGGTTTTGGCAGTGCCCTTTTAATAGACCTGTGTCTCTGAAAACGTCTCTTCTCTCAGACGAATCCACTTGACTTCTTTTTGAGGAGCAGAGAAGATTAACACAGAAAAGGCAACATGACCGACAAACCCAAGGCCACCTGTCTTTACCAGCCCTCTAGAAAAACTAATAAAATATAGCTACAGAAATCCAGCAGCAGCCTCCCATCACAGCACTCAATTCTTTGCCCTTGTGATGTCGACATGAGGCTGAGGAAATGCTTCCTGTATGCTCGAACAAATATTTCTGCTAAACATTATATAGTTTTATTAAAGCACATAAAATGCCTACCCACCCTTATGTGCTTAATTATTATAATGTACTTTATACACGTGCATATAATTATATAAAACATGAATCATAATACTTGCCATAAGTACATATCAATAATACATTAATCCCACTTGATAATACTTGATCATATAGAACTGATAGTATTTTATGTATTACAATGTAGTTAGAGCAAATGATTTCTGTTGTTATTTAAGCACATTTTAAAAAGCATCTGCCCAACCTGATGCCACAGTCGTACAAGGTGAAGGGAATCGAGCGCTGTGAGTGAAGGTTGCTGCAGCAGCTGTTGAGGACGTGGCTGTAGCCAGCCGGGTGGCTGCAGCAGCTGTGGTACCTGCAGCAATAAGGTGAATTTCCCTGCTGCATAAAGGCCAGGAACAGGGTGGATGTGGTGGCAGGAGCAGGAGGCAAGGGACAGATGTACCCACTGTTCATTTCAGACAGGCTACACAGCCATCGTTCAGGCTTTTGGAGGGTAGGGAGAAGGAAGGTACAGATGTGGCAGAGAGGGGCAGGGCAATACAGCAGGGAAGGAAAGCAGCTTTATAGCGAGGCTGTAATCACACCTTCCTTATTCATGGTGTTGACAGGGAGTTGCAGTGACCCGTGCATCCCAGCATCTGGGGACACAAGCGCCTGCCCTGCTGCACAACAGCCAGGCGGGAGGGAAGTCAAAGCAGCCCCCCTGTATTAGTGTCACATTCTGCAACATCTCCTGTAGTGCAGGTAGCTCAGGCCAGAGGGATAAATTCAGCGCTGGCAGCAGCGGCGAAAGCAGAGCAGCTCTTGTCAGCATGGCAGGGAACAGATGTGTTTCTACAGAGCTGTTCCCCCCCAGCTCCACGATGCTCGTGGGTGCACTACAACCACTATCTGCCCCCGTAGCCAGATATTTTTACATCACCGTTAGTGACTGCTACGAGCTGTGCTCTGCTAGCAATAGCCAGGTTGGCTTAAAAATAGGTTACTGCACTGTCGTGAACTTGAGCGCTGCCCTATTCCTGTTTATTTTATTAATTTCTTGAATAAACACTAGTGAGGTTAGGTACTGGCTTGGGCTTCTTTTTTCCACAGCATCCAAAGCAATTACTTTCATGAAAGCAAATGGTCCATTTGGTTGGAGAACCTATAAAGCAGAAATGAGATCAGATTCCCTAACAGATGTGCCTTTCTCTAGAGGGATTCAGTGTCTGCGAGGCTTCAAGCTGACAGCAGGCAGAAAACATCTCTTAACTTCACTACGCCTGAGCTGAGCAGCAGAGCTGGTGGTTATAGCAAAGAGCCAGCAAAACAAGGGCAAGTAGCCATAAATTTAAAGCATTAAATATACCAGGGAAAGGAAGGGAGAAGAAAGGATGCCTTTGTCACTGGGGTGGGGTTGGCACCACCAGAAGAAAAACCCACCACAATTCACTACAAAGAAAATTAGTCCCTCGTGAGTCACCCAAGCAAAAACAGCTGCTTTTGCTCACTTTTTGCACATGTGGATGTACGGGGGAGACGCAGGCGCACGGGTCACGCAGCTATTTCCCTCGGTCAGTGCTGTGTCTCAGGAAACACCTGAGCTCCCCACCCAGCAAAAAAGCCCAACTCGCTGGTGTCAGCTCAGCACCACAAGAGGTAGCACTGCCAACCATAGCTCAGATCACACCCGGGGATACGGCAAAGCTCTGCTGGTACAAATGGCCTCTGCTGTTCCTCATCTCCTAGACAATAGGCCAAGCACTCAGAGCAGTACCCCTCAACCTGACACCCTGGGCTTCCCTTGTTGTTCCTGTCTGGCTGGTCCCAGCTTTCACCCTGCACTCCTCCTGGGAGCACAGTTCTGGCGTTAGCCTGGCAATCCCCGTGCTCTGTACACTTGCCCACACACCCAGCACCTGCTGCAGGGGTCTGTCCTCCTCTGCACCCTGTCTGACCCATGTGGGGTGCAGATGGAAGAAGGCACAAAGAAAATGCCATCATTATCAGCACCCCCACCCCCGGCAAAGCACATTGGCAAGAGAGCACACGGAAGCTGGCATTGCTGCTGCCAACTCCTTGCCCGCACCACGGCTGAGCTGAAGCCTGAGGTGTCAGGGCTATGCATGCCTCAGCCTGGCAACTCTCCCATGTCCTGAATTAGCAGGCAAGGAGACTGTTTGAAGTCACTCCAGCCTTTAGATGTAGGGACACACAGCCCCTCAGCGGTAACCAGTGCTGGGGATGCGCCCAGCTGGGACACCCATCCTGCCATCCACGATTCCTGTTCATGCTCCTCGAGGCCGGCATCCATGGCCATGTGTTCACCTGGCAGCATTCCCACCACAGGCTGCCTGACAGGGGCTCAGCTGCCAGGCAATGATGCATTCAGACAGGAGGCCTGGGCAGGACTGTAAATACCATTCTCTTGGCCTTCCTCCTTCAGCTCTCACCTGATGACTGCTGTGTGATCTCAGCCCGTCCTCTCCCCAATGCAGCCCAAAGCCAAAGGCAGAAGAATTATTCTCCTCACCAACTTCAAGAGATGTTAAAGAAAATTCAAAAGTAATTAAACTTGCAAAATCTCTCACAACTCCATAGTGGCCGGAGAAGAGATCAAGTAGCCTAGCAGTCCATGAGCAAAAGGAAAGGCGAGGGAAAGCCAAGGGTTAACACTGATAACCAAGGCATATGGAATCAGCTCACTCGCTGCAGGATGCGTGTGCAGTACGTGTTTTCCAGTTGAGTTTTATTTGGGACACTTCCATGAGAGCCTATATACAAACACAACCATCACGCAATGGGGAGGTGAGGATGAGCTCCTGTCAAGGTAGGGGGACTAGAACAAGTCCTAACACCATCAGGAGACAAGTGGTTTCCAGAGCTGTAAGAAAGGGATTGGTTTTTTTCCTTTTTCAGCCTTTTTTTTACTACTTCTGGCTTCACAGGAGCTTCTAGTAACAAAAGCAGCCCTAGTGTCAGAGATCCTGCTGTGCGTAATGGTGTGCCTACCCAAGGAAATGAGTGGGATGCTGCTAGCAGGGGACAATACCGCAGAGAATACATGCGGCATGTACATCTCAAACTGCAAGCCACATAGAAGCCTACAAATGTGTTACCAAGAGAAAAATACATTCCTTACCTGTATGTCTCTCCTTGGTCAATTAATAGCCCCTGAAACGTCACCAACTCTTTGGGAGTTGATAGTTGGCCATAAAACAGAACTCTTCTGGCCCATCTTTCTTTATTCTCATCCAGGAAGCAGGGGAGGGATGCATTTGGAGTCCAATGATTGTCCAACTATTTGAGACCAGGCAGTAAGGAGGAGTCTGCTTCCCCAACCAGGCGAGCACTGCTTCACACATAACCTTCTAAAGAGGATTAAGCTCGTGCTATGCTGAGCCAGTCTTCCAAAACATATGTAAAAGTAACAAACCCTCATAGTTTTAGGATTTTTTGAGAACTATTTCTTGTTTTAATTGACGATGTGAGAGTAGCTCTCACAAACGGAAATCAGCTCCTGTGTGTGCACGTTTTTGGTGCACACACTGGTCTTTCACAGGAAACCTTTAGCCCCGGCTACATGCACTGCTCAGCGTATGTTTTAGATTCAGAAAGACAATATGAACCGGATTAGGTGCCATCTGATGAAATTCAGTAGCTTACATTAAGCTGATCAGTCTGTGCAGTCGTAATGGCCCTTTTTTAATTCTACTCTAGATAGATGGGGCTATTCTTTTCACACACCAAGCTACGTTTATTTTTACGTACCATTCAGGTCAGAACACAAGGCTTCCTCAGACTGAAAAATAAGATAGACTAACAGCTGCTTTTTGTTCAGAAAAATACCTGTTTGTTTGTAGGCAAACGCGTCGTGAACTATCTGCAACATCCACTTCATACACGAAAAATCTCACTGAAGATGACTCATTACACATGGTGAGGGGAATTATACACAGGCAAAGGCTGAGCAAACAGGTCCCCAATACCAACAAGGTGATCTTACTCGTTACAAAGTCCAAGAACAGTTGCATGCGTGTATTTGCTACCATAAGAAACAAAGCTGCAATTAGTATCTTTGATTTGAACACTATTTGTACTTAATATTAAGCTCTGGAAGATAAATGAGGGAACCTATCGTAGTTTCAAGAGAGGCAAGTGTGGCAGAAAAAGATGGTATTAGAATGGAAACATGGGAAGTTTCAAACCACACCACTGCATGTAACTGTACCACAACTATTGTGTCTGCCCTTCTTCAGCCTGGGGAGCAGGAACCTGTAATCCTGAGGTGACCAAAGGAGCACCAGCATCACAATATGGGCAGCTCAACCCTGACTGCAGATTTTCACTGCTATATAGTTCCCGCTACACAATTCCTCCACCACTAATGAGTATTTTGGATGGAATGACACTACACAAGGCAAAAAATGGATTAACAATAGGAAGCATAGATGGTCTTGTTCCTCCTTCTCTGCATCTCCTATGTTAACACCAATCCCTACCTTTTTATTTTGCTGTTTTGCAGAGCCCACCTTTGAGCGACTTCAAGGTGCAAGTAAACTGTAAATACTGGGTGCATTATGCATTATGCTAAAAATGCTTCCAAAATCCCACCATACAGCCCCAAATAACTGAACTCTCAGAATTAAAAAAAACCAACCCAAAGCAGCACAGCAATGTCACCTTTTGTCCTCCCCTTCCTCCAACAACATTAAATAGCACCACCTCACCAACTAGACACTCCATCCAACATTGGACTGACACCTGACTGTGCTCTGGCAATTTTTTTAAAAAGCAGTTCTTGTGATTTATTTTTTTTTTCTTACTTTCATGCTGCTGCACAGGAAAGACAAAAAGATTGTGTACTCAGGGCAGGGGGTGAGAAAGCCAGAGAGTAATTTATTCAGCAAAATAGTGAAGTCTGAAAAATGAAAGTCCAGCACGCTTAAAGGAAAAAAACCACAACCAAAGAAGCAGTACTGTGTGATTCTTCAGGAATAAAACCAAGAAACCACCTAGTGTCAATGCAGACAGCTAATCACTAACAGGATTCATACAGTGTCTCTAGGACCACAACCCTCACAATCACCATTCTCAAAGAGGCCAGTATCAGCTGCATGGCTTCCTGATCCTCTTCCATTATGAATTCTGCTGCCTTGAACAGTTCAACTGCCATGTCAATTAAACTCAATAAATCATCACCCCAGTTCCCTCTTATAAGAGGTATTTGGTTTTCTAATACAGCTAAGAAAGAAAAGCCTTACAGTTACTATCCATACCTCAATTCTGAGTTATTAATCAAAAACAACTACCAAAAAAGCATCAGCCTAATTACCTTTTGTGCATTGTTGACTGATGCATGAAACAGAATTCTGAAGTACAGGACAAAACATGTAGTGAATTATACTGAAATGCATTTATAGCAAGAGTAACAGGGTTGATATCATGCAAACAGCACTGACATCTTAAATCAATTAAATCTCAGTTGCTCACCTTTTGTATTTCTGTTGTTCTGGATGTTCCAACAAAACTCTTCCTTAATCTTTAGCTGATGGCAATGAACTGCTTCATATCAAAAGGATGTGATCACATTTTGTCTAGCATTAGATTTCCCTATGACAAACTACTCAATTGAAATAGACTTTACTCTGCACAACCCTGGCAGACAGCATTCATTACTAGAGCCGAGCAAGTTATGAATAATGTGATTTATCCTGTGATTTTTGGCTCTCTGTTCAAGATACCAAAGCAGATAATTCATTTCCATTAATCCTCTTCGCAAGTCTTCAGACAAATTTGCTCTTGGGTTTAGAGCTCGCTCAGAACCTCTAGAAAGAAAGTTAGCAGCCAGTAAGCTCTGTCAGTGTCTTAGCACAGAAGACAAGTTTGGTCACTGCCCACTTACTTTTGTCTATGTAACTTACCAAACGATATGCAAGAGCTAACACAAAGTAAACCACCACATAACTCATTTCCAGACTAGCCCACCAGAATACTTAAGTTCAGGCGAAAAAATTCAACAGTTTTTATGAACAATAACTTATAGGAACCTTCATCAGCAATTGGGAGTGACATACAAAAAAGATTCAGTAAGTTCCAAATGTGTGCTCCTGTGTAAGAGCTGCTTCCATGAAGTATTGTACCTAGGAGAATGGTACAAATTTGACTTCTTGATTGGTGTACAAACTGAAACTAATCACATGCGATCTAAGTTCTCTAACACATTTGAGTGTGTGACTGAAACAGAAAGGTCATCAAAAGATGAGACTGAGCAAGCAAGCAAGATTGAAAAAAAAAAAATCTTAAAGACCAAGCAACAAAAAAATTCCCAAACTTACATACTAAGAAAGCATGAAAATCAAAAGTGCTTCCAAATTTAGCATTACATTGAGTAAGAAAGGAATCGAAACAGCAAAAACCTGTTTTTCCTCTGCACTGTACCTTAGAGTTTGAGAGTTCAAGTCCAGCTCCAGACTTCACCAAGTAATATACTCACCAAGCTTGCTTTGACATGGAACAGATGGGAATTTCACACTTAAAAATACCCTCACACATACCTGAGGGTAAAAATTCCCTCATAATACTCCAGCCAAGGTAGTATCCACAGTATTTCCTAGATTTGCCTTAAGTATTTAGGCCACATACTGAAGAAGAAAAAGGGAAGGCTGATGGCTTTTAATCAAATATATTCCACATTAAAAATCAAGACTGAAAGCAGGCATCATTTAATGTATTTTAATAGCAAACTTACAGGAACAGCACAGAAGACAGACAACATTAAAAACATGTACTTGCATGTAGGACAACTCAGTTAGAAAAGTATAGTGAATGGATGGAATCTACTGTATGATAAAAATGCTACAAACACCATTTAGTTGCCATTGATAAGAAATTTACTTGTTTAAAAAAATCCAAATGCTGGCATTGTCCAGAAAAATTTGACAGGTTTATTTAATTTTTTTATAAAGTTGAATTGCTGAAACTTGTTCAGTGAAGCATTTTTTGACCACATCAATGTTTTTTTTTGTCCCCTTATTTATATTAAAAATCCACACACAAATGAAAATGGAAAAAAAACTTGCCAATACCCAATTCTGTCCCCTATTTTTCCTTTTGCAACCATATACTTAGGTACCTTTTAACCCCATGGAAAAAATATCTAACGTTCATTACTACCAATAACAGGAAGAAGATTTTGCTTCGAGAATGACAAACCCATCATGGTGACGTTTAGGCACGCTCTCCACGTATGCGGCGTGCTAGCTGGATATCTTTTGGCATGATTGTGACACGTTTGGCATGGATAGCACACAGGTTGGTGTCTTCAAACAGGCCAACCAAGTAGGCTTCACTTGCCTCCTAGAGTAGAAAGAGAGTTAACACTTTTACTCTTTGAGCTGAAGAATAACAATAATAATTCATAGCACAATGTAACATGGATTTAAGGTTAGGCTTCTACATTACTCATAAACATCAACAATTTTAGATTCTCAGGAAATAAACTCCACAATTTGCTTACAAACCATTGAATAACATTCTACATAAAAGCTGTATACCACTGCCACTTGGTGAAGACATTCTCCAGAGCACAACCTAATATCATGACTGGACTTTCACAGAGGTTATCTTATCAAAAGGTTAGCTTGTTTAGGAACTTTTCAAAGGCTGGGTTACACTGACTTGTCTGCTGCCTCTTCCAGACTGAAAGCTATTGAGCATGAGGTGAAACTGGCAGGTGCTAAGGAAAAGAGGAGCAGGTGTTCCTTCACAACATACCTTTTAGGCACACAATGAAGGAGTGGCTTAATTCATAAGTAAAACACTAGCAGAAAAAAAAAGTACTGAAAATTATGAGAAAGAAAACTCTTAGTTTGAGAATTGCTTCAATCACCAAATACCAGGTAAAGGTCACAGAACTGCATTTAGACACACTTATTCCTACACTTTTTTCCTGTCTAAGCATCTATTTGGGGTACACAGCAGAGACCCCCACTACCACCACAGAAGTTTCTCACATCACATCTGTGAGAACCACGGAGTCAGCACAATTGCATCGTGAGGAACACAAGTGATAAGCCTTGTCTAGGAAAACCATAACCTCAACCCTATTACTGAACAACTGCAGACAGGATTCTGGATTAGACAGATGCTCAGTAGGACCTTATTATTCTTCTGGCTCACATTCAGTTAGCTATTAAGCCCAGCACAGCAATGGTAACCATTCACACATTTTTGGGTTGACAAAGAATTGCCTCCTAGGAAGCATCTTGGCATGCCAGCACACTGCTGGGGCGAGAAGGCAGCAATGATAAGGTCTACTTTTAGAAAGGAGGTTAAGGTCTCCCTTTCTAGAATATACTCAAGAGACCAGTTTGAGTGAACCATTTCATTGCCAGGAACCACAACAATCAATTTACCAAGGTCACAGTTCCTGTTTAAAAATCCATTTAATACAGAATGTGTGTACTGCAGCATCACTAAGTTATTTCGTATGCAGGAGGATATGGGTACCACGAGTTTCCCTTCCTAAATCACTACACAAAAAGACAAGACACTTTATAACAACTAAGCCACACTGGAATGAACACCATGGTACCAAAGGGGTTAAACGGTGGAGGGTTTTTTGCTGGCAGCAAGCATTGTGGAGAGTTTATGAACAAGGTCTACACCAACTACTCCTTAATGCAAAACCAGGATTGTTCATACTGACTAAATTTTAATAAGCAATTCCTGATAAAGACACAGATGTAAACCTCAGGATCTAAGAAGTGACACATTCACTCACAGGAGTGAAGACAGAACAAGTAAAAGCAAAAACAATAATTTTGCAAATGTTTTTTTGAAACTAAGCATGTGCTCATGTTTATGGGATCTCATGGCATACATCCTGGCCCTTATCAAGCAGAAGTCATTAATTAGAAAAAGATCATTTTGCCTGCATATTAGATACACTGCAATTACAGACAAGTTCTGGAACAACCTTTCAACAGCTAAGAGAACAGTAAAACCCTGTCTTTAATGGAGAGTGTCTTTCAGTCACAAGAGGGAAACATTCTCATGATAAGAATAGCCTTGGACCTACGCTAGCTGCAAGTGCTTGGGACAGAAGAGCATTTCACTGATATTTCACCCTCAACATACTCTAAAGGTACATAACTAAGGTATTATAAAACTTGTTTAGCATCAACTACATCATACAAAAGCAGTTATTTCCCTTAACACATCCAGACGTGCCCTACTGGGGCTCTTCTCTTTGAAGAGCATTTTAGGATACCAAACCTCCATTCAGACACAGTAGAACAAGCTTTGCACAAAACTTGCCTCTCAGACTACAAAGCTTCCACAGGCAAAGCCTTTAACAAAGCTCAAGGACAGAGGAAACAGATTTATCTTAAGTGTCTTAGCTAGATGCATTGCTCTGTCAAGTGCAGCTACCTGAGGGGTGGGGGCTAATACAAAATAAAGCAATCAACACAATTTAAAAACATTAACAGTTCCTTCAAAACAAAACCATCGCACTTACAGCTTTTTAGAGAAGCTACTGAGCTGCCACTGTATTATTCTAGACTGTGGTATCTATGCGGCATCACCAGGCCCAGAAAGCGCTGAGGAGTGCATCCCCCCCATATCAGCACCACCCACTCCGAGCAGCCCACCAATCAGGCAGAGCTGGGGCTAACCCTAGAAACAGCCTGGCCAATGGGGATGGGAGGCGGAGCACTCCCTGCACCTTCAGTCTCCAGGTTTTGGGGAATTTTGGAGGGAGGGTCTCACGGTGGCATCACTTTACAGCCGGGCAGCCAAGTTACCTCAGGATCCCCTAACTACCCCACAGCCTGGGTGCTCCCTCACCTGCAAAGCACCAATGGCAGCGCTCTGGAAGCGCAGATCTGTTTTGAAGTCCTGAGCAATTTCACGCACCAGACGCTGGAAAGGAAGTTTGCGGATCAAAAGTTCAGTGGACTTTTGATAGCGCCTGATTTCACGGAGAGCCACGGTACCCGGCCTTTGCAAATTAAATAAAGAAAAAAAAAAGAATTAGTATTCAAAATGTAGTTTATACCCCCTTACAAACACAGGTTGACCATCTAAGCTAAGCACCACACAGAGTTATGTTTTCACTGGAAGAACCCAAGCATTTACAATACAAACCCAGTTTTACTGGCAGAGGGTCTTCTCACCATAAATAAAAAACCAAAACCAAACCTTGAATCCCCAGTGTGGGCATCGAGCCGGTAACTGTGAGCTGGGTTCCAGTACCGGCACGTGGAAATTCGGCACTGCCATCGCCCCTGAACACGCATCTGCGGGTGTTTTATTTAATTAATTCTATAAAATTTATTTACTTTTGGGTATTAAAGCACACATTTCCACTTGCCTTCACGGGAATCTCTCAGGCCCTCGAGGCCTATTAGCTGACACTAACATATCTCTGTATGGACTGCAGACGTGGCAAACCACAACAGTGCAGTGAGTTTGCTGGTTTGGCTGTACCAGAGGTACCCTCCTCGCCACAAATGTGACAGCCGTTTTTAAGGGCAATCTAGCTGTTCTCCCCTACTGAAGTAACACACTGTCAAAGTTGGCAGGAGTAACAGAATCAATATCCTGCGTTACAGTACAAAGCACCCTGTATCGCCTCATGTTAGAGGCGGTGTTGGCATGACGTATGAATACACTTACAGACACAAAGTCCATTAATATCACATCTATTTCTGTGGAAACTTAAGTGTTTTCCTACTCCAGCTTTACTACCTTTCTACCAGTCGATTAATTTTACCTCATATCTACAGCAGCAAACATTCAAATTAAGTTGCCTACTTCAAACCCATCCCAAATGCACTCTTTGCCCAAAGCCATCCTCCGAGCTACAGCACGACTGTTACATCCTGCACTGAGCAGGGGCTGGAAAACTCCCGTTAGCGGGTTGTCCTAGCCCATCCCATCCTCCGCCCTCCCGCACACATGGCCTGAGTTCGGGGCGCCCTCGCGCGGCCGCTCTCGCCCTCCCCGCGCGCCCCAACGGCGCCGGGAACGGATCGAACCGGACGAGTCGATTAAGATCCTCTGGTAACAACAATAAACTTGGTGGCGGAATAGCAGCCCCGCTGCGACGCTTTAATACCCAAAAGTAAATAAATTTTATAGAATTAATTAAATAAAACACCCGCAGATGCGTGTTCAGGGGGGACGGCAGTGCCGAATTTCCAGGTGCCGGTACCAGAACCCAGCTCACGGTACCGACTCGACGCCCGCACTGGGGATTCAAGGTTTGGTTTTGGTTTTTTATTTCTTTGCAGCAGGCGGGACCGCGCGGAGCGGCCGCGGGGATGGTGCGACTGCAGGCAGAGCGCGGTGGGGTGCAGCCCCACCCCGCAACGGGTGTTGGGAGGGGTTGAGAGAAGGGTGGTGGGGGGGGTAGCATCGGTACCGGTACCGGCCCGGAGCGGCCGGTGCGCGGCGCTGCAGTACCTGTAGCGGTGCGGTTTCTTCACCCCGCCAGTAGAGGGCGCGCTCTTGCGGGCAGCTTTGGTGGCGAGCTGCTTGCGGGGCGCCTTGCCTCCAGTGGACTTGCGGGCCGTCTGCTTGGTACGGGCCATACTCCTGCCGACGTCGCTGCCTTACACCTGCCGCGGGGAGGGGAAGGGGAACAGATAGGGCAAGGGCGACCCGCTCAGCGAATGCCCCCGCCGCGACTGACAACCCCCGCACACTCCCCACCTTCCCGGGGCCTGGTGTCCCCTCGGCTCGCCCGAGCTGGCCGCACTCGCTCAACGACGGGGCGAGGTGTTAGGCTGAGAGCGCGCGGCTGCCCAACGACAGCCGAAGAGGAAACAAAAAAATTAAAAATAAAACTAATTAGTAATTAAACGTGTGGCAATGGCAGAATATTAAAACAAGGGTTTTTGCCCATGAATTCAATAACGAGACGGCGACTGAAGCCCAGCGAGCCGCCCGGCAGCAGCAGTCGAGAGGCGGCTGCCGCCTCCCCCACCCGCGCCGGCCGCCCGTCACCCTCCGAGTGTTGGCAAACCCAGCCCGGACGACACCGGGGCGGGGGAGGGGGACGCGCCCGACCCGCCCGGTAAAAACCCCCCTCCGAAACCAGCGGGTCGGTGAGAGCAGAGCGGCAGCCCCTACCGTCCCTTCGCCGGGTAGCCCGGCCCCCGCCCGCCTGCGCTTCCCCGAGCCGCCGCAACCGCCGGCGAACGGCCGTTGATAGCGTGCGGGAGGGAGAAGGGTCCGGATAAAGTGCGAGAAAAGAAACAAACTTTGTTTTCGGGGGGTTGTTTTCTTTTCGGGTGCCGTCCTTCGCTCTCTGCGTAAGAGCTTCCCCGAAGCCGCCGCGCTCCCAAGCGCCTCTCACAGGCAAACTCATCTCCCAGAGCCAGAACAAAATGGAAACAATCGCGAAATGCAGCCCTAGTCCTTTCGCAAAGGAGGAAAAAATAAATTGCAAAAAATAACGCCAAATATCGCCAGGAACTCCAAACCATGTGGGTGCGGATGGAGGGGGAGGCAGCGGAAAAGTTTGCACTCGAAAACCAAAAAATTCCGTTGGGTTTGGGTCGTTCCTTCGGCGAAATTCTTTCCCTTTTTATTGTTTTTTATGCAATAGGAAAAAAAATATGGTCGGTGACCAGAGAAAAGAGACAAGATGGTGAAGCTGAGCAACAACTGTGGGGAGCAGGGGAAGGAAGGCAGGAGAGTTACCCTGGGCTGGCGAGCGGCTCCTCTTTGCGGCCGCTTCCCAGCCCAAATCCGGGGGATGTCGGGCTGAGGAGGCAGCTGAGGGGCTGGGGAGGGTGCTGGTGGGGGTCTGGAGCGGGGGCGAGGGGAGCAGAGGGGGACAACGGCCGCGGGAAGCGGGGCCGGGGGTGCGGGCGGAGGGAGCCGCTCCGTCTGCGCCAGGAAAGCGGCGCGGGGAAGGCAACGGGAGCTGCCGCCGCTTCCCGAGCCCCCAAAAGTTTGTGGGGAGGGTCTGGGGAGCGCGGCGGGTTCCCCCGGGGGGTGTCGGGGCGCGGGGGGCTGCAGGCGCGGTGCCAGACTTACCCCGTCCGCTGGGCGAGCGCGGCTGCCGTGCGGGAGGGAGGAGGAGGGAGGAGAAGGAGGGCGGGCGAGCGGGCGGACGCGAGGAGGAGCCGGAGCTGCTGCTGCTGCTGGCGGCGGCTCGGAGCACAATTGAAAGATGGCTGACTCGGGAGGGCCGTCCGCCTGCGAGGCCCCGCCCCGGACCGCCCGCCCGCCAATGGCGCACAATGTAGGGAAGGCGCGGCCCCGCCCCCGCACCGCCCCCTCCCCCGGCGCCGTGTGTACAAACACAAAAGGCACGCCGCGCGCGCGAGGGGATTCCCGCCCCCTCGGCAGCGGGACGAGGGCGCGCGAGGCGACAGCGGGGCGGGCGGACCCCACCGAACCTCGGCTCCCTTCACACCGACAACACGGGGCTGCCAGCGGCCGGCTGGGGATGGCAGCGCCGCGGAGAGCTGGGCCTAGGGCTGACCCCCACCCCAGAGCACACGGCCCCTCGTCGGCACCCATCCTCCGGCCTAACGCCCTTGGGTTCCAGGTTGTTTGGATTTGCTTTCTCTTTGCACAGAAGCAGCACCGGAATGCTCGCTGCAGGGCGGGCAGTCAGAGCTAACCTCGACAGTGTTTGCTCTGGAAGGGCCATCTTCCACCTTCTGGGATCTGTCTGCATCACTTCTCAGACACGAACCGAAGATATGGAACACCCCACATCTGGGAAGGAAGAGGATTCACATTCCCTGTGCTGGTGCTGTCAGCTTGACATTCGAAGTGCAGCTGTTAGAAGAGTGACTGTCAGGTTAGCCTGTCATTGCCAGCAGATCCGATCCAGTTGTGTCAGCTGCCATTTGGTTTAATGAGGAAATTCACTTTGCCTTTATTTTCTGTTAAAGTCAGAAACAAAATGCCCTCTGGGAAAATAACCTCTAACGCGACTGGACAGCCACTTGCAATTTTCTTAACTACATTTCAACTGCAGAGTCAAATTCTGTACTTGAGCAAACTGTTGCCACCATCTTGGCCATCACTTAAGTACAAGAAGCAGCTGTATTTGATTTGCAAAGTCCTTGCTATGGACGATGGTGGCGCAATGCAGGGCTGTGTAGGGACATCCAGGCTACCCCCAACAGCTGCAGTAGTTCAGCCATGTGTGCAGAGCAATTTGCTCAGAGCTAATCAAACCTGACGAGGAAAAGTGTGTTATCACAGCAGAACACCCTGCAAAAATAGATACAGGTGGCTCTGGTACGCAGCTAGACATTACAGGCTGGTGTAGGCATACCCGACTTACAACTCTGACCCTACAGTCAGTTCATGAGAGGTGACTGTCAGGAATAAGGAAAGTACAAAGGGGTTTAGTTATATTTGCAGAAGAATTAGTGGAGTCATTAATCTATTGAAAATATTTAATGAGAGAATTGCACTTTCCCGGACAGCCAGAAAGAGAACTCAAACCTGGATAACAATGCACTGGAGTATTTGCTAATACTGTGCAAGCTCTACAAGCTAGGCGCCGAACCGACACCAGCTCCCAGCACAACACCCGCAACACACAGTGAGCAGCTGGAAAAGTTGAAAGCCGGCAGCGCTGGTTCCCAGCCGCAGGGATTAATAATTCACAGGTTACCCCTGTCTCCTTTAGCTCTGATCGCGCTCGGGAGCACAGAGGAAGCAGCCGCGCTGCCACCGCTCTCTAGTTCCCCGCCACGTCCTTCTCCCGCAGCGAGAGGCAGTCCCTGGCGGGGCCTGGGGTTCCACCCCCTCCCCCGCTGTGACGCCGCCGCCACCACCCGATCGCTCCTGCTGCGGGGCCCAGCCCGAGCACGGCGCCCCCTGCCGCCGGCGCGGTGCTGCCATTGGCGGAGGAGCCCAGGAATTCCATGACGTGGCGCGGAGAAAGGGGGCTGTGCTAGCCCTGCCGCCGCACGCCCGGCCCCTTTTCCCGCGGAGAGCGCAGTGAACCGGAGCGTTTTCCGCCAGGAAACTGGGGACCAAGCAAGCCTTTCTTTCCCGTCGCTGAGTTCGTCCTTCCTGATTGGCGTCGTTAAGAACCTGCTTGTCCGGGCCCAGAGCAATACACGCAGTCCTATTCCAGGGCTGTGAGAGCAGGTAGTGCCGTGGCTCAGCCCTTTCAGTTTCACCACAAAGGCTGTTTGTGTGCCAGGAGGACGCTGCAGAAAGAACTAGCCCAACGCTAAAGATTCTTGACGTTCTTCTTTCACTGGTGGCGCTGATAAGCATTGCTCGTCCTTTCCAAAGGCCTTTATCTCTGCAGACCACAGGGATCTTCCACCCTTCAGCGTCTCTAAGCACCCATGAAGAAATCTAACCTAATGAGATTCCACCGGTTTAACCGACAATAACATGCCAAGGACAAGGCAGTGCTTCATCTGCACCCAACAGCACCGCGGCTATTGCGAATGAGTCCAGATAGCTGTGGGAAAGAAGATTAGGATAGAAAAACAGCTGGTTTAGATTGTGGCCAAAGACGACTCAAGTGATACCATATAGAAAAGAGGAACATTGAAACCAGAAGTTTTCTGAGACGTTTTTAGTACCTTTCATAGAAAGCACACAGCCCTCATTCAGCACAGAATAGCAGATTTCCCCGGCTGGGCTCTCCAAGTAGGATACATTTTCCAAAATACTCTTTTTCACCTTTACCTCATTGGGAAACTCTCATCATGCTCAGGAGACACAGGGCAGAGGAAGGCAGGAATTTTTTTTGTGTCAGGCTTGGTTAGTTGCAATTCATTGTATAAAGCTGAAAATACTGTTTCAAAGCTGTTATTGAAAAAGAACCAACAACGTTTCTTTGGAGAAAAATCTTCAAGGTCAAGTCCTCCATATAGCTTCTAGTCAGCTTCAGGTGCTGGTGGGTGTAAGGCACTGGTCCCGTCAGTCAAAGAGATGACAGATGAACCCCAGCAACATCACAGCCTGTATGGAGATCTACACACAACTGTAGCAGCTGCTTCCCTTTGCTACAGCACACAGTCAAACAGTTGAAATGTGTCTTTTTTGATGTTATCCAGGAAAAGGAGAGAGAATCCAGAGCATAAGTGTTTTTAAGCAACACTGCAGGTATATTTCAGAAACATTTAGAAAAGGTTTTTTCACTACAAGAGATACTCTGTTTATCACCAAACACCAAATGGTCTTTGGTCAAAGACTAAGTATTTCTGTCCTGTTCCACCCATCCTGCCTTCACCAAAGCATAAACTGAAAATCCAAATTACTTAGTCTAGTTCCAGCTCAACAGAGAAAGGTCTCGTCCTGTCACCCAGGAGAATATGGTGTTGTTACACATTCTATGCAAAAAAACCTACTCCGATATTTCAGTGAGGGCAGGAGTATAAAAGACTTGGCTATATTTACCTATGGTGCTCACTTGACTCCTACTTCCACATATCTCCTCTCAGACTCCATTCTCTCTTCCTGTTCTCCTTCAGACACATCTATCTTAAACCTCCAACCACCCTTCGCACCCAAGCTCTGCAGCCTCACCCCTATTCCCTGTTTCAGGTCCCAGCTTGACGGCCATTTTACTATTTCATATTCTCTACACACTCTCCTTGATTCAATATATTTGTTCAGGCACTTTTATTTTCTTCTCTTTCTCTTTATTCCTATCCCTATTCTTCATCTTGATTTTCACAACAAACTATTCCCACTTCCCTCTGTTTTTTTCAGCCAATCCCACACCTGCTGTGTTTTCTTCTGCAGCTCCCACGCTCGACAGTCTTCCCTAGCCAATCCCAATCTCAGTCTTTAACAGTTCAGTCCAGTGCTACTTCATCCTCCCACTAGTCCTGGCTACCCTGCCATCCAGTTTGTGGCTGGGACTGCTATATGGTGACAAATTCTGGGAATTAAAATCTAAGTACAAAGAGCTGACCAGTTTTTAAACTATCTTCTGCTTCAGATGTATTTTGGCAGATTGAAAGCATCCATAACCTTGACTTTATATTAATGGAACAGTTCGGTGTGGATTTAAATGTATTCCTAAATAAATCTACATAAAAGATGAAAGTAAATGTTCCCACTGTTTTTACTAGAATATTACTAAAGGTAGGGATCACTTGGCACTTAGGAAAGAAAAGTACAAGCCATTTAGGACCTCAAAATTATTGACACTAATTTTGTCTCTATGTAAATCATTTTCTTCATGTATTTATTTTGAAGTTGTCTGTGTCATGAATTTGTACACCACAGCAGTTGTGGCTCTGTACTAGCAGTCATTGTAACACATAGTTCTTTTACATGCTGCATTGCCTGTTACACCACACCAGTGCATATATCATTTTTCACATTCACACTCTCTGTCAACGTATAGGTAAATGATGCACCAGCCCAAACTAGCAACTGTGTAGTACATTTGTATTGAGCGGTTGATACCTACTGGAAATACAGAGAAGTTGTGTAATAATAGCAGAAACAACTGGTTTGTTTCTTTCACCTGTTTTCATCATTTAATATTTTCATCTTCTAATAATCTATTTTGTCTTTTGCAGTTTTCTAAAGTACTTCACATATATCAGACACTGTGGCCTCACTGTTAAACATGGAGCCGCCCTTAAACATTGGGTTACTTTTAAGCACCCCTCAAACTCCATGGACTTTAATGGAAGATGCATACTCTTAAATTCACACACATGCCATGGTATCTCCCTGAAGACTGATCCATAAGGAAATTCCCCTTGTTTAAATGATAAGGAAAAAGTACATCTGCCACATGAAAAAGTTATTGCAATTTCTTGCTTCTTTAGGAAATCTAAAGAGACAGCTTCTTTAAAATGCAAAATTACCAGTCCCTGTCATAGGTACTACTTTTCTACACTCTGAGCATCGCATGTGTGCAGGGGATTCAGAGCAATCCATATTGGAGACAAACTGTATTTTTCTAGCATCTCATTACCCAAAAGCTGTAAAAAAACTTTTTTTAAGTAAGTTTCCCATTTCAATGAAGAGTCTTCCAAAAATTAATTTCAAGTTCTAAGGCAGTGAAAGCAAGCCTGCAATAGCTCAGAGAAGAAGATTCAAGATTCCAGATTTTGCTTCTCTCTTTTGAATTACCACTAATTTTCAGGACACTTGATGAGTTGGATTCAGTCTCCCTCTTTGTGGTTCCTCTCCTGCCAAGACTTACCATGCACTTGGTTTCATGGAGTACATGCTTGCTTTTATATATGGACTCCTGGCTCTAATTCCCTGTGTGTTATCCAGGATTGTCTTATTATAATCTCATTTGTAGTGGCTATTATTAACATACATGCACTGCTGCAACTCATCTTTCATCCTTCTAATGAGGTCCCCCAGAACATGGGAGAGTAAACAACATCACACAAAATAGAGCTTACTCTTTCTTTTCCATGGTCTAGCAAGGGTCTTCTGGTGCAAAAAGCAGTACACAAAAAACTGTAAGAGCACCCTATAATGACATCTCCGAACTCCACTCCTATTTCTGTCTTGTTTGCTTATCTGTTTGCTCATGACAGGCTTTCAAATATGTTAATATTTTAATATGCTTTTTCTGGAAAAGAAAACCCCTCAATTGTGTTTTAAAGACTGGAAATTAAAAATATCTGTAATTGCCAAATACAGAGCTAAGAACAGTTCCAGGTAGGTGAGATGCATTGTAGCTGTAATCTTAGTCTCCATTTGTTCTTATTAGAGTTGAAGGACTTGCATGCAACAGTTCATTATCTTATGGTAAACATTACTTGAAATATTACTCCAAACTCCTCAGTATTCTGATTATGCTGGCACTATAAAAATCCTAAACAGAAACAGAGGTAGCATTTTAAACAGCTATATTCTATTTTATGTTTTCATTTGCTTAGTATTGGATAATTATATTCTCATATGTTTCTCTGTGTGTGGGGATGACAGTAAAAGTAATAAAAACAGCACTATGTGTTTACATTGTCACACACCTCCCCTCGCCAAGAGAACTTCTGCTTCTTACAATCTCTATTTTTCCATTTCTCAGGACAGAATTAAGCCATTTGTCTTAAAACCCATCCTATCAGTTTGGAGGGCACTAAATGGTTAACTGAAACAGAAACAAACTCCTAGCATGAGATAGGAAATGTGGTACAACAGATAATTGTAAGGTTATTGTACAGCCCCACCAGAGACTAGAAATTATATGACAAGGAGTATCTGTGACTTTTTACACAATATATCATCAAATGTCATAACGTATTTCAGAGATATGAAATCTAATTACAAAAATGCATGTAAGGCACTAGGTGAAAGGACTGGTGAACAAGGAAAAAGAAAAGAGAGTTTACTGTCTGCAATGATACTACAAGATTTTGAAATTCTCTGTACCTGCTTGAGTTAGTTTGTATTAGCAGGACCATTTCAAGAAGGCTTTTACAAGATTTTATGTAGTAGGAAGAGCAATTATTCTGGGGAATATTTCTTCCTAAATTTACAGTCAGATAAAATAATTAAGCTCATTTTTAGCTCTCCTGGTTCTTCACACATGACTGTTATCATAACAACCTGTTCTGTCTTTTTTTAAGCATTGTATTGTGCTCTGGAAGGAACTGGATAGCCCGTGGGCTTCGTCCTAATGGAGACTGATGTAAAATCTTTTATTTCTAGTACTTCTGTGTTGATAGATTCATTAAAGATGCCGAGGAGAAACAACCAGCACAAGCTCTAATTGGTTCCCAAATAAGATCCCTTCTATAGTGATTTACTCGGAGCTCCTGTTGTAGAAGAATTGCAGCAAGCTGATTTGCCCCAAGGCTCACAACACACTGGAAAATAAACCCCTGTAGGCTTATATTAGGTAAGGGGAAAAAAAAGCTCATGGTTTTCTACCACCCATTAGGCCCACACTGGCCTCATTTTGCAGCACTGCTCTCATAAAGGATGTCTTTTTATGCACTCATGCAATATCTAGTCCACGGTAACATTGCCTTGAAAGGCTCTACGAGCTACTATACTTGACAGAACTAAAAGAGTAATATTATTTATTTCATTTGTCTGCTCAGTGGAGTAACCTCATGAGATACGAATCTCTTCTTCATGAGGGCCCTGGGGATAGCAGTCAGAGTGAAAATCAGTCATACCCTAGTAGAGTGCAAACAGCACAGACCACAGCACTGAGTGACCAAACAGCAAACCAATATCAGATACGATGCCCAGTTTATTTGGAACAATAATCTGTAGACTGGTCACTTTCTTGTAAAAGCACAAGAGTAGGATTGCCTTGAAATGGCACGATGCTTCACAAGCCACATTTGTGAAGCTCAGCTGAGGAAGGATCTCAGAAATGAACATATTGTTGTGAGGTCTCATCCTAACACAGTTGTGAAGTGTTCTGCCATATCCCCATCTTTCTGAACAAGTACTCCCAAATCCCAAAACCCACTTTCTGGAGAACTAGCCTCCTGAGAGCAGAAAAGGGAAAGAGAAGATGGAGTGGCAGCCAGTATTATCTTAAAGTGACAGCAAAGAACATGAGTTATTTTCAGTCTTAGGAGACTAGAGAGTCTTGGGTTTTTTCTAAAGAAGTGAAAGCTTCCTATTTTCCCAATGTTCTTTGTAAGTCACACATTCTGGAGACTATAATGTACTACATTTTCAGATAATTTTTCTTCATTTCTGCTCCTCAAATTCATATTTCAGAAAGCATCTCAATTTGAAAACTGTAGTTGCTAGTAAGAATATCACTTAACATTTGCGCTTCTCATTGGTTTCCTAACCCTTAGAAACTTGTGTAACAGAATTCACTTCAAGCCTTTGAAAGAATAACTCATTTGCTCTGATCACTCATTGCTGAGTATCTACAGTCACAGCTGAGAAGAAAAGTATTCAGTTACTTACCACTTCTGAAAAGCCTCTGACTACCTATCCAGAATGAGCACCCCAACTACAAGCTATTAAAAAAAAATCCATTAAAAAGGCCCATATCCGTGCTTTCATGTCACAAAGAAGACAATGCTAGAGACACAATTAGAAGTTCCTGGCACTCAAACAGACTCTGACCACATAACACTTGTGACGGAGATCCAGAAGCAAGGGTGCAAAGGAACCATGTGGCAATAGGTAGTTCCTTCTGATGAAATGGTGCCCGCTCTCTGTGAGCACTGCAAAGCCACTTTCACATGGCCCAGCTGCTGTCAAATGATCCTTAGTGAACAAGAAGAATTTGTCAGGCAGCATCAGTTCTTCATACATGACTTTTGTGTCTTGCTCGGTTGCGGACAAAACTTCTTGAGTAAAAGCCCCAAATGCCTGCAGAATGTTGATGACATCAAAATCTCATCTTTTGATTTTGAATTCTGAAGAAAGCACTAGGCAGTTGTGGTTATAGAGAGAAGGTCAACCCCCTAACAGCTCAAAACAGACAAGAAGCAGAAGGTAATTGAGAATGCACAAATCCAGCCTGTGCTAACTTTGCATGATTCTGGCAAATCTTATGTTCTGTGGGGACTCGATACAACATTTGCACCCTAGACCTTGGCAATACTGCGTAACGTGTACAAGTGACACTAACACATGAGCCACAATTCAGGCAACTAAGTGGAGAACATAATTTGGATTTAACATGGACTGCAGAGCAGGGATCTCAAGGCAGAGGCAGAGAAGCAGCACCACTTGAAATCTCTGCAACAAAGAGCTACAGAACAGGTTGTCAGAATTTTTCTCCTGGGCTACAAGGTTTTCAAGCAAGGTTTTCTCACATCCAGTGAGGGGCTGTGCTAACGTAGGATAAATTCCTACTGTGAGAGGGAGTAATTTATCAGATGCTACTGAAGTTGACACTACACACTTCATTATATATTGAAATGACACCTGTCAGCCTAGCCCTGACCCACAATGGACAGCAAGCATTCCTGGGAGCTGCTGTCATTTCCCACCTGCAAAAAGCACATGGTGCTCTTCCCCTTTGGTTTAGTGAAAAACAGACTGGTTGGCTGGCAGTCCTACATTTTGGTATGTGGCTCAGAGGGCCAGGAAAATGATTGGTCACACCACATCTGCAATACTTAAGATTCTTGGCTACGAGAAACACAAGATCATTTGTAGAACCTTTACAGGGAAAGGGCTGCCCACACAAACCATGCAGTGGACACATTTTGGTCTCATGGCCAGTTCAGTAGGCATGAGCCATGGTTTGAGTGGCATGAAGTCTGCCCCTGGCAAACTTCCTGTAACTTTCTGCTACAAAAGAACACCGGGAAAAGAAAGATGACAACAACAACAAAAAAACCCCCACACCATTGTGAATAAGATTTTCCATTAGTGACTTTCACACACTGGCAAGATTTCTTCATAGCCCTGCTTTGAAAAACAAGCAATCCAAAATATTCTGACACCAACATCACTTGTAGGCCAGGACCCAACTCAGATAGGGACATAGAGGAGCACAAGCACAGCTTTATCACTGTCATGTTGCTAGTATTCAAATATAACCATGTGAAGATATGATTTT
This sequence comes from Phoeniculus purpureus, assembly GCA_028565055.1. NCBI lineage: Eukaryota > Metazoa > Chordata > Aves > Bucerotiformes > Phoeniculidae > Phoeniculus > Phoeniculus purpureus. The sequence continues at coordinate 12,951,928 of JAOXOE010000256.1, forward strand.
TCCAGGCCTCACATACATATGACTTAAGAAAGATCCTCAAGAGACACAGGATGTTGTATTACAAATTCCTCATAGATGACACATAATTACCTCTGTTTTGGAGTAGATTAAAAGAAACATTGAAGGGGAGTCCAAATGCACCAGTGACATTCCTTAAACACCATACTACCAGTTTAATTTCAATTTCATGGGTTCAAAAAGATGTTGTATAAACAAAACGGAGAACTATTCCAATATCAAGCCAAGAAGCTGCACACATCTGTAATACTATAATGCCAGTATTCTTCAACTTGGACTTACTGCATAAAACAAAAAAAAAAACCTAAAGCATTTTCCTTTAAAATTATTTTTATGATTTCTTTTTAAACATAAATAAACCTCTGCATCTATCATTATTCATTTGTAGGTCCTCTGAGTGAGCAGAACATTCCCTACAGAAGGAGGTAAAAGAACACTGTCTGAATGGACACAGGTCTTATAATGTCCCAGTCAAAAAGAAGCCATGTCAAACTCAGCACCTAAAGAATGAGGCCTCTCTACACTACAGACTGGATCCTTAAGACATTTCTCCCTCAAAGGGAGAATGGAGCTTTGAAAATTTACACTAGCTGAGGATCAGACTCATAAACCTTTATCAAGGGGTGAACAAATCAGTGACATGATCTGCTTTAAAAAGAATTTATAAAAAACTACAACATGCCACAAACTTCTAACCACACGTTATCTCTGCTGAACATGACTCAAAATGAGTTTTTATTACTTAAAGCACTTCGCTTTAAATTATTCTCTTTTTAGACTTGGTGCTGTCCCTTTAATTGCTGTCCTTTTCTTTTTTAGTCTCTTTGTAGTATCTCCCCAGGTGAACCGAAAACAAGCAGATGTGGGTGGGGCCATGCAATTTGGGAGCTCCTCCCAATTACTGGAAATGCAACTTCAGTATTTAGCAAGGAACATTCCCAAATCGACTTTCATCTAAGTTCAAAACCAAATGAAGGTACGCTAATTTTTATTTATTTTTCTTCAGCTGATCATTTCAGTATCACTTACTTTGGGCTAGTAGCTTCAAGTTATTGTAAACAGTGTCACAATGAGGTCATTCAAGGCTGTGCAATGTCTCTCCCATTTCTTAAAAACTTTAAGGCGAAGGGGTTTGACAGATAACGAAGTTCTACCACATATATAATACACATCTTGTATGCTCATTCTTAGCTTTTTTTTTTTTGCAACGTTGCCAAACACTCAAAAGTCAATTAAGAAACTAGAATCCAGTCCTTACGCATAGTAATTCAGCAGTGTCTCTGCAAGCTATAATTAAAAGCAGTTAGCTTCATTACAGAGAGAGCAAAAGTAGAGAGGCAGAGACCTATTTCTGGTATTGTTTTCCTATGAGATACAAAATTGTACACTACAACTAACTCATTCACCAATCTGCGGCTGTATTCAGTTAGAATTAGTCTGAACAGACAAAGTCTAAGCGCTGTGGCTGGCACATTAGAGAAGATACAAGTGAAGGAAATCTTAGAATCCCAAGTATTAACTTCTACAGTACTATCTGGTTGTCTAGTTAGCCAACCCACCTCAAATTATTGCTCCCAAATTTAAAATTATTGTTAACAGTAATAAGGCCAACTGCACTGATGATACTTCTAGCCAAACAAAAAGGGGTGTCTCAAGTTCAATACATCTCTGCAGAGCAGTACATATTCCTTCCCTGAAAGGATTCGCAGTTTAAACATCCTTACATAAGACAGAGACAAAGATATTAAGCAAAATAAATGAACTAATGTGAGGGCAAAACCAGTTTAAAAGCTATTTTTAAATCTTGATTATGTATAAGTGTCTGCACTCTTGTCTAATGTGGGCTATAAAAATAATAACATGCAGTCATTCACCCCAGACTTGTCAGGAGATTGATAGCTAGGTATTCACTATGAGACAGTATTTAGCAGAAGCTACTGTATTCATCATAGAATCATAGAATGGTTTAGGTTGGAAGGGACTATAGAGATCATCTAGTTCCAACCCCACTGCCATGGGCAGGGACACCTCACATTAGACCAGGTTGCCCTAAGCCCCATCCAGCCTGAACAGTTCCAGGGAAGGGGGACCACAAGTTCTCTGCGCAACCTGTTCCAGTGCCTCAGCACCCTCACAGGGAGGAATTTTTAATACAAGGGTCATGTAGGTAATGTAACATTTGTATTTCTCTCCTACCTGCTCCCAACCCAATCAACACACTATCTCTACCAATCGAACTGATGACACAGAAACTGAAGCAAATGACTATTGACATTTGGCAGGAAACTGCACTAGCAAAGATCAACTTAGATTCATTACGGTTAATTACATTTCTGTCAGGCGCTATGATGTCATAGTATCTGAAGTAACAAAATATTCCCTCCTGTCATAAAGAATCTTAATTATTGTCTTAAGAACATGCACACAAAGGTTTCTTTTCATCCTGTCCTGATCCTCCATGCAAAACTTAAAATGAAAGTATTTAACATATTTAGGTTTTGAAAAGATATTATCTGCAACTTACACTTCAGGACACCATTAAAATGTAAAAGAAAATATATCCAGATGAGCCAGTCTCCATATATATGTTAGGATGTTACCAACTGTCTAGCAGGCTTTGGAAAACCCATTCTGAAAAGACATGTTCTCAAACTCTTGGAGTGACTTCAGTGGACAAAATTTACCTTTGCTAATATCTCTGCAGACTTAGAATATTCTAAAAGGAACCTACAGATCTGTTGCATATTTTAAGTGACATTTTTTATCTTTTCTCTCACCTTTTGCTCTAGGAGCACTTTTAGAAGTGAGAAACACTGAATTGTTATCAGAGTAACTTTTGACCCACCCTTTGTTAATCTGGGTATCTTGTGAACTTTTTGTGTTCTTCACTCCCACAGGCATCTTTCATGTGCAGATTAGAAGTCAAGAGACAATGAGTACCTTATACCTTCTCTCTGTACAGAGTCTTGCATAATGTGATCTTGGCCTTGACAGACCACCATCAAACACTACAAAGCAGTGCTACTACTATTAACATGAAATATGCTGGAGGAAACAATAAGTGCATGAATGAACAGCAATGTTATGGCCGTTACACATCTGATAATTCCAGATAGACCTATTGTAAAAACTTTGTTCCACATTAGTTCAAGAAATAGATATTAAGCAGATAATAGTCTAGTCTAATACACTGCATGCTGTAGGCCACAGAACCACACCCAGTAACTCGGTCACCACACACATATATATCAGAATGAAGTAAGAAATGGATGTGTTGTCTTTACTTTTGAAATATGCCAAGATAGCAGGAAGTTTTACAATCTAGTCTTGGTCCTTCCGCTGACTTGAGAAAGCAGTAGAACAAGTTTGCCGGAGTGTCACTACGAGTGTCACTATTTCAAAAGTTGAAGTACTTACTCCACAAGGATGCTGTTAGGTTTAATTAATTATTATCTGTAAAATCCTTTCTAAATGAAAAGTGGCAAGCATGATTTATTAATTAAGTCTAAAACATCACTGCAGAGCCAGAGACTGATCGTTGTTTTATCAGTAGAATAACACTTCTAATAAAATACATTTCAAATGGGAAAATACAATCATAGTCTCTTATACTCATGCAGACTTTTTGTGAGAAGCAAGGCAACTTTGATGAGCTCTTGAAACAGAAGTGTAGTCAAGAACAACAGATACAGGAACGTTTGCTCATTTACATTAACTTGGCACTGGCTAAACTGCATTGCATAAATCATGAGAATGGGGACTATATTCTCAGCAGTGCTGTAGGAACAAACTGAAAGAAAACTACTACTCAGCCTATTAAATGTCACTTGCTTGTAGCCTGACTATGCACAAAGATCTGCCTGAGTCATCTGTGCAACTGGATCCCTGCTATGGCAGGAGGATTGGGCTAGGTGATCTTTCAAGGTCTCTTCCAATCCTTAATGTTCTGTGGTTCTGTTATCTGGGTACCACCACCCAGAACTGACTATGGCATTGGTAGCCCAAAACTACCTATAAAGGTGGCAGTGTAGGCCCTACAAAGGGCCTGGTTTATGTCAGCATGACTCTAATCCTATCAGCTCTCATGCTTACAGGTGTATCACAGCCCCAGCATGTAGCTGCTGGCAGAATCCAGGTGTCAGTTACGAATGACAGCTGTCATTGATGTATACCTCTTCTTTGCATGCAGTGGGACCTCTTTTTTGTTCTTTTTTCCTCTATGATGGGAATTGCGTTAACTAAGGTACTCCTCAGTGGGAAATTGTAATTAAGTTGGTGCTCACTAGGGCCAGGAATTCATCAGCGCAGATAAAAGCGTAGTTCAAAATACTCAGAAAAGACATGAATCAAATGACCTGTGAATTACACTGATTCAACACATCCACTGGACAGCCCTGTGGCCCAACTTTTTCCTAGGCAACTCCACCTCTTTGGCCTGTACTGGCAAGCTCCACACCCTCAGCACCAATAGCCTGCTTCAGAGGAGGAAATGAATCATGCCCTCGGAATGCAACTGAAATCCCACAGATCTAAGAAAATACTTACTCATGTATACATGCATACCCCCAATATTACCAGTCATATTTCGATCAATACCACATGTGAATAAAAATACTCCAAATCTAGTGTTATTAAACATTAGGTGGCATTCTAAAACCATGGAGTGTAATTAGAAATTAAATGAGTAGCATGTGACTTAAAATATATTTGAGCCCAGTCCAGCACAGAATAACTACAGCTTTTCCAGGCTACAAGCCATCAGGTTTGAATACTTCTACTGCAACAACATGACACATAATTTGGAAATACCAACTTGTTATAGAAATACAGTAAGAGATTGTCTAGACTGGCTCAAAACACCTTGCAAAAACATTTTAGTTAAAATTAATATACCACAAGAAAAGGTGGGATAAGTTTGATTGGTGAGCTGGCCAAGAAAAGCCCTTGGGGAGATCCCCTTCATTAAATTATCACTGATTTGTTTACATTTGCAAGTGAACTCCCCTGTCATAGGTTATATCACCTTTCTGCCTCTTTGTTTCCTAGCTTCCTCCTTTTTTACCACATTGACTTAAGATGGCCAGACATAAGAGCTGCCTGTCCATGCTCACACAGGCAGCTCTTTACAAAGAGAAAACAGTGTGACAGCAACAACACTGAACGTTCTGGAACAGCCAAGCAGCACAGACACAAGCCCCATATTTGTAATTCCTAAGACATGAATTTAGCCACAGGCTCTGGCATAGGTGCCTGTCTCACTTGTTAACGGGGTTTTCAGAGTGCCACCCTGGCAGAGCTGAATTGGACAGGTTATGTCATAAGCAACTGCCTTTGCCTGTGGTGGGGCTATGGTGTGTCCGTAGACCCTTTGACTGAAGCAGAAGAGTTTAACCTTGGACAGTTTAAAGTGTATCCGTGAGAACAAGGAGTCA
>JAOXOE010000256.1:12957477-13014683 GCA_028565055.1 Phoeniculus purpureus
GGTATAAAAAGGAGCTAGCTGCATTAATAAAGTATCTTCTTTGACTGCTTGCACATTGGTCTTGACTCTGTGTCGCATGTCCACCCCAGCCACAAGACTTGCCCATGCTGCTACTAAACAAAAAGCGCTGCAGGTAGTGTCATTATTTGGAAATAAGGTGAGAGGGTAGTGTGCTGCAGTTCTCAGGGCAATCTGACCACATCTTTGCTTGTATTTGCAACAGTGTCCACCAGAGATAGCGACCTACCTTCAAATATCCTGTAGCTGGATAGTTATGCTGAAACAAGGGGAAAATCTGAAGACACCAAAGAATGCAGTAGTTACACTGCCTGGATCTCTATCATACTCCATTATACCTCTGTATGCATAGAGGTAGAGTTGTGCATTTTCTTTCTTCTGTCCCCTGTTTATAGGTAATTACCATATGTTATGAAGAGACAAAAGTGGCCTCTGCCTCCAGCTCAATTTTCATCCCAATTTAAAACATTTTAGGTGACTCTTTAACCAGATCTGCCTCAAATATCATAGCTTGGGGCCTCTTCCCATCCATACACTAAAATGCATGTAGCAGAATAAATCATAAGGACAGAATCCATCAACCTGCAAGTCCTTACATGTACTTTGCACCGTATTTGATTGGACAATAAATGACTGCACATTTCCATCATGTTTCTTATGCTTGCAGTGCTCTGCCATAGTGGCACTGCTTCTTCCTTGCTGCCTGAGGTGGAGTGGGGGTTTCCATTCTATGCTGCTGCTGCCACCACGACTAAAACAGTGGAGAAGATGAGCATGTGTGGAGCCATGGTCTGTTTTGCCTGCTGTTAGCGTTACACACTAACAGAGTCGATGTGACAGGTTGTAAAAAGCCTTTACAACTTGGTAGGCTGCACATAGTCGTCTTGAATTAGAATGACAGAGCTGTCTCATATAGAAAAGGTAAAGGACAGAAACTGCTTCCCAGAATGGTTTCTCATTTCATTTACACTGTGACATGGGGTCATTTCTCTGAGCAGCAAACTGCAAACAGTGCTCAGGGTCATGTCTTAAAATGAGGTAGCACAATACCGTAAACGATGTATGTTATCATAGAATGGTTTTGGTTGGAAAGGACCTCAGAGATCATCTAGTTTCAACCCCCAGCTATGGGCAGGGACACCTCTCACTAGACCAGGTTGCCCACAGCCCCTTCCAACCTGGCCTTGAACACTTCCAGGGATGGAGCAGAAACAACATCCCTGGGCAACCTGTTCCAGTGCCTCACTGCCCTCACAGTGAGGAAATGTGTTCCTAAGATCTAATCTAAATCCAGCCTCTTCCAGTTACAAATCACTCTCTCTTCTCCTGTAACAAGAGTCCCTCCAAAATGTCCCTCTCCATCTTTCCTATAGCCCCCTTCAGGTACTGGAATGCTGCTCTAAGGTTTCCCCACAGCTTTCTCTTCTCAGGCTCAACAACCCCAACTTCCTCAGCTTGTCTTCATAGGAAAGGTGCTCCAGCCATCTGATCACCCTTGGGGCTCCAACAGTTCCATGTCCTTCTTACATTGAAGACTCCAGAACTGGTTTCAGTACTCCAGGTGAGCCCTCACAGGAGCAGAACAGTAGGGAAGAATCACCGCCCTTCACCTGCTCTCTTGCCTCCCAGGCAAAGGGGACACCACCCAGTGCCTGCATTCCCACAGGAGCACTGCTAAACACACCCAGCTTCTCATTTAATCTTTCACATCTAAAAAAGGCAAAACGGGTCCCTGAAAGGCCTAAGCATCATTTTAAAACGTAAAAAATTACAGGTCACTGGTGTAAAAATCATAAATTACACCCCTAAAAGGATTAAACCGTCAGAGCAAAATACCAGTAGCACTGGCTGGCTGCAGCCCAGCTTGAGCCTCCAGCACTTAAAAAAAGCCCCATCAATCAAGAAAAAACCCCAAAACAAACACAACCCCCTGCTTCCGCTTAAAAATAACCCAACCAACGGTTAAACACTGTTAAGAGCAGGCAGTGGGTTGGACTCGATGATCTCAAAGCCCGCTTCCAACCAAACCCCACCCAGGATTCTAGGACAGCCCCCGGGCCGCCTGCGGCAAACGGCGGAGGCCGCGGCCCCGCCCCGCGCGCGGCCATTATTAGCCCGCGTCAGCCCAACTCTTTTCCTGCGGGTCACATGACCGTGCGCTGCTGAGGTCAGGGCGTCACGCGCGGAAGCGGTTGGCGGTGCCGAGACGGCGATGGCGCTGCTGTTGCGGGACCCGCTGTCGGGCCGGGCGCGGCCATACCCGCTGCCCCCCGGCGGCGGCTCCGTGCACGGCCTCCGCCAGCACCGCGCCCGGGAGCTGGTGAGTGAGAGCGACAGCGGGCCGCTGTGGGATGGCGGGTGGGCGGTGGCGGGCTTGGCCTAGCTGCGGGTGGGTTTCCTCTCATCGCTGTCGCTTGGCTGGGCGGAAGGGTTTGCTGTCAGAGGGGCCTTTGTTCTCGTCTGTTGGTTGCAAAGAAGCGAGGGTTTCGCTGTTTTTTTTTCTAACTGGGCGTTTGAACACCTAGTGTGCGTATTTTTGTAGTATGGCTCCTCATACGGCCCTAGACCCTTCACCAATCTTGTTGCCCGTCTGTGAGCCTGCTCCAGCACCTTCATGTTTCTGTTGTTTTGGGGTACCCAACACTGAGCCCGGTACTCGAGATGTTTATGCTTTTCAGATTGTGTGATTTTTCACTTGCCTCCTGTTCGGGAAGAAAGGGAAAGGAATGCAACCCGTTAGTGATTTTTTTTCTGTCAGAATGTTTAATTTTCTGGACTATCGTATGACTTAATGGTGCTGGTTATTTTTAGAATATTCCTGAAGAAAGCTTGTATGTGAAATGTAATGGGCGACTGGCTGATGATGAAGATGCATTGCAGAATGGAGCTGTTTATAGTCTGGAACCAAGACTTTGTGGTGGAAAAGGAGGTTTGTTGCTTAACTACTTCTTTCTTATTATATTCTTAGGCTAAAAAAGTGTTATTATACTGCAGTCTATAGTGACAGGTGGGTGCAGACCTAAACTATTAACAAATCTCTTATAAACTGAAGGAGTGTGATATAACATGTGTGAGCTAAAACCAAAGTTCTTGTGCAGAGCTGAGAATTGACCAGGGAAGCTGCAGTTCAGCTAATAGCCTTACTGGTGTGGTTCTTTATCACATCCCTGGACAGCTTAGATCTACTGGTAGAAATATGTTACACACATCAGTGTGACTTCAGAGTTCAAATTGTATTAAAAGCACCTGGATTCTGAAATGTCTAAAATTCATTTTTGGTCACTTAAGGCAGATTTTCCAAGTACAAACAGCCTGTGATTTGACTATGTTATATGACCTAATTGATTTTGACTTATGTGGAAAAACACATCAGTGCCAAAACCTCTGTAGGATAAAATCTAAGATAGGCTCCCTATCTTAGATTCAAAATTATCCCTGTCTTATCTTCAAAATATTTGAAGTGTTACTGACGATATTAATGTTGCAAAACACAGCTGCTGACCATGTAAGCATTCCCTAAAATGTAATGTAAGTGTAGCAGAGCCTTTGAGTGTAATTTGAGTTAATAATTGGTTTTTAAGTCCAGTTCTCAGAATTTTGCAGCTGTTGCACTAGAATGCTAAATCCTTGTGCAGTGTTGCATCAGACTGCAGCTCGGCTTGCTTTAACTTTTTTGATTTTTAGACAGAACTTGAAATACATATGCTACAGCTCATGAGGTATTGTGTTTTCCTCAAGTGCCTAAAAGGGGTGCTTGTGGTAGAAGTTCATGGTACAGCATGCTTCTTCCTCAGCTGCTGTCCATCAGCTTCACTTATCCTGGGGTCAACAGGACACACGTCTTTTGATCCACTGTTACTGAAGTATCATTGGGGTCAGGTTAAAATTGTTCTTTAACAATATTATCTGATCTCTAAATTGTCCCTTTTGGTTAGACTTTACAACTTAAAAGCCTGATAAAAAGCAAGCAAACACAGGTAAGAACTACTGAAACTGTATGGTTTCTTGTACAGGTTCTGCAGGCTTAGAAAAGAACAGAGCATTTTACTGCCAGACTAATTCACCACCTGTAACCTTAGTGAATAGTTGCTGATTTTTATTTCATGAGCTACAAACTTTTCTAGGAACTGGTTTTACTAGCTGAGCATGAGTTTTTCTGCCTCATAATAGTGTAGTCTGTCTGGATTGGTTACTGTCTCTAACACTCCTTCAGTGTCCTGAAACTACATTTATTCAGCTGCTTAAAAACCGGTGCTTGTCACTTTCAACTGTTTGAAGGATGATACTCATATTAACTCACATTGTGTTTCTTTGAAGTAGTAAAAACAAATGTCTTTGTCCAGCTGGAGACAACATAAGTTGGGACTGAATGAGAGAGATTAGCTGTCTTGCCTAAGAGTAATTAATGGCTGAGTAGTGCATACAGAAATCTGCTTGGGGAGTTCTCCCGCATGACATTGTACATTGTGATCATCTTGATGAACTGGCTAAGGCTGTCTCCTAAAAGTGTTGTGTTATTGAAAAGGAGTTTAAATTTGGTGGGGGGCTAAAGAGACTTGGAGGGGAGGTATATCCTGTCTAAACTAGGACCTACAAATGTTATCTTCAGATGAAAAAGGTTTCAGACTTTTTCTGGGGAGTCCAGAAATACTTTTGTGTTAAAAGTGCAGCACAGGTTCTAGTAAATCTGGAATCCATCTGATGTGATATTTGGAGCATAAACTCAAGATGATTAGTAAACACTGAGTACCTTTTCTTCACCTAGGGTTTCAGCATTTTTGCCTAATGATGTGTTTTTCACCTTCCAACTTATCCATTCTTTTAGTTGCATTGAGGGAGGTGAAATTGTTGAACTTGCTGAATTCTTTTTCCATAACTAGTTCTTTAGTTGTGTACTAGCTCAGATTTGCTTGTTTAGCTGATTCTTGATTACTTTTTACTCAGGGTTTGGATCTATGCTGCGAGCACTTGGTGCTCAGATTGAAAAGACAACAAATAGAGAGGCTTGCAGAGATCTCAGCGGCAGGAGACTTCGAGATGTCAATCATGAGAAAGCGTAAGGCATATTCTTAGAAACTATAATTACAAAATAAACTAACCATGTAGCTCACTGTTAGCAGAAGAAGCCAAATGACAGGCTCTTGTAACAATGAAATTTTATTTTACATATTAAAAAGAGGAAAAAGTGAAATCTCAAGTACAGATGAGCTGGAAGCCAACATTATTCTTAAGTGCATTATTGCAAAAGAAATGTGATTGTACTTCTGCCTGTTTCTGTCCTGCACCTCTTAGATTTCTCATCTGGAATTCTAATAGTTCTCAGCTCCAAGACACTAATATTTGGGATATGCAACCTTATTACTGTTGCTGGCTTCCAAAGCAATCTTAACTCTCTGCAGAAGAATCTCTGTATTTCCTCAGTAATTCTCCTGTGTGTTGTTAGCTTTCTTTTCCCATTGTCCCTTGTCCTAGCAGGTGGTAGAAACATTCAGTAGCCGCAAAGTAACGAACTGGTGCAACATTAAATGCTTGAAAGGTTCTCATTTTCATGGTTCTCTTACCTGCAGGATGGCTGAATGGGTGAAGCAGCAAGCAGAACGGGAAGCAGAAAAGGAGCAAAGGCGCTTGGAAAGGCTGCAGCGGAAACTTGCAGAGCCAAAGCACTTCTTCACAAATCCAGACTACCAGCAACAGTGTCATGAAATGGCTGAGCGACTGGAAGACTCAGTCCTTAAAGGTATTGCAGATTTACACCACTTCCTCTCCTCAAAAAATAGGACAAACTAAAAGTCCCTATAGCATCACTTCAGTATGAAAATCAAAACAAAAATAAATTGCTGACAGTAACTCTTTCAATTTAATGGAGGTTTAAATTCTAGTAACTTTTTTCTCTCTCTTTGGCGGCTGCTTCTCTTATGTCACATTGAACAGGCTGCCTAGGGAGGTTGTGGAATCTTTCTCTGGAGATGTTTAAAACCTGCCTGGACATGTTCCTGTGTGACTTGGTCTAGGTGATCTTTTGAGGTGCTTTCCAATCCCTAATGTTCTGTGATTCTGTAAGACAGACAGAAATGATGCTTCATCTTGCTGTGCTAGAGTGTCACAAAAGCAGAGCTCTGTGAAGGTCGTGTTACTAGTTCAGCTGCAAGAATTAGGTAGTCATTTTCACTGCCGTTATAAAATATTAAACAGGTTTTATTTGAAAACAACAAATTAAATCCAACTATGAATACTTACAGATTCATTTCAGGAGTCCAATTCTAACTGACTCTGTACTTCAGTGAAGTTGTGTGAGCAAGCTTTTGCTGCAGCTGAATTTATTTCAAAGTTGTGAATCTACATAAAGCTGCACCAATAGTGATGATTTTCAGCTGTTGTAAATGGCATCAGAAATGAAAAGATAAGTAGAATTTATAACACACAAGAATTGTGTACTGATGAAGCAGTCTTTGAACTTTGTTTTGAAGGGTTGCAGGCTACTTCAAGCAAAATGGTGTCACCAGAAGGTGGTTGTAGTCAGAAGCGTCCAGGTGAATCTGGAGAGAATGGAACAAAATCTCGAAAAAGAAAATGCTTTTGGTAAGCATAATGCCTTGCTTCTACCCTCAAGTATTATGTCTTGAGCAGGGTGGTGAAAGGTTAGATACATGCAAGTAAGCAATATCCTATCTGGGATGTAGACTGAAACAGAAATAAGAAAATTAAACTGATTAAATTTGGTTAATTAAAAGTAAATGTTTGTGTCCATGTAATTCTGTCCCAGCTAGAACAGACAAACTTTACTGTCAGACATAGGCCCACTTGTTTTTGATCTCTTCTAATATGCTGCTTGCCATTTTCCTTCTCTTAATTAAATTTACAGTGAACTTAATCTGTTTTTATTAACGTCTTTCACCTAATGCAATATTTCACCCTGTTCCAGTGGTGTTTGGAGTAGTGATAGGCAGAAAACATTTTTATATTGGAAGGCTGTGAAAAGATAAAAAGATACCTGTTTAGGGGGGTATCATGGGTTCTGTTCAATACTAGCAGCTCTTCCATTTACTAAACTATTCTGAAGAGTTGCTAGAGTAGCTCACTGCAGCTGTCTTCTAAAAAATGAAAATATACTAATTTTGTTACACATTGCTTGTGTCAGGCTGGGTCTGGAAGGACTGGATGATGTTGACAGTTCGAACTCTGAGGATGACAGTGAAGATGATTCCCCTCACAAATCTGATGGAAGTTGTCCATCAGTCAGCAGATGTAATGAAAATGTTGGGAACTCAAATGAATGTTCAAGCAGCGTTGTGGATTCAGTAGAGGGTAGTCCATCTACCAGTGCAACTGAGAAACAACTGGAGCAGCCAGAAAATACTGGAAGAGATATGCAAGCAGAGACACATGCACGTGGGCAGCCTGAAATTCCAGCTGAGGAACACAGTAAAGTGACAGAGACCTTGAAGGAAGAGATCCTAGAAAAGAATCAAGTAACTGAAGATCAGAAAGAAGAGGAGAAAGCAACAGCTTCTTCTAAGGCACAGGAAATAAATGTGTCACAGAGCACAGTAAGTATGAAGCAGGATAGGTAGTTGCTTGGATTTTCTACCTTTTTTCAGTCTGAGCAGAAAGTCCAGCTGCTATTGACTGAATTCTGATAAATGAAAATTAAATGGAAAAAAGGATGTAATGTGACGCAAGTTAGAACTTTGCCATCTACTGTACTGTTAGAGCTGGCAAGTGTTAAACAGGATGTTTACCATTCTTCACTGATTACCTTTTGCTAAGGATTTGTGAGATTGTCTATTCCTAGAACAGGAAACTCCACCAATGCTGTGGCAGATTGTTATTGCAGGTGGAAATATTTTTATAGTAGTCCTTGATGGGTATTTTTTAAAGTAGGATGAGAATAATGAGGCAACCAGTCTATTTGTATGCTTAGCAGGACAAAGGCTCTAATTCTGTTAGCACTAATTGTTTTTGCTGAGTTCGTAGTGGTGTGGTCTCCTTCACACTGCTGCTATTACTTGCTCTGAAGTCTCTCTGGTAATTCCATTGTTATATGTACTGTAATACTAAGACATGATTTTTAAGTAGTGAATTAAGTGGGCTTAGATTTGTGTCCTTGTCTATGTGTTCATAAAGACCAGCATTTGAATTACCAGTCTTTGTCCATAGGCTTCTGTGCACAAGACTCTGAACTTGGACTAGCCAGTCTGTAGAGGTGTCCTTTTCATCTTTGATTTTTTTCTGCAAATTTTCTTTTAAGGTAAAATTGTAATCCATTTTCTTGAGGCAGGATGAGATGTAAATGGCAGAACTTTTTATTCTTATTAAAGAGAGGTTGCTTTTATATCTGTTTCTGTAATTACAGTGTGACTACTTTAGAAATAGATACTAATTTTTCTTGCTGCTACTGCTGTGGGTATGTTGGTTATATTTTACATCTGGTGGCTAAAAAGAGGCTGTTGGCTTTCAGAGGTACAGTGAAGCTAAAATTAAGCTGCTGAACTGGTAGGTGTGATGGTGAACTGTTTTAAATTCTCTTTTGTGGGATTACTTAACTTCCCTGGGTATAAAAATAGTGTTGGCTATTTTGTCTCCAGAGTAATAGTAATAAATACTGCCACTTTATGTACTCTTTCAGCGTCCCTCAACTGCAAGTAGAATGTGTTAATTCTAGTGGGATAATTCTAGAAACTCAATGGTGGTGATATTTAAGATGACTAGTGCTTCTGGCCTGGAGGCTGTGTACCTTGCAAGCCTGGGCACTTCTGCAGCTTGTCTGGATATGTCAGTGAGCCTTTAACTAGCAGAGGTGCTATGAGGAGTAGAACTGTAGCAGCCTAGTTGGACACTGGATGTGAAGCGCCCCTCACTTGGGCATGCACCCTGCTCTTGGGTGTTATCTCCACTGCAATTCATGTACTTTACAGCTGGGCTGCTAGCCAGCTCCACGATGTTTGTACATGATGCAGTAAAACTTTGCCTGAGCAGTGTTAACTACTGTTGCCCATCATAATAAATACTGAGACATTGCTCAGCTTCATTAAGTAATTAAGAGTTTGAGATCATCCTAATTTAAAGTCTTTGTAAAAAGAAATATTCTATCTATGCCTGTTCCTTCCCCTCCCAATCAGGAAGAAAGTAATGATCATGGGGTGTTTTTCTCTTTGCAGGAGGCAGAACCAATAGACCTACTGGCATTCAACTCTGCTGCTGAAATGGAAGCCCTGGGTTTGGATAGACTGAAGATGGAATTGATGTCTTTAGGACTGAAGTGTGGTGGCACTTTAAAGGAAAGAGCCATGAGGCTTTTTTCAGTGAGAGGTCTGTCAAGAGACCAGATTGATCCTGCCTTGTTTGCAAAACCTTCTAAAGGGAAAAAAAAGTGACATCCTTGGGTAGTTTGTTTCTATTCTTAATAAAATTCAGTTACCATTACACAGGAAGTAGCTGGATAGTGAGCTAGTTGGTGTTGGTATTTAAAGAAGTGAAACTACTGTCTTTTGGTAAGCTTTACAAATGGTTATGAGTCCTAATACAACAAGTAGAGCAAACTCCTCTGTGTATGGAAGGAAATAACATGAGTGTTTTCTGGAATAGGTTGCATGACACTGCCATCACCCACTTTAAGAAAAATAGCAATTCTTTCTTAGCTTTATTTTGATCTCCTTTAATGTGCTTTCCAGTTAGCACAGGTACAATTGTCAAATGAGAAAGCTGGAGTTCCTTTAATAAAAACCATTTTTATAATGGATGAGGTTAGTATAAATACACTGTTCTGTTAGTTTCTGGGTTGGTTGGGTATTGGTATTGTACACATTTTTTTTGTGTGTTTCTTTTAAATGTCAAAGGGTTTTTACTTGCTTTGTTTTGGATAAGAATCTGATGAGGAAAAGAATGACATCCTTAATAAAGTAAAATCAAGTATGCTTACTGGCTGCTGAAGTCTACCAAGATACAGTGATCATCTGAAGCTATGGTTTTGCCTATGGTAAAAACAATGGGACAGTCTCCCAAGGACTTCAGTGTCAGCAGTGGTCATGCTGTATCCTGGAGCAGCCTCTGTTACCTGTGTACTGGCAGCTAACCTGTGCAATGGTAAGGGCCCCTTACTGAAAGGGCACTGTGCTCATGTGACTGGGTGCGGCTGCTGCTTCTCTGGTTTGATTAACTTTTAAAAGTGTTCAGTGCTTCTCAAAAGCTGAAGACATTTGATCACCGCATGCTCAGAGTATTTTGCTTATGATCTGCTTACCAGATTTTCTTATGGAGACACCTCAAACATCAAAAATGGTCTCTCCCCTGTTCTGACATCACACCATCCCTTTGTTTTTTATGAGCCAAACTTTAAAATGGTTTTGAATTGCAATACTGGTAGAAAATGGGCTTCAAAGGCCAGGAAATCAGTGAATTCATGTACTTTGTAATGTTTGACATGAGCTGTTAGTGTCTCTTATTTCAGTCTGTTTTTCCATCTTATGCCTCTCCTCAGAAGCTTTTGTTTGCACTTGGAAAGTGTTGGAATGAGAGAGGGTGGTGTGAGAGAGCTCAAGGATTTATTCTTCACAGCTCCACAAGCAAGTTGTTCAGTCAGTAATGGTGGTGCAGCTGCTCCAAAATGCTGGTTAACCTGACAGGCTCTCCTTTGCTTGCCAGCACAAGCCTCCTGGGCATAGTGTTATGTTAGAGAGCTCACTACCCTGAAGAGTGGTGTTGGGGGTCAGGGGACTGTTGGCTGGTGCTGCTGGAACGCAGTTCTACATAGATCCCGGTTGATAGCAGACAAGGCTTGGCCCTACTAGAGGTAAGTAATAAGAAAGTGTGGAATTTTGCTCATGCAGCAGCTGATGCCTGGGCAAGTCTAAAGTACTGAACATACTGTAGTTTCTCCACCTGCAAGAGAAGTTTGAGACAACCTATTTGCAAGCATATGTGAGGTAAGTCCTTGGTGTCCTGAGTATCCCCATCTGAATTCACAGACAAAGGATGGGCTTCATTAGCATCCTGAGGAATTGTTAAAAGAATGGGTGGATATTTGCAGTGGTCACACAAACCTACCTCGTGTGTATCTGGTTGACAATAAATCATGGCACTTAGGGGGCTAGATTACCAAAGCACATTTAAACTTACAGTCACTCCAGGTGATTTTTCCAGTCCAGGGCCAGAGTCTAATGCAGAATCTGCAGTATTCTTCTGTGTGTTCCTTTTCCCAAGGATTAATGCAGCTTTGGATTTTGTAAGTGTTTCTGATTGTAAATGCACCAAAACTGTGAACATCTTTCCAGAGAAAAGGTTCATGCTCCCACGCGAATGCTTCTCCAAGAAGCAATTGGCATGTCTTACAGAACTCTGATGTGTCATTTTAGATGCGTTTATTTCAAACATCTCGAAGATCTAGAGCGCTGTTTTGTGTTTCTCACATTTCAGTGTTGCTGACTGAAAAAAAAATTAATTAGCAAAAACACTGGCACAAACTTGAGGGAGGGGTTTTCTTCACCTCACACAGATCCATCTGTACCCTGGAAAGAGACAAATACGTAAAATACAGAGCAGGCCATAGAGAGGAGTAACTTGTAGAAGTTCAGAAAGGACATCACTAGCAGACCCACACAGCAACAGCTGCCAGCTTTCAGACAGGAGAGTCCCATTTTCTTCTTCAACACTGTCATCTGCAACCTGGACAGATAAATGAGTTACTGAAACGCTGCTTCAGTGTTTTGACTGAAGCTGTGCTTGGCTTGAGTGTGCAGGAACTTTTTCCTTTGGTTTTCCGAGTGTGACAGCTTCTGCACTTGCTACTGTAGGTGGCACTGAACTATCAGCAGAGGATGCGTCCAGTTTCTGCAGCGCTGGTTAAGCTCTCAGTCCCCTGAATGACGCAGCTGACCTGAAGCCCTGGCGCTGTCCTGTGTTGCACAGGCACATGATGCTGCTGCAGGGCACAGATCTTGGGTCACATTTACATCGTTCTGCCTATTCCAGAAAAAGCCAAAACTAACCACTTTGATCCACCTGAAATTCATTCTCATCTTTTTATTCCCTAGACAATGTTTTAAAGGTTGGTTTGTAGTGATGCCTGTTCCCAGGAAGGGGTTGTTTTTAAGTCTTAATCCTCCAAAACATTTAACCAGAGATGTTAAAGCGTGCACCCCTGTCAGTTAACACAGCCTGCTTGGCTTTTAGGGTGGCTTTGCAGATTAGCACCTAATGGCACCTGAAAGTGGGGAGGTGACAACTCTTCTGACCTCCAGCAGTCGAGAAGAGGCTGGGCTCACACTCCCGGGGTGGTTGGTCTGGCTTTAGACCCAGCATGTCTTGCTTCTCCCTGCTGTTTGCCATCTGTCTCTAAGCAGGCACAAGGAAGCAGGAACTGCATAAATCTTGGAGTGAGAAAGGGAACAAGAAGCTCCTGAAAGACCTACCCGGGACATCGGGGAAGAAGAACAGTTTATAAGGAGTCAGCTGGTTTGTAGAGTGTTTTCTGCAAATACTGCACAGCTTAATAGAAACATCCTTAGTTGACTGGTGGTTACTGATGGTACCTTATGGTCTGTGTGATGTTTCCATAAACATAAGGTAACTAACTGAGACCTCATAAGGGTGACAGAGAGCCAGTGACCAGCAGCTGTGATTAGCTTTTTATTCTACTCCGTACTAAATGTGCTGACCTGATGTGTGCTGCTCTCCAGCTCCCGCTCCAGAAATGGACACAGGAATCCTGGCTACAAATCCAGCACTTTGCACCAGAGTTCATTTCGCATTAAATTAATGCCAAAAACTAGGAGATGTTGAGACTGCTCAGAGGTTCTAAAAATATCAAAGTTCTGTAGGATCTCTGCCTCCCTCCATCTGTTTGTCCCAGCTTCTCCTTTCCCAGGCTCCAGCTGTTCCCAGCAAAAGCCAGAGGAGCTCCCCTGATTATCACCTCTGCTGGGATGTGGATTGGGCATCTGACCTTCCACTTACACTGCAATTAGAAGGCTGCTCTGAAAGGCAAAGTGTCAGACACCCTTGGTAGGAGTTTGTGAAATGCAAAGGGGGGGAAAAAGAGAGGGAAAGGAAATAAGGTCTTACCAGCAGGGCAAAGCTGTAGCTTCTTGTACATTTTGAAAGAAAATGGGAGAGCAGCCCAGGTCCAAATGAAACTGTGGAAGGATGCAGAGCAATGTTAACTGAGCTAGCAGTTGCATTTAATGGGCCTTAAATCCTGGTCATCTCTCCTAAAATGTAATGCTGATGGAGAGAGAAAATGCAGCTGTCCTGCTCAAGCCTCTCTGATAAGAAAAACTTTCATGAGACCAATAGATTTTATTCATGTCCAGCTCCATTAAATATTGCAGGACCTTGCAGAGCTTCTTGTGAGCAGTGCCAGGTCAGGTCAGAGCTCACACTCACAATGAGCTGTCATTCAGACACACTGCCACTGCAAACCCACACACAAGAGTTTAAGTGTGGGATTAACAAGCTTGTTGAAGTCCTTAACATGAGCAGCACGCACCTCCTTCTCCTTGAGCACCACGTGGGTGCTCTGCACTTCCAGCCATGCAGGAGGACACTCTTCCAACGTTTTAACGCTGGTTTTGCCTCACATCTCCCCAAAATTATTTAAAATTTATGCTTGTATGTGGTTCATGATGTTGCTGCACTGCTCTTCTTCTGTTTTTTTAACAGCACAGATGTCAGTGCTGAGCCACGCTGCGGCCAGCTACGTCAGATGTTCTGGTGCCACTCAGATGGGGAGGATGACAGGACAGCTGACAGCCAGTGCGTGTGTTACCAGGTGCACCGACAGAAAGCAACGAGGTAGCACACGGGAGGAATCACAGCAAACACAGCCCAGAGTGAAGGAGACAGGCCAGGAGATAATTTCCAGCAGTGCAGGCTGATGTCTGAAAAAGCCCCAGGTGTGGCTGCGTTTCATCCACAGCCTTCTGTCCAGGAGCTTGTGCTGTAGAAGTCACTGGAGCCTTCCTCACTTCAGCCTGACCTCTGAGCCTGCTTCAGTTTCACTGAGAAGGTGAACAGTTGTAGGAGCAATGTCCTGTCTTCCCAAAAGCTGGGAGTTTCAATCCAAGTGTAAATTAAAAACTGACATCCAACATACGGGACCAGTTGCACTACCTGGTTACATATTAATTAAGACAATTTTTTGGCCACTTGAACAGATGATGCTGCACACAGAATCAGGGTGGGGACGGTCTGGGCAATCCTGGGAGGCCCCACATGTGGCTTCTGGGAAGGGACGAAGGTGCATACTGACAGCAACAAGAGACGGAGATGCAAGGTGTCAGACATCAGCGCTTACATCTTTAACTCACCTCTTTCTCAGGCCTCCACTCCATGCTCATCATCAGCCTCATAGTCCTGGATGGAACCATGCATTGGGCTCAGGGCTATGAATGCAGGGGAGCACTGGGACCAAGGAAGGAGGTGCTGTGACATCTGTGCTGCTCTCCAAGCAATCAGTAGCCATTCTGGAAGCAGGGCTAGCAGGGCTGGATTGCCCACTGCTTTGTGTCAACTCCCTTCAATACCCACAGGAACACCATGGCCACCACTTCTCCATCTCTCCCAGCCGTCATGCACGGACCTGCTGCTTGCTTTCTGTACCTTGTGTCCCCAGGACACCAGAGCAATGGCAGTCAGACACAGTGCAGGATCCTGGTGGAGGGCAGCTTGAGAAGGCTCAGCCTTGTCCACCCCACTGAGCCCAGCCCCACATCCTGCTGGTGATGCTCTGCCTCTTGCAGCCCCCTGATCCCCATTGTGCCAGGTAAGATTTCTCCCAGGCCAAGGAGATGGTGTCTGGAGTCCGAGTGCTGGAGGCCACAGGGAAGCCGTTTTTCCCTCTCAGACAGGAACCAGTTCAAACACTCTCTTCCCCAGGATAAATCAGGCTTTGACCTTCACAGTGATCGGGAGCTCATGGCCCTCAGGCTGTGCCCTGCCCCTGTGTGGGGAGGAATTGGGGTTGAATTCCAGGGGCACTAAAGGTAGATGCTACATAGTCATGAGAAGGAAATGACCAGAGATCCATTTGGCTCTGCCCACTCTGACTGCAGCAACCCACCTTGCTGCAGCCTAGCGCTGGTGACTGGTGAGTCTGTGCTTCTGCCTGTTGTTCTTTCCTTATAGCTCTTCTTTTGCCACAGGTGTTCAAACAAGTGAAAGGTTCTAGCATAGCCACTGGACAAAGGGAGGCCTTCAAGACCTCAGACCCAGGGTCCTGCAGGGCAGCAGGGACACTTGGCATCTCAGTCTTCCTGACGAATGACCCAAAGCAATTGGGTCCATAGCCACTCTGTCTAGTCAGAGAAACTTATTTTGCAGCCTTCCCACCAGTAGCTGATTCAACCAATGCCTCATGGATGGACAGCAGAGACCACTTTGTACAGAAATCTGACACAGAGTGAAAATGACTATAACTGATGACAGCCTGGCCGACAGTCTGTACAGTTCAAAAAGGGATTAAACCACACTATTGCTGCATTTCTCCAGGGCATGTCTTGGTCCATAAGGAAGGGTCAGGGTTAAAAATGGGGAAGGGAAGGGAAAGGTGGGAGGTAGCTCATCAATTTCTGCATTTGATCTCCAGCTGATTGCTGCAGATTCTGGGTTGCACTGCTGCAGCTCACAGCAGAGCATCACCTCTTGCCTGTCAGATATCTGTAAGTTTTCTTGTAAAAAGAATGTTGGCTTAAACTCAGCAGCACTCCAGAAGTGCTGGCTGCTTGGGTTCTGCTATACCTGCAGATTCAGCCCAGCCCGGATCTGAGCAGATTGGCCTCACCAGAGGTAGCAGGATCACAGGTAACTGAGAAGAGCTGTTACAGTGTATGTTTGTAGGAGCTGGGCACTGGGGTGCGTTCAGAAATAAAACAGATTTCTTCCTCCCACTTTCAGACTTCAGAATGAGTATAGACAAACACATGACTAATTCGATACTTGTACTTTATTGTTTCCTTGAGTGTGCAAGGACACAAACCTTGGAAATTATCCCTAAATTGAAATAATTGTAACATACAATCAGGAAAAAAAAAAAGGTCTGATTTCTACAAACTGTTACTCATGTCAGCAAACCTAAGTCCTAATGTTCCCACTGATGTCAGGACTCTAAATTCTGTCTAAAACTGTGTTCAGCCTATGGTACAGGGTCCAAAAATATAATCCTTTGCGTTCCAGATAGTATTTTGTATATGTGCATACCACACGTATATACGTTCCTTTGAGCTCTAGACCAAGTTGTACGTACGTATAGGTAGGCAATGCATACACACACCCACCTGCTCTCTGTGCGTCCGTGTGTGCACGTGTGCGTACCGCATGTACATCTAAGTGCTTCTGCTCTCCAGTTCACCCTAAACAGGACTTGGACAGACAAAGACCCAATCCAGGAGTCTAATAACAAGATGTTGAGCCCATGTGGTGATCATCACCTGGTGATGATCAGTGCTCCCTTGCCTCTAGCTGTTTGCAACACTCCAGAGCAGAGACTGAAATAAACGAGACACAGCTCCACCCAATTCAGTGGAAGTGTTAGGCTCCACAGATACCTCTCACATATGTATACGTGGAGATACATGCTCCTCTGAGCCCATCTATACAGACTGTGCTTTTAAGTGCACCCTCTGGAAGGAGCAGAGTGTGTAGAGCCCCAGCTCTACCAACCCTTGCAGTTGCCTATCTGGAGGTCCCTCCCATGGTATTGCTGGCCCCATGGCTGGAGACCAGGGTGGCTCTGTGCAGAGCTGCGGCGAACTGGGGACTTGATGACATCGCTGCTGGCTGCTTGTGTCTCACACCAGTGCCATGCCATCCGTGATGCAGCTGCACTTCTCAATGATCATATTGGGAAATTCAGCTGCTTCAATCTCGGTGCGGTTGCCCCTCTTGACAAGGTACATCATGGGGAGCGGGGAGCTCTCTGTCACTGCACAGACACGCTCCCCATAGCCAAAGCGCCGCAGTGGGCTGGGAGGCTGCATGCAGCCCCCCGAGCACCGGTAGGCCTGGTACCCTGCCGGCTCGATGATCCAGTACTGTGTCCAGGAAAGCTCACGGAAGTTGACGTAGTGTTTCTGTCGGCAGCAGGTGGATTTCCCCCTCACTGGCTCCTCGGTGCAGTCTCCAGGGCCCCTGCATGCCAAGGTTGAAATAAGAACTGATGCTATCACTGCAGATCAGGAAGGTGGGAGAAATAATCCCCCTTGTTAACAGGTGGGCCTTCAAACATGAAGCTTGGGCCAGCCATGCTTGGGTTTTGTTTGAATGTTCAGACAATAAATATAGGAAAAGGAGAGGTGTGACTGAGCAGCAACCGTCTAACTCCTGTATGCACAGTGGTTCGCTTGCGAGGGCAAGAGCTGCGTGCCCTGGGCTGGCACACGCAGGACAATCCTCCAGGGCCAACTACACTGCAGACAGCACGGACTTAGGTTTCATACGTACCCATAGTCTTCTAAGTCGAGGGTGTAAAGCACCAGTTCAGGCTTGCCTAGGGCCCTGTCCTTGGGGTCCTGAGAGGTGAAACGCACGGCTCTGGCCACTTCCGAGGCATGGCTGCCTACTCTTTCTCCCTCGATCCAGACCTCCAGAACCATTGGCTCCCGTCTCTTGTTTTGCAGCCAGTAATGCACAGCCTGCGTCACATCAAAGTTCTTCCAGCCTGACTCGCGGATGGGAACCAGCCTGCACAACAAGGCATTACAGAAAAGCCCATCAGACAAAGCCAGGACCTGCAGTTCCATTACAGCAGCTGAATAATTTGCTTCCCATAGACTATCATGTGCCTTGATTCCATGATAATGTTTACTGAACGCTCTCGGCAAGTGCCCATGGCAATGAACTCACACCTTGAAAGGCAGGAGGCAGAACCAGCAGACTCTGAAAGGCTAAATAAAACCCTTTGGACATGCTCATGTCAAGGTATTCATTCATGTTCATACGGAATATGACAGTGCAGGGCTACATGCAGCCGTAGTGATAACAGCCCGATAAGTACCACTGCTGACAGCTGCTCCTGGCGTAGCTGCATTAGGGTCATAAGTTTCCACCCACCCAGAAAATTGTTTTGAAGTCTAATTTTGCCTTCAAGGGTTCTAAAACTTCCATAAAGCTTAAGGCTACAGAATCAGATGCTTTTGCCACAATTTACTCATTTAAACCAGCTATCAAAATGGCCAATGCAAAGAATTCCATCAGCAAATAACCCACATGAGTTAGAGTGAGAGAGAAATGAACCACATGGAAGGTTTCGGAGGGGGAGGCAAGGCAGTACAGAGCAGTGTTTGACACAGAAGTAGACTCAGTGAAACACTACATACTGCAGTCTTAACCTAGCATCTGCTCTTATGAACTTGTTCTGGGTTTAGAGGCTACAGAGCCTTATTCTACAGATATGACCCCATCAGACTGACCGAAGGCAGAAGCACATGACACCCAAATCCAGCCCAGAGGACCTAGACCTCATAACTAGAGTTCTGCCTTCAGAAGAGAATCACTGAATCACAGAATCATTAGGGATTGGAAGGGACCTCATCTAGTCCGATCCCCCCGCCACAGCAGCATCACCTAAACCAAGTTGCACAGGAACACATCCAGGCAGGTTTTAAATGTGTCCAGAGAAGGAGACTCCACAACCCCCCTGGGCAGCCTGTTCCAGTGCTCCATCACCCTCACTGTGAAGAAGTTCCTTCTCATATTTCTATGGCACCTCCTGTGTTCCAACTTGCACCCACTGCCCCTTGTCCTATCACCAGATGACAATGAGAATAGCCTGGCTCCATCCTCCTGACACCCACCCTTCACATATTTATAGACATTACATTTCTTACCTGGAGTCTATCAGCGAAGTTCTGTTGGTACCATCATGCAGCTGTTGCACCCAGTACACGCTGACTCTGGCATTGTTGACGGGCCTGTGAGACTGCTTGGCAGGCAGGTGTGCTCTGTCCAGAGGCTTCTTGAAGAGTTTCAGTTCAGCCATTGTCACTTCGCTGTTTTTGGGTATTCTGCCCTCCATTTCAAAGATCAGGTTCTGGCGCGTAGCGGTGTCAGAGCCAGCAACTCCTGCCGTGCCTGTGCGCGGTGGGAACAAACAAGACTGTCATTGCCACCCTGTAAGCAAAGCTCCCGCTCTTCATCCACAGTTCCTATCACAGCACAGACCTTGCAAGCTCCCACGTCCAGAGCCCACCACTAAACACGCCTTTTCTAACGCACACGTGCATCAGCGTCCTGCAGATTCCCTAATTCTCCTGTCTGAGTCTCTGCAACCTGGAAAAAATAAATATCCTGTATAATTTGGCCGCAAACTGAGCAAACCCCGGAAGGTTTGGCATCTCTTTGTGCCAGCACTGGGTATGAAAGCAGAAAACTGCACCGCTTGCAGAGAATAAAGTATTTTCATTTGCTGCCCAGGGTGCTGCTCTTCATCTTTTGAAAGTGAAACAGGCTCTAAGTGTCCCTGTACAGACACCATGGTGGCTGCACAGCCGATTTCCTCCTTGATATTTTTTCCAGACACAAAAAACCCCAACAAAACATAACAAAAAAATCCCACCAGGGAAGACAAACACCCTTAAAGAGGTGTGATTCCTATTAAAGGACTGCCTGAAGCTTTGAGCCCAAGCCTGCCAGGTTTGCGCTTTCTGCTGACATTGTATTTTACACCATTTTTCCACCTGCCCAGAATGCTGCCTGGGCACCAAGAGTTTTTTCTCTTCTATCAAGCTCCAGTCTGTCCTTTGCAAGAACTGTGCCACCCCCTCTCCAGGTGCAAGCAGTTACTAGACTAGTGGCTGTTATATGCATCAGGCTTTGAGTCAGACACAAATCCCCTTCTCCTGTGGGGTCACCTCTACCCATCCCGTGGCCAGCCAGGCAAACAGCTTCCCCTGGCAGTGGGTCTGAGCTGTGTGAGTTCCCAACAGCAACAGCACAAACATTACCTGCATTGCCAGGGATCCTCCTGAGGATGCCAACCAGGCTTGGCAAAGCTCGGCGCTTCACCCTCTGGCGCTTCAGCATGGAGATGTATTTGCTCTTTACGTGCTCTGGGATAACCAGGTCCACCAAGTCTCTCTTATGAAGTTTAGGGAACTCAGAGACCCCCAGCTGCTTTAGCAACTCCTCCTTGAACCCTTCCTGGGTAAACGCTTGGACCATGTTCACCAGGGAGAGCACGCAGAGCATCCAGGCGAACCTCACATCCATCCTCCTCCGTCAGTGAAGCAGCTGCCTGCCCAGCAGAGATGAAGGGGGGATCTCCCCGGGACTGCTCTCAGCAGAGAAGTGGTGGGAGGCTGCCTGAGTGGGACAGAGATCCCCTCCGCCAGGGTTTTATAGCCAGCCTCGTCCCACTGGCACAACAAATTCCACAAGTGGGGACGAAGCAGAGAACTTAAAAGGATCACTCCCCTGTCGGTAGACACATGCCAGTTTAACACCTTCATCTACCACAAAGTTAATAGAAGGTTTAGGGGAGCTTCCAGACTCCTTCAAGGGGAATAAGTTCCCATGTTTTTTTAATTCCTTGTAAACTTTTGCCCAGAAACCCCCCGAGTGATCGTGTTCAGCCTGAGTCCAGCAGGAAACACATCTGCAGAGTGCACTGCTTTATGTACAGCACCATATGATTCTTAAAGGCAGCGTCGATCTTTACCACAGGAGACTTGTTACCTAAGACAGGCAGTATCAATTAGGACAGTAATGCCTTAGGTGAAAGCCCATCTTTATGGCAAGCATTAAAAAATCATTTAAAATCTTTTTCTGAGGGGTAGGGACCACTTTGATCTCTGAATATCTGTATCAAGAGGCAGTGAATCACAGCAGCTGAATGGTTTATGTCCTTTTACGCTGCTTCTGAATCACAGAAGGGGGAAGATATACAGGTCTGACATTTGAGAAATACGTCCCATTGCTCTTTACAGATTCCAGTGGGGTTCATAATGCTTGTGCTTAAAAGAAGAAGGCTTTATATAAAGGCAGATCACCTTTCAGGGAATGTGAGCAGCCACTCTGCTCTTCCACATCATAGATGAAGAATACTGGTGTTTTAAACACTAATAACAACCCCCATAGGGAGCTGCCTCTGGAGAGTGAAGCCAATCCAGAGGCTGGGGGCAAGCTGGATGTTTGCCTTGAAGTCAGCCTTCACACTCAAAGCACATGTGCTTTGCTCCCATGGCCTTTGCTGGCATAAGATTTGGCTTTGCCAGCATAAGATGCAGAAGTTTATTTCTGAAACCAATCTCAGGAGAAGTGAATTGAAAAACTGAAAAAGATGTGATCAATGAGGGAGCATGGTTCTTGGGGCAGACCCTCATCCTCTCCAGTGCTAACATGTCTCAGTGTGCAAATGTCTTCTGCAGCAAAAGTTCTCTGGGTTTCACACCTGTCTGTAAATGATTTAAAATAGGTGCACTTTGATCCAAAGTCCAGGCTGAACACTGAGCCCTGAGAAAAGTCTGGCTGGAGGACCCAGTGTAATGAACTTGTACAAAAGAGCCCTGTTGTGGTTCATCCCTCATTAAAACAAGTGTCAGAGGAGGCAGCCTGGTCTCTAGGCAGAGGAAGGCAACTGAAAGCCCTCTGAAAGCACTTCGCTGAATGCTCTGCTGCTGCTCATTTGTCTTCACGACCTTTGAAGAAACTTGTCTTCTTAAACAGGATAAAGTCTCCATTCAATGTAAAAGGGACATCTTCAGCTGAATTGCATTTTAAGGCTAAAATCAAAACACTGAGTACAAGCTAACAGCCTGTGCAGGGCCCCAGGCAGCACTTCCTTTCATCTTTCCCATTGTGTAGCATCTTTCTCTCAATTAATCAGTATTTGCTGCTATATTTATTCCCAAGACACAAATAGCAATAAAAAATATCACTTCATTTCACTGCCTCAACTTCAACACATGTCAAAAATGCCTGCTCTCGTGAACAAGACAAGGGATGCGCTTTATTTTCTGAAATCTCTGTGACCCTTGAGCCCCCCCAGGAAGGCTCTGTGCAGCCAGCCCGTGTACACTGAGGTAAACGGCCCATGACTGATTCCCATGGGATGGGACAAATACCATCCCATGATGAAGCACTTTGGGTCACAAACTGTGTCTAAGCGATGTTCAGGGAGCTGAAACACTTTCTTTCAGATAAGCTCTGTGATAGCTCAGTCAGTTCCAGCAGTGAATTTGTTATGTTCATCGAGCAACAGTCACCTGGATACAACAGCAGTTCACAGCTTTGTAATGGTCTTTCTCTCATGGCAGAAGGTCTGATCCTGTAAACCTTTGTCCATTCAATTAGTCTTCACTCCAGAGAGTAGTCCTAGTGTGTAGCGAGGACTCTTCAAAAAAACCAGGATAGCACGAAAGGAGAATGTCTGATGGCTCCAGCAGCACCCAACTTTCCTGGATCTGGCTGTCTAACCTATCAGGGCTCTTCACTGTCCAATGTATATTGGAAGGTGATTTATGGGCTTCACAGGTAAAAAAAAAAATACATTGACCAAACACAGTTGAATCTCAGCTAAGAAGAAAACAGAGGATGTGGATTGTAGGCTTTTCACAGGAGAGTGATTATCGGGTCCAATTGGAGGATTTGCCATTCCCCCTTTGTCATGCAAACAAGAAAAAGTCAGGAATTCTATAATAGCTCTTTTTATGTCATGTGTATTGGAATCTGCATGGCACAGTCAAAATGTCAAACAGGGGATTTAAAGAGGCTGCAAGGGATGAAGGATGAGCAACTCACAGTCTAAATAAAAGCCAGTTCTCAGTGAAGAGAGACTCTCTGTATTTAAGCTTTCGATTTCTCTAAGACATTTGCTGGACGTATTTTGTTAAATATATCCAATGGTTTCAAAGAGAAAGTGCACAAGGCTTAGCCTAACCACGTAGCTCTTATCCTGGACAACAAGAGCGTTCCAAGCATCTTTGCAGCATGCCAGTGAGGACCTGAACATTTAATTTTTCAAGATACAAACTTCCCTGGACGTAAGGGGTTTGCATTACAATTGGGCTCACGCTAGAACAACCCTTGGTCCAGTGATGTGAAAGGCAACAAGTTTTGTCTGCTGCACGAGATGCCCTGACTTGTGCAACACGTTTATCGTACAGCGATCAGAGCACATCTTTATGTGGATTTTAGCCTTCTCTTTTTCCTCAAAGCAAGGGTCTTTTGAATCTACGACCATGGAAGTTACACTAGTAGTGGTTAGGCTGCAGGCATGTAACTTGCCAAGCTAAAAAAGAATTGAAATAGATGATCTGTTTCATATTCTCTCTCAGTCTGGAGCACAACAAATTTTACAGAGCTAACAAAAACACTGCAAATAGGCTGCTCATGTGAAGTGCGGGGTTAGGGGTTTCAAAAGTGGGAATAAACTGCAGGCTATGCATGAAGGCACAACTTTCTCACACGGCCTCATCAACACATCCCAAGAGCCACCAGCCAGTGCTACAGACATAATATTGCCACCAGCATTTTAAACCCAGGCTACAGAACTTTAAGTGGGATTTCACTGGCAGCTCTGGCTTCCTTCTTGACTGCCATACTGTGTGCTGGAGATGGGAACCCTGTTCTGCAGGGACAGTCCACTCTGTGTGGTTCCAGAGATGATGCAAAATGACTGGTGCTACTTCCCCAATAAGACTGTTATTCCACAGAGGCAAAACCTTTGAGAAATTCCTCCAGCACCAAGAGCAGAGCAAGTGAGAAGGTCACAGGTTAGTATCACACTTGTTTGCCACTTTAGTTCCAAACACCACCAGCCACCAGCCTGGTCTAGACATGTTCTAATTTCTCCTGTATTTGTTCTAGAAAATGGCATACGTCTGCTGAAAGACACCACAAAACCATCTTGCCAGGGCAGCAGCTTTCCATCCTCCTCCACCTCTAGAGACAGCTCCTGTTTTATTAGGGCGTGAGTAGCTTGCTCAACATACAGAGTCAGAATAACAGCACCCAAGACTTCAGTGGAACCGGTGTAGCTCACTGGAGTTTGCATGTGTGCTCTCTCCAGCCTCAGCCTGCTCTGCAAGAATGTGGTATGGAAAAGTTTCACAAGATCAAGACATCCAGCTTTCATCTGGCTCCCAAGGCCAGACTGAAAACAGCAGAGACACTCGCTGTGGAGTGTTGATCTTCACTAAATCTTTTATCCTAATTCTGATTTGTTCCAAAAAGCTGGCTGTGTTAATTTTTGTGCCAAAAGGTTTTGTGCTCAATCAGGTATCATCCTAATGTTTGCCTGACACCTGAGGATCCCATTTTGGTAGTCAGTTTTGTGGTGCAAACAATCATGTGCTTGAGCTATACAGAAGTTCCCCAGCTCTACTCTAAGGCAGGACCACACTCCTGCTTTTCCTCATCACCAGTCTAGGCCAGACTGAGCAGCTCATCTCCAATGGAAATATCTTATGGACCACATGTTCTGTTGGGTTCCTCCCACTAATGTTACTAATGTTGCTGGTGAAGCCCCAGGCAGCAATGGGGATGATGTGCCGTTAGCATTTTTTCTCCAGTGCATCCACTATAGTACTGACCCCATTTTATTTGAGAGACATATTGTAAGCGCGGTTTGATCTGGAGCTCACCAGTGCTGGTGCCATGTATCTTAAAGCGCACTGACTTAAGGATGCCTTCCATAAGCAGGCTTCTGCTCTTACTCACACGCTTGTTTTGGTCAGACAGCTCAGACAAAAGGTGGCCTGTTTGGGGAGGAATGGATAAAACGTCCAAAGTCCTACCATGTCCTTGGTCAGCTGATGTCAGCTGGCTTGCTTGAAGGGTTTGTATTGGCAGCATTTGCAAAGTGCCAGTGTTCTGGCAGAAGGGAGACCTCCAAGATTTTTTCCCCCCCCTTTTTTACAGAAAAGCAAACACAACTGTTTAAATACAGCTTTTTCTGTCTCCTCAGCAGGCTCCTCCCCACTGTACTAGTCCGTTCCCTGTTTGTAGTTGGGGAAGCAGGATGGCTACAGCAGAGGCTGCTAGCAAAAATGCTGACACTTAGCAAATGCTGTTGAATCAGATAAATGAGCATGTGGTCCTAAATTGCTTGCTTTACACCACAGTACTCTTCATGAAGGAATCTCCCCATCACAGAGGAATAGCCATATTTTGTAGGAGGACATTTAATTTTCTAAAAAGAACCCGTTTGTCTGCAGCGTGAAAAATGCTGCTTTTTCATTGTGCTCTTTGCAGCCGTGTGTTTACACTGATCAGTTTTTAGGGGCATGGTTTTCCTGCCTTAGAGATGCAAGTGAGAGCCCACCTGTGGGCCAGGCAGGGCCAGCCAGGCTCAGAGAGGTTGCAAGGGCTCTCCCAGCCCAGGGTAGTGCTTGCTGCTGAATTGGGATTTTAACCAACATGTTACAGCAAATGTCACCTTGAGGTCTCACTGTGCAACCTCCTCAGCTGCCTGCCCCAGAGCATGTCTGTCCAGCAGAAGGAAACCTGTGTGTGAGAGAGGTGTGAGGCACACTGGAGCAAAATGTGGCAGCTGAAGGTTTTAACACCCATGGTGCTATTGAGAGAGCTGGGCTTCATGTTTTTTGGCTGAACAGTTCTCTGGGCTCCTGGAAGTTTGGTGTGCATTCACCAGCATAAGCTGGCAGAGTGCTCACATGCCCATAAAGGCCATGGCATCCTGGCTTGTATCAGAAATAGTGTGGTAAGCAGGAGCAGGGAAGTAATTGCCCCCTGTACTGGTGATACTGCACCTTGAATTTGTTAGTGTAGAGCAAAAAAGAAAAGGTGCTGTTTCTTGCACAGACAATCACAAAAAACAATGTAAGATGTAGAAGACAAAATGAAGTCATGACACGCACAGAGTTAACAAGACAGAACTGGTAATGACTTTAGACTTCTCCAACTTGACACATCAGATGGAGTACCCAAAGGCTCCCATTAATACTCAAGGAGATATAGAAAATTAACTTGGGCAGTGCCTTAGCAAAATACATTGACTGGAAAAAAAGATAACTGCAGGAGATTGGGCTGAACTATTTAGATATTTGTTCTGCATCTGTAACATCTGCTGCTAAAGCGACTCTGGGGCCGCTGCTTGTCAGTAGGTTTTACACCATAGAACCTAGACGTATTCAGTTACAAAATAATCACTTGCATATGGCTTCTCCCCTTGATGTTAACAGCACGCTAGTGTCTTGAGCAAAAGGACGATGAAGTGGAACTCTGAATGGGTCCAGCAACACCACCAGACCTGCCTGCCTGAGCTTTGGATGTGCTGGGCTGCTACTGGGGGAGGATGCCTGAGAGGCTTCCAGGTACGGCAGGAGATTCAAGAGGTACAAGACAATACTCTTAGAAAGTCAGTCTGGATCAGAATACAATCCTTCATCCCTATGCTTAATGTTCATTCCTTTTAAGCAGAAAGAGCCAGGTTCAACTGGCTTTCAATGTTGCATCGGACTTTGTAGGCATATTTTGTCTTCAGAGTTCTACCATCTCCTCTGAAAATGGTCTTAAAGGGAGACTGAGTATCTGAAATGCGTTTTAAAAGGTTTTAGAGCTGTTAATAAAATTTGAAATCATTAACATTAACTCTTTTTTTTAGAAAAGCCTAGTGAGTTGTTTATTATTTATGTTGATTTATTATTTATCCTTCCATCCTCCTTCTGTCTGGATTGGGTACCTCGTTACACCTCTGAGAATTGCATAATAATAAATGTGAAAATTGGCCTCTAATTTCCTTTTGCCTTCAAACCGTGTTCAGAAAGGAGGGTGTCTGGACAGACTTCTACTCACCAAGTTGCTACAAAGCTGTTTTCACTTAAATATTTGTATTATCGTTGCATTGCTTTTGTACCTTTTTTGGTACGCTGTTACTTTTTAATGAGAAAACACTCCGGTAGGAAAAATACCATTCCTTGCACATTTGACTCCAAAACAGAAACAAAGGGGTGTTTTACTTCATGGCACAAGTTAAATTATGTAATTTCCTGCCATGTACCCGTATCTGTGTAAACAAGAGGTATAAAGTCTCAGATTTAACATGGCCCTTGTAAAGGGTGAAATAAAGCTGTGTGACCTGACTAGTTTTAATCCTTTTAGCATTCGTACTACAGGACCCTGGGAGATGCATCATGGCCGTTTGATTTTAAAAGGGAATCTAGCCTCACTTGGTCAAGTCACTTAAAGCGTGAAACGCAAACCCTAGGGTTGTGTTTTTTCTTTTCTTACCTAGCCATTTGCTTACTCAAAAGCATTCACTGAGAAATGGCCAACATTTCCACATAGCAGCCCAATGCATCTGTAACTTGAACTCTGGATTCAACACAAGTTCCTGTGAGAAGTGCCATGCATTTTAAAGCTGGTATCTGTTAGCTTTCCAGGCTAAATAACAATAGTAAAGATATGGTGACTACAGATTTTATTTATGCAGTGTGGACCTTCAGCAGATGCCAGTGCAGAATTCAGATTCTTCTGACAAATCATACACATGGAGAAGATTTTCAAAGGTAAAAAAAGGAATTCAGAGTCAATTTTTTATTGACTTCATCAAAAGTCTATTCTCTCTGCTCTGATTCTAAAATAAAGGAAGGAATTATTTTACCTCTGTGACAGCAAAACCAGACATAAATTCCTGCAGTCAGAGCAGAGACATACATGACTTAGGACATAATTTGAGGTATTTAGTTTGGCCAGATGAGTTAAAACAACTCAAAGGTAGTTTACAGGGAGATGGTGTTTTCAATGAAGTTCAGGTTTGCAGATCCAATGGAAGGGATCTGAAAATCGTGATGTGCAGCAGACTTGGAAGACTGGCTCTTAAAATTCTTCAGAGGTTGCACTGCTTGACTTTGCCCTTGTGGTAGGAAAGCTTACCCCTGACTTCCCCGTGTTTCCTGTCTGGTAAACTCTTACACACGTGCTGTCCTACACAAGAAGATGCTGCAATTCATAATGGAACTTGAGAATACACCATTGCCTGGGCTTGCCTTGAAACTGATCCTGAAACTGCAGCAGTTACAGACCACAGTTGTCCTGTTTCCTATGGAAAGTGGATGGGAAAGGATTTTTTAACACAATTCCATGCCCCCTAAGAAATGTTCTCATTGTGATAATTTGAAAACTAAATTCAAGGTTTTACACTGACATATGAACTGCTTCTAATCTTCCCAGGAATCACAGTGCAAAGGATCAACCTGGCTCACTGTTCCCCAGAGCAGTTGGCTGTTTTGGGGCTCTAAACTTCAGGTCTGCTCATCTCAAGGCTCTATGTGTAGCAGTGCCAGCTTACACCTACTCTGTCAGATGTGCCCGTGCAGTCCCAGGAACTGATCCACACAGGGTGTAAAAGAAGGATGAACCAAACTGTAAAGGCACAAACAGTTTGCTTAGGTGCTCCCATGCAGCATGGACTCTTTCTTCTGTTTAGCAGTCTTTCTCACTCCAGAAACTCCCAGAAAGTGGCTTTTAACTCCTCCCAAATTTATTCTGATCAGTCACTTCATTTCAATCTGGTATACAATCTGAACATATAAGCACCTGCTTTAGTGAATCTGGACATATAAACATCTGCCTTACTGAAACGGTACAGAACATGGATAGGAAGAGAGGCTTGAAAAGATTTTGGCTCTCTCCTCAGTTCTGTCCCTGGGTCAGCATAATGACCTTGAGCAAATTGCCTTGGCCAAAATTTTCAAGTCCATATTTAGACGCCAAAACAAATAACCTGATTTTCAAAAGTACCAATCAACCGCAGCTTCTGTCAACAAAACCCTAATCATCAACGGGCTCCAACAATTACTGTATGTAAGGTATCTTGGTAAAACAAGAGATATCCCTCTTGCCATCTGTTACTGCTTATTTACAGGGAGGAGAGTGCTCCATTGATCCATAGATCACCCACGTGCTTAAGCTCAGCTTGCAGAGACTGCATTACTTTCCCTTTTTACACAGATCAAGCCATACTCTCATTCATGAGACAATTTACACTCTTTGCATACATCTGAAAGGAGAAAGATGCAACAAAAAGAAAAGAGATTCAGATAAAACAAAATCATTCCAGCAAAGGAAATGTGGAAAAAGATACACGGGAGGAGGACAGAAACTATTACAGAAAGAGGAACGAAAAAGTAGAAATGGAAAGTCAGGGATGGGAAAGTCAGTGGATATGGTAATAGTATGTCCAAGAGAGGATCACACACTAAGGAACAGCCAGTATTCAGGCAACTCTTCTGCCTCTTTAAAGTGGTGGTGTCAGGGAGTGCCCAGCAAGGACGCACATGCCTCCAGCGGCAGGCAATCCCCGCTGCTGTGGCAGGGGGATTGGACTAGATAACCTTTAGGGGTCCCTTCCAATCCCTAATGAGTCTATGATTCTATGACTCATGCACTTGGACTAGCATGCTGCTGCACCCCACCATTTCCAGTCATGCTCTAGTAAAGCCAGGCCTTGCATGCAAAACCTTCTGTGCTGGAAAAAGCCACACTGCCCTTGGTCATGGCTGTTTGCCATTGGGATAGCTCTTCACAGCTCCCTACTTAAACCATTTTGCATCCTGTCACCGATTTGCCTGGGACACTCGTGCTTTGCATACCTGGCACCTGACCCCCTGCTTAGGCTCACCAGCATCATCCTGTCATTAGTGGCCCCCCACACTTGCCCGCTAAGGTGTGTATCTGCAAAGGAGCAAAATCGCTGCTGCAGTGGAAAATGTAACAGGGACCTTCTTGGCTCTTCAGTTCATCTGAACTGAACATATGAGGCCTGTTTCCAAAAGCTGAGACACACAGATCTACAGGGAGACTCACTGGTGTAACTCCTAGGCAGAACACAGAGGCTAAGAGTTACACTTTGTTAATCTGCTTTGAGTTAACCTGAGACTGAAGCAAAACCAAAGCTCTTTGAAATCGTCACAGTCTGAACTCTGAATTTTTTTTTCATCTGCAAATCCAGAAGTGGGAAGGAGGAATTCTTGCCTAAGGTACATAAAGATGAGTCATCTTAAAAGTCCTTTAAAAATTATTTAATCCAGATTTCTATTCACATCTATTCCTATTTTTAAAGTGTAACCACTGTACTAAGGCTTAATCTTTTGACACATCAAAAATACTGTCAAGTACATTTATAACTGTGCAAGCAACGTGTCTGATGCTGACATTCTAAGGAAAGGAAGTCAAACCAGTGAACTAGGAAGGGTCACCACTAGGCCTTGGTCCTCTGTTCTTAGGTCTAAAAGCTGGGGATCTCACCTGACCATCTGCAGATAGAGACTGGATAGAGCCAAACAACCAGCTGAATGACTAGTTTGCTCAAAGCTGACAAACTGAGTAGTATCTGCAGGAAAAAAGACACCCCAACTAATTTTTCTCTTCCACTCTACTCTGATCAAAACCAGGATTTGAGGTGTTCGTTAACAAGAATTTTCTTTCAGCCCAAGATTCCAGTGAACTCTGCTGACTTGACACTCTCAGTTTAGACTGCAAGATCTTCCTGGAGTGTTTTGTCTCCTACACAAGCAATCACACCGTTTTCTGCTCCAGGGAAAGCAGGTCCTGAGGCAAGGATGCTAACATAGGTCCAGGTCTCACCCCAGTACTGTTGCAACACGTTATTATGTACAGCCAGGATGGCTACTGAGCACAGAGGCTCTTGAGGACACCAGAGTTCTTCACTAACACTAATATGCATTGCTGTAACATCACAAATTGCAAGTGGTTTGATATTTTACACTGGTGACTAATGCACCTGCTCCCTGATTCACGTAAATCCAGTGGGTCATGTGGCCAGGTGTTGTCCTCTTCAGTGGGAGAGACCAGATTGTGGCAGATGGTTTCTTCATTCCCTCTCTCTTGGGCTGCTGCCTTAATTATGATTAGTGCTCTACCACCTATGCATTAACCCCTTTCAGCTTCTATACACGCAGGGTTAACGCACAGATAGGCATCAGGGTAATTTGTCATCCGTACTTCAGGTCACCTTGTCCTAGTTTTGTACTAAAGTGTGTGTTACGTCAACAGTGGTGGCATTTCAACAAACTGATAATAAACCTAAAATCCTATATATCAGCAAGAGATTCTCCACATCTGCAGCTATCCATAAAACAGAGGTTTAAAACTCACACTGTGCACAGATGAGTGATGAGAAGTCCATGCATTGCCCCCTGGTAAGGCATGGGCCTCTCTTCACTCAGCAAGGGCCCTAAGCAAGGGTCACCTGTTGTTGCAGCTGGGTTTGGCAGTGTTTATAGCCTACATGCAGTGTACATGTAGCATTTATACACAGAGCAGCAGTACAGAAGCCTAGGAGAACTCACAGGGATGCTTCTTTAGACATGGATGATCAAAAATAACGAGCTCAGCGCACAAAGTAGGGACGATAATTCACTGTTTCATAAATCAAGTTTAAATGCAAAATACATTGCAATAAGTTTTCCTCCTGCACATTACATCTGTCCCATATTTTTCAGTATTTTAGACTGCAGCTTTTCAATAAAACTACAGTTTTCATCCAAATGTAACTTGACAAATACCATGAGAAAAATTAAACCTGCTAAGCATTAATACCAAGACCCCATTCCCCATTTCCTATCTGACATACAAGGTAAAAGTCAGGCAATTTTCTGTCCTATATCACTAGGTCAATTCTCTTGATTAATAGAAATACATTCCAGCTTTAATGCAAGGCTATTTCTACCTTGAAAATCAACACATTAGGAATGAGAAACAGCACAACAAAAATAAGTATAGAGAGAAACCAAGAGTAAATTTATAATTTAAACCAACGCTGCTTGCTTATTTGTATTATGACTACAGTGCATTTAAATCTGCCTAGATTTTTCTATTTGTTTGTTTTTATTAAACACTTATTAATACTCAGGCCTTTCAAAGGAAAACTCCATAATGCCCACACTAAGTCCTTTGGTATACTGAGGCTTGTAAACAGATGAAGGCAAGGATTAGAAGATAGCAAAGGGCTGCCAGGCTAGAAGCCTGAACTAAATCTATTAAGATGTATTTGAATAGGGGGATAAGTAAGGAACAGTAAGCTGGGATGATGAGTTTCTTCAGAGAGAAGGAAACTACGGTGAGAGTTGCCATGCATGGTAAAGTACTAGGCCACCTGCTACACACATCCAGAGCTGATTGATGTCCTGTTGGGAGTTCACCGATCAAGGGAAGTCCTGCTGTGATAAATCAAAGTAAAGTGACCACAGAGTTCTTCAGCCATGAGGTCATTTAATACAGTAAGGGAAGGGTAACACATGTAAGTGTAAATACCCCACACACTTGTTCAACTCAGTGCTAAATAGCTGCTGAAGTGGATATGGAGCATGCAAAATACCAGAAAGATGGAAGAAATTTTCAATTCTGTTGACCTGCTCCCTAGGCCCTGAGGCTGGATTTCCATCTGCTCTAGCAAATAATTAAACGTTTGCTAACTAATGACAGTATGTGGCTTTTGTCACCAAAAGAACGGAGTGTGGTAAACAAAACCCTGTTTACAAAAGGGAGGGAGGAGGGAAATGTGACTCTGCTGTTGAAATTAGAGATAAACAAAATCACACCACTTAGCTAAAGAGCCTGTCTAGACAGAGGAAGAAAAAAACCCCAAATTACAAAAGCTTGTTGTTCTTGTGACAAAAGAGAGG
Source organism: Phoeniculus purpureus (assembly GCA_028565055.1). Lineage (NCBI taxonomy): Eukaryota > Metazoa > Chordata > Aves > Bucerotiformes > Phoeniculidae > Phoeniculus > Phoeniculus purpureus. The sequence continues at coordinate 12,990,093 of JAOXOE010000256.1, forward strand.
TAAAAATTATTTTGTAGCTGAACAAAAGTTGAACAAAGAAACAAAGACTGAAGATATGTCAAGAAGAACAACAACTGTAAAGACTACAATGACGACATCACCGAACATCACCTATGTTACACTACAGAATAACACAGTCAACCCAGAGCAAGGCCTTCATAATTTTGAAAAACAGAGCAAGAAACAAAGTACAAAAAGTGTAGGAAATCAGTGAGAAAATCAACCAAATGCGTTTTGATCCTAGAAGTGTGAGAGCTGCAAGATTACACTGAAGTATCAACCTGTATAGCAGGTCTATTCTGCTGCAGCTACATCAGTAAAATTTAATTTAAAAGAAACTGATTATAACTATTCCACTTTGAAGTACTAATATAAACCATCCACAGGAAAATTTATTTCAGAAAAGCCAGGATGGAATAATTAGTGTGCGACTTTCCCACCAACAGAGCCCTAAGTAGAAAAGAGGGTGTTTTCAAGCTAAAATAAATGACATCATTGAACAACAGTGGAATTTTTTATTCCAGCAGTGAATCTGAACCACTCTGAGCTGAGAACTTCTACACACCGTTTTCTAACTAACACAATCGTTAAGGCCAAGTTAAAATCACAGGTTACCTAAAACACAGCTGCTTGATAAGTTATGAAATCCTATCTTAAAGTGTCTGTTACGGCAGATAGCTGGGAGTTTTCCTTTCTGCGGGAAGAGTGGGGGAAGGCACACGGCACGTGTACAGCCAAAACGCTGCTCTCCACTGAGCAGGCATTCCTGAAAAGTGAAACAAGGATTTGACAGAGCAAAACAATTGTGGATTAATAAACTGTCTGGGCACAGGACAGCAGTTATGCATGCAGAGCCTCGAGTAACACGACGTGAATACACAGGGCCACAGGAGTCGTAGGTGGAGAGGCAGGAGCAGGACTGTCAGCTGGAACAGATGCTGGCTTCTTGGCAACTGGGATGCTCATGTCTTATAAAGAAAAGAATCAATAGATGACTGAGATTTTGGGCATTGCCCTGATAACTTGCAATGCCCTGAAGACTTTGGTTGTTCTTAAAGTGGGTCACTCTTCTGAAATACCACCACTGCTTCACGCACTAGAGTGGAAGCATGATGCAAATCTTTGAAGGCAAGTGGTCTCCCTGCCTCCTCCTGAACAGTTACATTTTCATCATTATCATAGCTGCCTTCTTCGTCAGATGCCTACTGCTCATTCAGGTCAGTCGTGCCAATTAGGGACAAAGGATGAAGATGATGGTTGGCAATGTTGGGTATCAAATGGCTGTTGAGGGAATGCTAAAATAAAGAGTAGGAAAGGAAGGAACAGCAGGACCTTGCCACCCAGCTCTTCTGGCCTGTTGGCTGGAAGCAAGTAACCCCTGTAAAGAACAGGAAGTCCTTGTCGGATGTCTAGGAATCAGTCCCATCCCAGGTCTGTCAGTCACACTGAGTTAAACTCCCTAGGACTCATTTTCCAATTCACAACATTTGAATGTAGTTTCTCTCTTTATAGGTGTGAGGACACAAGGGGCTTTGAATATTTAATGGAATTTTCATATTACTACTCTTACATAATTTCAGTTACCTCTCTTACTGTATGACCTGCTGTGTTTTACCAGACTGGGAATTGTGAAATCAGTCTCTAGAGATCTCACATAACTCCTTCCTTTTATTTTGCTATTAAAAGCTGTTTGGTTCAGGGTGGGGTTTTTTATGTTACTGGACAACATGAGTCACACACCAGAGCACTAACATTGAGAAATCACCAAGTCATCAGGAGATCCTACATTCTTCACCAGAGGTTTTGCCTTGAGGACAGAGCACAAAATCTTTGTAGATAAGCTATGACGGTCTAAAACACCTGTTGTGAACCAATACAGGAACGATTTCAGTGCACAGAGGGCACGCTTGGCTCAAGACACTGTTCTGGCACACACAGGCCTTCGGCTTGGAAGCTCCTGCTGGACCCCGTACGTGGGACTAGAACTAGCCCCCAGCACAGCTCCCGAGTAAATCGCCTCGGCGGGGGGCGAGAAGGGACAGTGCTGCAAGAGAAATGACAACCTTCCCCCGGCTACTTCCCACGGGAAGCACCTAAGGAGGGTCTGGAGCAGAAGCTGCAGAGGTAAGGGTCAGCGATACCCCTGCAGCAGAGCAACAGAAGCGACAACGGCCACCTCCCTCTGGCCCCCAGCCCGGCCCGGCCCAGCAGCCAGGCGCGGCCAGGCACGCATGCGCGGCTGACGGACCTGTTGCTGAGGCGAGTAAGTTCGGTGCCGCGCGCCGGGTGGCGACGAGCTGGCGCGGGACGAGAAGGGAGAGGCCAGGCCGCCCCGGCGCAGGTAAAGGCGGGCGGCGGCAGTGCGGCTTCGCGATGGGCAGGGGCTGCATGAGGCGGCCTCGGGCGGGTCCGACTAGGGGAGCCCCGAGGGGGCGGGTTGTGCCGCCGGGTGGTGCCGCCCCCCGCTCCCCTCAGCAACTCCCCCTCAGCCTCTCCGTCCTCAACTCGTCTTCTGCTCCCGCTTCCGTCTGTGGGCCCGGGAGCGGGCGGGGGCCGAGCCCCCACAAATCCTCCTCCCAGAGGGGCTAGGTTTCTAGCCCGGGGGTTTCGTTGTGCCCCTGCGGAGACAGGCACTGCCCGCCGGGGACACTGAGGGGTCCAGCTAGACCCAGGGAGACGGTGCCCGAGCCGGCGCTCGCCTGCCTTGGGAAGGTCGCGGAGCGCAGCTGGCTGCGTGTTGGTTCGGTTGGGGCAGGTCCGGCCTTTATCTTCCTCACAGCTGGCTTAAAAAAAAATAACAGTTTCGGGAATGAGAAGGTCTCTGATAAGATCCAGTGTGTTATGGAAAGTATAGCGTGTGGTCTGTGCAGTGGGGATCAAGCACCGAGTGTCCAGCCCTTAGAGAAGAGGATAAACAGCAGATGTTTGGGGGTTTTCCCTGTGATGAAACACAAAATTTCTTCCCCACGGTGCCACACAATCTGACATTTAGCCCGCGCTGTTTTGGGAGCTGTAGTCTCCATGCTAGTTTTCTGCTGTTTAGAGGGGAAACTTATGTTAACTTGCATTCTACTTTTGGGATTGTTCTGTTTCCAGCATCCAGAGCAGTGCTGTTATCAGAGACATGTGCATTCCCCTTGTGGAGGCATAGGATTAGAGAAGTAGCAACCCTGGATCTGTGATGAGGACCTGCAGTACTTGCTTACGAAGGATAGAGTTGTTTGGGGTATGTTTTCTGTGAATCTGTCAGTCAGAAGTGTCTTCTGCATGAAGCACACTTTTGTCCCAAATACTGCATGGAGACCATCAAGTTAATGAGATCCAAGAAATGAAATGTTTGAAGTCGAAAACTCCAAAATCAATGAGCAATTGCTTGCAGTGATGACAAGACCTTTGTATCAATAGCCAAATGCTGTGCAGTCTTGTGTGCTGCCACATTATCTAAGCAGGTCAGTTGACTAAAATGAGTTAGATGGCTGTTCTTTTAGAAATACTCTTTGTTCTTTCTTGCTTGTGATAAACTGTAATTACTGTGCCGTTCTTTCAGTTGAATGCTCTTAAAACTGGAAATTCACACAATATCTCAAGAACAGAGAGAAGCGAATGTATTGGTGTAGTAGTTCTTTTTTGTGGAATTAGTGGCAAATTTGTTAATTCAAATACAATGTTCACAAGCCAGTACCTGCACCCATCAGCTAGGAGCAAAGTCTTCAAACTGCTCTTTTTGGAATGTCTGATGCCCTGTGTTGCTTCCTAGAATCAAAATCCAGGCTGAAAGTAATTAGTTTGATGTTATAGGTTAGGAGATGCAGAAGGGTTTTGCTTGTGGGTCTCCTGTAGCTGTCTTTGGGTGTCTGTAGAAGACATGGTTATTTAGATGTCTGAAATTATTGTTTGGGCACTGTTAGTAATTAAGCCTGTCAGTTATTGTGAAATATTTTACAGATGAAGGGGAAATATTGTCAAATATGACTTCTCTTCTTAAGTAGTTTCCTGGTTGAATCTTTCTGTAATTTTTACACTTGTAGTGTGTATACATCTCACAAACACCAGGCAAACTTTTCATGTGGTTGTTTCACTTTCTTTTCTTTCAAGGGAAAGACAAAATGAACCCATTCTTTTTCCTGGGTTTTGGAAATTCTCATCTAGTCTACTTCTGGAACAGAAGCACACCTTTCAACTCAACAAATGAGACATACTGCTACAGCACTGCCCGGGGCAGCACCGTGCTACAAGGAGTAACTTTTGGTGGAATCCCAACTGTTCTGCTGCTTGATGTAACCTGCTTTTTTGTAAGACCAGTTTCTGTTTCTTTACTGAAAATGCTTACAGCCTTCTCAAAAGTTGAATTGTTCAGAATTATCTTATTTATCAGGTAGGAATTTGTTTCTGAGAGTCTTCAGAAGAAGATATATGCTAAGGCCATCCAGGGAATATCAAAGTGCTTTTCAAGAGATGATAAAGGTTCAGCTACATGCGAGATGTGTAGATATAGAGAGAGTGTGGTATCGTAGGATCTGGATGTGGGGTCATGGTAGTGGTAGCTTAAATTCCTCTGTTTTGTCTTAACTACAAGAATACTTTTTTCTTACTCTAAGTATTGAATAAAATGGAAGGGAACACCATTACTAACTTGATTGTTTTTCAAAAGAAAATTCAATATTTTTAAAATTAGATTTTATGTAATTGTCAAGGAAATATGTTCTCATATTTGTGACATAATTCCCAAGTTCTAGAAAGCCACTGTGGAAAAACTTAAAACTACCCTTGTAAGGTCTGAGCTGGTAGGTCTGCAGGAATCTAGAAAACAGGTCCTATGAATAGCAGCTGAAGGAGCTGGGGTTGTTTAGTCTAGAGAAGAGGAGACTGAGAAGACATGTTACTGCTCTCTATCACTACCTAATAGCAGATTGTAGCGAGGCTGGTGCTGGTCTCTTCTCTGAATTGCTAATGATAGGACAAGAGAAAATGGTCTTGGGAGGTTTAGATTGGATACTAGGAAGAAATTCTTTACTGAGAGAGTGGTTGGGCACTGGAAGAGGCTGCCCAGGAAGGTGATGGAGTCACCATCCCTGGAGATGTTTAAAAAATGAGTAGCTAGAGCACTGAAGCCATGGTCTAGGGGTTAGGGAGATGTTTGGACAAGGGCTGGACTTGATGATCCTGGAGGTCCTTTCCAGCTCTAACGATTCTATGAATATAGAGATTGTTCCTAAACGTTACATACTAGTATTCTTTGCTGTTGATTTGGCATATGCAGCATGCTACTGTAAATCCATTTTCTGAGTATGTACAGTATGTAGTATTCTGTGTGACTGATTGCACAGGATGTAATAAGATTCAGTTGGAGTGTTTGGGGGAAAGTCTTTTTAAGCTCTGATTGAGTTTTAAGATACTGAGTCTGTGCTTTTGAGGCCCTTGTTCTTGAAATCCCTTGACAAGCACTAGATACAGAGTTAGAGGCAGGGTAGAAGGCTCCCATCTTCTTCAGGTACCGAGTACTGCAATTTATGGAGCAACTCCTGTATTTTCCTGTTTTCATTACATGAATTGATATTCCCTGTTGGGTGGAAGTCTCTTGTAAGAAGGTTATGTTCATTGTGAAATGCGGAAATTAGCTGTGTAATCTTGACATGTAAGACAATCTCAGTGTGTGTCCTGCTAGCCAGTCAGTATTTGCCTAAATCCAAGTAAGTTACATTACTAGCAGCACTTTCTAGCCAAACAGGTATGGGATGTAGGAGGGGCTAGAAGGTAGGGCGTGTTCTACATATGCATAGAAAACAGGACTTGTTACTTCTGCTTCATTGCTTTGTACAGAGCAACTTGTTGCTTTAAAGGAAAGCAGTAATGAAATACGTTACTGTGGTATGGTGGGTTTCTTCTTGCTTTCTTAGTCTCTTTCAAAAGTGAAAGTATGGTGTGAGGAGGAGGTAAAAACCACAATTGCAGAGATCGAATACCAGTTTCTGAGATGTATGAGTTATAATAATGTATTGCTTCTACTGAGAATAAGAATAATTTTCATACTTGGGATGATAGTATAGCCCCTTGCAGCCTCTTTACATAACTGCTTAAGAATAAAATAAAGTTGCTAGCCTTCCTCATACTAGTCATTAACTAATGAGTGATAATAAAAGTGTATTTATGGAAGTTTTGCCTTCTCTAAAGAACTACTTCGTAGAATCATAGAATCACGGGACTGGTAGTCCTTGGAAGGGACCTCTGGAGATCATCTAATCAAAACCCCCTGCCAGTGGACGTTCTCCTAGAGCAGATACCCCAGGAACATGTCTAGGCAGATTTTTGCATGTCTCCACAGTCAGAGACTCCACAACCTCTCGAGGCAGCTGAGTGCTGTCAAGAAGAGCCTAGTCCTATCATCCTGACACTCTCCCTTTAGATATTTATAAGCATATATGAGATCCCCTATCAGTGTCCTCCTCTCCCTCTGGGCTAAACGGACATGGCTCTCACAGCCTCTCCTCATAAGGCAGGTGCTCCATCTCCCTTATCATCAGCTTTTCCTGTCACAAACCTTCATATGCTTACAGTTCAGAAGCACTCTGCATGGAGTTTTCCAGTCCTGTAAATTAGAATGGGAAGGCAGGTGTTCTGGTCCTTTGATTGCAGACTGCTTGGTTTGTAGCATGGCCACCACTGAGTTGGTTAGTGTATGGCAGTTGGTTTAGGAGCCAGTTGGTTTAGGACAGCATTTTCTGATAGTTCCCACACACATAAGAATAATTGTTATGAAGTGGAAAAATAAATACTCAAAGATCTTTATTTTTATTTTCTAGATTTTAATATTACTGTTTTCCATTATAAGAAAGAGATTCTGGGACTACGGTCGTGTTGCTCTGGTGTCAGAAGTTGAAAGGTAAAAAAGATAACCAATCAGACTGATGTGTTTAAACCATTTGTGACATGTGGGAGTAAATACAGTACAATGGCTGAAATTAAGTGAATTTATGTCAGATATATTTGTAATCACACATGTATTTGTTAAAAGTGTCCTTGTGCTCATTTGTGTGAAATGGGTCCCACTGGCAGAGTCATCTTTGCAGTGTCAATAATACAGTTCTGTGTTTGCCAGTGCCATGGATTTCATTCTTCAGTTGTGAGTTGAGGTGAAGTGTGAGTGGAGGTAAGAAAATAGGCTGCTTGTCTCTAACACATCAGTGTGTGGGTATGTGACATGTGCAGTGTGCTTCTGTGGTAGAGGATATTAACTATTTTGTTTGTCTTGGCTTGAGCCCAGTACCTTCCCAGAGCTTCTTATGACAGCCTCTGTTATAGTATTGCTAAAGGGTTTTAAATTAAAAAATTAACTGTATCACTGGAGGTTTCTGATCTGTGATGTACAGTAATGCCATAAATGAGCTTTTGATTGTTATTTCTTTAATATTATTTCTATAGAGTGGTGTCTTGGGCTGTTTAAAAGCTAGCTGTCCCTTTCTGAAGCGGATAAACTTTACCAGCTGCCATCTTCTGGTATTGGCAGTGTAACTAATTTGTGGTAAATTTGAAACTAAGCAACAAGAAAGGACTAAAATGTGGGTTGAGGTGTAATCCAGGTACAATTGTGAAAAGCAGATGGTGGCAAAAAAAAAAAATGAGACCGCTTTAATCCAGCTGACTCAGGCAGGAATAATGAGAGTGCTCTGGGATAGGCTTCCATGTGGACTATGGAGACTTGCATAGGACTCTTGAACAGTTGGACACTGAAGAGCTACTGTCATTATCCCTGCTGAACTGTGACCTGAGCCAGCTAGGTGAAAATTATCGATACATGTATTAATACACTCCATTTTAACAGGTATTGTCCTGTAATTATGGACACATTGCAACATTGCTTTTTAGTAGCAAACTGAAAACAAGTACTCTATTGTTTTTGAGGGTTACAGAGCCTATAAGTGTGTGTAGCCTTACTGCAGGACTGAGTTTGTGTGACGACATGGCCCTGTACATTGGAGATTTAATTGTGCAGAGAGATTTAAGGTAGAGAAAAATGGAGGAAAAAGATGTCTTGTCATGAAGAACATCTGAATAGAAAGCTAGCTTACAAATCAGATCCTTGATAGGCTTCAAGACCTATGTTGCGTTCCCTTATGTTGCTGTGGATTTAGTATCCTATTAAAATATCTTCTTTCTGGTTTAGTTATGTGCTCTCACTTCAGGAACTCACATGTCCTCCCTTTTCAACATGAGACATAGCACAGGCTTCTATAATTAAGGTAAAAAACACTTTCATAAGTGAAAAAGGGGTTTTTGTGCAACTTCCCTTAGTTACTTCAGAATTGTTGAAGTTGAAATAATTCTGTGGAATTCCGTAGTCTATTGCTAAATGTACTGAAAAGCATAATTTAATATATTTCAGTGAAATAAGATACAACCGATTGTCAACATCTTCATCAGTACCTGAAGATCTTGAGTATGATAGTGTAAGTATTCTAGGGTTTTGTTTATTTGGTTTTTAATGTATGCTGTTTACTGGAAGCTGCTGTAATTTCCCATTCCACCTAGTCCAATGAGCAAGTCATTAAACCCATCCAAAGGTAAAAATCAGTAATCACAGAACATTAGGGATTGGAAGGGACCTTGAAAGATCATCTAGACCAATCACCCCAGCACAGCAGGACCACAAGTCGCACAGGAACATACCCAAGCGGGTTTTAAATATCTCCAGAGAAGGAGACTCCACAACCCCCCTGGGCAGCCCATTCCAGCACTCTGTCACCCTCACTGTGAACATGTTCCTTCTCATATTGATGTGGAACCTCCGATGTTCCAGCTTACACCCATTGCCCCATGTTCTGTCATTAGATGACACTGAGAAGAGCCTGGCTCCATCTTCCTGTCACCCACCCTTCACATATTGATAAACATTAATGAGGTCACCCCTCAGTCTCTTTTTTTTCAAGCTAAATAGACCCAGCTCCCTCAGCCTTTCCTCGTAAGGGAGGTGTTCTCCTCCATTCATCATCATTGTGCACTGTTTACTATGTTTTTATAGAAGCATATGTTATGTGTCTCCATTCCCTAGCAAACTTTTTGTATCATTAACCAGTATCCCGAGTAATTTTTAAAGTAACTATTTTTTAATTAGGAGAGGGACTGTATATAAGAGTTTTAAAGCCAGGGTAAAAAAAAGACTAGAAAATAATTTCTACTTAGTAACAATTCAAAAAGTTGCACCATATTCACATTGCATGTAATACCTCATTGGTTTTTGCAGTACATTGTTTTCCTTACAAAGTTAAGAAAACAGGATGCAAATGTGAGGCCAGTAATAGTGCTGTGCATTATTAATATTAAAACCAGTTTGGACCAGAAGATAATTTTGTGGCCCACCTTATAATTTGTTCCCTCCATGGTCACTTTGGAGTCTTTGAATTCATACATCTCTATCATTTAGTGTCGCAGCTTCAGAAAGCACCATGCGAGAGTTGCCTAATAATGGCAGCCTGCGTTTTGTGTATCCATCAACGTAACATCTGTGGCAACTAAATAGATGTGTGAGCGTCAGACTGGTCTTTGATTGGGATTGCTTTGCTGTTTGTGTAGTTTTCTCAATATTTTTGAGAATCCTAAAACAACTTTGTCAATGAAACTTGGAAAAAGTGTCCTTGGTTGGATATGATTCACTTGAGAGAAGAAGCCTTCTGAGGGTGGGTTTTGGTTTGGTTTGGTTTTTTTTTTTCAAACATATCAAGCATATTCAACATATTCAGTGAGATGGGATCTCTGCTGTACAGTTTCCTAAGAGGATTTGTAAACCTATATAAGAAGTCTTAATGTAGTTACAGTGTTGTTTCTCGCTACTGTTTAACTGATTAACTTGTATTAGGCTCTTGTGGAGCTTATCCTTGAAATTGGAGAGTCTCTGGAAAGAGTTTGGAAAAAATAATCGCCTTTTCTGCCATAAAACAGTTCATTGAAATAAAATTTCCTTGGTTGCCTCCGTCTTGGCTTCAGCTTATTGGGATTTGGACACACTTGTTGAAAAACCTAAGTGATAAATGTGCACAAAGTAATTGAAAAACCCCAACAAACCCCTTAGATACTCTTTGAAGACAGACATACACAGTACCTTTTGAAAAGTGTGAAAACCGTTAGGTATTTTGCTGTGTGTTTCTAAATGATTATTTCAGAGCAGCAGTCTGCCAGCTGTTTAGTTAAGAAGTTGACTTAATAGAAACACCTCTTTTAATTATACAGATTAGAGACTATATCTTTTGTGTGCTAGCTCCTAAAAACTTCCTTCTTCATTTTATAGGGATTTTGTTCATGGATGACAGCTGCTTTTCGGATGCAGTAAGTATGTGAAATAGAAATTGCAACCTGTGGTTTGCTTTCCTCTTTTAATTAAAAAGGGTGTTTGAATTAAATATGTACTTTTTATATTCCCCTGAATAGATAGAATTTAATACAAACAGTGATACAGATGCCTCTGGTGGGTTGGAAAAAGATGACAACAAAATCAGCTTATGGGAATACCTTTTCAGTATATATGTTGTCCCTCTGCTGGCAGCCCAGGGACTTCCTGATCTTTGAGCAGTGTGTGACCCTAAGTGAACCTGTCATTTATGTGGATTCTGAGCTAATAACTAGGGTCTAGGCTTTTACCTTTCAAAGAGTACTGTGTGGGTGATCCCATGTTGAAACTAGTAGAGTCCTGGCCTAGTAATGGGGTTTCCCTTCAAGGATTTCCACAGAGAACTGGTGGTTTGGTTGGGGATGGAATTGCCTAACAAGGGAAAGCCCATCCCACTGTTTCCTGGTAACTGAGCGTTAGATGTGTCATGTTCATTCTTCTAGCTTAGTAAATCATGATTTTAAAAATATAATTTCTAGATTTGGACACTGAAGCAAAAAAAGGGGAGATTGAGCCTGTTCATCTCCATTTTTGGTAGCTTAGTTCCTTCCTGTCCCAAAACTTCCTATTTTAATGATCTGTCCTGCTGACAATGGATAGATGATGAGAGTTCATTCCAAAGCCTATTAATATCTTCTGTTAATTTGCTGTCATAAAAATAAGGTGGTTCTGTTGTAATTTTCCTCATGGGAGGCCTTTATGGAGATGAGTGAGCACTGCGACAGTGTGATCGTAGCACCGTGTCACTGTCATAAAGCAGGAGGTCACAGCAAATGATTTTGTCCTCTTTTAGACTGATAAAAAATAACATGGATTCCAATTTGCTTTTTAGATTACTTGTTTCAACCTTAAATTACCTCCTGTTATTTTTCTGTATGATGATATTGCACAAGAAAAAGACATTTTTTGAACTTTACATTTGTACATAAAGGGCCACAATCATGTTGAAAGCTGATAAGAGATTGAAAGAGATGTCACGGTAGACTGAGAACTTAGCATGTGTTTGAATGTTGAAGATACTAGACTGACTGTGTGCTTTTCTGTCTATGATGCAGCGATGATGAGATTCATGAGAGATGTGGTGAAGATGCCATACACTACCTTGCCTTCCAGCGTCACATCATTTGTTTATTGATTGCCGTCAGCATTTTGTCAGTGTGTGTCATATTGCCTGTCAACCTATCTGGTGACCTGCTTGGTAAGAATTTGCTTTTTGTTTTTGGAGAAGAATTTTGTGGTTTACATCATTGCAAAAGCTTTTAGGATTGTTCTGTTTTGGTAAACTTCATCAGGTTTGGGGTTTTCTTCAGTTGTTTTGGGTTTTTTTTTGCAGTGCATGCATATCTCATTTTGTGTGGGATTTGTATGAAAGCCTGGGATTTTTAAGGGTCTAGCAAGAGCTGTTGCAAGGAACAAGATGGCAGACCAGCTGCAGACACAGATGACTAGACCTAGAAGGCTCAAGGCAGGGTGCACTTGACCTGCTAAGGCCCTTTTAACTGGTGTTTTTCTAGGTGCTCTTTTTGATTTTTACTGGTGGTGATTGCCAATGAAACCTGCCTTCACAGCTGAGAATCTTTTCCTAGTGTCCAGTCTGAGTCTTTCTGTGTTGCTGGGGAGAACAGATTATTGTTTTCTTCTTTGCAATATTCTTATAGCTATTAAGGATTATCAGTTCATGTGTGTGTTTTCCTCTTTATGATAACCCAGGCAAGTTAATTTGGTCATTCATGAGAGATGTTTTCCTTTTGACTGATTGTAAAATCATTAGCCATCTTCTGAATCTTTTTTAGCCTAGCTAGTCTGTCTCCCATTGTTCTCTTCTGGTTTGGTTTGTGGCTCAAAACTGGACAAATCTTGGTGAGACTTTGCTAGAGCTGTTACTTGCAATGTAGTCCCGATTATGTCTGCCAGTATGACATCTACCTCTTGCCATTATTAACTCCAAATACACAATTCAACAAATACAGTAAATGTCTAGTCAACTGTTCAGGCTGCTAATGAGATTGCTGATGGACACAGTGTTACTTAGACAATGTAGTTCCCTCCAAAATGGGTTTCATTATCAATTTGGGCACACCGTCCTTCTCTAACTAAGTGATGCAAGTTGTGGGACTGGTGTCTTGGATACCAATAGATGCTTTCTGTGAATTCAGATGGCAGAGTATGGCTGCCCTTCTAAATCAGGAGAATACAGCTTCTACTTTCCTGCATTGTGATGCTACAGAATATGGCTGAAAAACAAATATGAAGTTTTAGGAACTCTCCCCTTCTTCTTCCCCTTCCTCCGTGTGTTGACTTTGTGCATTTGCAGTTCCTTTCTGTTATGATGAGTTAATTTGCAGTGTGGTTTAACTGTGTGCTAGAAGCTTATTTAGCTTTCCAGACACACTTAGATCCTTTTTCCTGTGAACATGTACTCAATTTTCACTCACTTGCATTGACAGTGTAGAGAAACAATGTTGTTTAAACTTTTTTATCTTGACCTTAGTAAGGTTATCAGCAATATTCTGTCAACACTGAATTAATGCAGTTTTAAAATACTGAGATTAGAAATCGGTGAAGATGGTATAAAAATGTGAAGGAAACATGTTCAAATCCCTAAACAGTGTTGTTAATGGATATGAAGGAGGTTGGAGGGAGGAAGGGAACTGCTGCAAAGATCTAGTATTCAGATTTCTCTTGATGGGTTGAATGTGGTGTAAGCCTGGGGGTGGGGACTCTGTTCCCACTTCAAAATGCAATACAGTAGAAGCCAGCATTGATTATGATTCTAAGTATTTTTGACAGTAGACGTGCTCAGCATTAGAAAGACATATTTAAACATTTTTTAAAAGTAGAATAAAAGCCGACTTTCTGATAGTTTGCACAACTTAATTGTGCTACTTGCTTTTTTTTTTTTCTTCTTAGATAAGGACCCCTATAGTTTTGGAAGAACAACTATAGTAAACTTACAGACCGGGTATGTAAATCTTGCGGAGTGCTTGTATGCTTATATCTGTTTCATGCTATAGTCTCTAAACATGTGAATTGATACTTGCAGCATGACTGCTGAGGTAGGACTTATTCACACATCATCAACTGAAACTGGGATACATTCTGCTCCAGGCTATGCAGTTACTGTGCTGATAAGAAATCTGGAGATTTGGCTTGTACTCTCTCAGCTCTTGTTACACCACATGCTTTTCTTTGCTGATGACCGCACATCTAGCAATACCATTTTTCAGAAATTTCCACATTGAAAGGAACCGTACTTCAGAAGGAAAAATAAAGCTGACTGCTTTACTAGAGTGACTTAAATTCCCTTACATCAGATTTGTATGTGTGCATATATCTTCCATCCAAGATCATCATTAAAATTATTTCTGTGTTTTAAAACCATTGGTAAAATAGTTGAGCTACAAAGGTGTAGAGCTTTTCTGTTTTATTTCTTGATCAACCCACATCTATCCTTGCTATTATGTCCAGTAGGGTTTCTGCCAAAGCACTTTGGTTTTTTTAGTCCTATTAACTAGTGGAGATTTTTAATTTGTTTGGAGTTTTCAATCTGTATAATAAGTTCCTGTATTTTAGGCTAATTGTAAGTATTAATGCTTCTGACAAAGCTGAAGATATGTTCACAGAAAAGAACTTCCTTAAGCTTGGAGGAAGATGCTATCAGAGAAGCAGAATGTACTCCCTTTATTAGCCTTGGTGCAATTTGCATAAGGATTATGTTCAGAGAGACTGCAGTTGTGCACTCAGTACAGTAACTAATAAGGCAAAACCCCCTAATTTTGGCAAGTACAATGGTGTGTGTCATCAGAATGAGAAAGACACAATCCAAATGCTGCCTGAAAAAGCCAGATGTCACTGAGTATCTGTTTTCTTTGTAGATATCTTACCCATAGAATTTCAAGATAAGCAAGTAACCCTGATGGCTGTCCAGGCATCTGCATAGGTGTAACTGATGACCAGTCAATACTGTAAATTGTTCTGTGTGTTCAATGAGATGTTCTGACCTGCTTAGCATTTTGCTGGCTGGCTGTATCAGCTTGGACAATAATTTCTCATATTTACGGTGTTTTGTCTGACAGTAATAATCTTCTTTGGCTGCACACGGTTTTTGCTCTCATTTACCTGATTCTGACTGTCGTCGTCATGAGACATCACATGAAGTATGTTACATACAAAGAAGAAAACATAGTAAGTTTCTGTATTAAGATGGAGAAAACCCCCATATAGTGTGTTTGCAAGTGGGTAATGCTAAAAACCCAAGTTGCTAATTATGTGGCATACGCATGAAGGATTTCACTGAAAGCCAAGCTCTGCCAAGTGAATTGTGGAAATGATTGCAGTGAAAAGGGGCTAGGGAGGGATTTGTGGAATTGTAGTGTAACCTGTTAACTGTGTAGAAGGAGGTGAACGTGGTGTTGTCTTGAATAGATACAGCTCCCATCAAAATAAAAATTCCCTACCTTCTTTCCCTTTTACAATACAGATACTTAGGCTGTGTCACTGCCTTTATCATATTCTTGTTTTCTCTTTATTATGTATTTTCTCAAAATTGGAGTTGTGTTTTTCTCTTGCAGGTCAAATGCACATTGTTTATAACTGGGCTTCCAAAAAATGCGAAAGAAGAGACAATACAAGACCATTTCACGTAAGTTGCATGCTCGAGTAAATCATTAGGAATAGGAAATTTCAAATTGTCCTTGTATTTCTGCCTGTGCAACCAGATGTGGTGCTTTTTTACTTTTGCACTGTTTAAAATTCATATTATATGATCAATCTTCTAGAAGTGTATTGTATTCCTTAGATAGAACTCAGAAAAGAGTATTTCAATGAAGTTCATTAGTAGATAATTAAGGGAGTGGCTGTGTATCTATGCTGTTCATTCATGCTCACATGGCCTTCACTTGGGAATAATACTGCAAATCACATATTAAAGTAATTTTCAGCAACTGTCTCTCTGGAGGTCTCCACTCTATGCTACCTCATTCAGAAACAAAATGAGTGATTGAGATGTCAGTTTAGACATCAGTATGCTCTTTGGAACAATATAGTCATTGTACTTTCACTTCTTGTGTACTGCTTCCTTTTCAGTGCTGCCTACCCGACTTGCACTGTGCTGGAGGTCCAGCTGTGCTATGACGTAGCCAAGCTTATTCAGCTCTTCAAAAAAAGGTACTTGTTTTTTGTATTCTGTTAGAGCTCAGCATAATTTTATGAGTGCTTGCCAGTCCTTATTAACATGTACCAGCAGTACTAAGCTTGCGCATACTAGGAATGAATTCTGCTCTTGAAGTTTTGGTCAGGCCTTCAGTTAGATTTGTCTGTTTTAAGGTGTGTTGTGGGGTTCAGCAAGTGTGATATGTTGTGTGTTGCGTAAGATAAGCATTGGCTTACATAGACAATCAGTATTAGCGGGCAGTGCAAAGTAGAAAATCCAGCTGTTGAATGAACTTTAGATAAGTAACTCAAATGAGGCATTAAAATATTTTTGAGTGATTAATTTATGGCCCTGACATTGATTCCCACCCCCCCCTTGGTTATATTCTTAAGCTTGATGTTGACACTATTTTTGTGCAAAATGATACGGATTTATTGTTCTGTGCAGAAAACAGGCAGAAAAAAGCCTGACTTACTATGAACACCTACATCAGAAGTATGGCAAGCGGGTCCAAATCAACCCTAAGCCATGTGGTCAGTTCTGCTGTTGTGAAGTGAGAGGATGTGAAAGGGTAAGAGGTTGTGTCAATTTTCGATTATGGCTGTGTAGATTGCTAGTAGAGAATAGTATTTGTGTGATGTCTTGTTGATGTAATACAAATTATTCTCAGAAAATTGTTTTATTGTAGATAGCTCATCCTTCACCTTCTTGTGCTGAAGAGGAATTCCTTAAAACTCTTGAAATGTCTTAATGCAAAAATTGAAGTCTATTAAAAACTTCCTGTTTTTTTGTCTTTTCATGATGATGTGATTTGTAGTTTGTGGAAGTAGTGTAAGTGGTTTTTTGAGCTGTATGTTAGTGAAGGTACTAGCCATCTGGTGCTGGGATGTAACGGTCAGCAATTTCTCGACAGGAGGATGCTGTAGATTATTATACCAAAGTTAAAAATGAACTGATGGAAGAATATTCAAAAGAGGAACAGGCTGTTCATAATAACCCGCTGGGGATGGCTTTTGTAACATTTCAAGAGAAATCCATGGCAACCTAGTAAGTTTAGTTACATGTCCTGTTTGTTGTCTTTTAGCTGTAATAGTACAACTGATCTCCTGTTTGTGTTGCTTGTTTGCTTATGTTGGTTCTTCTTCCTTTCTTCTTCTTCACCATCCTGTGGATTTGGTCTGCTTTGCTTTCTGGTAAGTTTTCCTGTAGGTGTGTATATGATCTCTATGGTTTGAGTGAAGAAAATCTCTAAGGGACTAAATGGCTGTGGACATTTACTTGGAAAAGGAGCTTTTCTGTCTGTGTGGCATCCGATCCATCCATCACTGTCAGTTAATAGTAGGCCAGACTAATTGGCTCTTAAATAACAGTTACTGATATATTGATTTTCTACCATGCCGATGGTCCAATTACCAAACTGTCAGAGTGGGTGCAAATTTACACTGCTAGTTAGTAATCTCAGTGAAGGAGAGATGATGACTGACCTGACCATAGGTGATACATCACAGAATCATAGAATGGTTTGGGTCAGAAAGGACCTTAAAGATCATAAGTCCTTGCCTTGGGCAGGGACACCTTACACTAGACCAGGTTGCCCAGAGCCCCATCCAACCCAGCCTTTAATGCTTCTGGTAATGGGACATCCACAACTTCTCTGGACTATGTTCCAGTGCCTCAGCACCCTCTTAGTGCTAAGGAATTTCTTCCTTGTATCTGGTCAATACTTTCAGTAGTATGGCTGGCAGTGCTAATGCTTGCTTTCAATCTGTTTTAAAAAAAAAACTGTTAAAGTATAAATACTTGCTGCTACAAGATGCTGGCAATTTGACATCACTACTTGAATTCTGGTAAGGCAAAGTTGTGGGGTTTGAGGGTTATTTTTGTTTGTTTGATGTTTGTTTGTTTGGTGTTTGTGTGTGTGTCTCTTTGTTGTCTTTAAGAGCACAACTGAGAAACCAGAATGTTCGGGATTTTTAGAGTTTACCCATTCATGCATGATACATTCTGTTTCCATGCTAGTCTGGAGCAGAACTCCTTTTAAAAGTAATGCACACACAGTTGTGCTGTCACTATGCCTAGCTCTTCCGTTGCTATGTTTTCAGAGATCTTCGAAAGCATTAATTCTGGATATGCGTAAATACAGCGATTGTCAATCAACTCATATTATGAGGCGCTGGAATTAAGTGTTGTGATTATTTTAGGAGTGGGTGTAAGAGGGTAATATTTTGAATTGTGAAAATACTAGCATGATAAAAAAACCTCAGAATTGGTACTCAAAGCAAAATTGGCTAGTTTTGATACCAGTGTAATGAAATGATAGTGCAGCTTAGTCCTTACATCTGCTTTGATTTGAAAACAGCTGTAATGACTTAAAGAGGTGTTTGGGGAACTAGCTGTCTTTTTATTTTTTTAACAACTCTCAGGCTTTGGTTTATTTTTTAATATTTCTAATGAGTCACTGCTGGTGTTTGCATTGGTAGAAGTGCTGAACAGTTCAAACCAAGATTGCTCTTTGCTTTTAACTTTGTCAGATCTCAAAGACCTGTGGCAGTAACTCTTTATATGATGGTTGTTATGTGCATAATACTGTGTTACGTTGTTGTCCAAGTACTATCTTGATCTTTTGTTATTAAAGGTAAAAAATGCTGTATTGTTACTCCCAGTCTTTTCTTGTAACATATGCAGCATTTTCAGGTGTAAAAACTTGGGGAAAATCCTCCTTTTTCTTCCTTACAGTATCCTTAAGGACTTCAATGCCTGCAAGTGTCAGAGTATTAAGTGTAAAGGAGAACCCCAGCCATCATCCTACAGCAAGGAGCTGTGTGTTTCAAATTGGGAGGTTACATATGCTCCTTATCCTGAGAATATTTGTTGGTAAGATTCTTGTCTTATCCATTTATTTGTGATAATGAGGACAGAAAAATGTGGGTGAGTACCTTTTTCCTTTAAGACTTCATATAGTGCTTGGAAGTGGCTGATCTGCATCTTTATTACCATTACTGGTGTTCTTCATTGACCTTGGGGAGAACTATCAGAAGCTGAGTTTTGCCACCCCAGAGTTGTAGTACCTACAGTTCCTGTTAACTGAAAAAAAAAAAAACCCACCTACAAAAATCAGCTTATTAATGTCTGTGTCTCAGTGTTTCAATTCTTTTGAGATTAATACTTAGCTACTGTTGAGACCTGAGGAAAACAACTTGATATTTGCACTAAACACACTCCAAATATTTATTTCTGAGTTTTCACGTGGTGAGTATAACATGATTCACTCTGTGGACTATGGTCTGTCTTGTAACATCTTTTCATTGACCTAGTAAATTCTCCAGATTTTTCCTACTGCTTGTAAGAGAGTGTTAGCTGAATTAAAAAAGCATTTTTCTATTCCTGTGCTGCCTTCTGTCATGCTTATAGCCTAAAAATGGCTAAACATTTTCCAGTTGCTTTGCAAATAACTTAGGGTTGGGTCAGCATAACCAATGAAAGACAAACATGCACAAGTTACTGTTTTTCACTTGTGTGTAACTTTTTAAAGTATAATTTTTTCCAAATATTTTAATAGAATATTATTTTTAAGGCAACTGTGCTGTTTCTAATAATTTGGAGTTTTTTCAACAACACCAGCAGTCGGCAGTAGAGTACAGAATTTTTAACCATTAAGCAAACAACCATCATTCTTAGTTGTATCTTTTGCAGCTGTGTTATTTTGAGACGGAATTAACAATCTCTTGCAAGCTGCTCTCCGAGTGGGGTCAGCTTAATCTTCCTTTTTCTTGAAAGAGTTTTTTATGTGTGCATGCTTCATTTCTCTTCCTTCCTTCAGGCACTGTGTTATGGACATGGGAAGTGATTGTTGAGACTCAGTAGGTTGAAGTACTTGCAAAGCTCCTTTGAACATCCCAGAGGGTGCGATGATGTGGTTTCACTGTTGCTTGGTTTTGAGGGGTTTTTTCTGCTCCTTTTCTCCCTTCCTCCTTGAAAAGGAGAAGGCATAGAGATTTGCTGTGGATCAGATAATTACAGTACTTTAAGACCTATCTAAAGTGGTTCCCCAAACGGGTGAAGTTCTTAAATCCTATGGTTGCTGTTTTAATAGGACAGGAAGGGACACAGCATTTCTAAACCTTGTGGTAGAGATTCTGCCTCTGATAGCTATTCTCAGTGCAGAAATTCTCTGTATCTTCTAACTCTGTCCTTTGTTGTTCTGCCTTTGTTTAATACTTCCACATTGGTGAACTGTAGAAATGTTTAATCTCAAACTTCAACTACATTAGAGATTGTGTTATAAAAGACTAAATAAGAGCAATTTGTTATCATTCAAGAAAGGTTGCAGAGTTTTATTTCTAAAGTAACTGGAGCTTGTATAGTGCTTTGTTATGTAACTTTGAGACTATGAAAGCTCAATTTAGAAAAAGCAGTGCTGCTTCTTCCTTGACAGATAGCATATATTTTTAACAGCAAATGCTCACTGCTTGTTTTTATGTCTTTCTTTCACAGGAAAAATCTTTCGGTGCGTGGGGTGAAATGGTGGTTTAGATGGGCTTGCATTAATTTGCTGCTTTTTATTGTACTGTTTTTTCTTACTACTCCTTCCATAATCATCTCAACCATGGACAAGTTCAATGTCACTAAACCTATTCACTACCTTAATGTGAGTATCACCATATGTTTGGATATAGCTATGTCAGAACACTGTGTTGATAAACTAATAGGTGTAGAGTGAAACAATGTCTGTGAGCTGAATTAACTTGAAATTCTTAGGATTGTTTTGTGTAAATGCTGATTAAAAAGCAAACACTCAGAATCAGGTCTTTAAGTCCCCTTTTGTTCCTCAGTAGTAGGCTGGAGTAATTACCTCTCAAACTTTGTTATTATAAATATCTTGTTTGTAGTAAAAATCTGTATTCCAAATTTACATAATTCTGCATTTTGCAATCAAAAGTTTTGCCAAAAATGGAATTTGAAGAGCAGCTTCTGCTTTTGTTTTTGTTATGAGAGTTTATTGAAGGGAGGAGTTAAGATTTTAAACTCTTAAGTAAAATGCCATGGTTTTGTATTGAATTCAATAAGCAGAATAAGGAGGATCTGTATATATGATCAGAGTTTGTAGTGCAGCTAAAGTATCTTGCAAACTGTTCATTTTAAATACTTCCTCAAGCTAGCATAAACTACATCGAAATTGCTCGAGAATTCACTCTCATGGAATTAATTTCCAGACCTACTCTTGGTTTTTGTCTTGCACACTAGTGCTGAGCACTCACTTATTTTAAGACAGTATCTGAATATAATTTCCACGGTTCACTTGCTGTAATTTATAAAAGGCAAAATATTGCAGCCTTTGTTCTGCCACAGCTCCACAAAAATGCTTTTGATGCTTACTCTTACTTTTTTTTTTCCCTTCCACTAGAATCCCATCGTCAGTCAATTTTTCCCAACGCTCTTGCTCTGGTCATTCTCGGCTTTGCTACCAACAGTTGTCTATTACTCAACTTTGCTGGAGTCCCACTGGACAAAGTAAGCAAATTTTTCCTGTTTTAGCCTTATCAGCTAAATTACTCAAACAGAGAAAATGTTTATCTTTCATGGAGTCCTTAAATCCACAGACCTGTAGTAGCAGGGAATATCATGTTCTTTTTTCTTTCTGATGTTATAACCAAGACTTTGGAGCAGGCTCTGATTCCATAACTAGCTCACTTTCCGAGAAGATGGGAGCTGTGGATTTGGATTGCCTTCAGAATGAGAACAGCACAGAACCCCCAAATCTCACTTCAATAGAAAGTGTTGCTGACTTATGCAACCTGCTTATAAAAAGGACATCCATCTTTTTGTTTTGCATGGAAAAATGGTCTGGATGTAACCCTTGGTGCATCACTCAGTTGTTGGATATCGTTAGTGGTGATCTGAGAAGACCTGTCGGACCAAGGCCCAGATGTGTTGGGGCAGGGTTTTCATATATGAGTGCTGCACTCCAGAGTTGTCAAGTGCAGTGATATGCTGCTAACTTGGAGGGCTCAGCACAGATAAGTTTGGAATACCGAGATTTCATCCCCGGTTTATCTACCCTCCGATAAATGTACAATACTAGACACTGATATAAAAAGGTTTTTTGACTTTATTTTTTGTACCATTCCCTTGTAAGCCATCATGGCTTGAATGGACTCTTTATTCATCAGCACTGCATGCTTTTCATTAACCTGTTTTAATTTTTGGTAGTTGCACTAGATGCATGAACTTTGAGCCCTTCTCTATCAGTTGAAGTAGTGTTCTAAAGTCACTAGTGTTCATAGATCTGATTGCAAGCTTTGATATAATTACACTGATATGTCCCACAGTGCCCAAGAGCTCTGTGATCCTATAATAAAACCACTGGGTTTTCATGTCATATTAGGTAACATCTCTTAGTAGTCTGAGTTGTTTATAGTACCTGCTGCACTTTTCTGGCAAGTGTGTCACTAGATAGATGTTCCTGCTACTGTAGTAAGGGGATAGTGTTAGTAGTGTCATGTAGTTACCAAAGACTTGACACTTGACAAGGACAGTTGAGTAGCTTGCTTAAGTGTCTGGTTTCTTGGCAGTGGTGCCCTTTTACAAATCCCTCTTGGCATAACACTTCAAGAGCTGTTTGTTTACAAGCTGTTGTGACATCTGAGTATCATTGCATGAGACCAGCTGTGAGTGTCCTCCCTCTCCTTGCTTTTGGTGCAGACCTTTGGTGATGCTACCACAGAGATTAATGTTGAGAGACTTTTTCTTTGACCAAGAAGATACAGAGAGCCTGCTTGGTTTGAATTAGTAAATATCTCTAAGGTGTTTGCTTTGTGACTGTCTTGTAATGAGATGGTGTGCTAGGAGAAGGTGGAAGTCTGACATTCTCTAGGCATCATCATTCATGTGTGGAAGTCTTGCTTACAAATTTCTCACTCAGTCATTTTTTTATGTTGGTAGATCTGCAGAGAACAGAATAATGATGCATAAAGTCTACATATTTTTGATCTTCATGGTATTGATTCTGCCCTCCCTTGGTCTGACCAGGTAAACAATCATAGTTTAATGTTTGAGTATTTCTATCATTTGAGACAAATTCTGTTTTCCAGGAAAACTGAGGTCCAGTTAATGTACCTCCACTCCCTCCAGTGTGTATGGTTATCATTTCACAGTAGATTTCAACATCCATTTCTCAGCTGAGAACCTCACATCCCTTAAGGCTTCCAAAGGCTGACTTTTCTTTTAGCAAAGAGATTTAAGACCTTGTAAGATCGATGACTAATTGAAAGGTGCCCACGCTCACCACTGTAGCTAAGAAACTAGTTTCTTGTATGTGTTTTACACTTCAGTTATGGTTGTCCTTGACACTAGTTGACTGTTGACAGTATTGATTGAAACAGTATTTGACTGTTTTGCTGGCTAACTGGGTAACATGTATTTGTTCGAGTTATAGAATAACTGCTAAAAATGATTCATTAAAACTTCAGTACGAAGTAGACTTTTGTTTCATTCTGTATTTCGTTTTCTATTTCTGATGGTCAGTTACTAAGCTAAAGTAGATTTAAGGTTATTCAATTAAACTCTTACCAATTCATTATCCTGATCTGAGCTATGTAAAAAGGGGACCCATTTTACATAGTCCTAAGTTGTTGGAGACTGAATTACATTAACTGTCTGTCTTTCAGCCTTGACTTTTTTTTCCGTTGGCTGTTCGACAGAGAATCATCTGATTCTGCAGTTAGGCTGGAGTAAGTACTATCAACTCCTTTTGCTAAGGAAATACTTAAGGTTGTTTTTTGTTGTTGTTGTTTTCTGTTGACTAATTTTGGTTAGTCTATGAAAAAAATGGGTTTCAGTGTGGTACCATGTGGGATGAGGTTGAACTTCTGACTTAGGGGAGGAGAATGCAAGTGATTTTGATATGAAGAAATCCATACTTTCTGCTAGCTAATGTGTGTGAGTATTCAATATAGAGACAGTTATGTACCTAAGATCTTACACATTGTGCAGAAGACAAGAAATGACAGGATGATGTGATGCTGGTGAGAGCACACCAGAACATTGTGCCTGAAGATTGTTGCATATCACAGATGGGGATCTTCCCAAGGATTACAGTGAAACCAAACGGCTGCAGTGGTTCTCTTTCTGAAATCCATTGGATCTTGATTTTAAGAAATGTAAATGTTTTTCCAGTATCATTATTAGGAGATATTTGTTGTTGTAAGTCATTTTGACTGTGGCTGGAGAGAAAGCATAGAACATCATTATGAGGACATAGTTAGGTTTACAAATGCTGTTTCAAAATCAGTAACTGCATGACAATTGGGAGTTACTAAAGTAGGAGAGAGAATTATTCTGTTGCAGTCTTGTCTCAGGTTACTGTTGGAGACATCAAATGATGCTCTTTGCTGCTATCAGCCACCCATCAGACTACTCTATCTTTCTGTGAGCGATTTATTCCTCATCTGAACTGCACCTTAGCCAGGCTCTGACAGTGTGGTACACTTACTGCCTTAATAGCTACATAGTCCTCTTCTTCACTGAGATTATTGAAAGTCTTGTAGCCAGCTCTTACAGTGCTCAGTGCTTGTCGTTATGGTAAGAGACCTCCGAAGTCAATAGGAACTCACTGCATATATGCTGTGTTTGCTTATCTGCTTTCCAGTCAGCGTTCAATGTCTTTCCTTGCAGATGTGTCTTTTTGCCTGACCAGGGAGCCTTTTTTGTGAACTATGTGATTGCCTCTGCTTTCATTGGCAATGGGATGGAGCTGCTGCGCCTGCCTGGCCTCATCCTTTATACCATACGTATGATAATGGCCAAGTCCACGGCAGAAAGGAAAAATATTAAACAGGTATTGGAGCCTCTCCTTAACAAGAGGCAATTAAATGACTGATCCTTATCAGAATAAACTGTAGGAGCTCACATCCTTCATACCATTAACTGTCATCTCCTTTTTTCTCTTGGCCTTCTGTTTCACTCATCTACAACAGGTTAGGGTGGGGTGTCCCTGCCCATGGTGGGGTGGTTGGAACTGGATGATCAGGTGGTCCCTTCCAACCCAGAGTGATTCTGATTC
>JAOXOE010000256.1:13024255-13044970 GCA_028565055.1 Phoeniculus purpureus
GTACATATAAGCTGCTGGATCTTAAAGGTGAGAGGCCTTGTTGGGGGTGGGGGGGCAGGGCACAAATTTGTGTCAGATTTCTTTATACTGTGACTTGAGCGTTGCAGTTTAGTCAGGTGTTGCATGTGTGTTGATTTTGCAAGTAGTGCGACTAGATGTGGTACATACAGTGAATACTGGGGGGTTTTTTGGCAATCCTGGTATTACTGGAGGTGGTGTGTACCTTGGACATAGACTGCCATATAAGATTAGTGTTCAAGGTAAAGAGGTTCTGTGTTTTTTAATTGTGCCCAGGTCTCTCAAACAAATGTGATCAGGACATGAGGACAAAACAGATCCTCTAGTATTAATCTGATTGTTCTGCTCATTTGTAGGTGCAGCATCCCATCTAACACGGGTGGCTGCAGAAGCACTGGACACTTAGGTGTATGTGAATTGAGGAATAATCAAATGACTTATCTACTGCACTTGACCTGTTTCCAGTGCTGGCACTGCAGGATTGTTGTGCTCTGTAGTCTAACTTATTTTTTGAAAAAGTGACCGTTGATACTCACTGTGAAGTTGTGTATGTCAGATCAAAGACAAAAACATTTGGCAACTGGATTTCCTTTTTGTGCTTGGAAGGCTGCTGCACATTGGTGATGAAGCTCCTTGTGGCTAGTTGAGGTTCCGTACAGACAGGGCCAACTTTCTCATTAACTTTGAATAAACTCACTTCCAGTCATTCTAGTGTGCTTCGGATATAGAATGTGGAAAACATACTGGGTCATGGCAAGATGGGAAGTTGCATCTTGCTAAATAGTCATTGCTGTATTTGAAGAATGAATTCATGTGTCTTATGAGGAAGCCACCTGCATATTTCACTTACAGCGGAGCACCTGTTCTTGTTTGTCGCCATACTGTCTTGCAGTTAAACTCATAGAAATTACACTAGGACAGTTTGAGTGAAGGCTGGGATCACCTGTTAGTAAGTTATCACAAGATGTCTCTGTGTAGCAACACACAAATTAAAAACTGGTTTATCAGCTTTGCTGTGTTGCACTTGCTTCCCTGTGTCTTTTGTGTTGCTCTCCAATAGCTGGAAGTGTTTAAGGCCAGGCTGGATGAGGCTCTGGCCAGCCTGATCTAGGGTGGGATGCCCCTGCCCATGGCAGGGGGATTGGACTAGATGAACTTTCGAGGTCCCTTCCAATCCCTAATGATTCTATGATTCTAATTAGGAAACTGCACTGGTTCTAATTCATTCCTTCATGTGGGTAGGTATCTCTGAGACAATAAAACTAGATCAGCAGGAAAAAGTCCTTGCATTCCTTACTGAGCCTTAGAGAAAAGCTGAGGGATGGAAGCCTCAACAAATGTGGATATTGGCTGCTCTGTATTTTAAATTCATATTTAAAGCCATTGCACATTCTTTACTGTTCTTTTTATAAATCTTTTGGCAGGAAGCCTAAGCAAATGGCCCAGCTGGAGTTACTGATTGTAGCTCCCAGAAGCCATATTTGTTGAGATCCAGCGTCTGCTGCTTGCCTTGCATTGCTCAGTTGGAACAACTCCGCCTCCCCGCCTCGCTTCTTGCTAAGACCTTACATGTGTTCTAGCAGCCACCACCAGCAGTGCTCTTGTGGAACATGAATCCTGGACAAGACTGGCACTCAAATATGAGAAAGCCCTACACTGGTCTGAGGTGTGACACTGTGACAGAACTGAGGTGAGACCCTCTGAAAAGTTGAATTGAGCTCATTTGATGTTGTATAGTTTAGTAGACTTCTGCAAAGACTTCACTATAGATGATCATGTACTGTAGTGACAGAAATGCTATGTGGTGTGCTGAGACTCCAGAACCGCTTGCCTTGTTTAGATACCTCTAACTCTCTGCCAGTTAGAGCCTGGCGTATAAGTATGCACATTGTGGTTCACCTCCAGCCCTAGTACCACACATCCTCGGCACCCAAATGATTGCAGTTTCTCATTTGCATGAGGTGCATGTGTTCATGCCTTGCTTTCCTTTGGGCTTTTTCCATGGCCTGAGCTAAAAGCAGATCTCTGTACTGGTTAAATTTTTAAATGTTTCAGTGTAGCATCAGACCATGTTCTTTCCCTCTGTTAGCGGGAATCCAGTTCCCAGCTCTGCTTACCCACAGGTGGCAGCAGCAGAACCAAAAGCTTTCTCATGTGTAGTCTACAGACAGTTCCATTTATTAGTGTTTGGAAGCCTTTTACACTTGCCAAGAAGGTGGGCCTCTCTTAGAAGCAGCAGACCACCGTTACTCTGGCCCCTAGTGAAAAGCAAGGTGAGGCATGGGAAGATTTGCAAAGTAGGCGTCTTTTTGTGTCAGTAGTTCAATGAGTACAAGTAAAAGATTTTATTGTCTCTAAACATTAACAATTCAAGGAAATACACGCTTTTAATTCTAATTGATAGTCAGGATCATTAACTGTGAAAGAAGACACACTTAAAATGGCCTTGCAGATTCCTTCTCTGTCTAATCAAGACACGACTTCTCGAATGATGCTCCTTGTCACCTGTCTGTAACAGCTGCAAGTGCCTGTTTCAGATATTTCAGAGGTACAGAAGTTGTTCTTTCTGAGGACAGCTGCCTGACTGATCAAAATAGAAAAGAGAAGCCCAAAAGCAGAAACACTGAAGATGGGGTCATGATAACGGAACATTTTTCCCCTCTAGAATTTTTGTTTCTTGGGTTAACTCTTGGTGGTTAGGCCATAGCATCTCAGTGCAGCAAGTACAGCTTCCCAATTTTTTGGCACTCCAACACAGAGCCCCAGGGTTACCTTCACGTGTACTTTGTCGGCAGAGTCCTTAAGCATTTGTTGCTTGGAGAGAATGTGTCAAGATCGGATGTCTTTCTACTGCATGTACCATGACTAGCTTTAAGTTCTCTGATGAAACAATGAATCTGGCCCCATGGGTTAGCTGATACAGTGTATGAAGCTGCTTCTCCCAACTCAGTGTGTATCCATTACTCATCTCTTCAACCCAGGAGCTTGCAGTCTGTCTCTTGGCAGGTGTCTCTCTGTTGTGCTTCTCTTTTATTTTAAAAAGCTGCAGTACAGGAAGAAGACGGATAGCAGAGGGAATTTTGTCAATAGCTCGCCTGCCTTCTGTATGAAAATATTCCATACATTTAGTGGTCTTTTACACTTGGCTTTTCTGATCGATTAGTTATATTACCACCTGCTTTCCTGAAGTGGAAAACACCAAATTGCTTCTTTCAAGTGAAGAGGCTCCACGTAAAAACTTATCTTGAATTCTGAACTTTTTTTCCTAAGGCAAATCATCAGGTGCAGCAACCTCCACAGAGGAAAATGGAAAAGCAGGCAATTTAAAGATTTGCTGAGAACCATAATTTGTTTGGAGGAATTGAATTTATGACAGGGTTCTAGCTTTTAGAGAATAGAGTGGGATTTTCTTATTCCTTTATGCTTGATGCCTGTAACTTCAAAACTGTTCCCAAAACAGGAAGAATTCATACACTTCTAAGACCAGAAATCAGAATCTGCTGAGAAGAAGAGAGCAAAGTAGAGAAGTAAGTAAGTTGTGCATCTTTAAGGGGAATAATTTAAGCATTTTTTGCTGTTATTTTGCTTCAAAAGGGAAAAGACAGAGTGGTGAAATCGGGAGAATTATAATATCTGGGTTCTTCAGTGGTTACTGCACAGTTGGTGAGAGATGCCCTTCAGTACCTCTGTGTCTGATTTTTCTGCAACATTAAGAATCCCTTCTGATCACTGCAAAAAGCTTTATCATCCATAAATAGTTGGAGAAATGCAAAATCAAAATTTGATTGAGACAAAAACGGAGGGATGGACTTTAGTTCCATTGAGGCTCTACAAGAATCCACAGAACTCAAGAGATGCAAATATATTTGCATGCAAAACCACCCCAGCAATGCAGGTGTGGTTGCAGAAGAGCTTAAGAGCTGCTGGAAAACAAAGCTCGTCTTAAGACTTTCCTCCATTTGAGGAAGCTAAAAGATTAGTAGGTACACTGAGCGGAGAGGAGATCTTACACGACAGGTATGGCTGAAATCCGAAAGTCAGTGGGACTGCTTAGGCTTAACTGGGGCAGAGCTGCAACCACAGTGCAGGAAATCAAACTGGGTGGGAGATGCTGGACAGATGTTGTATGTAGTGGGAAGAATATCAACTGGACTGAGCCAGGCCTTTCCCTTCTGCAGACATCCATTGTTTATCTGACTATGTCAGAGTGGGAGATGTTCACAACCTCTTGTGCCAGCTAGGAATGAAGCAACCATAGGTGGATTGTGTTAAGAGGGAAGGACGGGGTATTTACCAGGGAGCCAGGATGAGTATAATAAGCAAACGCTGGTTTTGTATTGGCTCTGAAATGGAGACCACTGTAGGGTTAGTCAGAGGGTAGGGAGGAATTTCACATCTGAGGATGTGGTTTTTTCTTTTCACCTTCCTCCCGGGTCTGGCGCTGCTGCTGCTTTTGGGATGGCAATGTAGAGAAGGGGAAGGAATTTCCCTCCTCGCAGCTCTTTGTGCAGTTAAAACAGCTGTGAGTCAGTCTTGTTACATGGTTAAATTTGTTGTGTTGGTCTCTTTAGCTCAGTAGCTGGGCAGATGGGTGGTTTTGTCTTCTCGTGTTTCTATTCTCCTTTTCTCTGTGCTGTCCTCCCTCTGCCCTCATCTGCAGTGGTTTGAACCAGTGTTGCAAAGAGGGATTATCTTTCATTTGAGAGGCTGCAAACTTATCACTTAAATCTCATTTCTTGTTTGCCCTATCCTCAAAACTGTAGATGTTCAGTTATTAAACACAGGGAGAGTGTGAAGCATCCTTAATGTCTTCAAATCCAATCAGGAAGGTTTTGGAAGACTGACTTTCTGCTACATCTAGCAAGGGGAAAGAGCTGTCACTCAGCAGTGATCTGTTTATAAATACTGCTCTCCAGAAGATAACTGACAATTGTAATGGGGCTAATTCTTCTAGCTGCATTGGCATAACACCATCAGGGCTGTCTGGCATGGCACAGGATATGTCTTCCATGAAAGAAAACTAATCCTAAGCAAGATGTTTTTAGTGTGAGTTATGTTCCTTAAAGTGCTATTACAGCAAGTAAAACAAGTGGCATCATTTCTCAGTGTTTTAAAATAAGCTACCCTGAAATCAATATGGATTTATTCCTTGTCTCTTCCCACAGTATCCAGAAGGATCTTTCCATTCATTTTTCAGACAAAAATGTATCTTCATTTAATGCACATTACGTATTGCACTTGCTGTAAAACAGAATGTACATTTGATTGACTGTCTTGAGCCAATCCATCCCTGCCCCCAGGCAATTCTGGCTGACTCAGTGGTGATGAACAGTGCCCTTACAGATCTTGATCTAACTGTGATGCTAGACTTAACAGATTCTATTTCTCACTAAATGGTGCTTTAACTTCCTTTCTTGTATGGAAGTGTGATTTCTATTCATAATTTTTCATTCATAGTCTGAGTAATGCCTGACTGTTGAAAGTACATGAGGTCTCGTTTAGTACAGGATATCCAAAAGCTGCATGTAGTGGCTTGGATTTTTCAGGACACTGTGGCTTGTAGTTTAAAAGTCAGAAGTAAAATTTGGTTGTAGTGGGAGTTAGTTTAGCTGGAACTGTATGAGACAATTATTACCTTACTAGTGTTTTTCCATGCCAGAAGCTGATAATTTCTGAAACACTTCAGCTGGCAGGGTAGAGAGCAAGTTGTTTATTTTCAGTGGCATCTCCTCCGTGGTTCTGAAGCAGTCTCTTCATGAACTGGTTATGTAACTGGCTACTTAAAAAATCAGGGTCTAGGTCAGCTACTGGTGGTTTGGATGTTGGATAAACAAACACATGTTTTGTAGCAGTTTAAGGAGGAGAATGGCTTTTTTGAGCCAGAGACTTCGGGATAACTTTGGTCCAGAAATAGAGTTTCAACAAGAAATGGCTCTGGACAAAATCAAACGTTTTGTACGTGAAAGTGTCACCAGGTTCTGGGTTCCCCTGAAGGCTGAAGCTATGATTTCAAAGAGCCTTATTCCCAAGAAACAGCTCAGCCAGCCCAACAGCAGCACATTTGGCCTCGTTAGAGGAAATTTACTGTCTGCAGGGCAGGCACTCAGCTGGCTCACTTAAATAAGAACAAGTGGAACAGTGCAGGGAGTCTGTCCTTACTGGTTATTACTACTGCAGTAATCAGATGTGCAGTCTCTTGCTAACAGAAATATTAAAACAATTTCTGATCATCTGACTGACTCTTGCACTGCTCACTGTAGTTCTGTACCAAGTGACTGCCCATTAGCCAACACCAGTGTGTCTCAGGAGCACATCTGGATTCACTCAGGGTAGTTATCCACTCCAAACCTTGGGCTCATGGGATTGTTACTCCCTGCAGGAGGAGATGTAGATGCTATCACTAGCCCACAAACACTTCATTAGTATCAGGCCTTGTACTGCAGTCAGGGGATTGTCTGAGTTTTGCTAAAAAATAGATGATTATTTTGAAAAAGGGGAGGGGAATTGACAGCAGGCTTTACAGCTGGCACACAGCTGAGTTTTATACTCTTACATTGTCACAGTATTTCTCTGAACCTTTGTATCCAAGTGTAGGTAAGTAGGTGATGAACAACTGCTGCTGACAGTTGTGGGCTTAAGGTTTGACAAGTGTGGTATCAGAATTCAACCTTTGCTATGGAACAGGTGTTTGATTATAATTTTTAGGTTTCTAAAGTTTACACCTTGTAGATTCAGAGTTTTTTCTTTTTCAGACAGTAGCTTATCAAACTCATTTTTTTGTTGGATTTAGTGTCTCAGTGCCTACCTTCAATGCTAAGTAAAACTGACAGAGTGGACAGCTTATGGTTGTAGTGGCTGAAGTGCAGTTACCTGGTGTCCAGAGCAGAGCAAGGACGCATTCGTTTACTGCCGCTGCTCGTTATCACAGGCTCAGACTGATGAGCACTGGGAGGCATATTTAAAAATAGAAGGGTGCTACAGGCAGTTGTTTTTGTCCAGCTCTCACTGGTGACTGAGCCTGGATGAGTGCTGATGTGCCTCCTTTCATTGATGTAAGGCCCCTTCAATCAGATCTGCTCCAGAAGGGAGAAAGAAAATGCTTCAAGACTTCTACTCCCATGTGACACTCGGTTTGGCAGGTATCATATAGCAGACTTCCCACTTACTTTATCTGCATTGATACTGAGCAGTCCCTGGGGAAGTGTATGAAGTTTTCTCAGTGTATGGCAGTGTTCCCAAGCACCACAGCAGATGTCTGCACGTGCATTAAAGATGAGAGAGGATCATATCTAGCTCTGAAACATAAGGCCACACAGGGGACAGTAGTGAGACATCAAGACTTGTACAAGAGGGAGCACCATGGTCCCTGTAAACAGCTGCTGTTGTCAGAGGTGAGCTGATTCCTTCTTAATAAGCAACTTTTTCAATATACTACATCTGAAACAAGTTTGGAGATGGACTTCTCTGAGAACAGTTGACTTTGGACAAAGTGAATGACTCTGTGTTTTCTTCCTGTCTATCCAGAACAGACTAGCCTGAGACACACAGTGTTTTGCAAAAGAGAACAAAATTTTCACTGATGAAAGCATTTACAAGTAAACACAGAATTCATGCTCACTGCTCTTCTGGAAGCAGTTAGTGGTCTTAAAGAATTTAAATACAGTTTCAAGGTGTAAGGCAGCACTGCAGACAAACTTTGTAGGGAGACCTGAGATCTACTCTGCAGAAGCTCAGAAGGCAGAAGAAAGATAGCAAGAGGTCTCATGTCTGCTCAGAGAAATGATCCGGTCTGGTCCACGACCTTGTCTGCTCTAACGATTTTCTGTCACAGCATATCAGGTGGCTTTGGGCACTGAGATTCAAACGTGCCCAGCAGGAGTTGCTGACTTGCCTTCTGAAACAAATAATGTGGTATTCTCAAGTCTCAAGCCCTGTGGGATGGAGTAGGGTGCTGCTGGAGTGACTTACTTAACAGCTTCCACTTCAGTTAATGTTGTGAAATAATACTAATCCATGCAGGTGTTACTGGTGGATTATATTTCCCTGTGTTTGCAGGGGAAGGGAAGTATATCAGAAGTGACCAGAGAACAAAACCATACTGAAATCAGTCATCTGGATAGAGTTTTAAGTGTTTGAAGCTCAACTGCACACACTAGGGACTGTTGCTGGCAAAAACATCCACCCTTTCAAATTCAATTTTCTTTGAGCAGTTTGCCTTCAGTCTGACCTCTGTAACAGATGCAGTATGAAACGGACAGGTTCTGAATCAGTGCTGCTCTGTTAATAAAGAATTTAAAAGAAACACACAGTTATTATTCAAAATGCAGTTTTCTTTTAATTTTGAGTTAATCAAATCTTTAGTTGTCTTCAGTAAGAAGTATTTACAAGATCCTGCATAGGCAGTACAGAGCCACAGTGTCTTGAGCCTGCCCAGAGCTACGGTTTTAGTTGAGTACAAATTCAGTGCAGAGATAGCTTTAGCTGTAATTACTTCTACCAAGGCCCTCCTTCTGGTCTGAGCTGCAGGTGCCTGTTTGTTTCAGCTCGTTCTCACATGTTGTGGTCCCATGAGCCCAGTGCAGGGTTGCTGAGCTGCCTCACAGCCAGGCAGCTGCTTAACAACTCCAGCTGGAAGAAGAAGGCAGCCAGCAGTAGCCAGCTGGCTAGTTTAAAGGTACTGTACGTCATCAATGCTCATTAACTCAAGCATCATGCAAGTTAGGTCTTGCTAGGCTGTTCCCATTCTTCATGTGAGGAACCTCACACCTATACCAACTCAGGTTTTACTGCTGCTGTGAAAAAAAAAAAAGCCTTTCATAACAAACTGTTATTAGTTACAGAATTAGTTGTAAGGTCTGTTCTTCAATTTCAAAGCAAGAGGCAGGAGTACTACAGAACAGATCTTAAGAGGTCTGTGTGTGTAGGAGGAAATAACCAAGGAATCCTCATGCTACTTTCTTGGCCTGGCTGAATGGAAAAAAAAAAGCCCAACCCAAACTCAGTAAGTCTCCACGGCAGTATCTCCTGCATTTTTCTTGCTGTCCTTTCTTACATCTGGCCAAGAATAAGATCTCATTACGTGGATTACAGTAGCTTTAGTAAGGCCTGCACATGCGCTAAGCTGTAAGTGATTACTCTGCTGTTTGCTGGGGGAGTTACTCTCCTTTCTTTCTCCAGAGTTGCTCTTTTTCTACTTTCCCAACGAATTGGAGAATATCTTCAGCAAGAAGTTTAGGTTCCTCCAGAGCTGCAAAGTGGCCACCTCGAGGCATGAAGTGGAAGGAAACGATGTTAGTGTATTTCTTCTGTGCCCAAGCCTGGGGTGTGTGCATGATTTCATTAGGGAAGGAGGCAATGCCAGTAGGTACTTGTACTGTGAGCCTGAGAGAGGAGAGAGAAGAATTTTAATCTTTCAAACATGTAATTTTGCAAGAAATGGAAAGTCCTGAGGAAATACTGTTCTTAGAACTGGGCAATTAAAATGTGACTTCCAGATCCTAAATTTGAAGATTAGACAACACTCCCATTCCTGGGGGAAAAAAAAAAAAAAGAGGGTTTTCTGCATACGTTGATGTTAAGACAATTTTGCAAGGGATCAAGGGCAGGAGAGCTAGAGACATGGAAGTTGAGAAGAGAGCCCTATGAGGTCGTGGGTATCAAATTCCCTTGTGCTGTGTTCAGGGCTCAAGAGTCTCATAAAGGTAAAGCATACAATTTGAGAGATTCACAGTGAACATAACTAGAACATGTTGAACCTGGTAGGACAACTGGAGAATGAGCAGGGGAGGAAATACATTGGAACTGCTGCAGAGGGGGAGGACAGGGGTGGAATAATAGAGTAAATCTAGGCTAGTTCAGAGGAAGCATTGCTGACTTTGCCATATGAAGTATCTCTTGCTTTTAACAGGCACTAATGCCCTCTACAGAATACTTGCCAATTACTAAGAGTAGGGAAACAACTGGATTTCAGGGGAAAAGTGTCCTAGAAAGTGGAATCATCCACACTTGCTATAAACAGAGTCAAATGTTGTAGGTTTAAACATGGCGCAGACATAGACGACATTGTCAGAAGTGACAGACTTCAATATTTAGATACTAAAATTTTTGGGCATGTAACCACTGAAACCCTGAGATCAGGGTGCCCGATTTCACATAGGATTTGGAGACTTTCTTCACAGCATGTAGAAGCTCATACAGTTTGTCTTATGTAGGCAGAACCAGAGCAGGATACTGCCCCCAGTGTAGCCACAACAGCTTCAAGAACTGAATCAGCTTCCTGGGAGCATCATTTCACAGTTAAATAAATACTACAGCAGTGAGCTATGGCTGCAAATACCTCAGGGCAGGTTTAAGCCTTCACTAATACTCAAGCTGACACAAGTATATGCAACCAAGTTGCTGTCCAAACTGTCCCTTCAGCAGAAGCATCAGTCTTACTGACTTTTGAATTACAGGGTTTGGCAGTAAACTGAAGTTGCTTCCCAAGACAGAACTTAAATCTTTTGCACAAATAGGCAAACTGTGTCCAGAAAATATCAGAACTACAATCCACAGAAACACTGACTGCTGATTCAGTCAGAGGCTAATTTAGAAACCAAAGTGAAATCTGGAATTACTTTCATGTGCTTTCCCCTAGTTGGATACACCAAGCCAAGCTGGATACCTCAAGCAGTGCCTTGGGTCAGATCTCTGTGCTGATAGTTCAGGGTTCTTACCTAATTACTCCAAGCACAAGAGTACATCAGCTAACAGCCCTGTGCTGCAGAAAGGAACACTGATACAGCACTGCTTTTCCTTGCTAGTCAGACTCTGTAAGACACAAGCAACCTGTCTGCAACCATAAATTAAAGGCAAAGTACTTAGAAATAAAAACCCTACTTACCTTTCATGTTTCTGTGTGCCTAACCCCTTCTGCATGTTTTCTTTGTAGAAACGCATTGAAGAGACTATGCAGCCTGACACCCAGTAGATCATTATATTGGTGAGCAGATCATCCAGGTGAAACTTCCTGAATAGGTAAGCCCAGAGATTGTTTAGTTAGCGCTCAGTACTGTTTTGCATTACTTTAGCAGGGACTTGCCTTTGGTTGGGTTGTAAAGGGAAAAAAAAATGTTACAGGAAAAAACAGTTAATTTAGCTAAGAAAAGAGGTGCGAGGTGCTACTCCCCTTCTGGCTGTCAGTGACCAAATCAGCGTGTTAAACGCTCTCAGACACAGACTGGGAAGGGACAATTTAACTCCTACACAAGAGACTGCCTCCAACAAGCAACTTATGTCTATACTGGCTGTAGACTGGGAGAGCAGGAGCAGAAGAGCACATGGAATAGCTTGTGCCATTACTTTTAAATATTACCATGAACCTTCAGTAAACCAAACACACCAACATATGCTGTAAGCAGCGCATGTCTCCTGTTGCATCGTTAGCTGTAGGCCGTGCGAACATTCTATCCAAATCCATTATCACTAGACCTTGTCATGACATGCTCCTTCGCTCCACTCCTGCCAAGTAACTCAGCAGTTTTCAAAGGCGACTTCATCTCAGATTTCTGCCGCACATCAAGAGTGATCTTTCCTTAGCAAATGGTGGGTAGATAAATCAATACTGATCAACCTAAAGTAAGTTCATAGAGAGTTAAGTACTAGTA
This sequence comes from Phoeniculus purpureus, assembly GCA_028565055.1. NCBI lineage: Eukaryota > Metazoa > Chordata > Aves > Bucerotiformes > Phoeniculidae > Phoeniculus > Phoeniculus purpureus. The sequence goes on from JAOXOE010000256.1 coordinate 13,035,919, forward strand.
TTAAAAATGAATCGTGAGTTCTGTTTCCCAACATCTTAATGTAGGTTAAACTTTTGGTTTTCCAATCCCTAATGTTCTGTGATTATGTGATTCTAGTAAGATTCTCCCACCTAAATCAGTTTTTAATAGTCAGAAGTTTCAAGGTGTCTCTCTTCTAGGAGATCAAAGTGAGAAGGAAGTACATTGGTGGTCTTGGCCTGTTTGCTATTTTATGTGCTGTAGGACAGCACTGCATCACTTGTGGTCACTACAGGCTCCCTAAGAGATATTAGACAATCAGTCTGGACAACCTGCTGTAGCCATGACTCTGGGCTTAGTTACCTCACCCAAAATGGCATAAGAGGACATGCTTACCTCTCCAGTCCTCCATCCTCTAAATTATGGAATTCCAAATCAGTCCATGTAGAAAACTTCTCCAAGATGTACGCAGCCAGTCCTGCAGGAGAGTCGTTCAAACCACAGCCTGCAAAGGAGGAGAAAAATTTAGCTAAAATGGCAATATTTAACTACTGAAGCCTGTTATTAGAAGTGGCAAATTATAACACAGGGCAGGTAACATTACAAACCTGTTCCCACAGCTGTGTTCTTAAATAAATAAAACAGTAGAACAAGCTGGAGCCATTTATTGTTGATTCATACACTGATAGTATCTGCAAACCAGCAGGCTCTGCATTAGATCACACTGTTTTTTGAACTGATGTAACAGTATAGGATTTCTGCTGGCCTTTTTTTCCTCTTGTAAGCTAATAAGATTAAACCCTGTGTGCCAAGTAGGTTTGCTTCCATTAATCTGGAAGTTGTCACGTATTAAACAGCATTATAGGGCCATCCTCCACATGCCTACACATGATCAGGATAAGTGAAATACCAAAACATTTGAAAATGTTCTACTGGGCATGTGATCCAGAGCTGTAGAACTAGACCAGTGATAGCCTGTTCTCAAATACTCACTGTGAACACAGCAGAATACACCAGTTTTCACATATAGGGAAAACAGACACTGATCCGAACACTACTTTGAACAGGCATCCACACTCCATGCAGATTTCCCAAAGAGTAAAATCAAATCCATGCAGCTAGTCAGATGAAAAGCCAGCTCTGAAGCAGTTGAGTGTGGTATTAACAAGCATAGCGTATGCATTTCAAGAGCTACACACAACTTTGGACAGCTTGCAAGGTAGCCCTGTACCACCAGAAGTCTCAGAGGGACTGCATTAGCCCCCATGGTTATGCTTCTCCCAGCTGCCTTTTCTCCCTATAGGAACCTGCCATGCTCCTCCCTTCTTTGTCCTACAACTTGCAGGAATGCTTCTGCTCCAGTTCCCAAAACAAGAACTGGCTGCTGGTTCCCAGTCTGCACAGTCCACTCTGACAAACCATGTTACTGTTAGAGACAAGAATCAGCCAGAGAACCACAGCAGGAGGAGCGTGACTACACGTCTTTAAGCTACCAACTTCCCCATCCTTTCTAAAAGCACAAAAGGAATTAGACGCTAGTAACTTTGAGAAACTAAAACTCAAAAGGAAGGAAAATTATTTAAAATCTATGAACTTGTAATTTCCCCTATGCATTTTAAGATTATACCTGCTTTTGGGGGTAAGCTCATGGAAAACCATTAAGAAAAAGATCTACGTTTCCTTAGCTATTTTTTAAAGAAAACCCACAAGTGAATTCCCGCAGCACAAATATAAAATCTATTCAGTGTTCTTGAATCCAATTTGGTTGCAAAAGGCACTTTGAAAATAGCAGCACTTAGACACCTAAAATAGTTAAGCAATCTGAGTGACTAGCTCATCTCAAAAGAATATTCAAAGGTACAGGTGTGTTTTCTTCCTGGAAAGTCTGCGAGTGATTGAGAACAATGGGTGAAAATGAGATGATATTTTACTTTCCAGTTATTGCTTATCCTGGTAAGTGAGCTGCGCTGCATGCTGAGACAGGGAAAGCCTCTTCTCGTTTACATTATTTGAATGGGATCTGTTCTCTGTGAAGAAATGGTCTTTTGCTCTCAGCGTAGTTGCATTTGAAATAGAATTACAGACCTCAGTGACAGCAGAAGTGGAAAAAGTATTAAACTGTTTTATTTATGAAACCTGAAAATTAGGTCAGTGGCATTTAGAGCACGCCTCGTGTAGATTTACTGCTGCTGCACGCAAGAGCAGGTGTAGTGCTTTATACCCACACGTAACCTTCTTCAACTCAGATACAGAGGAACCCACATTTTAAGCCTCCTTCCTACCTTAACTTCCCTGAAAAAAAATGCACCCTGATTTTCTGCATTTTCTAGGCAGTACTTCTGTTTCTGTGAAAGTACCACTAAAACAGATCAGACTATTCTGAGCTCAACAATTATTTTTGTTTGTTTTACCAACAGTATCAGGCTTTGTAGCCTGTATGTGAGCGTAGCCAGACTCCAGCAAGATCCTGTAGAGCCCTTTCTTCAAGAAGGGAAACATCCGCCTAACATCTTCATCCCGGAAGCCAAAGAGCCCTGGAAGGTAGCGGCCCAGCAGAATGGAAAGCAGGTGAGTGAATCCCATGTTGGTAACTGAGGCCAGATTTAAATGGAGACCTTTCATATGGCTAAAAATGAAAACAGAAAAAGCCCTCCAAATTAACGGCGATTCAATGCTGTTGTTTTAAAAATCTTAATAACACGAATGCATCCATTTAAATTCTGCAATTACATCATGTCCCTTTGATGTTTGTCAAGTGTCCACTTTGTCAAGTGTTACAAGAACTTACCACACTCCAGGCCCTGACAGGGCCATCACAAAATGACTGCACAGCTGTGCGGTACAGACTCAGGTGTGTATTTTGGATCACTGCTTCACACTGAGCACCGAAGAGAGAAACTACGTAGTGTTTATATGAGGACTGAGACAGGAACTCTCAAACACACAACTATTCAGAAATCAAACCAGCTTTGCATGGCAGTCACGCAGCATGGGACCAAAGGGCTACTCACCTGGGAGCCATCTGGGCCAGGTTGGTGCAGATGAGCCAGCCCCAGTCTCCACCTTGTGCATAGAACTCATTGAATCCCAGTCTGAGCATCAATTCATAAAAGACAGAAGCAGCACTTACAGAATTGAAGTCTGCATTAAAAAAAACCCATTGCATTAATTCCAGTTGACTTTGCAGCACCTATTCACCCCACAAAGGCCATATTCAACTTTCTGAAAAGCTACAAGTCCCCGTTTCCGTGCCATCTGACTGTGGAAGCCCATGTTGAATTACTCAGGCAAGATCTAAAGAGCAAGCAGAAACCATGAAGAGAAAGTCCAGCCTTCAGTGAAGACTAGCGTGTGTTATAATAAATAACTAGTGTTGCCCAGGCACCTTTAATGCTCCAGCTAGGCCCTGTTGCAGGCACTGACTACTGCCCAAGGGAATGTGTTTCCAATTCTGTAAACTGTGAGCAGAGTCTTATCTTAGTGATAGTTGGAAACTGTAATGTTTCTCCTAGTACAGCAGTTCTCCCCTAAATTCTGACCACATACATCATAACCAAGGAAGGAGAGAAAGGCAAAACCAGCCTTCCCCACACTCACCTGCACACGCAATGAAATACTCAACTACGTATCACTTCAAACACCAGTTTGCTCCTCTGTGTTGCAGCCTGTGTTTGTATAATTCAGAGCACAGGCTGAACAAGCAGATATTTGGCTGCAATCTAGCATGTAGGTAAATGAACTGAGTTGTTCCAACTGTGCTTCTCACCAGACTGTATAGTGCTGTTGCACATGGATTCAAAACACCCAAAAGGAACAGTAACAGGTTTACTTTTCTGCTCACCCACACATAACTCATTGATGCAATTACAACTCAGGAGTTGTCACTTCATAACTTTTTAAGATCCTCTGGAAGTTATCGATACTTGCTCCTGGAACTCATTAATGGTGTCACTGAAGTCTCAACCTTGTCTCTCTCCTCCCATGTGACACACTTGATCTTTCTACACTGGGTAATGGAAAGAGCCAGGCATTAAAAGCCAGCCTGTTAACCCCTGCTCACAGGGGTGATCTCACTGCAAGATGAGGCTTATGTTAGTGCAGATTCCTCTCACACATCCTACCTTTTTTGTGGGGTGCTTCTGAGAAACCATAACCAGGGATAGATGGGCAGATGACTTCAAAAACGTGTTCGTCACTGAGGCCATGACTTGCAGGATCCGTCAGGAGAGGGATAATTTTGTAGAACTCATAAAATGATCCGGGCCAACCATGAACCATTAATAACGGCTTTGCGGACTGGCCTTCGGGCAGACGAGGAGGTTTTACGTGAACAAAATGAATATCAATGCCTGTAAAAATAAAGTCATTAATTAGCTTGCCCAAATTTACCATCGACTAAACCTAATCACGGAACAGATTATGAATTAATCCTTTCTGAAGCTCTTTTTTTGGTGAGCATACAAACACACTGCTCTTCTCTGAACCCATTTGTCCAAGGACCTTGAAGTATTTTATAATGGGCAATTAAACATCACAGAAGCCAAATGAGGTCAACACATTTCTGCTTTAAAATAAGTTGGCAAATTAAGACATAGAAGCGAAGCAATCTACTAACGGTAACACAGTGACTCACACAGCTTAAAGGCAGAAGAGACGATTACATCATTAAGTACAAGTATCCTTACATTTCACCCAAAAGTCCCTATATGGCTTGAGACAGGCTTCAGCCAGCCACAGATATGCCTTCCTGAAAGGCGTATAGTTGCAACGTGAAGGCAAAAACAAAGAAACATGGAATCCATCATAACCAGCAGCAGGTTATTTTTTGGGGGGATTTAACCACTTTCCTTGTTTTTTGTATGCCTTACTTCCTGTTTGAACATGCCTGGCTTCTGTCTGCAGCCACTGATCCTAATGTTAGAGCAAAAGGAATTTAAAAAGCCTTCAGTAACCATTCTTTGCCTGTGGAGGCCTCCTGTGATCAAGCCACACAGCTACTGATCAAGCTAAAGCAAAGATTGGATAAAATGTCTTGCTAGGAGAGTTAAAGTATTCGTCTTTGTAGTTTTTGGCCAAAGCTTTCAGTATCTCTGAGTAAACCAAAAGAGGAAACTATGTTCTAGTACCACTGTGCTCACTGTTAAGTAAAAAGGGTAAAAACTGTAGTCCTGAGTGGTCCTTAGGGTACATATACAGTGGGCTTCACAATGGCATTGTACTAGTTGGTTCAGGTGAACTGCTTTTCCTCAAACCTGTTCAGGGCTTTGCTTTCCAGGAAAGGGTAATCTGCTCTCAGAAGAGCCTGGATGCCTCACTTCTTGACGTATTTAAGCACAGTTTACTCACATCAGCGCCAGCTCACCAGCAATCCCATCCCTTCACTGACAGACATATCTCCATACTTGACAATTCTGAGGATTTCTCTATTCTCTGAAGAATTTGAAAGTGATGACAGAAGACAGGAGAACCTTATACACAGCATGTTTGATCCTCGTTTTTTCATAGCTCATTTCTGTAATCATCCCTAACGCTGTAATTTCTCTTCCTATTGCTATACACAGTGCTTGTCCTTAGCTGCTTTTCCCTCTCCTGTCTCAGATTAAACACCGTAACACATACATGTACAAATCTCAAGCTTGAATTTTGCCATCATGTGCGACAAATGCCTGCTGTGCTCTAAACCTACAACTGTACCCCTAAATGACCCAAGCATAACCCCAAGTCAAGTCTTTAAAACGTTTGGTTTGACCAAGCTCCAGCAGACCTTGACAGAATGGCCACTTTCAAAGACATCTGTCCTTTGAGCAAAAGGACAAGGCACTCATTCACACCAGGCAAGGGAAAGGCATTTCTGGGCCTAGAAATGGCACAGCAGAGCACATCTGCCCAGCCAAGCAGGGACAACTTGGGCAGCCAACATGCTCAGCTTAGCAGTCCAGCCAGGCTGATGGCATCACCCTGACAGCAGCAGCTGGGCAACTACATGGAGCAAGAAGAGGCATCTGTGGGTATTTCTGTGTGACTGCACACAAGTCAGGGAACACGTGTACATCTTAAGATCCAGTTCTGTTTCCAAATGCCTGTGCTTGGCTCCTGTTAACACCAGCTGACAAGCCATCCATGCACAAAGGAATTCCATTTGTTGTTCCTTGTTCTAAAGGCTGCGGAATCTCTTGCTGTTTCAGCAGCAGTGCCAGTGGTCTGTGCCATGGCAGCCAGGGAGAGAAGGTCCACGCAACGCAACCATAGTGTTCTTACCACTGAGATCCCTTACACACGTGGTTATGTATTGCTGATTGTTTAATTTGGGTTTTTTTTCAGGGAAAAAGCCACACACCTTGAATTTTAGTCTTGAATTGTGGGTACTTGTTGAGGACTTCAACTTGTTTCTTCCAATTGAACTGGTTCTTCCAGTAGGAGATAACCTTCTTGAGATACACTGAGTTAGTCCCATAATGGAAGCAACTGTTCTCTAGTGGCTCAGTGAATCGAGCTTGGTCAAGTCTCCTAAATAAGTCCTATAGGGAAAAAGAAAAGAGATATTACAAGCACTTGTGTCTGCCATCTCGAGTTCTACTGTGTATGGCTTTTAGTTATTGCCAAGTGAAAGAACAATGAAAATCACATCTCTAATGACACCTGTGCATTTGGTGATGCTCTGTCAGCTGTTCCAATTCCTTTCCTCCTCCAGATGGCCTCCTTCCTCTTTCTTTTACAGCTGTTCTGAACACTGTCTTTGTTTTGCAGGGCTGGCTAACCTGTTTGCTGGGCTGATAACCACAGAGAACAATACACTCTTCTGACAATACTTCAGCTTCACAGTTTAAATCTTGTTGCTTTTCCACAGTACTTTGTTCCCTGGGTTATCTTTGAGCCCAATGGCACAATCAGTATATGCATCTGGCCCAAACCTTCTGCTTTCCTTCCCAAACCAATGGGCTGGATGCCTCCACTAGGAAACATTCTGAAGGATTTAACACAGCCACAAAGCTAGTGAAACTTGACTTAAATTAAAGTTTCTCCATGTAGAATAACTCTGAAAGCAACCTTCCCCCTGCTCTTTGAGGTTACAGGTGATGCTGATGATACTACAAAAAAAAAAAAAATCAGCCCAACATCACTCAGCAGGAAAGGACAGCCCTGAGCCTCTTCCTACTGCAAACAGAAACACAGAATAGTTGAGGGTAGAAGGCAGGCCTGGAAATCTAACCCTGCTTAAACCTCAGCGGGGTTTAAACCTGAACAGGATGTTCTAATAAAGCCAAAGAGATACCTCTTGCTGTGACTAGGGTGAGTTAGGTGCATGGACTGCCTCATGCTGAGCAGGCAGTGTCAGTCTAGGCAAAGTGCATGCATGTCAGCTCACTGTTCTGGTGGTTAACATGTGCTCAGAAAGCATAAAGGTTTTAACATGCCTTTCTGTACAAACTTGACACATTTTAACCCGTTTTAGTAGTGTACACTAGTACAACTCCTAGTTTATGTAAGAATAGATTCTACACAGTATTCTAGCCATGGGTTATGTTGTCATGGCTGTCAGAATAAAAACCCCCAGCCTTACTGAGAATGCAGGAACCCATTACAAATTAATCATGCAAGCAATCCCGTGAGTACTGTTTCCACCACTGCTCCACACAGAACTGTGAAATTGTGCAACCCCTGACTTAAATGCACACAATCAAAATCTTGCTATCTAACAAATTCTGCAACGTATGTGTTTGCTGTAATTACCACTGTGGTCTTAGTGTTGGCCAAAGTACCTCATTAATTACAGAAGAATCAGCATCCAACACAGCTGCAAACAAAGCAGTCATGAAAATCAGACACACGTCTAATTGCTTTTGAAACAAAAAAAGACATTGTTCCTATTCTGGTCTACACAATCAAGCTGAGAAAAGTGCACAAACAGGAACACTGGGCTGAGTAATCTGTAATATGACTTTTGTGTTCATTAGGCTTTGCAGAGTAGCTTTATTTACTAGCAATCTTGCAACACCCAGCTGAGAACAAAATTGTATAGCAGGAGGTGAAATCTGCTTATCTGTATCTATCCTCTGAAGCACTGAAAAATGCCTTCCCCCAAATCCTGGACATCACTGCCTATTCTCATAATTGTAACTATTGGTTCTACTTAAAAATTACTTCCAAAGAAATTCTGCATTTATCTGGCCATTTCTTTCTTCTCTCCCCCCCGTATAGAGATTTGCTTACACTCAGCTCTTCTTCTGTAGTTTCAACCTTAAATGGCCAAATAGTTGTATCTTCTTCAGTGTCAGGCTTTTGTCCCTTGCCCCACCATCCCTCTTTGAAGGGTAATGTCTCTTCTTTCTTCTTGGAAAGTAAGAAGTAGATGATGACTGCTCCCAGTACCAGGAATACTTCGAGCAGCATAATGCCTGCAAAAAAAGAGCAGAATTCTGGAAAGCCAAATCAGACAGTTGAAAGACACATGGCATACTTTGTAAAGACTATAGAGGTTTACTCACTATTAAAGACAGGATTCTGCATAATGTTCTGTCACTCCCAGGAAACATCAACATTTCTGTACAATTTCTGAAATAAAATGTTTTGTCCTATGCAACTTCAATAGGGAGGAATTAAGTGTTTCACGTAAAAGACATAAAAATTAAAAACAGAACTCCAAGCAAGTCAGGACATGACACATCTTGGTAATGAAACAGTCCTCTAATCAAACATGCTGCATTGACTTCCTCAGCATCGGCTAATTGCTGTTAAACTTCGGCAGTAAAGGAGGCCACTGGATATAATTCAAGTTTAATACTTTCTTTTCCTCTAAAGCTCCAAATCTCCCACAAATTCCAAAACGAAGCATCTCATCTGTAAGGCTCATGTATTTATTGTTACAGATTTGGAAGCAAAAATAACCCAAGACACATAAAGAACAAGAAGTAAAGAGCTGAGGGCAGCCACCTTATACCTCCCAATCTGCCTGGGGGAATGGGGCAGGGATATATTTACATAACCCTTGAAAAGCAGTGCAAAGGGCAGAAGGAACTTCCCTTTCTTTCTCCCTCTGAACTTAGACACAACAAAACACCACATATACATTCACCTGGCTCTAAACTACCTTCCC
>JAOXOE010000256.1:13045070-13063297 GCA_028565055.1 Phoeniculus purpureus
GTAGTTACTCAGAGTTTCTTCAATAATTAATGTTATCAAGCATCCCTTTAAGTATGAGAAATGTTTGTAAGGTGGGTTGGGGAGCAGTGCTTTCATCATTTAAACCCATCATTTTAAATACCGTCGTGTTTCAAACGCTCATTTGTCGGGTAATTTGTAAAACATGTAGCATTTCACAACTTCTGTGGGGCAGGCATTGCTTGTAACAGAACAGCCTTCCTTCTCTCCAGAGCTGGAAGGTTTGGTTGGTTTTGCTGCTGCGGAGTAATCTGATGCTCTGAAATTGCTCAAAGGTATTCCTGCATCAAATCGGGAACTGTAGCACAGGTTAATGAGGGTTCACGTGACAGTAACAGGAGTTAAACGGACCTGCCTTGTAAGTGCCTTTATGCGACTGGATGCGTTTTAGTCAGCCTCTTGAGTGTAAGTTTCTAATGCCTGGCAATAAATACATTAATTTTTTTAATGGTCAGAATAAGCATCTACTACAACATTTGTATAGAAGTCAGACACTATGCAGACAAGACAGCAAGATACAAAAAAATGCATTGCTTAGATGTGCAAATGCTATGGCCTTGAAAAGTGTCCTCAGATTTCTTTAACCTCAGAGCCTGGAGAAATGGGAATTGATGTGCACTGGGCAAACCTGACCTGTTTATTCATTTCACTGGTCCTTCTCACATTGCTCTGGTTTGAGGAGATGCTAAGTTTTCCCAACAATGTCTTCTGGAGCACAAGTCAACAATCGTTTCCCACCTCCACCGTACTTGGGGGCCATCACTTCCTCCAGAATTGAAGTTTGTCCCATTTCAGCTCGTGTCGATACACAAACCAATGCCATCTAGGAGCCCCCTGAGCACTATTACGTTGTACTTTAAAGCAGAACTGGCAGGGCTTTTAGAAACCTCAAAGCACTTAACTTAGAAATAATAACCTACCACAGTATTTAACAGCATTTCTATTACTAAGTCTTCATGGAAAAGAACAGCAACTTCCCTGAAATCACAGCACAACTCAGGCCATGTCTGCCCTACAAAGGTTCACCAGCATAACCATGCAAACACCACAGTATGAAAAATTCAAACTCTTGGCCAACTTCAGTAGATTTCCAAAGTCTCACCACATGCAACCAAGAGAAAAGACCTGCTGTCAGTACTGGCCTCGTTGCTCAGGCAGGATGGCTGGGGTGCCTAGAAAACAGAACTTTCTCCTGGTCTGTATCAGCACCGTCACTTCTGCCAACACAGTGACAGAGCACAGCACCTAACACACCACTGCTTTATCCAGTAACAGAATCCCAGCCTGTTCCCTAGCAAGAAACTTGTATGTCCTAAGTCACGGAAGTACCCAGATCTACAGAAATGTTTCTGCTTTCCCCACCTGCTCTCAAGGACACTTGAGAAATCAGAACTTTTGCTGCAGAAAACATGGGAGGAGTTCCGTGCCAACGGGCACCTTTTTTTGCCCCGTACCATGGGCACAAAGAACTTGTTATGTGAATAGATACCCATTTTTGTAATTAATTCCAAACAGACTTCATGAAGGCTCATTTCTGGTCCAGCAATAAGCACCAAGATCAATTTCAGTTCTCACAAAATTTCTGTCTTCTATTGCAGAGAACTGATGCTGGTGACAAATCAATTTGCATGAGATGTAGACGACTTCTTCAACTTAGAAGAAGCTGTTTCTGACACTGGTGGATTATTTTCTTGCTAACAGAGAAAGATCTTCTCTGCATTTATTCTCTCTCAGTTCCTTTGAAAGTGCCTGTAAAAAATCCTAATTACAGCAGAGAGAGCGGCCTAGAGCTCCCAACTACACTACATTTTTTTCCAAGTGCACAGGAGGAAGAGAAAGGGCAACGCGTGTCAGCAGTATTTTAACTCGCACCAGTTCACAGCACACTCAGAGGGACTGCTTCGCTAGTGTGAGGTACTGGAACGCAGCATGCTCCTACCAACCTCTCCAGCCTCTGCCGAGAGGAAACCACTTAGAGCAAACACAAATGATTTCCCAGGTTTGCTATTCAAGCTCGTTCCCTATAACTCTTGTGTTATTTGAGCAGCATAAAGCAGCCTCCGTCGTGATGCGTCTGCACCAGAATTTCTTGCGCTAATCACTGCTGAGCTGTTGTGAGATGGAAGTTATTAGCCCCTCACACTTGTTCTGTGATACAGCGATACAGCACCACAAACGTGGAGGGACAAACAGGTACAATTAAACTTTCCTGTACTTGCAGTTTTCAGAGATTTAAACAACAATGTGCTGGTGGTTTTATTCTGTGAAGCCTCTCGAGGCAGCCATGCTGGCCCACTGCCTTTGAAAATGACAACTTCAAAGGGAGCTCATGTTTTGGTTTGGCTTTTCGCTCTTTTTGCACAACCAAAGGCAAGACCTTAGAAGGAAATACTTCAATTTATTCCATGGTTAAGTACTCAGACTTCAAGACTTTGCTGTACCCTGGGGTGGATATTGTTTGTAGACAGCACTTAAATACCTTAGGCACTATTTTTATCTGGAAGAGTCCAGGGAAGAATGTTTTTGTCTTGCCACTTTAAAAACATGTTTTGAAGAACACTGAAGTGTGATGGAGCCAGTAAACAGCCCCCAAACTAGCTCCTCTTGAGGGTGGCCAGGCGCATCTCAAGACTTACTGCTTTTTGCAAGAAAACCCCAAAACTTTCTTACAGTATCTTACTGCTCCTTGTTGGGAACACTCGTGTTTTGCAGAATTTTCTGAATTTTGATTTGCACTGCCCTCGCTGTCCTTTGTTGACGCAGTAACAGCAGAATAAATAGCTTCACAGGAACAGAGCAATTACTTACATCAAAGCTGTCCTGTCTCATGCTCTGTATTCACCAGTATCCAGTAACGGATGCCCCAGAGAACAGTGCTATTTATTTTTTGGAGAGGTCACGTATGAAATAGCTTAATGCTAAAATGACCGTCTTGTTCTACTAGTAATAATTCACCTTTGCCTTGCAGCATTAGAATCCATCTGAAACATGTTACTGGAGAAATAAGCAATATCGAAACCAGCTTTGGCCCAAACACCACACAACCCAGCCACTACACCTTGAATGATGCACAACACCCACAGCTCCAAGTGGTGGTGTTAAATTATATCAGTGCAAAATAGCAAAGCATGGGCGATGGAACAGCTCTAAGAGACCATGCTGCATTGAGACACATGCTAGAGGTGATTGTGGCTTAGAGTTAATAACATTTTCTCTCTAAGGTTTGTTTCCTAGCAGACTGCAAGGTAGCTCAGAGTGCTTAGCACCCTCTGATGCTGTCAGATACAAGGTTTATTGGTTAATAATTATTCTGTAGGAGAAATAACAGCTCCATTTAGAAGTGATGTTTCCGTTTATTTTTGTTGTTACGTAAACTCTCCCCTTAGGTTTTACTGAACAGGCCTCCCTCTGCCACAGTCTCTCTGTTTACAGATCAGTTCCCCTGAAGAACAGCAATTGCAGGTTACTCCTTCCAACAGATCTGAAGTAAAAACAACCCCCTGAAGGACTAAAAAAACCTCACAGCACCTGTAACAGGATTCCCTAGCACTGACTGCCTAGAAGGGATTAAGACATAGCACAGTCCCAGAGACTTCACCCTCAACGCACATCCTACCATCTGCAGGCATCACATTTATGCCATAAAGTAACACCAGGAACAGACAGAAAACCATGAAGTGAAGAGATTTGTATAAGAGAAGCTTCCTATTTATGTAGTTTATGGAGCATTATGACAACCTTCAAAACAGCTTAGCAACGCAGGAACTGCTATGCCTACAACCGATAACATCTCCCAGGTGAGCATAAAATGATGCATCAACACTGCAGGAAGGAGGAGAGGAAGGCATCGGACAAAATAAAGCGTCCTACGCAGGGAAGCAAATCAAAGACAGGAAATACAAAACCAACAGAGTTTCTGGCTTGTTTCAATAAGAAATTCAGCAATTACATTTTTTTATTGCCATAGGGAGGTGGCACACAACGTTATCTCCAAATCAGCAGGAAGAGATTATATCTTTCTATTCCATATTCTTTCTAGACTGTTCACAATCAGGAATTTGCCAGTACATCAGGAACCGAATTAGAAGACTACAGCAAAGAAAAGGGGTCAAGTCACCAAAGCAGAACCCACACTGTCTGCCCTGGAGAATAGTAATCCTGTCACAGGACCAGTGCATGCTGCACTGGGGCCAGGTTTAGAGGTACATCTCCATCCCCACTGAGGAACACTCCATGCCTCTAGCAGTGGGACCCTGTTCCCTTGCAGGTACTTATCTGCTTCACCCCTTGGACAACAGTAACGTAACAGAGAGCCCATATAAGGCTCTGGTGGCACCCATATACATCAGCCAGAAATTGTATGTATCACAGTCAGTTCCTGAGGCACTTAATTCTAAGGAAGTAGTTGAACACCTTACAGAATGTATTCCCAGCTATTTTTTCCCATGGTATGATGACAGTCAAGTGTTATCACCTCTTTAGTCCTACACTGAAATCCAACAGGCACCAAGACTCAAGTCTAATTAAGCATAGAAGAAATGTAATATGGGACTAAATTCACTGTCATCCACTTTGCCTCACCAAGAGGTGGCACATGTACGTAAATGCTGGGCAGTCAATACTCATCACAATCAAAATTTAAAATACTGTGTGCCACATTTTTAAGGAGAAGATCCTCAATTTCAAGAACATGTACTTCATAGAATCATAGCATCATAGAATGGTAGGGGTTGGAAGGGACCTCTGGAGATCACCTACTCCAACACCCCTGCAAGGAGGATCCCCTAGAGAACATTATGCAGGGACATACCCCGGTAGGTTTTAAATGTCTCCAGATTTAGAGACTCTACAACCTCTCTGGACAGCCTGTTTTCAGTGCTCTGCTACCATTGCTGTAAAAAAGTGTTTTCCTTATGTTCAATTTGTGTTCCAATTTATGCCCACTGCTTGCTCTTTTAAATTCATGTCCAACACATTCTTACATGCTGCTTAAAAACATGTCTCGCTTATCTCAATTTCCCTTATTTTGTTTCTATTACACTTGAACAAACCCACTTCCTTCAGAGCCTCTAAAAAAAGCCTTCGGGCTGCACAAACACAAACTGGCAGGATCCAGCCTAGGATCCATGTAATATGTGTTATTGTGACTATGTGTGTTGATTCAGGACAAAGGAGATCTACACTCGATCTGCAACAATTCTGTTTAGGACTCTACAGTCAGAACTGCTGCTAAAGGATTCTTAAATCAGCTCCACTCAAAACTCAGTCAAAATAATTAAGGGTGAAATAATTTTTTAAAATTTCACAATAATGCGTTTGATACTCATTAACATTTGACCATGCAAAGATTTGATCCTATTTATCTTATTCAGCCTTTATTCAATAACCTCCAACAACAAGAAGAGAAGTTTTTTGCACAAATGCAGAGAAGGGACAAAGCCTGCATAAAACCTGGGGGCTAAGGCAGCTGAAAGCTGGGGCTCCTAGACAGAGCTCTAAAATCATGTGTTACTGTTAAATAAAAGGAAGGCTATCATGCCAGTAAGTAGTTTTTAAAACAGTTTGTAGCCAATGTCCAGCCAAGTAAGTGACACAGTCCAACAAAGCAGACTCCAAAGAATATCTTAAGCTCTACTTCACATTTAATTCCAACTGTCTGAAAAGGAATTATGAACAGCACACTGTTCTGCTCTGTAGCAGTTTCTACCCACAACGAAGCTAACCTCATTCTGTGCCATTCTCTGCATTTTATAGAAAGGGGTCCAAGAAAACTGCAGATGAATGGAGAGTTAAGTATTGCAGATAAGGAAAGGAGATTGAGGCAATTGCTTCACAGGCCTTAAAGGAAATTCAGGCACTAAGTTCAGCATCACTCAATGCTCCAGTCCTGAAGAGTAAGAGGTTGCCTTCCCCCCCACCCCGCAACAGTATTATGGTCAATGTTTTGCCCAGTCTGATCACTATACAAGACTCAAAGTCATCTCATACTGCTTGGTGGTATCAGAAGGGGGGTGGTTAGAAGATTGAGATTCTTCTCCTCCTCTACTCTGCCCTGGTGAGGCCGCATCTGGAATATTGTGTGCAGTTCCGGGCCCCTAAGTTCAAGAAAGACACAGAATTGCTGGAGAGAGTCCAGCATAGAGCCACAAAGACAGGAGTGGAACACCTCCCTGATGAGGAAAGGCTGAGGGAGCTGGGTCTCTTTAGCTTGGAAAAAAGGACACTGAGGGGTGACCTCATTAATGTTTATAAATACGTGAAGGGTGGGTGTCAGGAGGATGGAGTCAGGCTCTTCTTGGTGTCATCTAATGATAGGACAAGGGGCAATGGGTGTAAACTGGAACATAGGAGGTTCCACATCAATATGGGAAGGAATTTCTTTGCAGTAAGCGTAATGGAGCACTGGAACGGGCTGCCAGGGAAGAGTCTCCTTCCCTGGAGATGTTTAAAGCCCACCTGGACATGTCCCTGTGCAGCTTGGTCTAGGTGATCCTGCTGCGATGGGAAGTTTGGACTAGATGATCTTTCACGGTCCCTTCCAGTCTCTAATGTTCCGTGATTCTGTGATTCAGTTTACTGTGGGATGCTCCTTTAGTGTAATTCTCTTAGGATTCTTCCATGAAATCAAAGAGGGGAAGATCATCTTTAACTAGCAACTTACAAGCTTTTTGTATTTACACTGTTAGAAAACTGTGTGCTAAAACCTTTAATTACTAACATATGGAGTATTGACATGTATGTGGTGCCATAGAGGGGGAAAAACCAAAGCGTACTAACAGTTTGAAATCTTGCACTCTGAAGTGTGCAAGAACAAAGTACATTACAGTCTTCCAGTTAAAAGAAGGTGTGGAGACGAAAATGATGAATACAAAGACTGTTGGAGGTAGTTTCTGGCAATCTGCAAGACAGTAAGATGAGGGGGATGCTGTAAACTTAAATTAGGATAATGACTCCACGTGGTAAAGGGCAGCATGAAGGAAAAAGTGTACGAGAGCACAAAAAGAAATAAATCTTTTTGTTTAATAAAGTGTGACTATGGAAACAGGAAGAGATAGAAACTTGTTATCTCTCTATGAAGACTTCATTCTCAAGGAGAAAAGGAACTTTGAATGATGAGAGAGGAGTGGAACAGATGGTAGTCATCATTTTCTGTCAAATAACTGCAACACCAAAAGGATGTGCCAGAGTAAACATGTAACAAGAACAATTCTCGCTACTTCATCTCTCTTTTAATAACTAAATATTTTAATTCTCTTTGGATGTAAGGGTCTCATCTAGCAAAGTGCACTACCTGTACCCACCAGATTAGAGCCATTAACACTCATGATGAAGCAGCCAAGAGGACTAGGTCCTTCAACAGAGCTTTACTTTTGATTCATAATGCATGGACATTTAGCCCAAGAGAAAGACTTCTATTAGACAGCAAAGCACACCCAAGGCACAGATGTGGTGGGCAGCCAGGGCATACAGAACAAGCTGGCAGAGCAATAGTTTCATGTCTTCACAGTTCAAAAGAAGAATAAAAAATAAAATCAAATGCTGAGCAAAATAAATAGGAGAATTACTTGAGTTGAGAACAAAAACGATTGCTCAACCTTCACTTGCTTTGTGGATTACACCTAATCATCTCCAATGGGGATGCTTCAAAATAAAGTTGGAAGAATTTCAAAGAGCAGCTCACTTTTCAGAGAAGAAACCTAGAAAATAGCTCCTGTTCATTACCCCAGTAGGACCCCTCCGTAAACATAATCACTGATAATGTCCTCATTTTGGCTTTCAATGCATGAGAAGCCAGCACCATACACTACTGAAAAAGCAGCTGACAAAGCAGGGCTACCTCAGTTCCCACAAAAATATTCCCAGCCCTGTCAATCAGAAAGCATTCAATCAAATACAGCATGTTTCAACATACCGATCTAAGCTGATCATGTGGCTTTAACAAACACCATGAACTGCAGGGCATATTCAAACCATTGTGTTAGCCATCAGCGCTACATCTGCCATGACCAAGATATTAAGCAAATGCCACATTAGAGGTAGAATTTTGAGCTTTACTGTTTACATAAACACTCATTTACACACACAACAGTGCTTTTAATTAGAAATAATGTGTTTAGAGGAAGAATCCAGGACTTTCTCAGTAGTAGTATTCAGAAGGGAAAAAAGTACTTTCAGCATTAATTACAAGCAGACCAAAGCTGTTCAGAGGGAGGCAAGACGCTCGCTCTACTTTCCAAGTGACTTTCCTCTGGGGACTTACACAGTAATTAGAGATCTATTTGCCACGTTTGGAACATGCACATTAAAGAAGACTGGTCTGGTTCTGGGACTGTGTTTTGCATTAAGAAAACACTCATGCAGGCTCAACAATGCAGTGCACACTCCAACTCAAAGGGTAAGGATTTACCTGTGCTCATCTGGCCACAAAATTTGCATACTCCAACTATAATACAAGAAATGCACATAGGAATATGTAAGATAATCAATTCATTTTGCCTAAAGCTACAAGCTCTACTTCACCTACCATCCCCATCCCTGCTTTGCTGCTTCTCCACTGACAAATCACTTGACAAGTTACTGCTGCAGAAACAAGAATTTTCCGGACGACTACTGTTCCAGAATTACCACCCCAAACCTTTTTAGTTACCTGTTGCAATTACTTAGGACAAATAGGCCATGTATATTCTACACAGAAAACCTGAGCTGCTTCTGCAGTGCTTACCACACTGAAACACTGCAGTTCCCTGTCTAAAATTACTGGGCAATTGTGAAAACTTTGCTGACACCTTGATAAACAAATAGGCTGAAAACATGGCACCGCCCTGTGGAATGACCAAATGCAAGCAGCAGAGTAGATCAACAAGGGGGGAAAAGGGCCTTTTAAAACACCTAGTAAGTCCAAACCTATTTTGGGCAATTCCTACAGACAAATTGCCTGTGGATTCTGGCTGCACTGGCTATTACCTACTGTGCTCTATTTTAAATTCTTTACTTCAACACTATGATTGCCCCTATGAAAAAATAACATGATTCAGAAGACATAACAAGAAGATTTAAGCAAATCATACACACGCTTTTATATATTAATTCAGACTGGAGAAGATGTAGAACAAAGAGTCACAGAAATTACACTGTGCCACAACCTTCCCCACAAAGACTTCAGCTCTGACAAAGACCTAATCCTTGTCCTTGGACAACTTCAACTGTGAATTGATTTTCAAAGCTGCTTAATTGCTTTTGGTGCCTGTCTGCCATTGATTTTCAGTAAGCATTAGCAATTTGTGCACTCAACTCCCAGTTTTAGCTTACTTCAGACAGGAGTGATATCCACATCAAAGGGGAGGCACAGCATCTCCAAAGAACATCAACAACCAAAATACTAACTCCCACATTTGTGGCTGTGTAAGTAAATTTGAATCAATAGCTTCTAAGGCTGAGACCATCTCACAGGTTCACCTGCAGTTACTAGGGGAGTTCTTTTAATTTAGATAAAGCTACACTGTGAAAATAAGGCTCATTCAGCAGAATTGGCAAATTAAGCACTGTACTCGGTTATTGCTTTAACTGCAGGGAAAAGTCAAGAGCCCAAGTGACAAGCAGCCAAATGCGAGGAGCGAGCGTGTCATTGGCTTAGTCTCTGCAGATTGCTCAGTTATGCAGCAAAATACAGTCATTAAATTGAAAAGTTTTTCTTCTCATCCCCCAAGTGCTTGCCCTACCCAACTCTGGATATGGAACTCAATCAAGCACTCACAGGTTTGGCAGATGACCCACGAACAAAGAAACAAAGTTCAACCTCAGATCCCCATTTGGAGACGAGTGAAAAAAACAGCCCAAATCCAGACTAAACCATTTATGTGCCAGCAGTTAAAGCCACTTGTGCTCACTGAACCAGGAGCACTGGCCAGATTCCTACAAGACACTGTGGTTTCTATGCAGAGTGTCAGCGCTGCGCCCAGTCTTCAACTGGACAAACAGCGCGGGCTCCAGCCGCTGCTCAGCAATGTCCCATCTACTCTACCCGCCAGAAACGCCCATTAGGGCCTTCCTATTCCTGAAACCAACCCCAAAACCCCCCGCCCGGGCCGCCGCTATTGTAGGGACTTTAGCAACAGATACCACCAGCTGCGGAGGGACACACTCGTTAGGGCGGCGGTACTGCGGCTCGCAGGGCAGAGCGCCCTCACGACCACCGTCTGCAGCCTTTGCAGGAGCCTCCGCACCGAACCCCCTGTAAAAGTAATGAAGTCCCTTTATTCCCCGCACGGGCTGAGGAATCGTTTCTTTCGCGGGCAGGAGCTTCTCCCTGACGCCTCGATCCCCCCCGGACACCGCCCGCCCCCCGTCGTTACCTGCGGGAACGGGTACCGCCGCCTCTCGCCTCCCCGCCCCGCCAGGAGGGACCCGGGCCGCCGGCCACAGCCCGCTGGGAGCTGTAGTTCTGCCCTGCAGTACTACCGCTGCAGCCTGCTCGGCCGCTGCCGCGCCGAGCCCAGTGCGGGCAGCCCCGGGGCTCGCAGGCTTTAGACCCAGCGCACACCGGCTCGCTGCGGCATCGACAGTTAGGACGCGGCCAGACAGCAGCCAACTGTGGAGCAGCACCACGTGTGAACGTGCCGGTCGGCCTCTCAGCCAGTCTCACCAGTACTTGCGCTGTGTAGGACCGACCTGAGAGGCTGCTCCACCTCCCCGGCTGCTGTCCGACGCCGCCCGGCCATGTGCTGGGAGAAGAGCCTCGCAGCGAAAGCTATGACCGTGATGCTTTTCCCTTGAATCTGAGGTTTCCAAGGCCTATCTTCCAGACTTGGTCAGAGAGATCAAGCTCTAAACTACTAACGCCATCCATAACATAACTTAAATTATTTATTTGCTTTTAGGTTTGGCATCCAATCTGAATTTTCCTCTATTGCTTCACTTCTAGGTTCCAGCCTTACCTTTCTTGTCATCTCCACACCATCTCGATTATCCTGTTTGGATTGTTGAAGAAGAGTCTTGACATAGTTGTGATCACAGGTAAAAAATTCCTTTTGTGTCTTTCAACCTTTTCAAACCCAGTCATTCCAGTCTGCTCAAGCATTCTTTAGTCCCTGGTGCAGTTCTCATGATGGTTTGCTATGAACACCAAGAGTTACTATGTTAAATACGTCACCCATTGTAAGCAACGTGTGCCTGAACTTTTCCATAAGTAAGGTCTGTCTGTGTTTTTGTGTTGTGCCCTTCTCCTGCAGCAAATATTTTGGTTGTGAGTCCTGCCCCTCCTGGAGCACCAACAACTCTGCACTAATTTTGAGGTGCCAGAAGCATTAGTAGCAACACATCTTGCTTCTGTACGACTACAGGGATTCCACAAACATGTGAATAGAACTGTGCAGAATTTCGTAGTAAAACATAACCTTTATGAGATAATATATAGAATTGCAACTGCATTATGTCTCATACTGTTGATGGCCTATTCTTGTAACCTAAAATAATCTGTTAGGGCTGTGCTAACTTGAGGTATGCCTGGTATGTTTTTAACTGGACAATTAAGGTACACCTAATTCTCCTTAACCAGAAGGAGGAGTGGTTGACTTCCTTACAAACCAGGACACCCTGGCAATTAGGGCTCAAAGATGACACTAATCAAGAGGCTGTCAACAAGATAACTCAAGGTCTATGTGTTCCCTGGTTGAATTGTCCTTATCATACTTTCATTATAACACTTAAAAATACCCACAGGTCAAATAGCCCCTGACCTGGGTAAAGGCCCTCCTCTCCTGAGCAAGTAGAGTAGAAAGTAGGCACCACTGTCACTTTTATTTAAAGTGAGGAATTATTTAGCGAATTAGCTTAAGACTGAACTTGTAATCACCAGTAGAAACTTGATAAATAATTACTATGTTCATGATGCTAATTTGGACTATGTAAATAAATGACTGCTTTCACAGCTCAGGGAGCTCACTGTGTGGGTGAGCACTGAGCTCCCAGTTTTGTGCAAACCCGCAGTAAAGGAGCCTCTGGGCATGGATGGGCTGTTTGTGCACTGGGCAAAGAACCCAAGTTTTGTGGTAATAACACTGTCATAGCACTTTATTACAGATACTAATTACTCTATTAGACTAGTTTAAAATTGCATTTCTTCTATCCCCTATTTGTTATAGAAATGCTAACGTCAGTCTCTATAACTTGTTAAAGAAATAGTTTTAAAATTTATCTAGGCTGTCCCCTCTTCTTAAAACAGGTATCTCTGAGTCATCCAGGAAGGCACTTTCTCACCTCCTTAGTGCCTTCCGGTTCTTTCTTTCATGAGCAGACATGGTAGTTCAAAGTTCCTACCTTGGAGATAATCTTTTTTGCATATATGTCTTCTGTGGATCTTGACCCTCTTAAACCACCAGTTCATGAAATACTGCTTTTCCTCTGTGCCTTAAACAGTACTAGACATACAGTGCTTCTGGGTCATGTGTGGGACTCTAGGCCAGCAGCTGTAGTAATCAGCAATGAGCAAAGCAGTTACCTCAAACACACAGAGAACAGAGGAAGACTACGCCAACTTTGGTCCTCTACATGCGTTTCCCCTAACTGGAACTAGTTTCACTGTTTGTTGTGAGAATCATACAGCTCCCACAGTCTATCAAAGGAAAGCACAGAAAGGTACAGTAAAGCCTTAAAGGGACCTGGGGTGCACCAAGCACAGCATAGTCAGACAGTTGAGGGAGGTGATTGTGTCACTCTGTGTTGCACTGGTACAGCCCCACCTCCAGTACTGTGTGCAGTGTGTGCACCTGAATGTCATAAGGTTATCAGTCTGTTAGAGTGTGTCCAGAGGACAGTGACCAAGATGCTGAAAGATAAGAGCAGCTTAAAGAGCACCTAAAGTCATTTGGCTTGTTTAGCTTTGTAGAAGAGAAAGCTGACGGGTGACCTCATTGCATCTTACAGCTTCCTTAGTGGGGGAGTGACAGAGAGGGAGGTGCTGCTCTCTTTCTGGTGACCATTGACAGGACACAAAGTAATGGAATGAAAATGCATCGGGGATCTTAAAGTTGGATATTGGGGAAAAAGCTCTTCATTGAGAGGGTGGTCAGTTGGTGAAACAGACTCTCCGGGAAAGTGAGGTAGAGGAACATTATGCAGCAACCTTTAGAGCAGCTGTGACATTTGTTACAGCAAATTAGAGGGAGAATGTGGCTGTGATTGAAACTTATGGCACTACCGGTGTGAGGGGAACTGCAGAGAGTTCTGACAAAGATTCATAAAAGCACAGAGAAGCTTACAATAACAGTTGTGGCTGGAGAACAGGTTTTCTCTTACAATACAAGGAGTTATTTTTAAAGACCTATTGATGACAGATCATTTTTTGGGAATTGCTGATACCTAATCATTATGAGCTGTGGACTGGTAGGCAGCCATGAGCTGAATAACATCAAGCAGTATGCAGTTTGTGTTACAGGAAAGCAATTGAGTTGCTACCATCTAGGTAGGTACTCCAACACAGAGTCTGAGCTGCAGAATTTCATTTGCTAGAGCCTAACTGCACATTTTGATATCCAGAAAATCTATTTTCTCATACTGTTACTGGGTAAGAAGGTTGGTCACACAGTTTATTATTAGTGCTTCTGTGACACTGTGAGGCAGCACAGGCAGGGTGCAGGAACAGCCACAAAACCACAGATGAAATACAAATAAAAAATGTTGTCTCATTACCTCATGCACCAGGGTGTCCCTGAGGCAGCGTGAGCAGAGGCACACAAGTGGGGACACAGGCACCTTGGAGCTCAGTCCTTGCTAGAGGATCACCAGAACTGCTGTTTTCACTTGTGGTTCAGGGATTTGCGCAGGCAGTTTACTGCTGTGCTTTGATCTTTCCCACAGCAGGGCAGGAATCTCAAGCGTGTTCAATGGGGTGCCTCTAAGTCTATCACAGGTCTGTGTTATCAAAACACAGGAGTTCTACTTGTCCAACACACAAAGAGTAAACAACAATCAGTATGACACATGGTTGTGTCTACACCTTAATTGCAGGTGACTTGAGCAATAATTCTCCTCACCAGTCTTCACCCCCTAATGCCTACACATGTGACAATGCAGAATCTCCCTCTAACCAGAGCTCAGGTTTGAGAACAAAATCCTACCAAGCCAACCAGAAAGCCACCATGATCAACTATATAGACAAAAATAAGGTCTTAAAGATCTAAAGATAATTTTAAGACAAATTTAAAAGAAGGAAGTCAAAAGAATGAGAAAGAAAAACACCCTTATCTGACTGTAAAATTAAAGAAGTCCATTCTTACCGCCAGGGAAATCACATCCAGTAGGTGTTTCAGTATTTGTGTTTCAGGGGTTAGCCACCTGGATGTGTTCTGGAGGGACCTTAAGAACTTACTGGTTTGGAGCTACTGCACACTGAACTGTCACTGCTGTAGTCACATACACCCTTCAACACATTGATCCCTTCTAAATCCCTGCCCCAACAGCAGCATGTTAAGAACATTCAGAACTGCAGCATAATTTTATAAATCTATGACATAATCATCACCTTATACTGTGTGTTCGGTTCTGGTTACTCCATTTGAGAGGCTGCCAAAGTGTTACAGACCTCTAGGGGGAATATAGTCTACAATCTTTGGTTCCACACTTTCTGTACCATCCATATGAACTAGAGTGATACAGAACAAATCCTGACAGACCTACTTTTTAGGTTAATCTGTATAGCATGACAATATAATTACAGAACGTTTAATGGGACAGTCAAGAGGATTTTACAAGCAAGTCAGGGAAGCAACAAGGTGCAGGTTATTTGGGCGGCCAAAGGCAACCTAACTGCTGGCTCTTTCACTCCCATTGTTCTCCTTGCCCCTGTTGGGAGCTTTCAAACCCTCCACTCCCTGTAGCACTCAGTTGGCCTTCTGTGATGCCATCTCAGCAGGCTAGCCAGGTGGTATACCACAGCAGCGCCTCTCCATTAAGGAGTTTTCTGATGCGCTGGTACACTAAAATGGCTCAGGCTCTTGAGGCACATGAGAATTGGTTCTACAGAGAAAACAGGCATCAGCAGCCAGCTGTTACATTGACTGAGGTTGCTGTGGAATCCTGGTCTCTGCATGTTTATTAGATTATCAACAGGGAATATTGCTACAGTGGTTAAGAAGCTATTTGCAAAGCATCCGTTTGCTCTGTTAAAAACATAGTTGGTTATTTGCCTGTTTACATGTAGTTGTGTTTTGTGGGTCTGCTGCGTGAGCAACCCAGGATTTTTGCCTTTGGACACTAAAAAACAGTCCCTGGTAAATAATCTCTTATTTCAGTGGTTACTCAGCCCTACAGCAGCGCTGCCACAGCAAATGTGCTTAAAAATAAATAAAAAAAACCCCCAATGGTCAATCACTCCCCGAAGAGGTCAGATTCCCTCTTGCCCCCAGATTTAAAAGGTCTTTTATGACACTTTAACGTAAGACATTGACTTTCAGACGGACAAGCGTGAGGCATCATTTCATCCTCCTGCCTGCAGACTCCTTGAAGGAGCAGATGCCTTCGGGAAGTGGCATCTTTAAGCCACACACAGCTTGCCAGAGCTCATTTGTCAGTGCCCTGAGGCAAGCCTTTCATCTTAGCCACATAATGATAGCAGAATCATGTTATAGATGGCTGTATTTACATGCATGAGCAATCCTGTTAAAAATATATATTTATGTTAGCCAATACGAACAGCAGATTCCTGTTTGCTCACTACCAGCCAGCAAAGCCGTCTGTAGGTGTCCAGAAAACTCATCTGCCTCTCCAGGAAACCAATCTTAGCATTCTTGCTGTAAACACATGCCTATAGTCAGGAAGAGTGCTCATGAATGAAGAATGGCTGCTCAGAATAATGCAGATGAGTAATTTTATGAAGAGATGCCGCTTCTAGACCAAAATGAACCAACATGCAAACACAACTTCAAAGAAAATGAAAAATAAATCTCTCCCAGACCTTTTGGTATGAGCAGTGTTTTAAGTTCTAACAAAATGAGTAAGAATCACCACAAGAAAAGGGGATGGAAGAATGTGACCACAAAATCAAAACTTGCTACAAAAAACAAAGCAAAATCTCTTCAAAAGCTGGTTTTGATTTAAACAGAAAATACCTTCATAAATACAAACATTGCAGCTTAAGAGAAACACTGTATGCTGAGTTTTACAGCATCAACATTCACAACACCTAGGAATTCTCTGTGCGGGGAGTACGAATGGGTTAAGCAGACTGGTTCATGCTAGAAGAGGCATTTCCACACCAGAGCACTCAGCCACAGCACTCAGGGCTTAAGGTATTTTTGGAGTGGCAGAAAGTAATTGCGTTCCTATTACAGGACTCTGGGAACACACACCTATAGCTAACTTCTGCACAGAGTAAGAAAACAAGCACATACCTTTACCAGAAACAAAGACTCTGTTCAACTATAGGGCCTGTACTTGCATGAAGGCAGTTAGCTCTGCTATTGCATTGTGACCATGTTTTTATTGGCTCAGTTCCTGCAGACTTCAGTTTTACATGGTCCAGTTTAAGCCCACATTCTCTGGAGAGCATTTGGTCTCTACAGCTACAGGATCTACACAAATGTGCATTTCAAGCAGGGGTTAGCAAACTACTAGGCTTTGCATTGTGCTGAGTAATCTGCTTATAAAACACTCTGTCATCATTCTCATCTCAAAAATAACACTTCTACAGACTAGAAAGCCCACATTTGCCTCCAGCACATTGTAATTCCAATGAAATACTTCAGCTCAGCATAAGGTTGGGCAGGTTTATCTGGAGGCCAGTCTGAAGAACCTACTTATTGTAAAAGTAGTAAGAGAGGAAAGACCTGTTTTTATGTAATCCCCAGCCACAAAGAAAGTTCATCCCTTGTTTGTGTTTAAATACCAATCCTTGAACTCTCAAAGCCTTTATAAAAGATAAAATCATTATAAACAAACAGTTGTGATACCTTGAGTCATGCAGCATCTACTGTTAAAGTAGTATCAGGTTTTCTGAATAGACACTCTATGTCTTGAAAAACCAATCACTGTTAAGCAAAAATTATAGTTCTTCATAGAGTAGTTTTCTTATCTGGCAAGACTCTCTAGATACACTTAACCAAAACAGCTTTGTGTCAGTTACCTCATCACAGAGCATTATACAAAGAACATTGTTTCTGTGAAGCTCCAGCACCCTAGGGTCGCCCTCTAATGCACACTGAATCACAGACTTGTCTGACTTGGAATTGATCTCTAGAGATCATCTAGTCCAAG
Source organism: Phoeniculus purpureus (assembly GCA_028565055.1). Lineage (NCBI taxonomy): Eukaryota > Metazoa > Chordata > Aves > Bucerotiformes > Phoeniculidae > Phoeniculus > Phoeniculus purpureus. The sequence goes on from JAOXOE010000256.1 coordinate 13,062,336, forward strand.
CCCTGCCAAAGCAGGATTGCCTATAGCATATTGCACAGGTCTCCAGAGAAGAGACCTCTCTGGGCAGCCTGTTCCAGTGCTTTGTCACTCACACAGTAAAGTTGTTTTTTACTCACATCTGCATGATGGACTTCTCGTATCTAAATGATGGACTTTTGAAGAAAGTTGAACTTGTGCAGAATCCGCAGTCTAAAGCAGAATAAATTATAAAGAAAATACAAACCTATTTGCTGTATATTAATTTTTCCGCATTAGATCTTAAACTTCATTTAAGAGGTGGTTATAATACCATCTTTCAGTAAGCCACAAATGAAAAGAGCACAGGTGCACTGGGGTCAGTGCACCTTACTTAGGATGGATGAAGTGAGAGGATTTGTTCTGCCAACAGCAAGTACGCTAACACACCTTCCATTACCTATGGTAGTAAGTGATCATCCAAGTTTTACTGACTGCATCTGGCAGCAACTAGAGTTTCTTCACCTTTATTACAGCAAAATTTTGAACAATACCCATTTCTGTAGCACAGGGAAGAATTTACTGAAATCAAATATAATTATTTTGACAAGCAATGTTTTTAAAAGCATCTGCTTGGCGGCTTCAGCTCCATTTCCCATTTTGACACACTTAGGCACCAAAGCATCCAATTTTCCAGAATAAATCTGTCACTCTTATAACATATTAGGCCAAGCCTTTAAGTGGACACAAAGGCCTCTTTTCGTAAGGATCTTTAAAACAAAAGACCTACAACCAAAATTTTCACTTCTACAGATAATTTAAGGATCTTCTGACAATTAAGAATGAACAACATACAGAGAAGCCTGGAACTAAAACACCTAAAGGAAAACAGAAGTGACGTAGTTGCACATGAGCGAGAGAATCATAGAATCATAGAATCATTAGGGACTGGAAGGGACCCCAAAAGATCATCTAGTCCAATCCCCCTGCCACAGCAGGATCACTTC
>JAOXOE010000256.1:13064691-13088986 GCA_028565055.1 Phoeniculus purpureus
TGTGGCAGGGGGATTGGACTAGATGATCTTTCGAGGTCCCTTCCAATCCCTAATGTTCTGTGATTCTGTGATTCCACCTGCATAGCACAAGAGTGATATCCCAGGTTGATTTTACAATGAATAAACGGCAGAATGTTCCATTATTCAGTGCTGTCAACAGGGCAACCTCTGACAGCATTAAATGGCTATTTTAATTCAGAGACAGAAAACAGTTTATTTTTTCCTTCAGCTATATTAGTTCTACAGATAGAGCATCAAGGAAACCTTCCTACTTTATCAAACAAAAATCAAAAGAAACCCCAACCAAAACAGAACCAATCCCCTGCCTCACCACCAGTGTTAACACCTTTCCATGACTGAGAGCAGGTAAGAAGGCCTATAGCAGAGAAGGGTTCTGATTTCCCCTATGAAACATTTCAAGGCAATGGCTAAGAATCCCAACACAACAAGTCAACTCACAACAAAACTCAAGTGAGAGGTACAATAAACCCTGAAAGAAGAGTATTTTCTGTACTTACAGCTACATCATCTGTTACTTTGATACAGAGGTTCCCATCACAATGTCGATATTTGAGAACTACTCGTACCTGAAATGACAAACATTTTGGGAATCAACACCTACAGCAAATAATTTTCATACCTGAGGAAAATCTACTCAAGTTCATACATACTTTATTATAACTACACACCACTATGTATTTTCACCAACTCTCTGGTGGTCCTCAGCAATGGTGGCCACTAATCCTACAGTCAGGAGGGTGTGCAAGCTGAACCACCCTTGGGGAAGGGTGGGTCTGGCCCAGGAGGCTGGTTAGGTACTGGAATAGATTGCCCAGGGAGGTGGTGGTATCACCATCCCTGGAAGTGTTTAAGAAGCGAGTGGACGCTGCGCTTAGGGATATGGTGTAGCAGCTAGATAATAGGATAAAGGTGGGACTCGATGACCCTGGAGGTCCTTTCCAGCCATGATGATTCTGTGATTTCTCTGCCTGACGCATTAAACTGGTATTATACCATCAGGAAGCTTAACACTGGCCATTTTCAAAACCACTGTGAATAGAGCAATGGCAGTAGCAAAGACAGCTATGTAACAGTAAGGCTTTTGACTGAGCAGGCCTAAAAGCACAAGAGAGGCTGCCACAAGCAGCAGGGCACCATAAATTGCTCCTGCAAAAGGCAAGACCACCCACTATTTTCCCTCACCAACCCATGAAAACCACACACCTCCCACAATTCTTTTTCCTTTAGTTTCCTGATCAGCGCAATTTAATTCAAATGGTCCTCTGCCAAATTAAAGGAGGGTACTTGTATTGGTACTCTGGGGCCTGTAGAGATGCCTTCTTTAAACAGACAATAAACAATAAGCCAGAGATGGGAAGAAACTGTCTTTAGAGGATCCTTGAGTAAACTGGAAGAGCAACTCCTGGCTACAGCGACATCTCTGCTTTCATTTCACTGACTCTTACACAGTATACGGTAGAAGACAATTTTATTATCAGCAGAAACGTGGCAACTGCATTTGAAGTTAACTAACTGAAGCTAATCAAATGCACACTTTAAACATTAGTTCCGAAAGCTCCTCCATATCTCCTATTTTTGGTGAAGAAAACCAGCCCTTTTTTCCTAAAATGTTCTTACTCATATGAGTTCCACGTTAGCTTTTGTGCTGCTTTTGGCTGAACTATAATACTTTTTCTTAAGATTGAAGTTAGTTTTAATATTTGCACAAACTATATTACTGAAAAAAAGTTATCAGAACCAAAAAGTCGTAATAAACGAAGGTAATTCTCAGAACAATTACTCTTTAGGAAGCAAACACCTTCCAGTCTGAAATGACAAGACAGGCAACAATGCCAGACACGAGTGTACATTTACTGGGGCGCTGAGATTTCCCTCCCATTTCGTGGAAAAGGGAGATCAGGTGCGACCCCTTAAAGTAATGCCATTCCTCTCTGCTGTTTCTTGCCTACCCCGTGTAGACCACTACAGTTACACCCGGACCGGTTCAGTCCAGGGAACCACCTGCCTCCCCGGGCGGCCACGGAAGGTAAAGCGAGAGCGCCGGAGACACCCCCGCCAGCGCCCATCGCCTCAGCCCACAGCCGCTCGTCCCGGGGCCTACTCCGCGCATGCTTCCCTCAGTGTCCGTCCATCCGTCCCGCCCACCCGCGGGGCCTGCCGGCGCGGCCCCCACCGCACCTTCATGGGGTCGGCGAGGTAGAGCTTCTCGGCGGCGCGCGTGAACTCCTCCCAGGCCTGGTAGTGCGGCATGGCGGGGCGGAACGCAATGGGCCCGGTGCAGCCCTCAGCTGCCCCCGCCGCCGGCAAGATGGCGCCCACTGCGGGCGCGGCGTCACTACAAACCGACTCCTCCCATTGGTCGGCGGGGAACTGCCGCCCAATGGCGGAGTGCGTGACGCGGCGATGCCGGCCCTGCCGGCGGAGAGCGACACATAGAGGGGAGGCTGCAGCAAGGCGCCATTGGCACAGCGGCCCCGTCAGGAGCGGAGGTGTCGCAGCAGCCTCGCCTCGCCCCAAGCGGAGGTGAAGGAGCGGCATGTGGGTCACGGGTTCGAGTCCCATTGCCGGCCGGCCTGGGGTCGGACGCCCTGTGTGGGCGACACTGGGGCTCCGCCATGCTGGAACGGGTCGTCCCGTCGTTAGTCGCCGATGTGGGGCTCAAGGAGAGGGGTTGGGGTGCGGCTGGCCGGCCTTGGGGCATGGGTAGGTCTAGCTCAGTCCGGGCTGGCCTTGCCAGGAAGGCCTGACAGGAGGTGAGGCCCACACGGGGCCTGAAGCCAGCCCTGAGCAGTGGGGACCTTGAGAGGGAGATTGTCTCAGCTGGCTTTGACAGCTTAATCTTGTCTGGGTTTTCCCAGGCACGAAAGGTCTTTGTTTAGCTGAAGATTCTGTGTTGGGCAGAAAGGATGAGGTGTCCCAGCTCATTGCAGGGGCTTGGAACTAGCTTTTTTTATAATCTCATTTTTTAAAGCAACTTGTGATTTTTATTCCCTAATTGCACAAAGGTTGTAGCAAGCCACAGTGCTGTAAGGTGTGACCATGTTACAGAGTTTGTGTGACTGCTGCAATTACAATAAACACGTAGAAATCGCAGACCTCTATTTCAGAAATGGAAGACCCAGAAGCTCCTAATAATAACTCATAACTTCAAGGTAGTTTTGCTGAACTGAGCAAACCTCAACAGTGTGGCCAAACAAACTGGAAAGTTTAGGGCAGATCTGCATTGAAGGGACAAATTATGCAGGCCATTCCAGTCTCCACTAGCTACATGGGGAAATAACTAGCTGTAGTTTTTCTGACCACAAAAGGCACAAGAGGTGCAAGGGAGAATGAAGAAACATGACATAGAAATAAAAGGGTGGTTTGGGAGGTAAGGGGAGAAAAACTAGAATGAATTTCCCTGAGTCAGTAAAGCAGAAAATAATTGTTACTGTGGGGATCAACTCTTTCAGTCTGCAGTGAGTAAATTGCCAAACTTTAATAAATTGCGACTGGTGGGTGTTATGTGGTCTAAACAATTCTGTTAAAGGGCTTTGCACCAATGAGTGGAGGCTATGAATAGTACAAAGGCTTAAGACTTTTATTTTTTTCCTTTCCAGAACGGCTCACAGAGTTCAGATGCTGCTGTGCCTAGGAACTGAGCTTCAGAAATGTAAGAGCTGTTTTTCATAGAGGCTGATAATCAACAGTTCTGATTAAACATGATAAATATATTGACAGATTCTACAACAGTTATCCCAAACACAGAACCTAACCTAGAGGGAGTGCTACTCAGCTTTGGTTTTGCATAGCCATTTATAACAGCAGAGTAGGAATTGCTTTTGGTAGTGTTTTTTTACAGGCAGATAGGGGATGTGAATACATGCAAATGAAAGATTTGGGCAGCAGAAAACCTGTAAAATGCTTAACATTTCACAATTGCTCACCAAATTTGTAGCCCAGTTTTCAAGAGAAACATGAATGTTTTCTTTCTGATGGAGCACCAGTTTTGGGCTGTCCAGTCTGAAGCACCTCAGGGTTGCTTTTCAGATAATTTAAATTTTGACTCAAATGATCAGAATCATTTACGTGTTTATTGACACAAGAGCTGTCTAAGAAGCTTGCCAGTGGCCAGTCATTAGCCCTGTACTTCACAGTTTCTGCAGTTGAGCTAATGCAACAGAGCAAAATCAGAAAACAAACCTATTTTGGTATTTCTTTTTCCTTAATCTGGATGATTTCTGTGATCCAGTTCAGGATGTAGTTTTTTAAACTATTATTTATATCCAGCTTTGGAGATGACAAGCTGCCAGGGCAAAGAACTGAGAGAGATTTCATAACTGGCCTTACCTCTGAAGAAAATATTATGTGTCACTATGACTGTTATATACAACCTGACACACAGTTTCTGGCTACAGATCTTACAGATTTCATCTTCCCTGCCACTGCTACCACCACCATCATCTGTGGCCCCATGGATGTGCTGCCACAGCTGTTTGTAGCTGTGCTGGGGATCAAACCAATGCTTGGATTAAATGCAGCACCATTTTTAGTAACCCGTTTTTTTAAACAGAGATCGTTTCATTTTTCCAGGTTATTGTGTGAGCTGATGTACTGTTGTGCTGACACAGCTGCTGAAAATGTACTTTTTTTGGTGGCAAGAGGATATGGGAATTCCTACTGTTTTTGCTGGCTTGCCACCAGAAAGTGGGGCTGTATGTGAAACCAGCTCCCCAGCTCCCCTGAAAGCAAGGCCAGTTACTGAAGTCTTGGCAATTATAAAGAGAGACTATTTCTGAGCCTCAGGGAACGTCTGATACCTATAGTTAGAGTGCTACTTCACTGTGTTGTTCTTCTCTTGCTTGGAGAACAGAACATTTTCTTGACATGTCTGAAAAGTAGCTTAGTCTGCTGCAGTTACTCAGCTCTAAGTTGTACTTGATGTATGTCCAAAACTGTATTTTTCAAGTGAGTTCCAGTGAATGCAGTAATAGTAGAAATCTTTCAATGGGCTTTTTGTTTAGTGACATAAAATGAGCAGTTGTTTATCACTGTGTAGAGTGCTTGGTATCCAGCCAATAATAATTTAGTAGTTGGTAAGAATTCTGCTAAAACATACATACTTATCTTGCATTCTTTTCTGGAGCTCCTGCTTTCTTCCATGCAAGAAATCATTCCAGCGGTCTTAATGGCCATTCCATCACTTGTAAGTGAAATCTGGAATACTATAAAGCCTCATTTACCTTTTCCTCAGTCTCTTGTAGATCCTTGCTGTATTCCCCAGACCACCTTAGATAATGTCATTTTTAGCTTGAATTTAAGGTCACAAAAAGCTATGAAGCAATAATGTAAGTACTTGTACTCGTGTGGTTAAGAGTTTTCATACATGTTTTCCTCAGGCCTTTTCCCCTCATCTAACCTGTATATACATGATTAATGGTCTCTCTCTTTGATCAAGCTTCTACATGCATTGCCACTGCAAGTTCTGCTTTGTATAGTTCAGGCATCTGGATTCCTCCTGGTAATTTATTCATTTTTTTTAATCTGGTGTCTTCCTTTGCATAAATGACAAACTGGAAGAAAACAGTAGAAAAGACCTTGTGTTCTGTCTTAAAATACCATCCACAGAGACCTGGAGTACTTGCAACTGCTACAAAGTTCGTGCAAGTTGCAGCTGCCCAACATCACTCAAGGTTAGATAATTTGGTTTCCTGAATGCTTTTATTTAATGTGAAGCAGGTGCCATATTCCTATTTGCAAGTGTATTTTTCTTTCCTGGATAAGGAACTCAGATAAGTGTATTAAATTCCTTGAAACAGTTATCTGTCACCATGATTACTGGTAGGTAAAACAAGCTAGTCTTCCCAGGTAAAAGCAGCTTTATAGAAACTGCATTATCATGCTGAAGTATGGATTTGATGGGAGACAATAGGGCAAACTCTATCTCAGTTATACTGCCATAAATCCAGAGACATTAAATTTATTTCAGTGGAATTCTTTTTTCATCTGTAACAGTTTAATTAAGAGGAGACTTTGGTGCTGAGATGATAATCCTCTTCTTGGACCAGGAGCAACAAAAAGTCAGCGCAGTTATACTGGCTTAAAAGAGTGTTAATGAGGAGTTCGTTACAAAGCAATTATTGCTGCCAAGGAGTGCTTAATGCTTAAAGAAGGAGATACAGCCACTTCTTTCAAAATAGTTTCAACCTATCATAAAGTAAGGAAAAGGCATGGGCATGGTGATTACACATTCCATTCTTGTGTGTGTACAGTCTGAAACGACTTGAGATTTGTACTGCTGCAAACTTCAGCCATGCAGTTTTTCTGTTTGGTGGTTTTTTGGTTTGGGGTTTTTTTCCCCTTGTTTTGGAAGGGCCTTTATGTGCATAGGGATGCAGACAGATGAGTACAGCAAGATCCAAGGTCTGTGGCATCTCACTGGCTTCTGAATCTCAGTTCCCATGAGTCAGAAGCAGTTACTGCTCCTTGATGGGTTACAACATGCCAAACCAAGCCCCACAGGTTTTTTCTCCACAGCTCCTGAAGGAGCACAAAATGTCCTGCTCCTTTCTATGGGTTTTATGTTTTAAACAGTTTGGCTAATGGTTTTGCCACGCTGAGCCATATATAGTTAATTGCATCAATGCTAATTTTTCTATTTCTTTTGCACACAAGCATCTTATTGAGTGATTCAGACTTGTACTGTTCTAACAGGATAATTAAATATCAGTGTTGCCTGGACATTAAAATACAGTTTATGACAATTAGGACTGTTTGTGGACAGCAGGATTGTGTGGACCTTTCCTGGTGCCTGTCTCAGCCAAGTCACAACTTCAGTCAGGATGAGACCTGGGTACCTATTACTGTCCCTGTTCCTTTTGCCTAGTGTCCTTGTTCCTGTGAAAGAAAACATTCAGGTCCCTGATTGGGGCCACTGGGGAGCTTGCAGCCTTGTGCACACCATCATCTACACCTCCCATGGTAACAACTTGGTAGCAACCTGCTCTAGTGAGAGGTGTCCTTTATAATATCAACCATTCCATGATTGTATGATTTTAGTCATAACCCTCCTCAAGGCAGCATGGTTTCATAGTTGGCTTTAACCATTAGAAGTAACCCTTGTAATTTGATATGGTCATATCTATCTTAGTGTCAGGGAGGTTATACATGTGCATGTCAGTAGCCATGACACTAGCAAGGCAGCTGTCCCTACATCGGCCCATGTTGTCACCCTGTGTGAACAGAAACTGCTCTTTCATTTTTGGATGCTGTTCTGACTGTTCTTAAGCTATTTGCTCTTGATAGCAAGAAAGATGCATCTCTTCCTGTTGAGTGGTCAGTCCCTTCAGCATAACATTCAAATTAATGTGCTGTCATGCAAGAGACATGTTAGAGAGCAGACTCTGTACTGTCACAACAGTGACTATTGAGCTGTGAGAGTGAAATAGCAGTCCTCATGATGCCCTTCTGGGATCAGAAGAACACATCTGGTAGCCAGCTCATGAACTGGCATTGCGGAGCACTCTGGAAGCAAACAGACACTCTGAGCATTAACTGCTCATGGATTTCATATCACCATTACATGAAGTTTCTGAGTGCGCTTGAGGTGCGGTTAGATCATCTGCTGGCACACATTCAAATCACATTGATTTCTTACATCAATCTTTAAATAGAAAAGCTTTTTATTTGATAGGCATGACTTAAGGCTAGTTTACCTGTGCTAGTCATGCTGCCATGGCTGATGTAATGGAAGAGTACAAACCACCTGAACAGGCAAGTGAGATCAGATGCTTAAAGCAACATCTTCACACGTTCTCTGGAGCAGTAGAACTACTTCTGCAGTAGAACTTTTAACTAAGTTGACTGCTAATTCTAAACTACGTGTCTCAGCCCAGATCAGGTAGAAATTACCTCCTTCTTAGTTCAGCCTGCAGGAAGTAAGCCATGAATGAAAGCTTGAACCTTCCTGGCAGGTGAACCCTACCAACAACTACAACTCTGTGAAATCAAACAGTAACATGCTTCACCTTCCCACTGTGCACTTGTGAGAGCATCAATGTGCAGCTCGTGGGAAATAATCACACTTGGTACTTGCAAAGTAAATTCATGCCTGTCCCTAACGTTGTGCAGCCTCATTAAAACAGACTCTTGATTTATCTGTGCCAGTTCCAGCCAGGTAGTCCCAGCTACTTGTCATTGCCTTTTGCCTGGAATTAATGCCCTCTCATGATGTGTTTGCAGAGATGCTCGTGTGAGTGCCCCTTAACCCACTTCAATCAAACTGAGTTAGCAAAAATCTCCTACTTAATCCATTTAAGCTAAGTCTGGCTCAGGTTGACCAAAGTAGGTTAGGGGGTGTCCACATGAGCCACTCTGCAGGCAGATCTGAAGAGGTGGTAATTTCCACTAGAGGTAGTAGGACAGGCTGAGTAACGGGAGTGGATCTGAATCAGCAACGTCTCCCATCCTCTCAGCTGCAGGCAGAAGAGGATGTCAGCCACTGCCCCACACTGTGCACACACAGGCGTGTTGGGCAGCTCAGCTGGCAGACAGAACTTGGGAAGCCCCAGTGGTGCAGCTGGTTTCCCATATACCCCTTCCTGTAGCTACAACAGTAGAAAAACTTCATGCAGAGCAGCTGTTGGTGAGAATGCCCAGCACACTAAAGCCTCTGCAGGCTGCTTACCTCTCCTGTTTGAGTGTTTGTCCTCTGTCAAGAGTTGGTGCAGGTAGAGATCCAAATTATGGTCAAACAGTGTTGAAGTAGATTCTTGGCATTCGCATTGCCAATTTTGTGAAACAGCTGCAAACACATGTGTTCCCTTGATGGCTACAGCATGGCAGCTTTCTATAGAAGATGTCTGATACAGAGCTTGTGTAGCTTTTGGGCTCACAATCCTACATAAAGCATATGTGAGATTTGGCATCTGTGCTGGGGAGTGCTTCCTCACTTCCAACATGGTGCTGCTGTTACGGTCCTTGTGACAGAAGTTGCAAGTATTTACTTGGTTGGCTTGCTGTTGCAGGGAAATTTTAAGTGCAGGTCTATAAATTTAGCCTTTTCAAAAGATTTGGAGTACATTAAAAATCTGAAAGTAGGTCCTAGGTAGTGAGTAGGAGTGGGGGCAGGGAGAATATCTGTGTGAATTACATGCCAGGGCTGTGGCTTTATGTTGAAGGGATAACTGCTAACAAGATTTGAAATGTCATCTAACCATTGTGCTCTTCCTGAGGTGTTTTTCTCTCCCATTAGCAACTTTTACTGATCTCATTATTTTTTCTGATGTGCATGAAAGAAGTCAAAGGTTGAAGATCCTACTACTTCAGGAGTAATTGATAAAGTTCCCCCTTTTTTCAGATGAAAGAGAAGTTCAGAGGTCACACAGATAACAGAAACACCTATGCAAGGGATGTGAATGAAAGAGGAAATACTCACTGCTCTCATTGTTTCAGAGCCTGGAGAAAGATGAGGGGCCTTCTCGAAATTCCCAGCTTGATACTGACCCTCCTTCCCTGTCTCTCTGCCTCTTAGACACTCCTGGCTGGGAGAGAAAGGAGCTGCATGGTTTCTGAAGAATCTCTGTACCAGATCTCTATTTATAAGGATTCAACCAATCTGTATCCCCCTTATGCAGCACAAAGAGATGAGGCAGGGCAGTGCTTCTGCTCATACTGCTCATACATATTTAAAATGCTTTTTTTCTCCTTACAGTTGTTTTCACTTTCATTTTAAAACAGAGTAAATCTGGCTGCCCTAAAACTAGCTCCTTTTCTATATAGTTTACTCTTGTTGATTTAAAAGCAAGAATCATGAGAAAGATTTGCCAGCGTAGCATTTGCTGTGCAAAATTTACATGCAGCTGAACTAAATTCCCAACAGAAGTGAAAGGATTTTGAGGCTTCCAGATCTTAGCAGACTACTGGTTTCTTGCAGACAGAAATCCGTGTGATATGTTCCTCTCCAGAGATCTCTCCCAGCCAACTAGCACTATATTATCCTCCTTCTACCCCATTGAGACATATTATCAGCTTTTGGGAGGAGATCCTTCTGGATCTAGAAAGTTAATTAGCTTTGCTTGTGAATTGTCCGCCACCAAAGTGACTGATTACTTTTTGGAGGGAAAGAAAACTTGTCTCTAGAGCTGAAACCAGCAAAACAATGCAAATTCTTGTAAATCCTGATGCTTATTTCTCTTCTGCGGGGCAACAATCTTCTGCATATGCAGGGAAAATTTTCCAGTAGTTCTATTTCAGTTTCTGGAGTTGCAGGTTGAATAATAAATGTAGTCCTACGGAGTAAGAATATAATCAGGAGTGTTTGCAGGCTATTTGCAGATCCAGTACTGGTAATTTCAAGTAAGATAGTCTTGCCCTGCCTGACTCCAGCCCGATCAGTTTCAACAGAAGCTGAAAATATGCTAACACTGATAGGATGGGGTTTTTTTGGTAAGGAAACCATGATTTAATCCAGGGCCAGAGCAGTGGTCTGCTGTTTAGACATGTAAGGTAACTAACATGTCTAAATGTTAAGGTAATGCAGGCCACTTAGAGATGAGGTGAATATGTATCTTGCGTTTACACAGAAACTTCCTCACTTCTCAGTGGCAATGCTAACTTCAGCATGTGGATGTATTTCTCCTTAGGAGCAGGATCAGTTTGATGCCACATAAATCTTACTAGATACTCTGTTCATTCCTCAGAGAAGTATCATGAGGGTTAATTATTTCTCTGCTCTGACTCAGGCAGGGGTTTTGTGCCAGAGGATTCTGGCAGTAAGTGTAATCCTAGTGATACCCTCAGTGAGGAAACCGTTGTTAACGATGTTGATGAGGAAGCGCTAATGGAAGCTGAACCGGAGCTTGATACAGAAATTGAGACACCTAAGGCAAACAAAGGAAAGAGGTTGGAAACCTGGCAGTTTTCAGCCTTCTATAGTCAATCTTACAAAAAATAACTCTTTGTCTCTTCCCCCTTTGCCCCCCATCCAAACACAGGCTGCCAAATAGCTCTCCTAAGGCTGAGCTGTGCGAGAGGGAGAGAGGAGATGTGCTGCTGAAGTGGTGGTGCCGATTGTCATCAACATTCCCCTGGGAAGATGTGCAGCAAGAAGCAGGTTTCAAATAGAGTGTCTCTTCAGTAAAACCAGACTGCCAGATGGGGGCTGAGGCCCTCGCTCTGCCCAGACTCCAGCAAGGCATCGCTCCAAAGCCAGTTGGCACAGTGAATTATAAATACATTGGCTGTGTTACTCTATTTAGGACCGGTGCTCTGGAGTTAGATGTTGCATGGATAAAACATATTTTCCACACCGTTTTTCTCTATCAGTATTTTATAAATTCATTATGAGAGACCAGTGATACCTACCTGCTGTGTAACCATGCGGTGAGGGGCAGAAGGGCTCCCTGCAACCGCACACAGAGCTGAGAACAATTTAGCCCTTAAAAGTTTTACCTTGTCCCAAAGAGATTATTTTTTCTCCTAGTCTCATGTGGTTTCCAAGGCCCAGTTTGAACACATACAATGACATATGATAGATATTTTCCATTGGTTGTTCAGCAGGAAGCATTCACTGCTTTAAGACAGAACTGAAAGGGATTCTGTTCTGCACTCCAGAAGAGAAGCAAGTGAGATTATCTTGGGTCACATCTTTCTTCTGTTAGTCAAATGGTAAAACCAGACATCTGAATTGTTTCAGTCACAGTGACCTTACCCTGTGCTTCCTGACAGATCTCACAGCTTTCAGTTGTCCCTAGTTTATATGCAGGATTCTTCACTCCCCCTGGCAATCTGCATTCTTTCTTGAGCTTTTTGCTGGTATCTTGGGCCCTAGGGAGATCACAGCCTGGTTTCTATGTGGCTTCGTGGCTGACCACTCTAGTGATTCACTGCCTTAGTCTGGATCCTTCCACTGGCCAGGCCTAAAGAAATTTGTGGTCTTTTCCAGTGTTTCCTGATGCTATTCAATCTATAGTGTTCTTTAAACTTGCATTCTTCCTGGATGCCTCCAGAAGCAGAACAGCAGGCTCCAACACTTCCTGACACTGTGGCCCTTTATAGCAACCAGCAGTTTACACATTTATCATTCAGCTCACAATCTGCTTCACTGTTTCTGGCATCTTACCGTTGCTCTGTCATTCCCTAGCATGCTATAGCCTTCTTCAGGCTCAGCAGCTGGTCCAAGAAGGCTCTTAAGGCTGGGGAGGCTTTTGCTGAAAACATTTTTCAGTGTCTCCCTCATGCTTCCTAGCAGTGATTATTTTTTCTTGTCTATTTTGTGATGTAATATGGTTTTCCTTGGCATATTTCTAACTGGTTCTTCCTTTACCAGGAAGGTGCCTGATCTCCAGCAGCATGTGTTATTCCCCATAAAACCTGGACACCCTGTGACTTTATTATTTCAAACATCCTTGTAGCTATACCCAGCAGTTACAGCCTGTCTTGATGTGATTGCATTCCCCTGTGTTTGCTGTCTTTTGTGTCACCAGCATTTCTCATCCTTCTCTTGTTTTGGTCATCATCCTGATGCTTGTATCTCATAGCTTTGTGAGACTTTCTTAGGTAGCTCCAGCATGTTGTTGTCTCCTCTGGTGTTCTGTATCTCCCTGAGACCTACCTTGACATATGTACCTTATACAGCTTCACTTACATCCCACAGCACTACACAGTCTGTTCCTACATCCTCAGCAACTTCATGGTATTCTGACGTCCCTTGACTGTTATCTGGCTCTGTTTGATCTTCCCTAGCTGAATGTCAGCACTCTCTTAATATCCCTCTCTGTATCCTCAGTGATCTTCACAGGCACCTTTGGCTCACTAATGGTTATTTCTACATTCATTTTTAAGTTTGCCCATCTACAAATGTTCACAATCATGCAGCCAAAAAGGACATCCTCGTAAAGTAGCAGTTCAAGCATTCACTTCATTTTTTCTGACAACATTTTTGAAAACAAAATACTTTGTTGTCTTAATGAATTTTGAGAACAGGAAATTATTACAGCATTTTCAGAAATGTATATGAGCAGTTTGAGGCTCTTTACTAAGTGACTAAACTAAGGTAGGGATTATGCCGTGGTGGACTCATCCCATGTGTCCCTGTGGACAGTGAGACAGGCAATGTTCTCAAAAATTTTATTTATTACAGCAATGCTTTTGCTTGTCTTTAATAAGATGCCTATGACTGTTTGATGCAATTTCACCTAGTAATATTTGTCAAGTACTTGGAGGATGTATTGAAGTAGTTTTGAATATTTGAGGATGGATACTATGGAAATTTGTACTGTTGCTGTTCTTACATTAGACATCTTTACCTATAATGATTAATATGAAACCCCTGAATTGGATATGATAAAACAATCTTTACTTGTCTGCTAGCTGGTTTCAAAACCTTTTTGAGATTAGATATTTTCAAACAGAACAGAAATGAAGTTCATGAAGCTGTAAAATTGACTTCACTTGAATATCACCTCTTCTGAAAATTTGTAAGCCTGAAATACAAGTTACAGTTCTTACTAGCTATTCATGTCACAGCATCCTCCCCACCCTGCTAATTTCTGCTGGTATGACATAAGCAAGCTACATCTATTCTGCATCGAAGTAATTGTAGAGCAGTTATTTCTTTTTCAAAAAAATTCCAATTCTCCAACATGTTTGTATGTTTTGACTCTGGCTTTGTCCCCAGTGCTTGGTTTGATTCCTGCCTGGATGCAGCCCTATGTAATATGCTCTATGCAGCCCTACTTTAGCAGGGATTTGGACTAGAGGTCCCTTCCAACTCCAACAATTCTGTGATTGCACTATGAATCCTAAAAGTAGTTTGCGCCTGTCATTTTCTCATGCAAACATGCAACCCGTTCCTGGTTTCCACTTACAAAGATGTCAAAAATATCCACGTGATATAAATTAAACAATGGCACATTACAGTTTTATTTGGTTCTGTAGTCAGCCGTGCTTTTAGTTACACCCAGCAGCAGACACAACGTTTGACTGTGCAAGGGCTACATGCTTATGTGCTTACTTTATTTTCTTTACTGCTGAAGTTCTAAAGCAGTCAACAGCACTTTAAGTACAGATTTATAACTGCTTATGTACCACTGAACTGCAGGGGAGAAAGGATAAAAATGTTACCAAGTACAGTGGGCTCCATTTCTTTTTTCATGAAAGGACTGTTTAGCAGAAGGGGAAGAAGCTGAACTTGCTGCCAGCTATTTTTGCAGTAGCCAAGTCCTGTCATTAAAACTGCTTAGGGGCTGTGTTACCTTAGCTTTGCAGAAGGGTAAAGTTAGCTTAAACTTCCAGATGTACACTTCCACAGACCCTTGGACCTTTATTTTCCCTATCTTTGTTCCCCTCCCTGCAGCACCTTTTGGGACAAGTTCAGAAGCCATCTTAGCCAGGTAGACATCATCACGTGAAGTCTATGATGGTTGTAACTGCTCTGGAGAACCTAATTCAGCAATTGATCCAAATTCAGTCATGGCCCAACTGAGTATAAATTTCTATTTTTAAAACACGAAAGCTAAGGCAGACCTGGCAGCTTTTAAAACCTGGAAGATTTGAGGGGAAGGCAGACCTGACAAATATGGAATGTAACCTTTATTACCCTTGCGTCAGAGATACCTTTATTGCATTGTTTTCCCTTAGTAGGAT
This sequence comes from Phoeniculus purpureus, assembly GCA_028565055.1. Taxonomy (NCBI): domain Eukaryota; kingdom Metazoa; phylum Chordata; class Aves; order Bucerotiformes; family Phoeniculidae; genus Phoeniculus; species Phoeniculus purpureus. Next base: position 13,079,338 of record JAOXOE010000256.1, read on the forward strand.
TTCCCCTGTGTGAAGGATTCTCCATGTAGGTGCAGAGTGGGCACAGCTGCCTTCTTTCCAGATAGGCTGTTATCATGGTGGCTGGAGAATAACCACAGAATAACAGGCTTGAGTGGACCTCCAGAGGTAATTTGGTCCAAACTCCACTCCAAGCAGGGCCAATTAGATGAAGCTGCTCTCTGATAATCCTTCTCTGATAGATGGCCCATGGTGAAAATAAAGTCTTTATGTTTAGATTAGAAAAGCATTTTTTAAACTTCTTGTGAGCATAGACCTCTCCTGAATCATTTGTCTTGCTGAGGTTTTCATGAGTACAGCACTTCTGCCCAGTCTAGGGAACAGCTAACTTCCACTGAGAGAAACAGCTCAAATCCCTCCAAGGTGAAACAGTGAGAATTGATTGTAATTTACTCCTGTGAAGTGTGAATATCCATTTCTTTGCCTTGGAAGAACTGCACTGCAGTGAGCAGTTAGTTGAGATTGCATAAGTACTTGCCACCAGTCCCCATGCCCGTATCCTGCAGGAAATGAGCAGCATCTAGTAAGTTGATTAATTGCTATTCTCTCTTGGTTTTTGCTTTATTTTTTTTTCTTTCTGTAATTTACTGAAATGTTTGATTCAAACTTCTCAGTTAAAATGGACAATTTTTTCTCTCTCTTAAGTGTTTCAGACTCCTTGTGATTCCGTTTGAATCCTTTTTCATTAGAAAGGATACTCTGAGGTGTCCTGACCTAGTATTGGGTAAGTCCCAGGTTCAAAGAATGCTGGTTAACAAGCAGATGTAACACAGACATTGCAAAATTAAGTTTTCTGTTGCTGTTTTTTTCTTTGATGCAGCAACATTACCTCTAGCAATGCTTGTTCTCTTTAGCCTCTCTATTGATATTTCTCCCAATAAGTAAGAGATCTGTTTTTTAGTGTCTTCTGACAACTGGCCTGAGTGACATAAGCCACTGAACAGATATTGAACAAACCTAGGCTAGATTCAGAGTGTTAACTTAGAGGGAGAAGACTCCACATTGAAATAGCAACAACAGGTTAATCTGGACCACATTTTTGTCCTTCAGCTCCTACATTGTGTGACAACTATCCACTTAAAATACTGTTAAAATGAGAAAGAAAGGGAGCTGTGACAGTCTTTTCAGTCCCTCCTTGGAAGGTTTTGGTTGATCCCTAAAACGTAATGTACAGCCTCTCCGAAGTACATATCCCATTAGCTCTCAGTATCCACAGTGTTATAAAGCAGTTCAGAAAAGAAAGGGAACTACTTCTCCAAATGCAGCTAGAGAGAAGTTTGAGAAAGCCCTGGATATAATTACCTGAGCTGGAGTCCAGCCAAGAGAATGCTGAGCTAAGGAACAGTAAAGTCCTCACTCTGCACAAGGGATCCAGACGAATTTTTTAAAAACTGCAATAACAGAAGTGGGATTTGAGCATCTGGGAAGACGTTTGGAAGTGTGAATGAGTACAAACTAAGTTCTCTAGGGAGTCTGATAGGAAACAAAAGGAGCAAAATCAAGAACAGAGGAGTAGAGTGGCAATAAATGTGGCACTGTCTGTCATCAGTGCTACCTGGTAAAACTATATCTTGTACATGATCTAAGAGCTCTAACTTCTCTGATTTCATATAGCCCTCTAGCCAAGCCAAAATACATGAACAAGGATGAAAATAAGACAAGTTATCTTCACTGTGTTCTTAAATAGTGATGAATAAGGACTGAGTCAGACCTGATAAACATGGTAAATCTTTAACATTACGCTGGGTTAATTAGCTATCATTAGAGGAAAGCTTGTGCAGGAAGAAGAATTCCACTCTATTAGGCTGCTTCTCAACTAAGAAGATGTGGTCTCAGCCTGGAAGGATTTTACCTTTAATCATAAATTCCTTGAAAGGCAGTTATTCCCATACTTGACTACTGTTTCTTGCCAGCACTGGTATCAAACAAGCATTTAGATTTTCCTTCACCCATACTCTTACAAAGTCTTCACAGCTCCAGAATCCGCAAACCCATACACCCAATGGAAGGGTGATGAGAGGTCTGCTATCGTTTGCCCTTCATTTTAAGGTCCTATTCTGTTTTGCTTTGTACTTTCTGGAACTAAAAGCCTACTCAGGCAGCTACCATTGATCAAACCATGCACAACGCTTTATGGCGCTTTTGAACTGTTGTGATTCAGGCCACTCTAAGTGGTTTACAAGGTTGTCAGAAAGGAATGGTTTAAAAAGGAATGCAAATGAAGAAAAGCTGACGGATGAGAACAGGGAAGGTGATCCAGAAGGTGATGTTAAAACCAGAAAAAATTAAAAAAATAAGGAGAGGCTGAAGGAAAGGTGGAACATGAGGAAATTCAAGTGGAGTAGAGTCCAAGGCTTGCAACTCTGCATTTTTCCCACTGGCAGGTTTTTTCTTGCTGTCCCTTAGCTCTTTTTTCACATTCCTTTTCCCTCAGCTCATTTATTTTATGCCAAGAGGCTTATTTGTCTTTCCTGGCTTATTTGTAGTGCATCTGGATTTAGGCATTCTGATAAATCAGTTCCTCTGAAGGCTGTGATCTAAAATTGAACGTTGGAGATGGATTCTGAGCTAATTTAAACTGATACACATGATGAAGTGAAGTTTAGCCATGTAAAATTCCACTGCTTGAGCAAATGCATAAACAAAGAACATTATTCCTCTTCAGTGTGTCAGAAAAAAATAAATCGTCTGTTCCTTACAAAGATATTTTTTACAATTTGAAACACGTACCTGTAAATGTCTGTATCTTGCAGTTTTGAAAATCTAAGCATGGAAATGTATTATGTTAACACATATCACACAAGGATATGCAAGGGATTTTCTTCTACTGAGCCCATCATTTTTGAGAAGTGTTAGACCTTTCATTAGATTTATCTACATGAATGTATTGGTTTAATTGTATTTGTTTCTATACTATGATGTGTGTTTACTCTGCTTTAGCAGACAAATGTAAAGCAGCAGTCAGCACCCTCTAGGATTTGGTATTTTGTTCATGTTTTTTGGTTTTGTGTTACTGCTAAACGCCACAGAGTAAGAACACCATAGAACTGACTCATCTTGGTCACTGTTCTTACATGACTGTCTTGGAACCACAAAAATATGTTTTAGAAACAGCTTTGCTTCTGATCTCAGAGACAGCACTGATGGGAATTAGTTAGATGTTGCTGCTTTAAAAAAAAAAAAGGCAGATAATTAGAATCTAAATTTTAATCATGCTGCCTTTGAAGGCGAAACAAAATCAGTTACAATGTGAAATCACATCCCTTGCCACTCTTCGCTTTGGTCAGAGGAAATTCCATTTTCTAACACCAAGAGCCATATTGAGAGATGAGCACTGGTGAATTTTCCTACAGCAGCTGCAGAAGTCACTGCCTTGGGTTTCCCACTGTTCTGCTTTGATTTGGGTTGTCTACTTACATTCACCTCGACTGGATTTTAAACTGGATTTGCACCAATTCCCCCATGGAGATGGAAGCACAGGCTTCCTGATACATGCTTGGCTGTCAGGTGGAAACCTCCATTAGAGGATGGGTCAGCTGAGGGTGTCAGCTCTTGATGCTACATGAAAAATACTGATCTGTCAGGGTTGGGGAAGGTATCAGCTTACTCATGTATAACAATTGTGCAGCAACAGCAAGTTGGGCAAGAAACATACTAGGAACTCGAATGACAAAATAAACAAAACCGCACATATACAGATATAAGAGAAGGGCAAAATACAATAAGGTCCAAAGAAGTATTCACATGGTGAGTAAAATGATAGTTTATTGGAGAGCTACAGCTCAGTATCTTCTTTTCCTAATAAATAGTTTTCTATCATTTTAAGCTACAGTATGTGTACCACACCAGTGGTACTTAGGTCTTTTGTTGACTCTGAAGAAAGGAGATTTACACTCAGAATACAAGTACGTGGACACTATGACCTCTACTGGATCTACCACCTGTTATTAGAGTAAAAAGCTATTATCATCTTTAAACATTTGAAGTTAACTTCCATTGGATCTGAGCAGGCCTAGGCAGGGAAAATATGGGTGGATAAGAAAGGTGATAGAGCAGAGCTGAGGAGAAAAGAAGGCAGACTATCATTTTCATTATAATCTCTCCAGTTATCCCTGGATCTCATACTGATATCACCAGCCATTTTGGTCGTAGATTAAAATTGTGTTATAACAAAAATTTAATCACTACTTATTCTCCTGTTCTCTATCACACTAGGAAAATCTCTCCTTTAGGCTATTGCTGCTCCTGCCTCTGAGTTCTAAAGTTCCTTCTTTTGCTCTGTAGGTTGTCTTCTGCTTATCCCTCATCACCCCTGCCCATCTTTCTTCCAGTCATTTCCAGATCTTGCCTCCTTGGGGGGGCTTCATTCTCTCCCCGTTCACTGTTCCAGCATCCAAAATACTCAGCTGTGGGCAGGCTAATGACTGACTGTGATGTGCCATTGCTGGCCCTTTCAGCCAGGAGACTACACCTCCTGATATCATCCTTTCAGGATGTCAGCAAACTCCAGCAAATGTTACAAGACTGATATCATAGTTGGAAGGCTGCCCAGAATCAGTTTTTATTTTAAAAAACCCAAGTTTTAACTCCATGACTATAGAAGTGGTCTCAAGATGTAATACAGGTTCAAATAATTACAAAGATAATGCAAGATCCAGGCTCATGCTTCATTTCTTGTGACAGAAGATGGAAGCGAAAATGAAGAGGAAAACCAAAAGTGATTTACTTGTGGGAAAGAAGCACAGAAACAGAGCTGGTGGAAAGAAGAACTGGGATGAAGAAATGTAGAATGCTTTAATTTTTATTGAAAAAGTGTGTCATGAACAAACAAACAAGAAATAAAAGCCTAAGAAGTGCAGAAAAAATAAATTAAAAGGGAGAAAGCTACTGAGATGAGCTGGGAGTTGATTTAACTTAATTCAAGCACTGCAGCAAAAAGTTCCCACTATGGAATTGCAGTCCAGATTCTTTTGATTGCAAAGCCATGTGAGAAGAGACTGATTCTCCTCTGTGCTTACACAACACCCACTAACTTAGGGTCTACCACCACGCAAATACTTTTAATGCTAATTATAAAATTTTGAAGTCATTCTTGTGCAGCAGATTACTTGGAGGAACTTCTGTGTGAGGTGGCAGAGAGAAGGACTGTATAAAAATGGAAGTGGTCAAAGCAGATGAGCCATGGTTAAGCTCCAGTTCTTGTATTCTTGTATTTCCTATTTTCTGCGTGCATTGACAAGTTCCCTTCAAACCAGTTTATGCGTATGTATATCTATACACACATATACTCACACACACGTATATAAAAAATAATTTATTTGCTTCTTAAGGAAGGAAAGTTGATATCCTTTCATGTGTTGCCATGTTTAATTTCCTTTGTTTCATTGGAAAGGCTGGAATTCCAGATCCACAGGTGGAAGCTGAGGTCCACAGACAACTCTTACTATGTAGAATTATATCACAGAATCACAGAATCACAGAACATTAGGGATTGGAAGGGACCTGGAAAGATCATCTAGTCCAATCCCCCTGCCACAGCAGGATCCCCTAGACCAGGTTGCACAGAAACATATCCAAGCAGGTTTTAAACATCATCAGAGAAGGAGACTCCACAACTCTCGTGGTCAAGCCCCTTCCAGTGCTCTGTCACCCTCACTGTGAAGAAGTTCATATTGATGTGGTACCTCCTATGTTCCAGCTTACACCCACTGCCCCTTGTCCATTCACTAGACAACATCAACAGAGCCTGGCTCCATCCTCCTGGCACCCACCTTTCCCATATTTATAGACATTAATGAGGTCATCCCTTCAGTCTTGTCTTCTCCAAGCTAAAGAGACCCAGCTCCTTCAGCCTCGCCTCATAAGGGAGGTGTTCTGCTTCCTTCATCGTCTTCATTACACTGTGCTGGACTGTCTCCAGTAGTTCTTGTCCTTCTTGAACTGAGGGTCCCAGAACTGGACACAATACTCCAGATGTGGTCTCACCAAGGCAGAGCAGAGGGGGAGAAGAACCGCTCTCAATCTGCTAACCACCTCCTTCTGATCCACCCCAGGATGCTGTTTGCCCTCTTCGCCACAAGGGCGCGTTGCTGGCTCATGGTCATCCTACTGTCCACCAGGACCCCCAGGTCCCTTTCTCCTACACTGCTCTACAACAGGTCACTCCCCAACCTACACTGGTACCTGGGCTTGTTCTTGCCCAGATGCCAGACTCTACATTTGCTCTTGCTATACTTCATTAAATTCCTCCCTGCCCAGCTCTCCAGCCTGTCCAGGTCCTGCTGAACAGCAGCACAGTCAGCTGGGGTGTCAGCCACTCCTCCCAGCTTTGTGTCATCAGCAAACTTGCTGACAGTGCTCTCTAATCCCTCATCCAAGTCATTAATGAATAGATGGAATAGTCCTGGTCCCAGTACCATCCCTTGGGAGACTCCACTAGACTCTGTCCCATTGACCACTGCACTCTGGCTTCTGTCCTGCAGCCAGTTCACGATCCACCTCACTACCCAATCATCCAGACCACACTGCCTCAGTTTGGCTGTGAGGGTGCTGTGTGAGACTGTCACGCTTAAGTCAAGATAGACCACTGCAGCCAGTTTGGCATTTAAGAGGGCTGGGGAGAGGAGCGGGGAGACCTTCAATCGTTGCAGCCTTCGAGCAGCTTCTTGTGAGGTTACTTTTGACATTTGCTGGTAGAACTGACTTCTTTTTATAAGAACTCTCTGAGCCTAAGTTACAGTGCCTTTTTTGGGTTCCACAGCCTTCTTCCACATGTGGATTTTTGAAACGGCTCCAACCCGACCTCGTTCAGTCTATTCCTTAGAGTAAATGCCCATGATCTATAAAATTATTCTAATTATCTTTAGAGATCCTCAGGGATTGACTGGTCATGAAAAGTGCTTTAAAAATCCCAAAGCATTTTCCAACAATGTCATCTCTGCAGCTCTCCAGTTCATTTTCAGGTTTGGATGTGTCTTTGTAAACAAGTCTTTGAGCTTCCAGTAGAAAGTGAGATGTTTAATGAAGTGGTGCATTTGATTGAGCTTCCTGTGTGGTGTGTCGTTCTAGGAGAGTCTTGCCACATGCAGCAAATATGTGTCTTTATATTCGGACTTATTTGAAGAGCGCTTAAGCCATGTTTTTGTAATTCCTCTTATGTCTTTCACTACTGATTTATTTTATGGTGGTTTAGTATATTTCTGTCCCTGACGTTTCATTGAAGTCTACTTTAAAGATAATTAGACTTTACATCCGTGGAATTTCTAGCTGCTTATGGAATGGCTACCCCAAAGACACTGGGAATTTGTTTTGGTCCGCATGGTTGGTTGACATCTAAAGCAGTGAATCAGAGCTGCAGACTTGTTTGCTTAGATAAAGGGCATTGCTCAGCAAATCTATAAACTGTAGTCAGTAACGAGAGAAAACACTGATTTTTCTCAATTGTTTGCTTTATGGACCAGATCAGGCAATAACAGAGTCACAGAATCATCATGGCTGGAAAGGACCTCCAGGGTCATCGAACTTGGAACTCCAGGGTCATAACTTGGAACTATTTGGCTTGGTATCAACACGGTACCAACTTGTCTCCTGCACTGATAAAAGATCTGAGCTCCCTATTCCAAGGTTTCTGTCACTGCAGCTTTTTTGGTACTTAGGTCAACAGGTCTCAGTATCTCCACTACCTTTGGCTTTGGTCTGTTTTGTGCTGTTTGTGCTATCTGGAAGAGGATTTACGCTGTCTGCTGGTATCTGTTGTTGGGAAGAGGATTTATGCTGTCTGCTGGTATCTGTTGTTGGGAAGAGGATTTACGCTGTCTCCTGGTGGCTGTTACTGGCTTTCTCTGTAGTGCTGACGTGGCATTTAGTGATCAGTGGGGTGAAGCTTTCAGAATGAGTTTCTGTTCTTGGCTGTCACTTAGTGTCTGTAATGCGGGCGAGAGAAAATACTCTCTTCATAGAAGTTCTTTATTTACATAACACCTGTTCCCAAACTCCTTTTAACGTTTTCATGTCGTACAAGATCATATGAATTACAGCAGGAATTTTATTTCTGAGGTGTATAATGCTGTATAAATTATGTGGTTAATATTAATCTTGCCTTAAAACAAGTAATAAAATTAAATGGACAGCTGTTGAAAAGGTAAATCTAAGATGTGCCTTTGATTTTTGGTTGACCTAAGAGACGGCGCTCTCTTAGACTGAAGGTTATGTGTGATTTTGATTGATTTTTGATTTTGATGGATTGATTTTTGATTTTGATGGATTGATTTTTGATTTTGATGGATTGATTTTTGATTTAAGGGCTTTTTCTTGATTGCAGACAACCTATCGCGACGAGTTTGTGTTATTACCAACACGGAGGGAGCTGTGACACGGGCAGGTTTTCTCCTCGGTGAATCTCTGAAAAGCCAAATAAAAGTGAGTACAACACTATAAACTGTGTGGTTAACTCCATGTTTCTGGTTGTCACAGCTTGTAAAAAGTGTTCTAAATAATGTGACTACAGAACCTGAGGCCTCCTGGGTCACTGTTGCCTTTGCTGCAAGAGATTAATAGCAGGTGCAGACGCTACCGAGCAAGAAGCATCAGCTGTCCAGTTACGCTAGAGAGGGAAATCTTGCAGAGCCTCTTTTTGATGGCTCTATTAAATAAATTTTAGCTGATTCTTTCTTTCTTTTAACCCATGTTGGTTTTTTATCTTAATAAAGTCGATTTTTAAATTTAATCTTCCACACTTTCAAAACCTTCCTGCGCAGTGACACCTACCCAAGAACTCCATCAAGTTCACCATCTGGAACATCCTTAGTCAGTCAGTTTATGAACCTTCGGTCGAACATCTACAAACACTAATGTTTACGTATTGAGTGCCTTGTTTTTAAACAATAAATACAAAGAGCTAAGTTTTAAGTGTACTAGTGTGTAGGACTTCTAAATCTGACGCCCTTCAGAAAGAATCTGTTCACACACCTATGAATTCTCAAATGAGGTGCAGACACCTTATGACAGAGAGATCTGACTTTGGGCACCATGATAATTCTTTGAAGCAAGTTAAGCATACTGCACTTCCAGAGAGCTAATTGGAGGATAACTGACCTTAATAAGACACTGATTGGGAATTATTCAGTGGTTGTGCATCATACCTGAAATTTAAACATCCTACAGTCTATGTTTTTACATTTCATATAGTCTTGAATTTCTCATTAACAGGAACTGTAGTGACTTCTAGGATACTTGTCTTCTTCTTAACTTGCTAACCTCACAGATGCGTCCTTAGAGATGAATAAAACAAAATTTATTAGATGGACTTCAGACACTCAGATCACATGATAGTGGGAGAAACAGAGGAAAAAGACTTAAGAGTTCAAGTTTTCGGACATAGGACATAGAGAAATTTATGAGATGAGATTAAAAAACCCTAAATTTTTAAAAAGCAATTAAGGCAACTTAAGTGTCATGTAATATTTTCAGGGGGAAAAAAAGTAGTCCTTCATGTTATCCTGCTGTGGCAGGGGGATTGGATTGGATGATCCTTGGAGGTCCCTTCCCATCCCTAATGACTGGATCTAGGGGATCCTGCTGTGGCAGGGGGACTGGACTGGATGATCTTTGGAGGTCCCTTCCCATCCCTAAT
>JAOXOE010000256.1:13089086-13100780 GCA_028565055.1 Phoeniculus purpureus
TGACAGAGCACTGGAACAGGCTGCCCAGGGGAGTTGTGGAGTCTCCTTCTCTGGAGACGTTTAAAACCTGCCTGGATATGTTCTTGTTTGACTTGGTCTTGATGATCCCACTGTGGCAGGGAGATTGGACTAGATGATCTTTTGAGGTTACTTCCAATCCCTAATGTTCTGCGATACTGTGATTCTGTGATCCCTACATAGTCTGTAGTTAGGTATGTGGGCCAAATCCTAACTTCTTTGTTACAGAAATCTCTGAAACAGACTGTTGCTATTTTATGTCAATTGTCAAAGGGAAGCTCTAACAGTGGATGGAGAAGAGGCTTTACCTATTACTCTCTGTCTCCACAAAATGTGCTTGTTGATAGATGTATTGTTTTTCTCATTGAGAAATAATCCAGGTGCCAAATCAGCCCAAAGGGAAGGCATTGATTATTTCTATTTAAGTCAATTAGAAAGGTACAGATGCCTCTTCTATTTGATAATTTGCTTCCAGAGAAAGATTAGAGAATTAATTAAAATACAAAATCTAATTGAACCACAATCATAGGATTTTGTTTCTAGGAAACAACTTACAACAAAGTACAGATGAATCTAAAGTTGTGCATTTATATCTAAGCATAGAAGATATAATTTCAAGCCACTCCACCAGAAGTTTGAGTCTGAGGTTAGTTTTCAGACTGTGAATCTAATTTAGCTTCAGAATGGAGAGTACAGCTTAAGATTCCCAACACCCAGAGACCTGAGCGGGGGCGTAGGGGGGGAAACATGTGATTTTGGTTTCAGTTAATTTTAGATTTATTTCTGTTTATGAGATCAGTTGTCTATTTCTAAAAATGTTTTAGTTTTGGCAGACTCCTCAACTGAAAGGCTTATTTCGAGACATTTCCCATTGAGTAACTGATGCTGCTGCTGAGAGGTAAAGGAAGACACATACAATGCTGAAGGGAACGTATGGGGGTGTCATGGTAATGACAGGCATGAAACCAAGGACTGCCAAGATCTTTTCTTCCGCCACAGAGGAGCTTAAAAGGCAGCACAGAAAGAGAGCGCAGTACCTAGCATTAGCAGATCTATCCTTCTAATCTTTTAGGTGACCTCTACTAGCCACTTATTCTGAACATAAATTATGATTTGTGTTTCATGTCATCGTATCTTCTAACGCTTGCTTTTTCTTGTGCAAAGATCCCTGGTCAGCTTTGCAGATGATTGATTTTGGTGAGCACAGGGTTTCTTCATTGTTTGTTTCTGTCTTTTATTTCCAGACACCAGAATTCAGCAAAGCATAATCCTGCATGATTTTTGCATTTGGATAAAGCCATAGTACAATGAAACAGTGGCAACAATTCTCTCTTTAGGAGTGAATATTCATAAATCTTGGCATTTTTGATGAATTTGGATGACTGCTGTTCTCAACTAAGCATTCCTTTCTGTCTTTCTCTACTGATGACCAGCAGTGTGCAATTACTCTGTAGTTTCTCTACATTTCTAAAACTGTGATCCAATTTCACATCCTTAATAATAAATTTAACATTAAACAAAGAGTTTCTCTATGTAATACCAGGAGAAGAGACAATGAAGATGCAATGAAGATGCAGCTGGACAGTTAAGGCATGTGTTTTTTTAATTGCCTTGTGGATATGCTGCTTTCATATTTAAGTCCTTTGAGTAGCCTTAGACAAGCCTTTCCCTGGTTCTTACAGTCAGAACTCCTTCGTATAGTTACTGTAAGAATGCAGTAGCTGCATAGAAATCATTAAACGAGTGAGGTCAGCATCTCAGGAGAGTACATCTGCAAAACTTGATAGGTACAAAGGAGGTTATGGGAAGTTCTTAGCTTTTGAAGAAAACCTGTTGTAAAAGATTTAGCAAATGTACGTAGTAGGATACAGGAACAGAAACTCATTTGTGGCTGCTTGAGAGCCCTCACAGAAATCAGTAAGATGTGCAAAAGGCAAAAGCCGGAGAATTTGAGGAAGAAATGTTTATGAAGCTGAGCAATTCTGTGAATTACAGCTAACTTCAGAAAATTCTTTGAGGAGGAACAAAAACTGCAAGGCAGTCTCTTGTGTGCTTATTTAGTGTAATTAATTAATGCATTTCGAACCACTTTTTCAGTGCAAAGGGATCTTAATTATAGCATAACATTCAGATTTAATTGATGTAATGTATCTTCATGTAAATGAAAATACGAGCTGCTGTGTTTGGAACCGAAGGGAAAAGGAAATGCCCTGTTGTAAGGTCACATATTATGTGGGTCAGAGTCTCATTTGATTTGCATGTGCTAAAGGTCAAACACACAAAAGGAAGAGGCTCAGATACTTGTGCAGCACTTAAACCTGCATTACATTGTCATGGGTCAGACTGTCAGGCAAAGGTAATGAGGATAATTTGCTTATTTCTATGAGTTAAAAGATACTCTAAAATTTGCCATAAAATACTACAAATGAAGAGTTTTGTAGAGTAAGTTCTTTGATTGAGCTATGCTCAATCAGAGCTCCTGTGTCTGGGACCCTCCTGCAGACTTCCAAAAAGACTGAAAAAATATCAAGTGCTTTGGGCTTTCCTCAGTGATCCGTAGGCAAGCTAAGGCAAGGATACCTTTCTCAGTTAACATGTGATTGCACACCAGTATTTTTTTACTAGCATGAAATAGCCTACCTCTCCATACAAGTCACAGGCAATTCAAAGGCAGTGCTTTTTGTTTCATTTTGTGCAGGTTTGAAGGCATCACTTCTACTGATGTACTTTGACCTAATATGATCTGATTCACCTATAAAATCCCCTTAGGATTCCTTGGGCTAAGTTCGTCAGCTGTGATTTAGCTAACTCTTCTCCCTTTCCAAGCACAGCTTGCAGCACCTTCCATCCTGCTCTGAGTTAACCACAAGCATAACCTGAAAGGTCCTGGAAGGACCATTATGAAGCAGGAATCCCTGCACCTTGGTGAGATGGGGGGCAGGTGTCCCATTTCTCCACCATCTGTTTCAGATGGTGGAGGTGCATGTGAAGTGAACAATGATTTTTGTCAAATGAACTTGATAATGTGTCTCACTTAAAACTTCTTCTGAATTTCCATGATGAAGAGATGAAAGGGGGATGCATAGCAACTTTATCAGAATACATAGCTGGCCTTCTTTGGCTTTAAAACCCAAATGAAAATTTTAAATGCAAAGCCCACCTCTACAAAGGCTGACTGACTGATATTATCCTTTCTCTGGGATCAGGCTGAGTAACAGTCTATAAAACACTATAACATGGTATTTCTTTTTAAAAAATACAATCTTTGCCTTTGTAAAATCATGTATTGTTCTTTACTCAGGAAAACTGCTGATTAATTTCTACAGGGTTTTATCCTTTTGGTAACATTATAACCTTGCCACCTTTTTGCTAAAATAACACTTCTTTTCCCGCTCTTGCCCTGAGTCATTGTTCAAAGGAGCACACAAGGCATTCCTCTGCTGCTGGGTTTCAGAAACAGGCTTGGAAGTCTTGCATCGATTTGCATTCAGCTCTGGATTTGTCACCCAGTCACCTCCTGTGGAAAGGGACAGGCTTCTCATCTTTCTAGCTTTTTGCTGCCTGAGCATGTTCTCATCACATAAGCTCCTCTTTCTATTGATTATAGGTATAACTGTATCAGATGCTAATGGTTATGGTTGCCAGTAGCTAAATCACGAACAGGTAAAAGACGAAAAGCTTTTTATTTCATTGCAGATACACTGATATCCTAGTTGTACAGTTGTTTTAATAATAATAATGATTTCAGACATTACAATACTGGCACTTCCTCTCCACCCCCTGGCATAGTCACAGCGGAATGAATAGTTCATTGTTGTAAGAATAATTTGGCTGCACAAGGGAACGTCTATTCACAATTAGAAGGTTAGAAATGTTCAGCCAGTAGTGGCAATTAAATAAAATGATTGTCTGAGCATCTCTTGGGGTTATAAATCGGTCTGTCTTCACACAGTTGGTGCTACCTGTTTTTTACTATAAATTCACAGAATCCTCTGGTGGCAACCCTAGTGGAAGTAGTGTCATGAAATGCGATGTTGATTTCCATGTTCAGATGCAAAGAGCAGTTGGCTGCATCTTGAATAAAGGCATTAGTTTGGTGCACCCAGGAGTAGAAACGTTGGAGGGAGCTTAGAATAAAGCCATAAAATTACAGCAGAGGCTTTGGAGAATCTGAGCAATGGGAACATTGAAAAATCTTGTTTAGTGACATAAAGCAGTTAATGTTTTAGGGATAGCTGATGTCTGAAGAAGCCCATGCTAAAATTTACAGCTGTTTAGAAGAGAAAAATACTGGAAAGGTAGAGTCTACCTGAGCTTAAGAGAAACAAGGAAAGTTTTACAAAGAACTTCTTCCTGACAGTGAAATGTATTCTAGAGAGTATAAGGTTGGTTTTTGAACAAAACTAAGGAAAGAATCTAGCGAGGAATGTTTCTCTGTGGGTTTTTCCTACCTCTGTTTATGTTCATTCTCCAGAAGAGCAGTGCTTCCTTACAAGCCACTTAGGAACCCCACCATTCAGCAAGCATTTGAAAACATCCATATTCCCGTGAAAACCTTAATTTTTTTTGATTGTAGACCCTTCAGCAGTATTTTTTAATGACTGTCATGCTTGGAAAGCAGTTCGTTGACTGTAGTACGTAAATTCCTAATGACACCATGCCAGTCAGTGGCAAACAATTAATATGACTTGTTTAGAAAAAATTTGTGAAAGAGGGTATGAGGTAGTTTGGTTCTGTCTGATGCTGGAAGGAGCAGGAGAAAATCCATCAATGTTTATGTGGTTGTATCTGTGAAACATGGGAGCTGATCTAACAGAGGAAGTGGAGAATAAATACTCATCAGACAGAGTGATTATTGTTGAGATGCAGATCCCTGGTCCTGGAAGTGTGATTTAGGGCCAATTGCAAGGAATCTCTTCTCATTGATTTTCGAGAGTGTATCTTAATTTTGAAATTGTTGCTAACTAGTCATAGTAATAATAATGGCATGTGCTAGTGTTGTAATATCCTAAAAGCTCATTTCTTCACTTCTTTTTATAGAAACTTTAATTCATTTGGCAAACATTTTGCGATGTACTTTCTAAAATACTGAAGAAGAATATTTTTGCAACTGCTGCTTTGTATATTTTGGGTCTCATGCATGATTTATCACTTACTAAATTTGAAATCCAAATTATGGAGTTGGCTAGAGCTATTGCCAGAAAGCAAAATCTGCAGTGCTGAAAGGACTAAAGAGGTTATCATCGTCTTACTAAGCTTCTACCTTTATTGGAACTGTGTTTGTTTTGTAAGTTACTTCCAGCTTTGCAGTCCACAGGTGCTCACTCACAATAGCAGAAGTGGTGTAATTTGTCTATAACCGGGACATTATTTTTACTGCAGGTTATTCCAACTCCGCAGTCAGTGCAATCTAACCAGCTATAGTAAAAGTGTTGTCATTCATCTATAACTGGGACAGTACTTTCATTGTAAGTTATTCCAACTTTGCAGTGAATGGAAACCAACCAGCAATAGTAAGTGTGTTGTCATTCATCTAAAATAGAAGGGAGACGAAAGGAGAAAGATGCTCAAAAGACAGAACATATTTGCAATGGAGTCAGAGTGGAATATTCTCAGTTTTGCAACACATTTTGCAATTGCTTGAGACTTTTTTCTGTGTCCATTGATGACAAATTACAAAACACTAGGTAGCTGTAAATTGGTGACATTTGGTCCAGGCTTCCAACTGAAAGGCTACACCATCTCCTTTGGCATCTAAATGCCTAATCTCAGAGAAAATGAAGGTGTATGATCCAGTGGACATGGTCTGACAGTCAAAGCTCTGCTGATGTTGGAGCCACAAAGTGAGATGAGCAGCTGCTTGCAGAGCTCAGTGCAGTTTCAGATAGAATTTGCCAGATAACTAATACCTGCTCACTGATCTAAGTATTTTAAAGCTAGCTCAGACATGGGAGGCTGCTGTGTAGACAGCCCCCTTAGACCAAGGGCTCTTTTATGTAAGAAGCCTGCCCTTTTTATGCTACAAGTGCACTGTAAGCACTTAACGATTATTAATAATAACTAACTAATAATGGCACAAGTTTTTGGCTGTGGCTGAGGAATTTAAATCATAGTTCATCTAGATTTGCAGGAAAGATGGCTCAAAACGATCTTAAGTAAATCCTGGGCCAGCTTTGTGCCTGGATTTTCCTTCAGCATAAGATAAAACAGCAGGGAACAATTTGTTCTAAGACATTAGTAAGGGGGAGCAAAGAACATAATGAATAAATTTTATTGTTAATGCGTAAGAAGAATGCAGACTGGTGGCAAATAAGACCATTATGGGAGAAGAGTGTAAAAATAGATGGAAAGTAGGAGATTGGTCTATCGCAGTGGCCCTAAATCAACATGTCATCTCAGAAACCACAAAAGTCAGCAACTGAGTGGAGGTGAATGAAAGACAAGGGTCAAAACAACAATAATAATTTATCTGGGTGTCAGAAAAGCATTTTTACACTTAGCACACAATGCATCGACTTACATTTGATAGACTGTACTTACACAAAAAGAGACCTCAGCCCTCACTGAATAGCCTGGAACACAATACAAATTATTTTCATGATGAAACTAGGGGGAAAAAACAATCCCTTCTTATTCAAGGAGTTTTCATGTAAATATTTGAGTCTACTGGGAACAGACTGAAAGATACATGCCATACTCCAGACTCATATCTACAGAGGCTTGTGGTTGGATTTGCTGAGGCTATTTGACAGTATGAGGGGCACTATTAGGAACCTTGGCAGAATGACACCCGGTGGAAAGCTTCAGCTGTTCTTTTCATTCCTCTTTGGAGGTGCCTGATGGAAGACCTAGGAAATGTTTCCTTGTATAACAAGGAGCAGGGTATGCTGGTAGGAGCTTCACATTCCAGAGTCAAGGGACTGCATCTGGTAGCAAAAAGATTTGCTTCCTTTTACTGATGATGGTGTTTTGCCTTTTTTTGCACCAAACCAAAAATACGACTCCATTAAGACCTTGTTGACTATTGCTGTTATCTGCTGAGTCATGCCATTAATTGTTTATTTTAGCATTTTTAAGGCGTTTTAGAGGTCCTTTATTCCCCATTCCCCACAAGACAGTTGAGAAATAGTGCATAATTTCATAAATAAGATAAAGCTAAAGAGTCTTTGGTTGAAAGTATTTCCTTTAATGGTCTGCTATGCAACACTCCAGCAGTTGGCTGACTCATGGCAACCTGAAATTGAAAATGACAAGGGAGTAAGGGACAGAAGAAAGAGGACAGGAAGAATTATACTATCCACTATATTTTAACTATCTGTATAGTAGTCTAATCCTCATCTTGTTCAACTAACCATGACCTCACAGAATTGGTTCAGGCATCAGCTTTGTGTCTGGTCCAGAGCAAAAGATTTATAAATTAGATTAACATAATCAGTGATGGGAATAATGTATTGAATTACTTAATTCACTTATGTTTTGATAATCTTAGATGCTAAGAGCGGCACACTGTCAGAGCCGTTTTCTTTTAGTCCACCATTTTTGGAAAGCTCTTCATTATCACCAGAGAGAAAGTTCATGGTTTGCTGTTTTAATTCTCTCACTTCTATTATATAAGTGAGAGAGAAGTGAATTTCATTTTATTTATGTACAAGTTCTATGGAAAATAATCCAGACAAGTGAAATAAAAAATATTTTTCCTTTGTATTTCAAAACCAAACTCTAGACACATGAAGTAAAAATAACAATAACCTTCAAAAAACCAAAACCACTTGAAAAACCCACTTCCCCCCACTCCAGAAACCTCTCTGACTAAGTATCCTGCATTATGCTATTTAGAGATCGCCAAGGAAGGCCAAAATGATCTTGTGTAAGTGCTGCTGTCCTAGGAACACTGACTGTAGTAACACATATGAAGATCTCAGCCACTTTTTCCTCTTAAATACAAGCAGACTTTCCAAAGGAATAGAAAGACTGAGAAGTGGGAGATTGTTTCAGAGAAGATGGGGAAACTTCACTATGAGAGGAACATTACTCTGCTTTCTGAAGCTTTTGTATTCCCAGAATGTCTCTGGAACATTAGTTCTCATGACCCTTTATTAAGGGTGATCCATGCTGATGAGATGCAATGGACTCAGCTGGGTTTGCTCAGGAGTAGCCTGCCAAGCCTTGGGCATCTGGCTGATACTAAACAGAAACACATTCTCTTCTGGTTTATGCCTGGGCAAACCATTTTTCTAGCATTCAAAAAGCCTTTGTTAGTCATGTTGTTTGGAGAGGAGGAACGTACTGCTCAACCTGATCTGGCTTAGCCTTTGGAAACATCTGAATTCCAGTCCTGGGTTACAGTAGAGCAGCAACAAATGCAAGTGGGAGGGATGCAAACTGGCTTTGGGGTATTCTGAGCTGCTTGGATCTGGAGAAAGGGTGCCAGGAACTCAGGAACAGGTTCCATGGTTCTACCTCATAAATTGTCAGGGGCCTGGGGTTGTTAGCTTGATACCGCCAGCTAGGAAGGCTTTCTGCTACATTGTCATTGCCAGAAGAATGGAGAGTGATGGGAGGTGGTGCAGAGGGCATTAACACCCGTGCTGTGCTGGTGGAGGAGGATCCCGTTGGTGAGAAACACAATGGCAGAATCACACTAAGTGGCTTGGACACATTGAACGACTACAGTTGGAGAGCATGTGGGCCCACTACAAGAGATTACAGATTTCTCAATGCATAATTCAGTATCATAAACATGGACATGACACTAACTCATTCTTCTGCTAGACTACTTTAATTTCTTGACAATAACATCACTAAATTGACCTAGAAAGTAAAAGGCCTTTAACATTTATAATTGATTTCTGCCCTACATCATTTTGGCTTGCCTCCTTCTCATGTAACTGCTGAGTTACTGCAGATTTAGTATTTTGTTACAGATTAATTGAATGGGATTTTTGACTAAGCTAGCGTCCAGAATGACTTTGCACTTGGTGACATCTGCGATGCCAGCATGCAAATGATTCTTCTGGCATTTTTACAAATTCTATTGTACCACAGACTGTGTCTTGAGAAATCCAGCTCTGACTGTATCTGATTTGGCTAAGAACACTGGGTTAATCCAAAACAACTAACGACAATAGGTCTTTTGCAAGAGTAACAGCTTCTGGCTATTTTAATTCCTTCAGGCAAGCTTGTAGCCCAGGCATACTCTTAGTGACTTTTATGTACCTGCTGCAGTCAAATTCCTTTCAAATTAGCTTATTAAGACCAAACAGTTGTATGAGAACAGTCATGTTTTTCTGGGATCGTAGAACAAAATCCTTCTTCCAACTGTCTCTGCTACGTTGGTTGATGTAGCTGCTGAAGACCATTAGACACATATCTGAGATCTATCTGTTCAGTTAGATATATATTTTAGCATTTCTATTCAGCTGCCTTCAAAATTCTTTTCATTGTCAGAATGAGTATCTTTACAACCTTTTTTTTTTTGAGGATGTTCTGGGGATATGAAGCCCAGATCTTAGAAAATTCATGATTCCTTAAGCACTGAGATCCACTGCCAGTCATTAGAGTTCTCACAATCTGCTGGAAGCAATTAAGATAAATGTATTTATCAGATTCAGTTGTGTCCCCCTTTTCAAACTGCCTTAGCATTGTTGTCAAAGTATCCGCTTAGTTTTTAAGAGCATGATGCTGCCTTTCTTCTGATTACTCATCTGCATTTTGTGATTCACCTCTACTGCAACATTTCATTGACATCATCCCTATGCCAGTAAAAACATGTTTTCTTACTGTTATTCATAAGCTTCAGTTTCAGAGCCTTTTTCCTGAATTAGTATTTTCTAACAATTGACCATTTCTTTCATTGACTACCTCCTCTTACTGTGTTGCTGTCTATCAGCAGGAGTAGGGAGGTGATTGTCCCCCTGTTCTCAGCACTGGTGAGACTGCACCTTGAGTACTGGGTCCAGTTTTGGGCACCTCAGTACAACGGAGACATTGAGGTGCTGGAGCGAGTGCAGAGGAGGGCAACAAAGCTGGTGAAGAGCCTGGAGAATAGATTTTATGAGGAGAGATTGAGAAAGTTGAGGCTGTTTAGTTTGAGGAAGAGGAGGCTTAGGGGAGACCTCATCGTTCTCTACAAATATCTGAAAGGACATTGTTGGTGCTGGTCTCTTCTCACTGGTAATTAGTGACAGAACCACAGGGAAGACTTTCAAGCTCTAACAGGGTAGGTTTAGATTGGACATCAGGAAAAAATTCTTCCTGGAGAGAGTGGTCAGGCACTGGAATGGGCTGCCCAGGGTGGTGGTTGAGTCCTTATCCCTGGATGAGTTTAAAAGACACTTGGATGTGATTTTGGGGGATGTGGTTTAGGGGGGAACATGTAGAGTAGGGTTGATGGTTGGACTTGATGATCCCAAAGGTCTTTTCCAACTTGAGCGATTCTGTGATTGTGTGATTAACTGACAGTGGATGACCCTGCCTCAGATACCACACTGGTCAAGGAAGAGGTTGTGTGTAAAGTCCTAAATAACTGAGCTTTGTGGTAAAAAAAATAACTTAAATATGTGAAACCTAGATCAGAAATATATACAAAAGATAGATATATATACATTTCTTGACTTTTTTGCATCTATAAGTCCAGAGATTTACAAAGAATATATACATACATTTATTTTTTACATATATTTTTGATAATTAAACAGTAGAAAACACTGGTATTTGTTAGGGAAAGATAAAACCAGAGATGCAAAAGCACATACGCCTTAATGTTATTGGAAATTGCCAAGCAACTTGTTTGCTACTTTTGTGGACGGAGACAAAAGAGATCAGGTATGCTGTGTTTGGCAGGAATGAGCGGAACACAGGCTGGGGTGAAGTTCCATGTGTGTCTACTTCACACACGTGTGCTGAATCCACTGGGAGTACTAAAAACAAAGCGTAAATCTGTATTTAGCACAAATGTAGGATTATCAAAAGATGAAAACCTGAAATAACATTCCTGTATATATCTTGAAAATGTAGCTTGGGCCCCATGTTTCTGAGGATACAGAAACACCTTGGAAGTGTTCAGTGCCAGGTTGGATGGGGCTCTGGGCAACTTGGTTTAGTGAGAGGTTTCCCTGACCATGGCAGGGAGGTTTGAAAGTACATTATCTCTGAGGTCTCTTCCAACCTGAACCATTCTGTGATTCTCTGTACCTGTGAGCTCCAGCAGTACGGGCTGCACAGGTTATGGGATTACGCCCTACACACATACACACACTCCGTCACCACTACTGCAGGTGCCAGTCCCCGGGGCAGACAGACCCCGTTGCAGGGAGCAAAGGCACGGGGGCAAGCAAGAGAAGGGTCTGGAGCTGCTCATAGCCGGCCTCGCAGAGCCCGAAGCTCCGAGAGGCGCTGAAGCGGTACCTAGCCGAGGCGGGCCCGGATCCGCTTCCCCTGCCCACGGTGTGGTCGCAGTCTTCGGCAAAGACGCTGCCACAGGCGACGCTTCTACCGAGGACGGGCTGAGCCACGTCTCCCGGGCAGCGGCCACTGCCTCATCTGGGGCGAGACGGACAGACGGACGGACGGCCCGCCGACCGGTCTATCGCTCATCACCGTCCCACCCTCGCACAAGGCCGCCGAGTCCCATTCAGTCGGGCGGGCGTTGGGCGCGGCCTCCCGCCCCACCCCGCC
>JAOXOE010000256.1:13100880-13148294 GCA_028565055.1 Phoeniculus purpureus
GCTGGGGCGGCCGGGGGGTGCGGAGCTGGGGGGAGCCCCGCGGTGGGGGAGGGGCCCATTGTTAGTGGCGAGTGGGGGAGGGGTGGCCCCGCCGGCGGCGGCGGCGGCAGCGAAGTTGCGCTTGGGGGGCGGCGGCGGAGACTGGCCCGGGGGGCAGTTGTGTGCGGGGGGGTCCTCCTCTGGCGCTTCTCCCGTGTGCAGAGCAGCAGAGCGGGAGCCCGCCCGGCTCCTTTCTTTCTCTGCTGGTTTCTTTCTCTTTTCTCTCCCTTCCCCTCCGCCTTCCCCTGCGCGTGTTGCATTGCAGCAGCGGCGGCAGCTGCTGGGCTTTTCCCTGTGTAATCAATAAAGAGGCGGGCGGGGGGGGGGATCCCCCTCTCGGCACCGGGAAAGCGCCGCGTTTGGAGGTTCAGGTTAGAAACACCAAGTGGTCCGGGGTGGGGGGTGCCCGCCGGGACGCCGCTCCCCCCGGCTCATTCATTTGAAGGCGATTTTCTGCCTCCCCGGCCCGTTCCCCCGCTCCCTCCCTCCCGGCTCTTTTTAGTGCCTGTTCTGTTTCCATAATCTTTCTGGATTGGTGCAGAACCCGGTGAGAAATGCGGCTGGTCGGTCTGCTCGGGGACGTTCTGCTCCCCAGAGGCCTGTCCCTCAGTGAAATCACCGGGGAACCCGCTTACCTCTTCCCTTTATTTTCCCTGGAAGATGCTGTAAGCCTTGCAGTTAGGTTTGAGCCTTCTTTGTCTTAAATATGACTGAGACTCATGCTCTCGAGAGTAGCTGGGGGAGATCTGTATGATGAAAGGCATCCAATTCCTCTGCTTCATAAAATCGACAAGCTGTGACAATCCTAGCTAAACTACAGTCAAATCCTAATTCCTTTTTGGTTTCTGGACTTTAAGGGTTCCCCTACCCGGTGTGTGTGCACCTTCAGAAATGGAAAGGGAAGCACTGCAGTGGGAAGCTTGGGACAAATGTCTCTGCTGTTTTGTTTAGAATTGTGTTCCTGTATTTCCCACTAGTATTCTTTGTTAACTGGAGACATTCATGTACTGCCTTATTTTAAGCTTTGCTTTGCCTTGCCTTGTGGTAATTTGTTCGCACTTATTCATGTTGCTCATGTAAAAATCAGGTACTCTGCAAATAAAGTTACAACCTGGGAAACTTCTAGTTCATATCCAGAACCTTAAAACACAGGTTCTTTTTTCCTTTTTATTACCTTGACAGGCTAAGACAGGATGTGCTGCTAATCTAGCAAGAGTTGGCATAAGTGTTTTGAGAAGCCCCATATAAATTTGTGTTTCTTACTGGCAAAGAGTCCTTTACTTGTGTGGTTGATGCTGAGTGAAGAGCAAGACTGCTCTTTTGCTGATGTAACTGTACATGTGCTAGGACTTATGCCAGCTTGGAGGGAGCGTGCATATGTCTTTTAACCAGCCTAACAGGAAAGTGTCTAGGTTGAACCTACCCTTAGGTTGCTTATTTAGGTGTTTGAATACTTGACTTGAAGCAGTTAGTAAATCGAGGCAAATGGAGGTGTTGTAGGTCCGAAACTTTCTACCGCTTGTGAGTGCGGAGTGTTAAGCTGCTAAGACGGAAATGTAGCTGCGAGTTGGATGGTCGCTCTGCGTGGCCATTGAGTATTTCAAAGAAATCTGACTTCAAGAACAATCGGTTCCAAGTGTTTTGAAAGGAGAAGCAAGCTGTACCAAATAAACCACAGAGGCTAAGAAAATGGTGTGGTTAAAGAAGTATTTTCTCTTCACAGAGGCACTATTAAATTGACTTGGTTTTGTTTAATTGGTCTGACTCCAGTACAGTGGGAAGCTTTCTCTGCGTGCTCGCTCTTTGGACTTGTTTAGACTATGATTTATGGTGTATTTCTGAAACATGTTTAAACAATATCTACATACATGGTAGATATATTTTAATATGTATTTGCTGGTCAAGACAAGTTAGAATGGGAAAGGAGTGACACAGTGGGTAGGACAAGCATTTTGTATATGGTGTTTCATTTATAGCTCCTCTGTTTGCAGGTGATGTTAAATTTTAGCAGTTAATAATAAAAGCACACTTTTGATGCTAACTTGATCGTCTTCAGGAATGTGAAAACTGATTTCTGCCATTGCTGTCCTGTGGGTAAGTATAGATTTGGTCCTCCAAGAGTACTAGAAGTCATTCTGAGACAAGCTGGAGGGAAAAAAAAACCCCTAGGTTTCTTTTCTGCCCTTTGGCATGTACATGAGTGAGAGCCTATTCTTCAACCATTGTGAGTCTGAACTAATTCTGATGATTCTGCAAGAAGATCTTGCATTATGTCTTGGTTAGTTACCGAAGGTAGCTGGTTAGTTACCAAAGAGCAAACCAGTTTTCCTTGTGCCAAGTAAAAGTAAACCTCATTGTAAAGAGCATGTTCATGTTATAAAATAATCAGCAATTCAGTGATACGTGAGAATTAACGTAACAGAAGTCTGTTCTGTACTCAAATTAAAATTATATGTTAGTTGAGTAGCATCTGTTAGGGGTTTTAAGTTGCTGATAAACTTTGAATATTAAATATCCCAGTTAAATGATCTAGCCTAAGTATGAAGTTACTCGGTTCAGGAGCCAGCTTGAATAGGGCTTGTGCGTATCTCTCCCTGGCTTTAGGTAAACAGCTGATTTCCATGAACACCTGTTGCTCTTATTGTATTCCAACTAGCTGACTAAGTACTGCTCCTATTATAGGTTCCTGAATGCACTTATTTCCTAATAGGCATATTCAGTGAGGCTCCGTTTACTAGTTGATTGGAATGTGGTGGGAATAGGTAGTTAGGATATAAGTAACAGCACAGTTTGGTGCCCTGGTTCTAGTAATAAGCGTAACTTCTTATATTTGAAGAAGAGCATGTTTGAACAGACTTCTATTGAAGCATATGTTGAAATCTGTATTACGGAAGCTGATAAACATAACTGCTGCTAGAGCTGGGATTTTACAGAGAAGGTTAACTGAACTATTGTAAATGTTTATGTTTTTGGTATCTATCTCATTTTATATGCTAACTCCAATAGAAATAAATGAGCTTTCCAAGATACTGACCTTCTTTTAACCAAACTGTACAGCCTTCTCTTGGGATTGCCACATCTATTTCTTTGTGTGGGAAAGAATTGTTTTTCATTAGTGTGCTGGTCAGAAAGCAGACTGCTTAGTGTAATTTCTTTACCCAAGTGTCAGGGAAAAAAACAGTGTTTTTTAGAATTTAAAATTCTAGTATTTACAGAGCCCGGTATATTCATTTGTGTTTACAATGGGTTACTATGTGTATTGTATGTGTGAATGTTAGTTATATTGAGATGAAGCAAGCAGCGAAATTATTACACATTTTGCCTTTATAGAAACTAGTGTCAGATCCTCACTTGTGTTTTCAAGGTAAATGTGTAGTCTCTAAACCATAGTAAAATTTCCATGTACTTATGTTCCGCAGCTTTTCTGCTCAAGTGTGTTGCTTTGGAATGTAATTCGTGTTATAATTTAAAAGTCAGTGTGTTTTGTGCCTGGGTTAGTAAGCCTTCGTTATGTTTTAAATGTTATGAAATTCATTACCATATAATTAGTTGATGTCTTTAATAAATGAGTGAAAGCCCATAGCAACAAAACATATACCTTCATTAGGACTGGGAATTTTTGAAGGAACTGAACCCACACACATTTCCTAGGGTTTCCAGGAAAGTGAGTATACAAGAGCATTTTATTGTTAGTGTCAGTAGTATAGTTAAATAACTTGAAGTTATTCAAGGTAGTAAAATACCAGAGTTGCAAAGCCTTTAATTTTCGATGGTGGCATTAAGTTATTGTGTACATCAGTATGTAGGGTCACACTTGGGAACCGTGCCTTTAGTTTCCATACTTGCACAAATAGTGCACTGGAAGTAGAAAGCTTAATTTAATTGAGAAGTATTTGACAAAATGTTGGAAGTACAGGCAGGCGGTTAGACTGGATACACATAACTGCAACCAGTACAGTTCCTAAAATTGCTCATGTCTGAAGAGCTGGTGTGGGCAGGTTTTGGGCTTGGGTGTTTTTTTTTATTTCAGGTGGATACAAGAATTCAGGTTACTTTCCTTACTCTTAAGTAAACTAACAGATGGGACTGAGTCATCTGTCTGATAGAAGTGCAGTCTTTAGCTAGCACTTTATTTGTGATGGTTGCAAGTAATTTTTGGACGGATTGTTTCTACCCACCTGATACAGAATCTGACAATTTGTTTTACCCTCAAGGTCTGAGGATAGTTCAGTGAATTATTTTGATAGTTAAAGTAGAAGACTTTAAAAGATTACAGTGTGAATTGAGGCTGTGGGAATCAGAATACAGTTTGGCTTTTTTTAAAGCTATTTATGACCATCTTAGCAATTATGTTGTCAGCCTTTAAAAATTAGAAACAGTCTGGGAGTGTGTATAATTCAGGAATGCTCCTGGAAGGCTATGTACAAGTTTTTTCTTGACTCTGATTCAGGGCTTCATGGTGTTGTTGGAGGTCAGAAAACAATCCTCAAGTTAGTGTCCTACTTCAAATCACAGCAGCGTAAAAGCCTTTTTTCTCCCCTTCCATAAAAAGCAGAGGAATTTCTCTTCCAGCACCTGTTTCAGTGGACGCTTTGCTAGTGCACTTATGCCCTAAGTGACGTATCTCGCTGGTGCCTTAGGCATGTGATTGGAAATAGTTCGTAATGAGGACTGCTTCTTGCCATGCCAGTGCATTTCATACAGAACTATTATAGAAGTAGGTTATTGAACCACTGGATGAAGTCTTTTTGCTTTATTACTGGAGAGAGCAAACGTATTTTGTGAAACAGATATGATTCATTTCTTTCATTTGACCTTTCATCTAAAATTGCTCTTGACAGTTCATGCCTGCTTCCCCTCAGTAGTGTAGAAATTTGTGTGCCAGCTCTCTAAACATCCAGACATGTTTAGGTTTTAAGAATGTAGTGTTGAGAGAAAGCAGAAGATGTGTGCTTTTTATGTTTGATTAAAAAGACTTTGACTTTTAGTAGGACTTCAAAGCAAATGTCGCAGAGATGGAAGTAACACAAGCTTTGTTGAATCACTTCAATATATTGAACTAATTTTGAATGGTGCTTTCCTCACTCCCTCAACCCATCCCTGCCTTTCTCTGCCACTCTTTATGAATTGTATAAAACTACCTTGTGTTCTTGGGCTGCTGGCAGCTGTTTTGGGATTAATATGTGAGCAGAGCCACATCTGTATCTGTGATTATTTAGATGTGCCAGGTTAATGCTAATTTAAACATAAGGAAAACCCTTTTCCCGGTGAAGATAACAAAGCACTGTAACAGGCTGCCCAGGGAGGTTGTGGAGTCTCCTCTGTTGACATTCAAAACCTACCTGGACATGTTTCTGTGTGATCGACTGTAGGGGATCCTGCTCTAGCAGGGTGGGTTGGACTAGATGATCTCCAGAGGTCCCTTATGACCTTACGCTATTCTGTGATTCTACGATTAAGAGCCAGAGTTGTGCCCCTGTTGTCCCTCACCTGCCTTAACTTCCCATGTATTCTCGCAAACCTGGAAAACAATGAGGTTTGTGTGGGGGGTTTTTTTGTTGAGGTACACCTCCCCACTCCCTCCCCCTTTTGGAAATGGATGCAATACTTCATTTTAGCTTAAACAGTTTCTAGCTTAAGAAATTAAAACATATCTAGGTAACTGAATCTGAAGTAGTTTTGCCTCATTTTAACATTTTCTGTACCAATAGAGAAAAATAGAGTTATATTCCAGTTACTCAAAATTAATTGTTCTAATAATTAATAAGCCTCACATCTCCAATCATTTCTTACAACTCTCCTTTGTTGCACCAGTCTTAAGTCTAAGCTAGTGGGACAGGTTGTGGTTGGTTTTTTTACTTCAATTTGTTGGATTTGTACTTAAAAGCGAGCAGAGTGAAGCTTCACTAGAAAACTTGTGCTGTGCGCTTGAATGCATTTTCAAAGGCCATTTTTAGAAAACTGCGGTTGGCTACTGTGGATTTAGTTTAGTGGACTTGACAACTTCAGGAGAAACATGTTATCTGTTGTCTGGTGTGGCCAGACTGACAAAACAGTGGAGCCTAATCCAAACTAACTTAATTACGGCAGAGATAAGAAGTCAAAGCAGCAAATAACAGCACCATTATGGAAATGATCAGTGCTGAAGCTCAGCTATTGTATGTGAAAATCTAATCACTGAACACATTAGTGAAGAGTAGGTACAGTTTGGTTGTAGTTGTTTATCACTGTAGCAAAAATACTGGAGTTTTTGGAAAATATGATTAGAGGTACCTTTTCTTCTGGTTCAGAATAGTCCTGCTTTAATAGGAGTTTCTGAATACAGTCACAACTCAAGAAGCTACTGTTGTATTTTATTTTATTGATATGCACTGATGGGTTTAGGTGAGTTACGTTGGCACAGGAGGTGGCTAATACTTTGGACTTCAGTTGGGGTCTTTTGCTGCTGTTTGAAACGTGAGTGAAGAAGAAATGAAAGACCTACCCAATTCAGAGCTCTTCTGACTGAAGTGGTAGCTTCACCGTAGAAAGTTCATGGGTTACGTCTGATCTTGAGAGGAAGGAAGAACAGATTCATGGCTAGAGCACTGGAGTATAAGTTGATAATAAACTTTAAGCAGAAGCTGAATCCAGTATTTCTTCTGCTTTTCAGCATTACGTGTTTTGGGGAACGATTGAGAATAAGGTTTTGTAGCATTTCTGTGGTCTCATTGGGTTTTTAGCTACTGAGTAGAAATGCAGTAGTGAGTTCCAGATCAAAGTAAGCAGTAAGCAGGGACATGTTCAGCTAGAGCAGGTTGCTCAGAGCCCCATCCAACCTGACTGGTGTGTTTCCAGTGGTGGAGTGTAAATTAAACACATTCTGTACCCTAAAGGTCTTGTGCTGTAGTCTCAAGGATTGTGGTAGTACCAGTGTTCAGGTTTCCACAATACTGCAGCTCAGTTAGCTGCATCATATATGAATTATACGCACAATTGTTGCCTCTGAACTCTACATCTGACCTCACAACTAAACTGTAAAGGAGTCTGGTTTGCTGGGTTCAGGGATTTAATTTTGCATTTCGACAGTATCTTTGAGTAGTCTTTTCATAAAGTTGGGAAGAACAGTGCATCTGTGGCTTCTCTGTTTTGCATACTATAAAGGTGACTTTAAAACTAAAGGGTAGTCCTATATATCTTTTATTTCTTATTCACTGCATTATGCATTTCTTATTCACTGGTGGAACAGTTCTGTGTTCCTGTAATTGCCACTGTTCCCAACAGTAGCTAAATCCACAAATAGATGTCAGTAAGATAAACACAAAGGTTGCCTTGCAGGTTATGAATAGTGTTGCTGTAGCTGTGTTGCTCTAAGGATATAAACAAGACAAAGTTTTTATAAGGAGAGGCAGTATCTTTTATTAGATCAGCTGCTGCAGTGGTGGGGAACAGGACACTGGCAAGCTTTCAGATATTCAAGTGCTGAGTTCCTGAGAAAGTTATTCAATTCTTTGGAGACACCATGTGGAGGTTTTGTAGTGTGTGGATTGTTGCAGGCACGTTGCAGATACAGGTAAATGTTGCTGTGTTTTGTTTTTTTTCTTAGGTAGCTCGCAGTTTTGATGTCTGACCTAGCAATGTTTGGTATAATTATTATGTCAAAGAATTGGGCATTTGCAAGCAGGGAAGCAGGTGCAGTAGGGTATTACTTAAATTGACATTTGTTTTTGCAGAGCTCTACAAAGATGATGTTTGTGTTAGGGAACTGGGGATTACGCTACACAGAAAAATGTTAAAAAGTAAAATGGAGAAAATGCATTTCAAATATTATGTGTAAAGTTATAAAATTGTGTTTTGTTTTGAAGAGTCTGACCTGTGGGAATCATGGAGAGGGGGAAGATGAAATGCTTGGAGTACCTTGTTTGAGGAGCCCATCAGTGTTACTTGTATGGGGACATTGTTGTGGTCACTAGTGAGACTTGTGTACAGTAAGTCAGTAAGATGCAGATGAAAGTGGGTTACATTGCACAGGTTGCATCTTTAGACATGACTAATGCTTGACAGTGCTTAATAGTAAGATTTTTATTTTTGCCCTGTTGAAGTCTCTGTTTAGTCCTTACAGGGTAGAGTGTACAGTTAAGCCAGTTCTGCATACTCTGAATGTCTCGCCTTCAATTCACTTGTATCCTTTTCTGAGGACAGATGGGTGCGAGACAAGTCACCTCTCCACTTGTGCTCCTTCCTGCACCAAGAGCAAAATGAAAACACTGCCTCCTACGTTGTGTTAGCCTTTGTGTGGTGTCTGGATATGAAGGAGCTCACCTCTTTAGGATTCCTGGTACCTGATTCATAATCAGATACCTGACTTCTGTCTGGTCTGTCTTGTGGCTTAGTAGTGAGTGAAGAGGGAGAGAAGTGACTGTATGTCTGTGCTATTTTGATCTGCGGAATGTTAGTTAAAAAAAAAATAATTCTTTACTGAGAGGGTGGTCAGGCACTGGAATGGATTGTCCAGGGTAGTGGTTGAGTCACTATTCCTAGATGAGTTTAAAAGATGCTTAGATGTGGTATTGGGCATTATGGTTTAGGGGTGAACTTGTAGAGTAGGATTGATTGGACTCGATCCCAAGGATCTTTTTCAACCTGAATGATTCTGTGATTCTGGAAGCTTTACATTGTATAGATAAGATCTTGCAATCTTTTTTTCTTAACTTGTTCTAAGTAACTTGCACACCCTTTGTAAGTGGTGTTAGAATGAAGACTGAGCAGTTAGTGTAACACTTAGGAGAGCTTTCAAGTTTGGTGATTTACTAGTGGCAGTCTCAGCATTCAGCATTCATACATTTGAAATCTTGCATTTTTTACTTCTCACTTGAACTGAGCTTCCTGTCTTCACCTGAGATGCGTCTTCCCAATTTGGTGTTGTAGGTTATCACAGAACATTAGGGATTGGAAGGGGCCTCGAAAGATCATCTGGTCCAATCCCCCTGCCACAGCAGGACCACCTAGACCAAGTCGCACAGGAACATATCCAGGCGGGTTTTCAACATCTCCAGAGAAGGAGACTCCACTTCCCATGTATCAGTGTATCAATTTGGCAGTCAGTTGAGTGATCGTAGTTTTTCTAGTCTTTGGGGAAGGAGGAATATTTTTGCAGTTCATACAGCTCTACAATAAACTTCCTTGTGAAGAGGAAGAGTTTAGATGTCTACATATAGATTACCTTTACATTTGTAATGGATCTTCAAGTAGTTAGGGTTGATGCTTATTTTTGTATTTTTCTAGAACAAAAGCTCCCCCCAGCTATCACAACACATACAGAACAAAGGGAAGCTATTGAGAAACAACGCCATAGCTTTTTCTTCTAGAATTTGAGAGCTTTATATTTTAACTTAGTATAGCCAAAATGTAGTGTAAAATAATGAAAGCATTTCGCACTGAAGGATGGAAATTTTGTGGATCTAAGAACTTTTTCGTGGTTATTACTATAGGATTAAGATGTTACTGGCCATAGGCACTGTATAAATGAATTTTCTCTCAGCGGCACCATAGCCTGCAACCACTTAAATATATGGAATAATTTTGATGTAAAACAGAGCCAGTGCCTTGACATCTTTGGTTAGGTTTGTGATGAGGGCAGTGTTTATGCAGTGGACATTCAGCTTCTCAGGAAGACTGGGGTTAATTGTAGCTTGGGAAGTAGAAAGAAAAAGTTCCATATTGTTTTTCTGCAGTAGATTCCTGTTGCTATGCAACAAACAGAATGTCACTTAGTACAGGATATATTAAATTTGTATTCCCGGCACATATGCCTGCACGTTCACTTTATACTTTGACTTCCTGTAGGACTGTAGTATGGAGTGTGTATTGGAGCCGCTATTCTGGTGCTCGCTGTAGCTGCAGTGACGTCAGTGCACTTTCAGAGCTTTTCTTTGTTTTCAGATGGATGGGACACCTGTGCGATGAAGCCAGGCTTCCAGCCAAATAAAAAGGGGTGGCAGTGATCTTCCCCGAGGTGGGATGGGATTGCCAAGCAACATGCTAAAGGCATGGGAGAAATGTCTTTAACATGTTAAAGGGAGAAATTTTGTGCATGGAAAGAAATCTCAGGCTGTGAATACTGAAAGCCTTTAAATGTGATGCAGATGAAGTTAATGCAGATGGCAGCAGTATATGAATGTTTAAACCAAAAGATCCAGTTAATTTTTAATGATTCAAATTAACTTAGATGTCTGAATGTGTTGATACTTACGGTCCTTACACTTCCCTGCTTCCCCATCAAATCTTAGTATATGAACTCTTCAGATTTGCTCTAGATGGATTCTGGGCTAAATGTTTAACATGTATTTGGGAAAAGTAGCTTCTGTGTCTCCAGAACCAGTTAGGCTTTATTTTATAATCTAGTTGGGCTTCCATAGTGGACGAGGAGGCAGAAATAATACTGGAAAGCCAGAAGGTTGTTAATTTGATCTTTACTTCGAAGGCTGTTACGGATACAGATGACTGAAATACAGAAACTTGAAAGCTGCAGATTTTCAATACTGTGCTTTTAGCAGTAAATGCATGCACTGTGTCTGACGTGCCACGGTGTTTATCCTGTATAATAATCTGTGTTATTTTAAGCAGTTCAGTGTATTTTGTTCTGAGTTTTGAAAGCAAATTTACAAAATCTAAGCTGAAATTAAGATACTAAAATTAGCAGGTCAAATACTGTCACTATTTCTGGACTTAGAATTGAAAAGTGCTGTTGTCAAGCATTTCCTTAAATTGTCAGCCTGAAGCAGATTAGTAAATAGTAATTTTAAAAATTCATATTTTAAATTTACTTATGTGTGGCTTCTTAATAAAGTGTAAGCCAAAAGGGAGAGTTGAAATGGAATGAAGAAAGAGCTGAAACACCTCTCACTACTGATCTTTTACTCATTTTGCCAAGGTGATGCCTTAGATAAAGCATCCTTAAAGGAGTAAACAGC
The DNA here is from genome assembly GCA_028565055.1 of Phoeniculus purpureus. Lineage (NCBI taxonomy): Eukaryota > Metazoa > Chordata > Aves > Bucerotiformes > Phoeniculidae > Phoeniculus > Phoeniculus purpureus. The sequence goes on from JAOXOE010000256.1 coordinate 13,111,872, forward strand.
CTTTAATAGCATCATTTTCTTTCTTGTAGTGTGCTGCTTAATTCAGAGCTAATGCCCGCCTGTCCCTAAGCAGACAGTTTTTCTGTCCACACAGAGAGAACCTGATGCAACCTTAAAAAAATTCTTACAGCATTCTATATTTGGTGAGATCAAACCCAAGCTCTGTTACAGAGGAATGATTTAAAGACATGGAAGAGGATGCTTTGGGGCTTGTTGCTTTCTCTTTTGGGAAGACGAATCTTTGCTTCAGTTGGAGAGCTGTTTGGCAAGAATGAGATACTGCCTGTGGCTTTCAGTGCTGTGATGACTTATTTTAATGGTATCGCTTGGCACAGGAAACAGTGGGAATTTGTAAAACTGCCTCCTCTCCTTGAGGAGAGGGACAGAATGTAATTGAATTGTGAAGCTAACAGTTTTATCTGTAGCTTTAATGAAATTAACCTTTTATTGTGCAGAATGGAAACCCAGAATATGTGTAGGGAATTGGAAAACTTGAGGTGTAGATTATAAGTAGTGTGTTGGTAGGATGCTTAGGTAAATCTTAAAGGAAAACAATGTAGAAAATAGACTTTCTAAAAACATTGTTTGCAGGATGGAGAACATTTAAAAGTTAAATTTGAAATATTTGAAATACTAATAAATTTATTTCTACCCTCTGGTATCTAAAATAACCCTTCACTTTTACGTAATTGAACTCTAAATCCAACTATAATGTTGTGGGAATAATCTCTTAATTTCTGTTATGTAGCTGACTCTCTTCTTTTTTGTCCAAGTCTGGTAACAGCTGGGATTTTACTGACAGCACACAGGGCTAAAAAAAATCTCCACAGAAATTTTCCAAGTACAGCATTGGGATGGAGAGACAAACATTTGAGAGCAAAAATGAACTGCTAGGAACAAACCCTTGTTCAAATTAGTTTCTTTTTCTTTCCTGCAGTTGTTTATTATTTATTTGTATTTTGTTACTTTGAGGGGTTTGTCCTGTTGTGCTTCATACTATAATGGACTAGCATTTGAAAAGGAGCAAGAGGATGCACAGGTAAAACAACAATCCATTTTCATGTTAGAAGTTGCCAGATGAAAGTGATCACACTGTGGGCGGTACACAGTATTGTGATTATTTTTTTTAGCTCAGGTGCTGTGCTGCTATAAATCTAGGTGTGACAAAACACCTTTTCATATCCGTCATCTTCCTTTGAAACTGAGTTGGTGCAAAACCTGTAGATTTGAAACAAGTAGTCCAAAGTCCTGTTGAAAACAGGCTGTTGAAAAGAAAGTAATATGTTGTCTTTGTGTGAGTGCTCAGTCATACTACCCTGCTAGCTCTTGGGCGTTAATTAATACTTCTATGTGTGTGCTATATGCAGAATTACATAAAAAGAATGCTGAAGCGTGTGACTATGCTATTTACTCCTCTGCAACTGGGGTCAGGTTCTCATTTGCAGAAAGCTGTAGATTGTGATTTAAAGGCTGCTTTTTTTTTGGGGGGGGGGGGATTTTTTTGCTTTTTGGGTTGTCCTTACCTGTTGCAGAGGTTTGAAAGTCTGTAATAAATGAGGTAGGGAAGGGCTTGAAGAGAAGATTATTTCCTGGTCACAGCTCAGCGTTTTCTGCAGAACTGTCCACTTTTTCAGAGTTTCTGTCCTTTGGTGCTGGTTGAGTCGTTCAGAGTTGTCAAGGATGTTCATTAGCTATGTCCTGACTTATTTTTTTATTGACTGATTTAAGGCTGTGGGCCTCATCTGTGAAAACATTAAATAATTCATCATATACCATAATCCTGCAAAGAACAGAGAACATTATGGCCTCAAAGATCCCTAGATCCTCTTGAAATAAATGGCCAAGATCAGAAGACTTCGCAAACCAGTTACTGTGCTTTAGGTCTGTAGTGGAGGAAACAATTTGCCATCTTTTCTCTCCTGTAATTTCTAACCTTTGCTATTTTCTAAAGTTTGTTCAGGTTTGAAACTCACAAGTGCTATGATTTTTTGGACTATGCTTAAACTGCAAATAACTTCTGAATTTGGTGTTCGGAACAAGTTTTGATTAATGTGCAAAAAGCATCACTGCATATTGAATAATGAAGCAACTTATTAGCTGTTCATTTATTCCTTAGTCCATCTCTCCTAAATCATAGATAGTTTGAGAAAAAAGTGAAGTCTCCTTCTCTGGAGACGTTTAAAACCCACCTGGATATGTTCTGTACGACTGGATCTAGATGGTCCTGCTGTGGCAGGGGGATTGGACTGGATGATCTTTTGAAGTCCCTTCCAATCCCTAATGTTCTGTGATTCTGTGATAATAAGCTGGGTATGTGATATCTGAAATATGCCTAGATTGGGAACAGCTAGATTCTAAACCACACAGTCAAGCTTGACTATCAGCATAACTCACGTGAGGGAAACTGAAACTGTGATTACAACAGCGTGTGCTCACCAGAGACAAACACTGGAACTCCAGGAGTCTACATACTGCTCACACTGTGCGTAATCAGTCTCTAACTTGAACCAATCTAATACTTGTCAATTTTTATCTGTCAGTTTTTATGATAGGACTAGGTCCTTGACGCTTAGGTCATTGTTTTAGTATTTTGGGTGGGCTGGACCATGTGGCTGTTTCTGAAGATACCTGGAATTAGTCTATATTGACCTCTCTTGTACCATGTATCTAAGACAGGGAGTGTTCACCTATCTTAGGTAGTAGGACAGTGCACTTAGGTGACTCGTTTTAAATACTTGGAGGTGAAACTGCTTTATAATGAAAGCTGAAATGGGCTGCTTTTATGTGTTTTGCTACACGATAAACACAGGCCTGGCTATTAAGGGAAATGTTGTGGGACCTTCTGAGCAGCAAGGAACAGGTTTTAAGAATACCTGTACATGCTCCTTGACTCTATCTTCTGAGGCTTTGGGGAGAAAATGGTGCCAGGGATTAGTCTGGGTAGACAGATTTTTCTTGCAAACTGTGGTCTGTAGACTGCAGTTTGGGCACCTCAGTTAAATGTATCTTTAATCTGAGATGGATTCATCTCTGTCAGGGAACTTGCTTCCATTCTGAATTATCTTTGGAGTTTTTGTCTAGCTACATCATTTAAATCTTTCTGTGTATTAAGGCTTACATACTCACTAGCTGTGGACAGCAGCTAAGAGCTTATTCTTTTTGAAGCTATCTCCAGTGTATGCAAGGGTTTATGTTTCTTCTAAATATTTTCGAGATTAAAATCACCATTTTTATTAATCTTTCATTGTGGGCTGCTTTTTAGACCTCCTGGCAGTTGCTGCTTTTCTCTGGGTCTATGTCATTTGGAAGGCAAGGCTAATTTGTTGTCTAGTCTGTAATGTACTGTTTTATATCTGTTCACTACAATATATCTAAATGTAGACCTGAATTTTTTTTCATTTGCTTTCCCAGTATGCCAGTGTTATTCAGAATTCTAACCCTGTGCTCCTTCCTGCCCGTGTCTTCTGGGCTTCTGCCCCCTCTGATGATAGCAAGCATACTCTTCCATCTCTTTGTGGTTCTGCTGCAGCACAGGCATCCCATTGATACCTTTTCTCTTAGTATGTTGATAGCTGTTGTGTGGGTATGTTTCAAAACGCCTTTCTGTTCTCCTTGCAGTAATTTTTGTCTATATCTTTCTTACAAAATTACCCTGTAAATTTTATCAAGAATCAAGTCATACTACTGGACCGGCTGGTTGTCTATGGTAATTAGTGAAGTTCTCCAGAAGACCTAGAGGAAATTAAACCTATTTGATGTTATCAGTTCTTAAGTAACAGTCAAGATGTAAAAACCTACTAGTTGATAACAAATACTAATAGTTTGTGCTTAGAATTCAAGTTAAATGCAGGATCTTCATAAACCTGACAGATCGCTTCCTTTGCCATGGATAACCTTTCATGTGCTCCGAGAGTTAACCACTGGGCCACAGGCTTCTGCAAATCTGATCCATGTCCCTCTATTGTCTGAGGCTCTGAACACAAGCTGAAAATACAGCAGTACTAATTTCAGGGAAAATTTTGCTGAGTCTCTCCTTAGCTTCGAATGAAGTCTGTTCAGTATAAACCCAAAACTGCAGTCTTTTGAAAGCTGAGGCTTGGAGTTATGACATTTTGGGTTTTCTCACGGAGAAAAAATCCACAGTAATTGCAAAAAAGTGGTATATTTTGTGGTTGAAGTTTGGAAATTTTGATACGGTTGAAAACATGAGCTTTGTGAAAAGCAGCATGGAGTCATCTATTGTTGGTATCGCTGATACTATCGCAGAAAAACTACTGAAGTGTAAAGTGTAAGAAGGCATTGCTTTGAGAATTACCCCCTTGGGATCCAAGGAGGGTGTGACAGTTTATGGGGTAACATGTTGGGCTACAGCCTACAGAGAAGCTAAAAGAGGGGAGGAGTGGGTTGGTTTTGCAGGAATACTTCTCTTTACCATAAACTCTTGGCCTGCTGTATTGCACAACTGCAGTTTGCTTCAGATTTTGTTCCCTTACCTGTGGTACATGTATGCTGCTTGTGCCTGTTTTAATGTTCTTTGTGTTTGACCCAGGCTGTTATAGCTGAGTTTTGTACTGAAATGCTTCAACATGCTCTGACTGAAACTCTGGGTTTTAATCAGAATAAGTATATTGTTGTCACAGGAATGTATATAGTTAAAAACCTTCAGGAAAGGTCTAGAGTGTTGTTTTGTATCATGAGAGTTAATATTGCTGAGAGGTAATTAGCGGTAGTTGTGGATCTGCACTAGCAGAACTACTGCCTGAAGAGATAGGCACAGTTTGCCTTCTTTGTACACAGCTTATTTGTGTTCCATAGCAGTCTGAAAATGTTGGAAATACTGCTATACACTATTATCAAACAATAATTTTGGGTGTAGCTAGTTGGTATGCTTAGGGTATAAGCTCTTAAACTGATAATGGTGGATTACTCCTAGAAATTAGCTGAATTTTCATCAAAAATGGTCAACTTCTGTCTGGAAAAGAGCTCAAGAGTGTGGAAACCTTTCATTTTGCTTTTTCTTTTGTGTTGCAACAAGCTACTGTTTGTAATTAGTCTTTTCATGGGTTTCCATGAATGTACTGTACATTGCTGAGTATCTGTTGGTTTCAGTGAGTAACTTCGTGTTGCTCGTCTCCCTGTCAGATGTTAGTCTTGAAATGCTTCATGGATAAATGCAGAAGAAAAATCAGAAGGGGGAATGGGAGTGGGGACAGTGTCCAGTCTTTTTATCCATCTCTATCAAATGCATGTACAGAAGGAATTTATCTTACTGTACTAAGTAAAATCCAGAGGCATGAGGTAAGGGATCATTTTTCTTAGTTGTAGCATCATGTTCCTTTCATAAAATGAGTGCCAGTTCTCACTTCCGCCTGAACATCTTAACTAGTGGGGTCAGACGAGGCACAAAAAAAAATCTGAAATAGATACTTGGATTCTAACCCTGCATCAGTGGAGTTCTTTATGGAACAAATGGTTTCTCTGTTTGCTTGGCAGTCCGTGCTTTTCTGTTAGCTCAACTTGCCAAGTGTGCTTTGCAGGTGATTACTGTAGGGTTATAGATACCTGTAGATGGGAATGCTCAGGAGGAGATCCACGTGGCTGTTTTTAGAGCTCGAGTTTGCAGGCCAGAGCTTGTGGAGTTGCTACCAAAGTATTTAATAGGGTAAAGAGGACTTGCTTCGTTCATCTCAGTGCATGTAGCTGTGCTCCTTTTATTTGCGTTTTACCTTGATACTTTACCTCAGTTCAGGGAACTTAAACAACATTTACTTTGACGGGGCATATTTATGAAGCTCATTTGATCTGTGCTTTGTCTAAACTTCAGTAAATGCTGATGAGTGATGTCTAGTGCTTGCTAAAATTGTAGTTCATTGCAATCTTTGTGGATATCAGAGGGAGAATTGTATTCTCTGTATAAAACTGTATAGCTGCTTTTTTGCCCTTATTCTTGTCTTATATGTTTTGAAGTAAACAGAACATTTTTTTTGAAATATCAATTTTAACAATTTAGAAAAAAAGCTGTTTTCATATAAAGGTCTTTTCTGTGATTGGGATAAACTGGACAAACTTCAGATGAACTATCAATCCTAAATTTAGTCTGCATTCTTAACATTTTTTGGTGTCTTGTTTGCCTAATAGGTTTCTGTCTAAAATGGGATCTTTTGCTTTCAGCTTTATGTAGCTTGATCTCAGTTTAGGTGAGGCTTGGTCAGCTCAAACCACTCTAGAATCTGTTTGCTTCAGATCATCTTCAGAACATATAATTTAAAAAGCAAATTTAAAAAGTGGTTGTGGGCTACCCAGAAGCCCCAAAAGTTCTGCCAGGATTTCCCCAGTTTGGGGAGAACATCAGTGACAACCTGCGTACTTCATGTGACTATGGTGAAAAATGCTGGGATTATTTGCAGCTCTATTTGATCCGTGGAATGCACTGCATCTATTGTTAGCTCTCCAGCTGAAACAAGAGCAGGAGTTGTTTTTCTCTTTTGACGCTGTCTGGCCAAACCTGCTGCACTGCTGTTTGGTCTTGAGCAGTTAAGGGTGCTAGTACTGGCAGACTTCCCATCCTTTTGGTAGCTGTGGGGGAGCAGAGATGTGGCAGACCATAACTTACGTGGTTGGTTTTGCTTTTAAATTCTTAAGAAGGCGGCAGGCAGTGAATCTCTAGAAGCCTATAAAGTTCCCTGTGTTCAGCTTTCCTGTTTGGTTTAGAGTCTCTTGGAAGTATAAATGTTTTTCCCAGATGATCCCTTACTGTGGGATTATACACTGTGTGATAGGAGTGAGGACAAGGTTGTTCACATCTAGCCTGCAAATACAGTGTCACTAACCTGCATATGTCTGCTGGTTTGCTGTTGCCTGTTGAAGAGATCAGACAATCATAATTTCTTTCTTTTTCCTGGGGTACTGGGCTATTTGCAGTTTCATTGTGGAGCACACAGTACTGTTTCAAATGCAGTCCTAGTCTGTGCTGCACTTCAGGTGTTGTCTTTTTAAATTACTTGCATGCGCGGGCACGTAGTGAAGCTCACCTGGTGTTGCACAATAGCTAGAGAGCTGGGCTTTTAGGGACTTAATTTAGGCTGACTGGCTTGTTATGAAATAGTAGAGAAGAATGTATCTAAACTAGTGCTCCGTTTGGTCACTTACAGAGTAATGCAAATCGTTTTAAAAGCTCTTATGCCTAAAATTAATGTCAGATTAAAAAATAGCTTGCAAAGATTTCAATTGTTGATCTCTGGGTATTGTGACTGTTCACGTTAAACTGGCATTTCCTTCTGCATACTTAAAACAATAGCAAATGACTCCTAATACAAAAGACTTAGCTTCCTATCTCAGATTTAACTCCCTTGACAACAAAACAAACAGGATGTATAATTTAAACAAGACAGATTTGAGAGTTCTAGGATTCCCTGCCCTAGGAAAGAGTTACGTTTTCTGTGTTCCAGAGAGATTTCAGTACTAGAGTAGCATTGGAAATGAGATAAGTCCCCTGTTAGAGCAGAGTGGTGCTCGATCTGGTCCCATACTCTGTCCTAGAGAGTAGCAATAGGGGAAAAGCTGCTTGGAAGAAACTACCTGCAGCCACCTCGTGATTCCTTTTCCTTTACCAGCACTCTAGAATCTGTTGTCTGTTTCAAGATATTTTGGAACTAGCCTGTTGTTTCCCTTTGTTACTTTTTTTTAGAACCTGTTATCCATGAATTCTTCTAAACCCTTTTTAACTTGCTGGTCTTATCTGCCTCCAGAACTTCCTGTAGCAACAAAGTCCAAAACATCATTGTCTTTGTATTTAACTTTTTGACTTCGAGAGTGGTAGAACTTGATGTTAAATCAGAAGTTCAGATTTAGCACGTGTCTTCACTTCTCCTCCTCACTGTGAGTTCTGCTTTTTGTTAGCAGTCTGGTTTGTGGTGTGTACTACAGTGTGATGAATATATTTCTTTGCAGGTGAAATGAAAAGGAGGGGGCATTCGTGTTGCTTGTGCTACTGTAAGGCCAAAAGGGCACTGTTACTTTTCCTTAGTGTGGATCAAGTGGATATGCAGATAAAGCAGTTCAGACTAGCCAAATAGCACCTGCCAAATGATTCTTCTTAACAAATAAAGGTCTGCTCTAGTAAGGAAAAAGATCTTTCTAAACATTTTGACAATTTTTTGACAGGTTACTTTAGTGATTGCTCTAGCAGTTTGTAATGTTTTTGTGGAACCGTTTCTATAAAAGTATTGTTTGTGTGTGTAGCACAGAGGCAGTGCATGTTGCGTAAGTTTTATGGCTGGAGGGAAGAGCATGAAACTTGTACAGCTCCTGTGTATGATGCACACCTGCAAGAACAGGGCTTCCTTCCAGCTATTGCCTTCAGGTCACTGTCCTGCTGCTGTACCTCATTCAACCTCATGTTACAGGTCTCTAGAGTTTTGCTTGGCTTCTTGGTTTTCCTTTTTTTTGTTTTTAACTACACCTTGGTATAGTTAAAATAGTTTTAACTGTCAAATGCGGTCAACTAAACCTAAGCTCTACTTAGAAAAACCACAAGAAACAGAAGGAGAAGTCCTGTGACATGGAAGAATATTAAATTTTCAAGCTTATTGCTTGTAACGGTGAAATTCTAGTGCTGAGTTGTCTTTAAACTTGAATTTTACAGAACCTTGTGTGTCAGGAGAAAAGTCAGTAAATCTTTATGGTGTAGTAGTATGTGTTGACTCTTCACATTCCTTTCCTCTATCTCCTTGTTATGAGAGTTGTAAAACCAAACTGGGGAAAACATGGTGACCTCAGAAGATAGTTATGGTGGCAGTGCTCTGTATAGTGTGACTTTGATAGAAGTCTTTTACTTGACACTTGAGGTTTTCAGCATAAGTTTTTATTGCCTGGAAAAACCCCGCGATCTGTAGTGTCACAGTTAAAATCTAGTGATATATACTTGAGTTTTCTGAAGTTGTATGTAGGCTATTCTTGTTGCTTATTGGCGTAATCGTTAATGTTAAGATTGTTCTGGAAATTTTAACATAGATTTAATGTTTTAAGTCTTAATTGACACAATGAAAGTTTTCAGCTTAATTTCTCCTTTATCATGAACAGGAATTCAGTGGTGAATGGAATATGGATACTGAAGAGTTTTAACAATTTAATGTTGATGTGTGGGTTGGTGATGTGATGTGATGATGCATGACTCTTTCCCATTTGTTCAGGGGAGTCTGAACTGCCATTTTAAAGTGTTCCTGTCTCGTGTATACACAGCAGGTATATTTACTTACAGCAGAATTCTTCTTTTTTTGACTGACAGGTGCTGAATGAACCTTTATGTAAGAAAATGTAGTTGTGTTCTCGTTCATTCAAAATTCAGTTAAGCTTCCATGTCAGGACCAAGAGCTGTCTATTTACACTTGTAAAGCTCCTGATGAAAGACGTAGAGGTTATGTAATTTAAATTTAGGCCACGCTAGGTTCTTCTGGATATTTAGGAACAGTGTGTGATACAGATAAAGCCTTGCATGTCTTGTAAATTACAGTTATGAGGGGGTAGTAGCACCTAGTGAGGATACACAGATCATTAGGGGGCGGAAGAGACCTCCAGGGGTCATAGAGTCCAACCCCCTTGCTCAAGCAGGATTGTAAAACCTAAGACAGGTTACACAGAAATGCATCAGTATGGGTTTTAAAAGCATCCAGAGGAGTAGACTGTACAACCTCCCTGGGCAGCCTGTTCTAGTGCTCAGTAATCCTTACAGTAAAGAAATTTTTTCTCATATTGAGATGGAACTTCTTGTGCACCAACTTACACTCATTACTCTGTGTCCTGTTACAGGGTGCATGTGAAAAGAGATTGTCTAGTTCTTCTTGACATCTAGTCTTCATGTATTCAGTGATTAACTCCCCTTGTAACCTTTTCCCCTCCAAGCTGAAAAGGCCTAGATAGCTCAGTCTCTCCTCATAAGGCAAGTGCTCCAGTCCTGTGATCATCCTTGTGGCCCTCAGTTGAACTCTCAATCAAATCTCTGTCCATCTTGAACTGGGGAGCCCAAAATTTGACACAGTATTCCAGATGTAAGCTCACTAGGGCAGAGTAGAGAGGGAGAAGAACCTCCCTTGATGTGCTGGATGCACATTAATCCCAGGATTCCATTTGCCTTCTTGACCACAAGAGCACATTGCTATTCCATTGATAACATATTGTCCACAAGAACTCCAAGATGCCTCTCCAGTAAATCATTCTCCCAACCTGTATTGATACTTCTCATGACTGCTGTCCTGGGTAAAGGACTCTGCACTTATTAAACCTCATTAAATTCCTCTTAGTCATCCCTCCAGACTGTCCCAGTATTCCTGAATGGCTGCACGTCCATCAGATGAATTGGACAGACCACCCAGCTTAGTGTCATCAGTAGACTTGCTGAGGAGACGCTCTATCACATCGTCAAGGTCATTAATAGAGGCATTAAACAAAACCAGTCCCAACACAGATGCCTGAGGGAAACCACTGGTGACAGGTCTCCAACTAGACTGCACCATTACTCACCATTCTTTGGTATCTGTTATACAGCCAGATTTTACTCCAAGTCACAGTCTGTTCTTCAATCCCACACTTCCTAAGCTTACTCAGGAGGATGTTATGGGGGACTCTGTCAAAAGCCTTACTGAAATCGAGGTAGACCACATCCACTGGTCTCCCAGCATCCATGCACTTAGTCACAACATCGTAGAAGGCTATCAGATTGGTCAAACATGATTTCCCCTTGGTAAATCCATGCTGACTACTTCTGATTACCTTCTTGTCGTCAATATTCTTACAGGTGACCTCCAGAATGAACTGCTCCATCATTTTTCCAGGGTCTGTAGTTACCCGGATCTTCCTTTTCACCCGTTTTGAAGACTGGAGTGACAGCTTTCCTCCAGTTCTCCAGGATATATGTGACCATGACGATTTACCTTTGTAAATTACGTTGTGTAGAACTCCCTTTTAAGATGGATAGCTTTTTTAACATGTAAGACTTCAGCCTTTTCTTTCCTTTTAAAAATGTGAGCAAATTAAGATGTCAAGCTTAGTGTTTAGTTTCTCTGCAGTATTTTTTCAGACAGCTGCAAAAATTAAAGTGTACTCGGGTGTTTTTTTAAAAATATAACTTCATGTGCATTTTTTTGTCCCAGGAAACTGAACTTCTTGGTTGTAAAGATGTTAGCGGTTCAATTTGTTGTGTTTTTCTTCTAATAAATGCTGTAAATATTTTTTCCTGATAATTGTTTTTAGTGACCTAGATTAAAGTATAAAAAAACTACTGCAATGCATCGGAATTCTTACTAAAATTGTAGCGACAGAAAATTGATATTGAGATTTTCTTTATAGCAGCTTGATGTTATAATTGAATCATTTGATTTGAGTTTAATCACTGGAATACCAAAATTGAGTGTTGTTGAAGGATGGACATGATTCCTTCTGGCTGTAGTTACCCAATAAATCTTACAGAGAGCAGCATTTCCTGGTACTTACTATTCTGTGTTGGTGTAGAGTAACAAACCAAACAAAAAGTGTTAAGCAAGAAGGAGTATTTTTCCAACAGTAATTAAAATAATGGGATTGTCATTTAAACATAAGAAAAATATTTTGGGTGAATTAAATCTAGGCTACATAAGGTAAACTAAACCTAGTTGATGGTACTAATCATTACAGCACATATAGTTTATGCTATATCTTTCTTGTCAGAGGAAGTGCTGGTGTATTGTAATTTTTCCTTTGTAAGCATTTTTAGCTGATAGCAGCCTTGTTATCTGGAGGAGCGTGGAGGGTCTTTTTGGTCACAAATACTGCCACACCCAGGCTGCTTTGCCTAGCTGGTAGAAGAGTTTCAGTAGATTCTACAGTAACTCACTATGGAAACCTTTTAAAACTGAGATGTGGTACAATGACAGAAGTCAGTGCTTTGGCTTATGATCATGAAGAAGCTTCAGAGACATCAGAAATGGACTGTGGCTCTTCGGTTAAGGTATTGGAATTTTTGTTAAGTTAAACAGTCTCAGAATCTAGAATGTGAGGCTTTGTAAAGCATTTTTTTTCCTTAAAAAGTTGTATAGTTTTTTAAGACTGGAGACTGCTTTAGGGTAACAATAGATGTTATCATATCAAAAAGTATTTGAAGTACTTGTAAAAGTTTGGGGGAGACAATTTTCTTTATTTCTTTAATTTAAAATCTACCACAAGAACTATGGTCATGCAAAGTGCAGTGTATTCACTGATTCAAATTAAAAATTGGTATGTGAAAAATGGGGAGCTGTGTCTTTCAAATAGCACTGTGAGTCAAATGACATGCACAGTGCTGTGCATGTCTTAATGACTGAAAATATTGCTGATGTGCAAGTTTTAAGTCTTAAGTTGCCATGAGCCAGTATTTCTGAAAATGTGGCTTTGTATACATAAGGGGAGCATGGATAGCACCCAGCTCAGTTCTGGCATAAAGAACGCCTCTGCAAGGTTTCCTACACAGTTTTCGCTGTTTATTTTTTTGCAGACAGATTTAGACTTAATCTATTACAGAAAGCAGAAGGGAAGGTTCTGCATTTCCTTTTCAGCCTTTATACATATTTATGTACCTAGCACGAAAGGTGATTCACAGTGGTTAGAACTTTGGAGAGCGAACAGCAGATACCAAAAATAACACCAAATACCACAAACCCTAAATGCTTGAACTTTTTTTGGAAGAGTGAGTTAATAGTTTGACCTTCAGTGGTCAGTTGCTTGAATCAAATTGTCAGGGTTGTCCCAAGTTGTTAGAATTTATCCGAGTACTGTTGGCTTATACAGGATGCCTGGTTTCTCAGGGACATTGGTAATATTGGTTGCTTAAGTGTTTATTGTTACTTATTGCTAGATAACTTACAGCTAGATAAGTCACTGGCTTGCCTTGCTGCCTGGAGAGGGAACGTGTCTGTGCAGCTAAGTTCTGTCCCTCCCCACAGAGGGGAGCTAGAATCTAAATTAGATTTAAATATGGACTGTAGCATCTGAGAACTTAATGCATGTCTACTTCTACATCTGTGCTGCTAAGACTGAGTAACCCTTGTTGAGGTGGTGGGCAGTACTAAATTGCTGTGTATTCAGGCACCTGCAGATGTTTGTGCTGGCTGACATCCTTGGGTTGTTGGAACAACTCAAATACAACAGAGCATTTTTAGCATTGTGGTGGCAATGTTGACAGTGTACTACATGTGAAGGGAATGGTCTGTACGCTAGAGATTCTCAAAGAAGCAGATAAAGATCCAGACAGTTGGAGGGGAAAAAACGTAGGTTTTCTTATCAGCTGGAGCACATACCATTTGTGTAACCACAGTGGGATGAGTTTTGCCAGGCATCTTTATATCTGCAACAATGGAAACATAATTAGAATACTACTAAAACAAAAATGATCACTTTTACTGTCTAAAATTGTTGAGAATGGCAATTAAGAGTGTATCCACACTGCTTAAGGATTGGGTCTTTAATTTTAAGGAAAATTGTTGTGAAAGACTAATGATCGAGACAGATGATGGTTGATGCCATTATTCATTCGCTTACTTCTCCTTTCACAATTTCCCATCATTTGTGCAGGCCATCCCTGAGGATGTACTGTAGTGCAGTGTGATGTATCTCCTGGTTCTCTGAGCAGTCCTGTAAATGGCTACCATGAAGATAAAGGAATGGTTTCTGTTTTGTTTATACCCCTCAAAGAAGTTTCTCTCTACACAGGCTACTACATGGAGTATTTGAAACTTGGAATGAGAACATTTGTCTCTCATAACTTGTCTGAAATCTACTGGACAACTGCTGCTTTTTGACCTTGAAAACAGACAGTTTAGCCTCTCCATCAGCATGCGGAACCACTTAATTAGGACGATCATTATGCAAGTACTGCCCTTTTTGGGCAGCGGGAGGGTTTGTCAGCAGCTCTGAAAGACTGTATCTTCCCCAAGGCATGTATCTGAAGAGGCAGAATGTTTCGCTTTAACCTTAGAGAGCTCCTTCTGTTATTTGTTATCCTAGGACTCAGAACTAACCAGGTGCCAACTCATAATTTATGGGAATGTTTCTAGCCATGACTGCATCTGGGTGGCTGTTCATGCCCAACACGTATGTCAAATACAAATCAATTGGAGAAGGGTGAGAAACAACCAGCAAGAACAGCTCTAAGGAAATAGAGCTGTCTTTCACTTGTGTTGATGAGGTATTCTGAATTCATGGTGTGTTCTTTTGAGAAGACTCCTTTCCATTTCCTAAGCTACTAATGTAAGTGTGAGTGTTTAGTTCTTTGCTCAGCTGATTTCTTACATGAAACTGTCTCTTGAATGTTAAAGGAAGTTGGGATATTTTCGGTATCTGGGTTTTCTGCTGCCACAAATACTGAAGGCTGGATGCAGAGGCTCAAATGACACAGCATGGGGTTTTGAGCCACCAGCTGGTGCTGTAATAGCAAATTAGTTTTGCTGTAGCTTCAGATCCTAATAAAGTTCTGCATGCTCCTTGGATGTTTCTCAGACATGGGACCAGAGCCATGTTCTTGGAATATTTGCGACAACATTCATTTGTCTGATTAATTCTTACTCCATACCTTCCAGAACAGCAGCCTGCTGATCTGAAAATAATAAAACCAGCACCTACCAAGTGCTGCAGTAGATTTAGTAACTCTGCTGGATCTTGACCCTGCTTTATGTGAGCCAGTGTGGGTCTCTTCTGGGCCAGGGTTCACCCAGAGCACACACCTGCAAGCCAAGTGTGCCAGGGCAATGGAGTTGCTGACTTGCATCACTGCCTGAGGTACAACAGGCTTCTGTCTCTCCCCACAGAGGTGCCTGTCAGAAAGGGGAACTGGCAGCTTCTGCCTGGAAGTGCACAAGGCTTAGGGCCTGCCCACGCGCAGGGATGGTGTTGAAAGAGCAAGGCTAGAAGTTTATTAAGTAGGTTTTGGTTGGGATGTGGTTGAGGCATCATGAAAAGTACCTGACCTTGAATAGTGTGTGAAACAAACCAATGTCTTATGTGTTCTTCTGCTGTTGCTGACTTGGATGTGATAATGAAAAATATAACTGCCTGAAGCTGTGGTAGTTCACCTCTTTCAAGGCTGTGCTGTTTCTTCACCTGTTAAGATGAAGGAAACACTGGTGTGCTCATGGTGGCTCTCACTCTATGTTGTGCATTGTAAGGATCTGTGAGTAGTATTTAGTCCATGGCCAGATTTTAGTTGCTTTCAATGCTCGCTTAAAATGCGTTGACTGCTTTTCTGGCCACTGTTAGGCAGGAAGAGGTAATAATACACAGTGCTGCTGGTTATTCTAATTTTTCACTTGGATATTTTCTTTAACGTGACTACTGGAGTTTTGGGCGGTTTGTGTTGGTTTTGGGGTTGTGTTTGTTTTTTTTAATTTGGTTTTTTGGGTTTTTTTTAGAATTCTTGTTCATGTGAATGTCTGTGCATTTCCTTAATTTAACAGTTGTTATAAAACACTGTCTGATGTCCCTGGAAGTGGTGGGAGCAGTGATGCTGTATCTAGATTTAAATAAACTTCTGTGTCCTGCTCCATGTGCAGATGGTGCTGTTAGTCTGACCCAGTACCATAAGGAAAACAGCTATTGACATTCAGACTACTGTGTTTAACAAGGTCTGGATTTGATTAGACTGCCTAGGTCATTGGCAACCTTTGATCGCTGGAATAAAAGCTGAAGTAACTGGTTTCTAAACCAAACCAGAACTTTGGATTATTCAGTGGATTGTGCTGATGGTGTAGCCAGCCAGTTTGCTGTATTTTCTTTTCTCCCGTGGTCTGAAGCAGCCTTTCTGTAGCGTTCTGCTTTGTTCGCTCACTGCTGGCATTTAGAACCTTGAGGGCCCCCTTGCTTGTGTTTTCCTAGTATAAGTCCATTTGTCTTAATTTGGAGTTTGTTTAAAAAAAAAAAAAAACCAACCTGTGAAGCACTTCTGAAACAATTTGTGTGACGATGCAGAGCTGCGTGGAGCAGCATGTGTTTCTAATAGTTTATGCTGACATTATCCTCACTGGCATGCTGGTATATGGATTCAGAAGTAATGCACGGTCTGACAAAATGTGATTAGTCTGCACTTATTGGTACACGTAGTGTCTGGGAAACCCTGATGTAAGTCTTGAAAGGCTTTATCTCAACCGTCTTGCTTGATATCAAGCCTTTGGGAGTGTTTTTTTTTTTCCAAAACAAATGACTCACAGCCCTTAGGGTACTTCACAGATGTAGTGAATGGGGACCTTTGTACATAGGAGGAAGGAGACAAACCAGTTTACCTCTTTGCTTTTGAAGAGAATTATAAACTTTAAAAATAAACACAATCCCTGCAACTAGTCACACTTATATAGTAGCGGACAATAAAGGTCTTAATGCAAAAAAGTTACCACATGTAATTTTCTGAAGTATGTAATAAGCTCGTTAGTGTTTTCTGGAACATTATCTTGTCATTTTATGCATTTAGAAGTGTAAACTAAGATCTGTTGAGTTTGTTTCATGTTAATTTAGCCAAATTTTGTTGTTAGGTTTCATTAGTTTGGTTTCATTACATGTTTTTAAAAGAGATTTAGACAATTGAATATGCCTAAGTGGAAGATGGATTATACTACATCAGGGACCAGCTAACTGAACTGCAGTTGTAGCCTATGTCCACATATGGCATAAAACTGATTATAAAAGTTCTCTTTTCTCTGTGTCTCTCCATAAAAATACAGATTTAGGGTTGGTAATGTAGTCTGCTCATTTTTGCTTGCTTACTGTAAGTTTGTAGCTGATGACGTAATTTATTCCAAACTATGAATGCTTACTCGTGTGGAAATTGAATGTTGTGTTAAATCCCTTGCCTTGTGCATTGCTTACCTAAAAGCAATCTTTTGTCTAACAACTGAAGATAACCAAGCCTTGCTAAGTCTGTAGTTGGTGTTACCAAACCAATGTGACTGTAGCTGGGGTTCCAACCCAAAACAAACAAGCAAATAAAAATCCTGCCTGAAAACCCCCAGACAGAACCTGAGCTTCCTGCTAAGTAAGTTGGATTCACATGTTAAGAGGGAAGATGCAAGAACTCCTTGTGTGGTTTAAAGATTAAACTTTCCAATGTATCTGTTAGAAGGGTGTCTGCCAGAGGAAAAATGTAGCCTCGTGGTAAATACTGTAGCATGAAGCTTAAGATACATAGTCCTGAATGACTGTCATAGGTGGTAGCATAAGAAATAAAAATGCTATTAAAATAATGCTAGGTTGCCTGGAAAAATGGTTTCTAAAATGAAGTTACAGCTGGAGAGGAGAGATAGATAATACAATGGTCGGACTGTTGGTCTAGAGTAATGACAGCCACATTAAATTTCTAGCTCTGTGATGGCCATCTTGTACAAAGAAAGAGGCCTATGGGGTGCCAGCAGGATTGTGCTGCTTTTATTCTTCAAAATAGCATTTTCCAATAATTACTGCTGGATTAGCTGAACTAGTGAAAATCCTTGTTCTGATAAAGCGTTCTGGCACTTGCAGTTAGCACAAACCTAAACAATGGATATGCTGATAAGGAGTCTTAATATTCTGGTTTGAGCAGAATTGTTCTTCAACTCACCTTTGCACTACAGTTACTCCTCTAAATAATTTATTGCCACAAACAAAGCATGATGCTGAATGAATTGATTTAAATGTTCTTTTTCCAGTTGGAGCTTACAATTTATTTTTTTTCACTTGAAAAGTAGTGATTAGGTTAGGCCTTCAGGCTTCTAACTGGTTAGAGCCAGTGTTCTGTTCAGGCTGCTTGTATGTATTTGTGCTTTCTGAACTGAATTTATATGTTGAATTCAAAGAGTAATAATTTCATGTAGTGATTCACTGAAGAAATGCCAGTAAGGAAAGATGAGCAGAAAAATGAGGTACAAAGCAGTAGTAACCACTGCACTAATTTCAATTTAAATGCTGGGATTTTAATGTGTGGTGAAGTATAGTGAGTTACAGGCCTTAAGGAGGAGATGGAATAACTGATATATAATTATATCTGAATATTAGAAACAAGCATCTAAATGCTTTCCTTCAGTCTTGATAGTAATGCAATACACGCATTCGTGTTGGATCAGTTTTTTCTTAAGCTTATTGCTATTTTGAAAACTTTATTTTCCTGTTTTTCTAGTAAAGGAAGCTGGTAACTACTTTTCTCCCTGCCCTAAAAGGAAAAAAATATTTTTGCCAATAACTTTAGGGGACTTCCTGAGTATGCTCATAATGCCATTGTGTATAAAAGACTTAACACAATGGAACTTTTCAAATATAACGTGTTATGTAAACAATATGATGTGCAAAGAGAAAAATCTGTAGGTTTTTTTTCTTCTGAGTAATGTTATCTGCAGACTTGGCTCACTCTGGAATCAAATCTGGTGTCCAAATAGAAATTCACCTGCAGAGGTTTGGATTAGTTCAATAATGATTTGTACTTGCAGATTTACTTAAAAGTATGAATTGTCATGTCTGGGAAAATTTTGAAATTAAATCTCAGATGACAAAATCTCCTGCTGGAAAAGATGTGATGCAGTTTGTTCTAAAACTTGGGAGCAGTATTAGGTGGTGTTGTAATGGAACAGAAGTTCTCCAGGTAACCATGGATATGTCCCTATTACTATAGATCTTAATGCTTAACAGATTAACACATTTAAGAATAAAATTATTGTAAAATGGGAGATAAATTTACCATCTTAAAATTCAGGTTTTATCTGAAAAACTTGAGCATCTGCTAAGCGGAGAAAACAACTGCAGAGACAGCTGAATTGCTTAGGAATTGAGACCAGGCAACCAAGGCAAACAAGTTTCTCACTGTGTAACTGTTTCTCTGGTGTGAAGGCAGATCTGAATGACAGTATTTTAAGAAACTGACAAACAAAACATCCTAAAATAAGGGAAATAAAGTCTTAGTAATTACATTGCTTAGAGGTTTGAAATACTACAAGACCTGTTCTCTGTGTGTATTGTCATTATAAATATGTTGATCAGTTTTACAACTTGCATGAACTTGCATCATAAATTAGTAATTTCTTAAATGTGTGGGGTGTCTGCTCTGGAATGAGAGTGCTGCTTGTTTGTTTGTTTGTTTTTTACAGGGTAATCATTTTTTGAGAATTTTGATAACAGATCTATTTCAGAGATGCAAGATATGCTGTAAAGTAGCCTCTTACTCACTGAGATGCCACCTCAGATGTCTGTTTATACTAGTCAGTCTGCACAGATTAAAAACTTGTTTGAAAGGTTTTTGAGTGCACATCTGCATTGACAGACTTATCACAGAATCTTGATCTTTGGTTGGAAGAGGCCTTCAAGATCCTCAAGGCCAACCCTCAATCAATCACTAAATCACTTCCCTAATAACCTGGTACACACATAATTTAAATACCTCTGCATCATTTAAATACCTCATGGATAGTGACTCCACCTGTGCCCTGGGCAGCCTGTTCCAATGTTTTGATAACTTCCAGTGAAGAAATTCTTCCTGACATCCAGCCTAAACACCCCCCTCATGCAGCTTGTAGCCATTTCCTCTGGTCCTATCACTTGCCACCAGGGAGAAGATGCTTTCTTCGTCCTCACTCCAACATCCTTTCGAGTAACTGTAGAGAGCAATAAGGTCTCCCCTCAGCTGCCTTTTCTCCAGCCTAAACAATTCCAACTCCCTCAGATGCTCCTCATAGGATTTGTGCTCCAGATGCTTCAAAAGCCTTGTTGCCTTTCTCTGGACCTACTCCATCCCCTTGGTCTCCTTGTAGTGAGGAGCCCAGAACTGAACACAGTATTCAAAGTGTGGCCTCATGAGTGCTGATTACAGATGATCACCTCCCTACTCCTGCTGGACACACTATTTCTAATACATACCATGGTGCTGTTGGCCTTCTTTGCCATCTGGGCACACTGCTGACGCATATTCAGCCGACTAATGCCATGGGCCTTTCTGATGTGCAGCTTTCCAATCACACGTGCCCAGGTCTGTAGCCTGCTTGTTTGGTTGTTATGACCCAAGTTCTTTTCAAGGGCTATGTGCTTGTTGCCACTTTATCCACTTAATTTTTGTTGCAAGAGATGCATGGAATAGCTGACACAGAAAAATGAAACAGCTGCTACTCAGTGGTTCATTGTGCATCTAGATCATTCCTTTTTCTAGGACAGAAAGCTTGATATAATGAATGCACAAATGTTAACGTTAATTATTAACTAGATTGAATTAGTTACCACAGTCATCTGTTGGTGTTGAAAGTCGAAAGTGGGTCACTGAGACTCAAAATACTTTTGCAATGAATTCTAGCCTTGATTTTCATATTTCCACTTGTGCTCTTCCTTGACTATTGTTTGAATGGGAAGAGTAGAAAATACTTGAAGCATTTTGCTTATACCCTCATTAATGTAAAAGTTACCTCTCCCTTCTCTTAGAATTACAGTAGCACATGTATTACAGGTCAGAGTAATTTGAATCCCTCCATCAGCTCCTGGAAAAAAGGTTTTCTTTTTAAATCAAGCATGGCTACCATAAAACAATTTTAAAATCAAATCACCTTTACTAGTAACCTTGGCATCAAAATTGTTAGCTGATAAAGCCAAACGTCAGTCTTTGGGAAATGCAGTATTTTTTACTGTTGTTAAATAGGACTGTATGAAGATACTGAGAGGAACAAAGATCCCAGATCTGAGTAAGTTAATGGTTAAGTATTTAATAAAGCATGTTTGAAAGTGGGACTAATTTTTCAAGGCAAGCCTTAATACCTTGAGGGAAGTGTATTTGTAAAAATTGCTTGAAGAAGTGAGGAAATGGATTGTGAGGGGAATGGAAGCAGGACTTTGTTCAAGTTGGAGGCTAAAATCTTAACTGATGTGAAGTCAAACTCAGAATAAGGACTTAAGAAATAGCAGTACGAGTAACCAAGAAGGATATTCATAATAAGTAGGGCATAGGAGTGAAAACAATAATTCGTTAAAGTTATATTTTAAAATTAAATTACATAGGCAAGAAATCAGTTATTCAAAATAAGGCTGAATTACGCTTGCCAAAATGTAATTTGGATCAAAGAGCGGAAGAAAACTGCTATTCAGTAAGTAAATGCAGTAGGTTGGTGTGACAGTTGAATTCATATTTTAATACTGGGGATAACATTGACTGTGTTCAAAGGCAAATGTAAATAAACCGTGATTGAAGTGGAAGCAGAATGCTTCTGTATTGTGTCAACTTGGTGATGGTAACATCTCCTTGAATTGTGGTGGAATTTGCATGAGGAAACCTGTGCTCTAAAAGGGGAGCAGAGCTCTACTGTAGATAGTTGTTCTAGTGGAAATGCTAGTGTTCCTCTGTCTTGTGGATTTTCATAAAAATCTGTACTGAATATACTGCATGAGAATGTTTATTAGCTCTGCCTCTCCAAAGAAGCAGTTGTAGCTACAGTAATTCTTCCAGATCAGTGTTTGCTTACTACACAGTGACTTGTCTTTGGTTGCTTAAAACGCTTGTACAGAGTTGCTTGAGTAAGGCCCACAACTTTGCCTTATCTGGGATCTACCACTGTGTTCTCTGTAACGATCTGTTGAGTAGTTGAGAAAGGCAGTTACATTCTTGCCTTAGCTTAAGGTTGAATACAGATGTCTCAGTCTCCTCATGCATATTTTTCTCTCATCCCTTTAATGATTTTCTCTTTAATTTGCTCTAATTTGTTAGTTTTACCTTCAGCCAGAGAGGTCAAGGCACAACATGCCAGGTATGGTTAGAATAGGGGGGAATAATCACTGCATACAGCATGGTGGTTATTTTTTCCCAGGTGCAATGTTTTGCCTCTTGCCTTTGAATTTCTTGAAGTTTCTGTCAGCCAATTTCTTCAGCCTGCTGAGACATATCTTAGAGTTAGCTCTACCATCCAGCATACCAGTCTGTCCCAATGTGGGGTAATCCATTCACAGACTTGCTGAAGTTGCATTCCATCCAATGGAATTCATCCATTTTCCTGGTTGTTAACAAGGACGTTAACCAGTATCAGCATTAGTATTGACCTCTGAGAAATTTGCCATTGATAATCTACCAGTTAGATGTCAGACTGCTTACTGCAACCCTTTGAGACTCTGGCTCCCCAAACTTTGGTTTTTGCATTGTGTTTTCCCTTGTTTCACCTGTCAGGAACATGTCCTGATCACCTTGTAAAGATGCTAGAGTGGCCTTATGATGTCACCACTGTTGTTAGGTACATACCAGTTAGTTGAATAGATGCTCTATCCAAGTTACCTAACAAGGGCCCCTCACTTAATTTTTCCACAGGTAGTACTGCAGTCCTCATGCAGACCTGGGAAGTCTGAGGACAAAACTTGCCAGCAACGACCAAGGCAAATACATGTAGCCTTTCTTGAGTCTATTGCTGATAGCTAGCCTGTCTCATTTCTGCAGTGGACCCATGTTTGTCTTGATTAATTCACGTTAAGATCATCTCAGTGTTTAAAAACAAGTGCTCAATTACCAAAATGTGATTTTTTTACTTTCATGTTTCTTAAGTGTAATGAAGCTTTAAGGGCACTTCATACACGAATCTTCCTTGTAATGAACTGTGAATTGCATATGCATATATTAACACTGGGGCTATAATGTCTCAATCAGAGATCAGCCATGTTCCCTTTACACAGCTCTCTACATCAGTGGCAGCCATTATATTAAATAGGTAATGTAAAATTACAACTATCCTCCTATTCCTGGAGGAGCTGGGCATTCTTTATCTGAAAGTAAAATGAGTTACATGATCCGCAGCGATGGTAATGTAATGATGGATTGTGTTGCAGTGTGTATTTGGGAACTCAGATTGCCCAGGGAATCTGGACTTGGGAAGCTGTGATTTGTACCATGTGTTGAAAGCTTAAAAAAACCCATAATGAGGTCATTTTTTGTAAAATATATATAGAAGATAGGAAGTGTATGTTGTGTTTTTTCACAGGAAATCATCAACTGTCAGCCTAGTTGCTGAAGATGATGATATTTTTCATGCCCACTGAAAAAGGCTTCCCACAGTATGACTGGGCTCTGATTCCCAGAACTGTAGCAAGAAAAGCAGCAAACCATAAAAAAAAATAGACTATTTGTAGGAAAACGAGTAATATATCTAACTAGCTTTTGGCTCTGGTCTTTAAGACCTTTAAGTTCAAATCTTTTAACTTAAATCTATCATGATTGTTCCTACTCAGCCAAGGTATTGATTTTGTGGCTGTTAGCTTTGTTCAATTACAGCCTAAGCCGGAGCTTACAAATTGGTTAATTTCCAGATTGTGTTGTAGTGCTTGTATCCCATTAGCTTTGTCAAAAGATAGACAGAGAAACTGATTGTTGATAAAAATCTGACTTGAGGTGGATGAAGGATCACGGCAGGAATCTTCTGCTTCTATTTTGAGTAAAATTGCTGTCCAGGCAGCATTAGCGTTACTGTGGCAAAACTGTAGCATGCGGTGCTGCTGTATTGAATCTGCTTTGAGAAATGTAATCTATTTAAATTGCTGCATAGATTCTGCATAACCTTTTAGTATAAGGAAAGTAGTGAATGCCCTTGAGATACATGTCTGGGGAATCGGTGGAAAAATGGATTTGATTATAACAATGCATTGTTTTAAGGAAAAAGTATCTAGATAAATTAGCACACATGCCATGTCTAAGAGAACACCTTATGTAAGAGGATAAGAGAAAATGAGACTATGAATGAGTGCATGAAGGAAGCATAGGCTGAATTATCTTATTTCATGGCTCAATGCAGTCTAAATTTTACCAGTATAAAAATAATGACTAGAAAGATCCTCATCCCACAGGTGCAAAAGCATTGTAACAACATAGCCAGCCTCTGTGTTCTTCTGTTGGTTGGCCGTTTGGGTTTTTTTTAAACATCTGCTGGAAACCACTTATTGAAAAAAAAAATCTTGATTCTTTGAGTCCAAAAATATAGAATATTCTAAAAGAAACTGGGAAAATACTGCTTTTGTCACTTGCAGGTTGCTTCATGGAAAATCTTATTTTAAAATTAACTGAAAAAGCCTTTTCATAAAGTTTTCTGTAACTTTATTATAAAAAGTAATAAATGCTTTTAATAAAGTGTTTCATGAAGCTGTCACTAAGTTTGCATAAAAGGGAAGGACCAATTCTTTTGTGTCAATTTCCAGTACATTCAAGTTCTTCCTTGGGTACTCCATAATGTAACTTGGAATTTTGAGTAAACCTGGGAATTTTGTTACAGTACAGTTTGAACAAACTTTATAATGTCTGATTCTTCACAGTGAATTCTTCACTGGATGTACAACTTCGCATTCTGTTTCAAGTGTCCAAAGTATTGTGTGTACCAAGGCTAGGAATGCTATCTGGACATTTTAGTGCTGCGAGGCTTTTGAAGTCCAAATTAATTTTGAGGAGAAGTATGACCCTGAACTGTGAGTTGTGAAAAACTGTTCCTCTTAAGACGAGAAAACTAGATGATTATCTGGGTAGTGTCTATGGCTTTATACAATCCATGTGTACTATGTATGATAACAGTGAAGAACTTTATAAAGGCAATCCAGCAAATGGTCATTTCTTTTATCTGCTGAAGTAATTACTTAAAATATCCCTTCCCGTGTGTTTTTAATGATTTTTAGATTTTGTTTCCATTTGGAAACAGATACCTGGTTTGGGGTAATTGTGCAGCTTCTTTAGTACAGGATCTGAGAATTGACTTCTTGCTCTGGTCAAGTAGTACTGTGCTCGATACGTCTGTGTGCTGAGTGTCTTAGTATCTTCAGTTTGAGGTGAAAATTGGAAGGTTGACTTCAGAGAGTATTTAAGTTTAGGGTTGAGATAGTAACTAGGTATAACCAGTCACATGTGTATAATACATTAAAATTGCAGCATGTTAGGTATGTTTAGCCATTAGTTATATTAAGTAACTAGCTTCGTGCTATTCACAATCCATGTTTTTCAGCCTGCTTTTATTAGTTCCTATCAATCCTTTGTTTTAATGAGGTGTATAGTGTGGCTGTTTCTTTCTTTGACTGTCATTATTTTTTCTCTTAGATATCCCTGAGTCTTTGAGGACAGAGCACCACTTTATATGAATCAGCGTATGACAAACCTAAAGACAATATTGACATGCCAACTCAAAATTACTTTGTCCATTCTTTTATGTTTGCTTTTATATTAAGTATGGTATGTGAAAAAAGTATTCCTGGGGTCAGAAGTTGGTAATTCTATGGGAAAAGTAGACTTTCATTTCCCATCAAGCTGTTTTGAGTAATATTTATTTTTTCTGCCTGAGCGTCCTGCAGTAGCTTCCTTCACCCATTTGTTATTCACCTGCAGCTGTGGAGCATTCTGCAACTACAGAGTTGTGAAGGAACAGATTTATAGAAACAAGAAATTTATTCTGTAAATTGCACTTGCTCCAAGAGCAGAATGCTCTTAATTTAATGTTAAATGCTTTCATACATGAAATAAAAAGCTATTTTCTTTCAGTGGAAGGTGCTCACGAAGCAAAGAAATTTAGATTCAGTAAACTGGGCAGCAACAAAAACTCTGGAACGGAGAGTTGCAGATTTCTTTCCGGAAAGTGAAGCACCTTTCCCTTTGCCAGCTGTTAATCCCGGCGTTTGGCTTCTGTTTCTCCTGCTCCTCGGCAGTAGTAGTTTTATTTCTAGTTGGGACTTTCCCATGAAAAATTTCCTTCTGGCTTCTGGTGTTGCAGCTAATCTGTATTCTGAGTAATTCATGAGGAGAAGAAAAGTGGGAGAGATGAATGAATCTCTCAGTTCTATCAATCAAAAGTTTTCTAGGCATAGGCAAGTACTAACTCATTAGCAGGAGAGCTGTTAGTGAAGCAATCTGGAGCTACTGCCTCCACATTCACCTCCCATTTGAGCAGCAAAAAAGTTTGGCTTTGACCTGCTAGAAGAAACCAATAACCACTGTTGTCCTCAGGGGAGTCAGTGTCCAAAGAAGAATCTGTATGAAAACCAGTCAGATAAATCAGATGGTCTCAATTTAGTCTTGTACTGAAACATGAATAGCAAATTCTGTTCTAGCTGAAGTGTTTGAGTGGGCACACCACGTCTTTTGAAGTTGGATGCCAGTAGCATCACACAGTGTCGCTCCTTCTGCTGTACTAAGTGTGTAGTGTTCCCCTGCAGCAGCATACCTAACTACATTTTAGTAATGCAGAAAAGGTGAGGTTCTTACCTTTCAAATGAATTAGAGAAAATTAATTTAAGAACTACTATGTTAACCCTTTCTGAGCCCAAGTGAATTAAATATTTTCATGATGTTCATGTTGTGGATGCTGATATGTTTGGCAGGAGGAGATGGTAATTGTTACATTCAGCTTCTTCTGAGTTTTGCTTTTGGCTAAAGTTCAAAACATAAGTAAAACAAAAGCAGTGGATTGTGAGTTAAAAACTTAAATGACCCGAAATTCTTCCGTGCTTCCCACGCACATCACTCTCACAACAAATCCAAACTTCTTCCCCTTGCTCCCAAAAAATAAATGTTTCATCTATAGTTAGCTCAGTCTGGTTCTCAGCAGACATGTGAGGAACATATTTGAGGGCATTGGACACCTTCTGATGTTAAATTTTAAGATGTTAACAAGTAGCTTAGCTACATAATTAAAGCAAATGAACAACTTGGAATATGTGAGAAAGTTGTCTGAAAGGGTCTGGTTTAGTCAATACAAAGTAACGATAACAGTACACAGTGTGTTGTGGCATTTCTTGTTGTTTAGTTTGGGTTGTTAGGGAACATGCGTTTTCACTGGGATGTGCCTGTCAGGGTTCAGGAACAATTGGGGAAAAGCATTTTGTGAAAGATCACTGCCAAGATACAAAACCTGGTGTCTGGACCAGCATATAGTT
Source organism: Phoeniculus purpureus (assembly GCA_028565055.1). NCBI lineage: Eukaryota > Metazoa > Chordata > Aves > Bucerotiformes > Phoeniculidae > Phoeniculus > Phoeniculus purpureus. The sequence continues at coordinate 13,138,737 of JAOXOE010000256.1, forward strand.
GCTTTTCCAAATGTGTATTTTAAGATGTTAGTGTAGGAAATGTTTGGAGTCTCTTTCTAGCTTTGTGCCACATGGTTTGAAAATCCTAAAGAATTTCAAATGGAAAGAGATGATTCAGCATCTCTTTCCATTCCTTCTGGACCCACAAAGACTGTGCACTGAAGAACACGGTGTTATGTTTCTGTTATCGCAGAACACTGCAAAAAAAACCCAAACCTGAATCACCAGAAGAAGCAGTAGTGGGATATCATCTTTAAAAAAACACTAAAGATTAAGAATGAGGGCAACTTCAGCTTTTCCTTACTCTTGTCACTGTATTGAAATGATCTTTTCTGGCTGTGACTGTTACCATGGTGTATTCCATACGAGTTGGATCATTTAAATCTGTTTATCTTTGTAATTTCTTGAGGGAGGAAACCAAGCGTCCACTTCTGTGGTAGAGAAAAGACAATGCTTGGGTCAGCAAACTGTGCCTCGGTGTTACTGTGCCTTGAGGTGAAGCACTTGGGATGTGAAAGAATGAACACATTCCATCTGCATGAAAGAATGGTATCTGTTAGGGTTGAGTTTGCTGTGGTTTTTGAGCTTTCCATATGATCTCATCACTGGAGGAGGAAAGTATATTCTCCCGTAAGAGTAATCTTATGATTCATTACTACAGTGTTTTTTTTGCGTGAGCCTTCTGAGTGCCAGACCTCCCCCCACTCTTCTACCCCAAATGAAAACCAACCACCCTGTCTTTGGCTTTATATGGTATTGCTGTAGGTGGACTTATCTTGAATAATGGTTGGCTTTAACAATCAGAGCCTTACATCTTTGTCTAGAGAAGAACTCCTCCTAACGTATATTTATCCAGCTATTTGTCAAATTTTACATTTAAGGAAGAGAGCTTGTAGACTTTGTTTCTGAAGGTTTTGCGTGAATATTCCCTTTTATGAGTGTTCAGTTTTCTGCATATAATTTCATGTAGTTAGTGTTTGGTACGTTTACTTGGGAACAGAAATATTACTTAGTGTTTAGACTGCCACTTTAGTTCCCCTAAGTTCCCCAATCCACTGTCCTCATAAGTTAGCAGTCAGTTCTTTGAGCAGCTGCATGATTTAGCAACAACATTTGAAGCTGGAGATAGATCCCTTTGCTCATTCTCGTGTATCCCCAAATGAGCTGGGGGGAACCATTACACCAGCACAACAGACCAAAAGAAGAAAAATTTGTACATAGGTGAGTAAACCCTGTAGGATGCTTTCGAAGGCCTAATGACATGGCAAAACAATGAAGACCCTTGTTCTTTCCTCTTGTGACATGACTGTAGACAATTTGTTTATTTCCCGCTAGTGTTAAAATAATCCATATGTTAAAAAAATCCAACTGCTTGTGATCAGACCAAAGAGGTTCTGGTGCAGCAAATGAAGTAAGTCTTCCTAGCACCCTAAGATCTGTTCCTGCACTCTAAGAGATGTGAATTACAGAAAACCCTATGGACTGTGAAGGGCTCATGTATAAATACTGAGGTCAGTGAAACCTGCTTCTTGCTAGAAGTACAGCAAGGAAGTGTACTTCCTTGCTGAAGTTTGGAAGGAAGTTTGAAGGAAGTTTGAGAAGGAAGAAATATGGTAAATGATAGTGTTCTGATTCACTTAGCTCTTGTTCCTTTGAACTGATGTTTAACTTCATTTGTATTTGAAGAACACGGAGGGCATTGTCTCAAGGTCCAACAACAGTCTGTCTGTTAAACTCGGCGTCTTCCTAGGAGAAGGTGGATCATGGAAAGAAAACTAAACCTTGTTTATTGTCAGACCTGTCAAAGATGGTAACAAGCTGCCGCCATGGTTTTTCGGTGTGGTGTGTAGCTCTTTGAATTTAGTGGAATTCAGGTATGCATCTTTCTTTTTTTAAGAGGTGAAAGGGTTTTTTGAGACTTAAATATGTCATGGTATCTAGTGGCTGTAGTATACTACATACTGCATCAAAATAGTGCACTATTAAAGAACAGACCTGAAGATTCTTCTTTGCTAAAGCTCGTGCCTCCGTGCTTTTCTTCAAAACAGAATGTAGTAACAGTGTAGAACTTTTTACTAAGAGCATGAAATAATCTCCCCTTCATCTAGTAATGTGCAATTATTGAACCTTGGGAAAAGGCTAACACACTGTTTAATTTGTTTTTGGTAGTGATAGCTTCGCTTTTCCATCTTACTGCTGCAGTCTGATGAACAAAGTGATGGGTGGTGAGAGCTGTTGGCAGGAGGGGAGTCTGGCACCTTCAGATTGGTACCTGAGTATGAAAATTACAGATCTGGAACATTAAGTTTTCGTTATAAGATTTGTGTGAGATGAAGGCTGGAGGCTTATTATGTAGTGATTGATTAGGTCAACTGGAAATGGTTTGTCATTTTTTTGAAGTATATGAATCAGCTTGTGTATTTGTGTGGGTAAGAATAATTCCTTGCTATTAAGAAAATTATTTTAAATGGAGCATGAAGTATTTGAGATCTGGACTTGTGTAATATTTCCAGTTATAAGGCATAGCCTCAGAAAGCGGAACTAAAAATAGTTTAACAGTTGTTAAGGAAAAACTGGAAATTCTACTCAAGGTCATCTTATTCGTGTTTATGAATTGAACCACTTGAATACCAAGTATTTCCAAAATAAGTAGGGATTTTTTTTCTTGTTATGTTAAATAAACCAATGTGAAACCTTTATAAAACTTATGCTTGTGGAAGGACCATGACAGGACAAACCAGAATGCTCTGAATAGCTGAACTTGAGGGACTGTCCTACTAATTAGGTTTTATGATAACTGTGCGATTGCTCAATCACCCTCTGCTTCTAGCTTCATTGTAATTGAAGCATATTAGCTTATACTCATTGTCTCAATTTTTAATAAAATCTGAAAGATTTTTTTTTAATCTGTCCGACACATGATTGAGAGTTACTTTTCAGGAAGATCTTTGCAAATTGCACGGCTCTATATACAGATAGGTATCTAGATGCTGTCACCTATGATTTATCATGCCTGTGATTGATCAAAATTCAAATGTAGCAAACGCTTGTTGTGGTCTCAGAAAGCCTCTAGGTTTTTTGTAATATTGTTGTATGCATTTAGGAAAACCACTCTTGTTTGTTTTGTACTTCGTGAACAGTACAGAATGTTTCTAGGTTTGAACTTTACGATAGTTGTGTGCCAAAATATCTAAAAATAAAGAAATCCGTTAGATTCTTCTCAGATGGGGGAACTTTCTTACTTGTTTGTGGCATGTTTTTAATGGGACTTGAAACTTGTGACTTAATTTCCTTGGATATAATCTTTCTTGTGGATGAGATGAGGTCCTTTTTGGTCTAAACCATAAACTATGCTTAGAAAAGACTGTATATGTACGGTATAGTTTTACTTTCCCTGTATTGGACTAATTCCTGGCTAGAAAGAGTGGTCTGATTAGAGATTATTACTCCATTCATTCTGATCTGGTTGTTGAATAGCTGCTGAGACTAGAACATGTGCCTCTCCCATGCATGAGAGGCATGATCTCAGTATTCTGTCTTCTCTCCTAGCCTTGAAAAGCATCCCAATGTTGAGTGGTTTTCTAATTGTTGGAGTGCCATGGAAAGTGTGATAGAAATTCATGCTCTATTTTCTCAAAAATGTTGGTATTGCAAGTTAACAAAACAGCTGGATGCACTGCTGAATTGTCTGTGCCAGGAGATGGAAATATTGGCAAGTTCAGCCTGGTCTTCTAAGAAAAACCCTCAAACTCCCCAAAACCAACCAGAACAAAAAAAACCCAAGACTGGGTGGGTGTAGCCTTATCTCTCTTTCATAAAATATGAAGACACATTTTGTTATTTCCTATTGTAATTTACAAAGAATGCCTGTCTCTTCAGCCTTCTCAGTTTTCTAAATGGCCAGCCACATTCCTTGCAAGCCAGACATCATGTGTTTTCTATAATGTTGGGTGTACTGGAGTGGCGTGCTCAGAGACTTTGACTTACTGATAAGAAATCATGCCTTTCTATTTTTATTTCCTGTCTGTGTTTGGACATTTTCCATAAAGACAACTTGTGTAGTATTGCCTTCTCTCCTAATAGTGTGTTTGTGGTATGCTCTACTTTTTTGTGTCTCTAGTATGATGACTTTTGTGATATGCTTCATTGTAACTTGAGGCTTAGCTTCTACATGACTGCCAAAATCAGGATTAGCTACTGATGGTAATCTCCTGGTGAAATTGTACTTTCCAGTAATCAATAGAATCTTTTATCAGGGAGAAAATGTTACAGCTTCGTGTGTCAACTATTAAAAAATAAGTCAAAGTGAAAAAGCAATCAATTTATGAGCAGTTAGATTTTTCCTTTGGTTGGTTTCCTTCTGTGTGTGTTAGAAGGATCAGGTGCCTTTCAGTCCTCATTTCTTGTAGAAATACTTGTTGCTGGGAAATACAAACTCCAGATTATTTGCACTTCAGTCTTTGCAGAAAACTTTATCTATGGTTATGCCATTTAACTATACAATTAAAATCTGTGGTTGGTGGTGAGCAGACAGGAGGGGAGAAAAAAGACCTGCAGAGACGAAGAAGTGGAGGAGTAAAAGAAAATACAAATCTGTTGTTGGACTTTCCTTAGAAGTTAGGTCTGCTTGTCTTGACAGCTACTTTTCAGAATGAATATTTTAAGTAAAATGTCAGTGCTAGTGGTTTTGCATTTAGAAAGGTGGGTATTTCAGCAAGTTACAGAGTTATTGCTCTAAAAACTCGCAAGTTAACAGAAATGATGATTTGCCATAAGTAATTTTGAGTTCTACCCTAAAATACTTGTGTTTTAACAGTGAACAGAGTATCTGCCAAGCACGAGCTGCTGTAATGGTCTACGATGATGCCAATAAGAAATGGGTACCAGCTGGTGGATCAACTGGATTCAGCAGAGTTCATATATATCATCACACAGGCAACAACACATTCAGAGTAGTGGGCAGGAAGATTCAGGATCATCAGGTAAGTGAACCTTGGAAAATTTAGAATAGGAGTCTTTAGCTAATTTTATGAAGTTTTTATAATATTAAGAAAGAAATCTTCCGGAAAAATACAGGAACTGTAAATCATTGATTTTTCAACTCAAGTAGCAAAACTGTATTATGGCTTTTCCCGCCATAAACTAAGCACTTTACATACTTACACGGCAATAGTCCCTGTATGGTTTTACCATTCTTTCATAGAGGTAGATACAAAAGTTAATGGTGTACATGGATACCATATCATTTTCTTTAAGGAGAAGTGGCAGCCTAAAAAATTTTCTTCTCTATAGGCTGTTAGGTGCAATCTGTGTAGCAACAGTGGCCCCTTTTTTGCTCTTTCTGTAGTATGGAAAGTTGGATGCATATATCACTACTCCAGATCACTGTATTCAAAAAACCTGTCTGGCGTTTATTAATGCTGATTGTCTACCACATCAAGAGACTGCAAGAGAGCAGCGGGGATTACATCGTAGTTTCATTGATTGATTTATTACATGTTACTTAAATAGCAAATTTAGCATTCATTTTGGCTTGAAGTGTGCTCTACCTTGTGATACTTGGGTGGGGTTAAAAAATCTTACCTTTTGTTTGAGGAAAGCTTCTATCTCTTTTCCTCTCTCCCAGTATTTTTTAAAGTTCTTTTGGTGTGTTCTTAGTCGTTTATCACACACCTGAAGCATAAACTGAGAACCTCCCGTGTGCTTTGTCATTAAATGCTTATTCCAAGTAATAAATAGTCTCTGCGCATTCATCTGAGGACAAATGTGGTTCTTTTTCTCCTGTTATTCAGTGGAAAAAAAAGATATAGTTGTCCAAGTGCAGGGATCCTCTTAGTGGATGACGTGTAATAAATGGTTGTCTTACTAGCTGGAATTTATCACCTTTTCTGTGAGCTGAAACGATCTTGCAAAATGATACCTTGTGATGCATAGAGGAAAATCCACATCAAGTGATTGAAAGCGCTGCAAGCTAAGGGGTGCAGCAGCCACAGAGAGAAGATGGAAAACTTAAAATATTTTTTTTTTAGCAAGTACCATGTGAAGACTGGAAAACAGGGTTACTGAAATACAAATGCGTGTTAAGATCAAGTACTCGTTTACTACCAGTCAGAACTGTTGGTATTGCTACATTGCTGTGTGAAGCATCACTGCATCATTTGAAACGAGAACACTTAAGTTAATAAGGTTGATACAAAGTATCTCATTAGTTCCTTTGTGCATTCTCATCACTGAAATGAAAATTGTTGTGTGCTTCAATGTTGTGATCTTATTTTGGGTTTATTATGGATCTTGAACTAGCCCACATGGTGAAGGAGTACAGTCTACACAAAGCTGAAACAGGAATTTTAAACATAAGTTGTTGGGTTTTTTTTCTTTGATTACAGGTGGTAATAAATTGTGCCATTCCGAAAGGGCTGAAGTACAATCAAGCTACACAGACCTTCCACCAATGGCGTGATGCTAGGCAGGTATACGGTCTGAACTTTGGCAGTAAAGAAGATGCCAACGTCTTCGCAAGTGCCATGATGCATGCCTTAGAAGTATTAAATTCACAGGAAGCTGGTAAGAATCTCTTTTAAAGATGGTTCAAATACAGAGATGGAAAAAATTCAAATATTTATGCATAAAAGTCAGTAAGTTGTTCCTAACTGTGATTCAGCCTCTAACCATTTTAATTACTTGAGTGTTTTGTTTTATCTGAATTGCTCATTCTTAGTAGTGATTCTTGACTGCCATCAGTGTAAATGCAATTCCAAACAAGTAAATAGGTTTTCATGTTATCTAGTACATGTAGAAACTTGCTGACTTTTGTTAAAGGAAACTAAACCGAATCACTTGAACAAGTGTTAATGAGGATACTTCTTAGGATTTCTAGAGGCATGCCATGTTCATAACACGTTGGTATTTCTCATAGCATACCTGTTCATTATGAAAGCATTAGGTATTTTTCCTCCAAACTTTAGATTTGGATTGTCCTCTTTGGCAGTTCTTGCCACACAGTTTTCTAGCTTGGAGATCCTGGATCTACATGTAACATTAAGATGAGCATAGCTAAGTTAGAATAAAGGTCTATAATTTGTTGAGAGAAGAGGGTGACATAGAGGCTTTAGAACACTGGTGGAAACATTAGTGGTTTTCGGTCTTCAGGTGCTGTCTGTAATATATTCTAGAGAGGCTCTGCAGCAGGTTGATCAGTGTAACACTGACACACACAGAGGGAGTTTTTATTTTAAAAGACTAAAAGACTTTTGTGTTCTTGTAACCAAATAGAATTCTTTTGTCCTCATTAAACTTTAAAGATTGCCCATGTAACAAGAGATTGTAGTTCTGTGCCAGTTTTTTCTCTTGTGTAGGAGAGAGGCTGTAGATAACCTTACTCGGGCTGTCTCAACTACAGCAAAAAGGGTGACTTTATCAAGCTGCTTCTTGTTCGGACATTTGTTTAGAGACTTGTCTTTTGGAACTGAACTATCTAGACCAAGAATGATACATTCTGTGGTGTTTTGTGTTGTTATGCAGCATATGAGGACAAAATAGAAAGGGTAGCTAGAGCTACAAGGTTTCTTTTTTCCCAGCTAGAATAATCCAGTTCTGTAGCCCATTCTCCTACCTCTCAGTTGGGTATTTTCTCTGGTAAATCCCTCAGTTTTCCCTAATGGTTACTCAGTAACTATTTCATGCATTCTGTTTATCAGCTGTCTCCCAGCCAACATTTGGCAGCAAGTGAAGTATTGGATTCTACTGATATGATGCAAAGTCTGAAAAGGCAATTACCATAAGCTTGAGGGTTTTGTATTGTTTCCCGTTACCTGTAATTGTAGACTTGGGTACAACATGTTTCAAACAAGTGTGTGTGTGTGTATACACACAGAGAGATATTTTCATCATTTAAGTTAGCTCCTCCTCCTAATATGAAAGCTGAGATGCTAGACAGGCTGAAATAATGTAGCCAGGCACGACTGTTCATTTTTTAGGTGGTTGGTATGTCAGTTTTTTCATTTAATGGATTATTATGATTTGTCTAATGACCACCTCTCTTGCTACTTTATGCAAAGCATATGTGGGCTAACAGCTATGTTGTTGTATTACTCAGGAGTAGAAATTTTGTTGAGCTAACATGCCGCTTCGGTTTGTAAAGGCTTGAATAAATCTAAAGTAGTTTTAAGTGTTTCTTTATGAAGCTTTAGTAATACAAAACGTCATTCAAACAGTAGCCTAGAATCAGTGTACTTCCACAGAGGCAAAGAGCTCTATGAAAATAATGTTTTTTCTTGTTGCAACACTTCAGTAATTCTGTAAATGGTGAAGGGAATTGGGGGGGGGGGGGGTGTGAAACTGAACTTTGCAACAAATCTCAAAAAAATCACTGTACTTAGAATTCAGTCCCAAGCAGTAATTTTTCTAAACGGTTTCTTCAGTAGTTTCTTCATTTATCTCTGAAGTAGCCCTTCAGCTTGAGTCTGTCTGCTTCATTCAATTTAATACCAACTAATATCTGTTTGGGGTTGTTTTGTTTTCAAGTGGTTTTCTTTTGTTGCTCATGGAATGAGAGTTGAGTGTGGCTGCTTGTAATAAATATGCCCTTGTTGCTGGCTACAGCTCTCTAGTCTCACCTAGTATGTTCTTAACAGCTTAGAGATGCAAGTTTGACAAGGATATGAATTAAGCTGCATAGTCATGTTTGGTCGTGACTGGTTGGAACCTTTTAGGTTTTGTGAATTATAACATAGTCACATGGTCAGTTTTGTGAATTATAACATAGTTGCTCCTTCCAGTGGTCCGGCTTGGTCTAGTTAGGTACAAGCCAACATGCATTAATTAGCTGCATTACAGACTAATGGTGGACACCACTGTCACAGTAGGAGATAACTGTTCTCCAACTTCAGTCAGGCAAGGAGGATTGTGGTGGTTTGAGAGATGAGCTATCATTTAACTGTTTCACAGACAAATAGATGCTCTAGCTTGCATCAAGGTGAAAGATAAAGCGTAATGTTATCAGTGTCATCTCAGCAGATGCCTGAAGATAAGTAGTTTTGCACTGTTTCATTGTTGTAAAAACGTAAATAAAATTTCATAATTGCAACTACAGAATTGCTTTGTAAACCTGCTCCCGTGTCCAGTTGTTAAAGAGAAATGTTCATATTGTGTCTATGTTAGAATACTGTCAAAAAGTATTCCAAAGCTTTTTTAGCTGGAAGGTTTGTCAGTGTTAGTTAATATTCATGATTATTTCTTAACTTGTATTGGTGTAAGAAGTGAAAAAGATCAAGTGTCTTTCTGAAGATGCTTGCTTGAGTAATGGTAATAGGATGCTTATGTAGGCTGCAGTTTAGAAATAAGTTAGTGAGACTCCATGCTCAAAGTTTAATGCAGTTCTTTTTTCTGTAGCTAATACAGTTTCCTAGAAGTGCAGCAAGAAATAAGTGCTTGGTGATGGGTTTTTTTTTTTTTATCCCTGGCATCACTGATTGATGAATTTGACCTGGACAGGCTGGAGAGGTGGGCACAAGCCAACCTCATGGGGTTCAACAAGACCAAGTGTAAGGTCCTGCATCT
>JAOXOE010000256.1:13148304-13215694 GCA_028565055.1 Phoeniculus purpureus
CTGGCCACAACCACCCCTCAGGTAGTTGTAGACAGCAATAAGGTCTCCCCTGAGCCTCCTCTTCTCCAGGCTAAACATGATGGGGTGTTATTACCTGACTTGTGAGAAGCTGCATAACATCTCTGGTTTTGCTAATAAGTTTTTTAAATGTGAGACTGATTAAATAACAAATTTTTTAGTTACCAGATTTTATAATTACTCATCATGATTAACCAGATTTTATTTATATGCTAAAATACTGACATAAAGGAAGTTTTAACTATTTATTGGACAAAATACTTCCATTTTAAATGAACATAAGATTGAAAGCATCATCAATATTTGTGGTATCTGGAAGTGAAGAGAGAGTCACTAAGTTTTCAGAGTTTTACTCACTTTTAAGAGTTGCCTGTGTGGTATTTCTGATCTGTGTGGTTCTTCAGAATTAGTGTTGTATCAGATGAAAGCATTAAAGACTTGGTGAGCAACCCAAATAAATTAATTAAAATTTGGTAATTGGTCTTAATTGCATGGCAAACATCCATAGACCTACATGATTTTTGTGGATAAAGTTTTGTTTATTGTCATTTCCCAATGCTCATTATGTTTTGCTCTTGAGGGTTCATATCATTGTCTTAAAAAATTACCAGTGGATGTTGTATCAGTATAAAATCTGCTGCCTTCTGGGAACAAGGTGATGGCATAAAATAATGAACATAATTGTGGAACTACAGCTTTGCTACAAAGGATAATTTTTGTAGCATTGTACACAAATAGTGACGGTCGTCATCTAGAACATCGCTATTTAAACAGATTTTGACAGAACTGAAAGAAGTGATAAATATCTTCATATATTTAACTGCCTTTTTAAAGATTATGATACTGTAGTTTCATTAAGCAGCCAAGGAACTCTACTGCTGAAGCTTCATCTCTGTGTTTTCCTGCATAAAGGGATAGAAGAGGGAAACCACAAGCTCACCAGCAAGGTGGTGCTGGGCTCAGCACCCAGGTTATCAGCACTCTGTTTCCAAGGCTCTGCTGACATTGATAGGAGGCTTATCTCTACTTGAATTTCTATATTTTAAGGAGTATTTTTGTTGTTCCTGTTCTCTTTTATTACCTTGATCAGCTGAAAGTGCTTGTGAAGCAAAATGGAAAGCATTTACTTTCAGTACAGAAAATGGAACATAGTTACTGCCCTGCTAAAATAAATCAAAGCACTGAGTAAATTAAATTGGCTGAAGGTACTTGAAAATGATAGGTGTATATGATGATGTAGATATTTGAAGGAAAGAGAGGTCTTAGCTGGAAGATGGTTCACCTGAGTGTAGGTACTGGAGAGTAGGTTGGTTGCTTGTTAATGCCCAAGTTCTTGACCATTATAGCCTTGCATCTAAAGCCACAATGCAAGTCCACGTTTCAAGGAATGGTGCTGTTTTGCTTCTGCTAAAGGCTAGTGAGCAAGTCTCCCCAGACTTTGTTCTGTAATGTCCTAGAGCAGGACAGGCTCTGATTGGGAGGAGAAGGAGCTAGAGGCAAGGGAAAGAACTTACTTCACAATAGTATTTTTATTCTTTCTCTATCTAGCATAGATCTCTGAAAAAGCCTGCTTTCCACTCAGCATATAGTAAAACACAAGATCTTATATCCTGTAAGAGAAATGTGTTGTTTTACTGTGGTTTTCAATTGCCTGGGGTGTATTTTTTTTTTTTCGCTTAGATGTACTCAAACTGTCCTTAATGAAAATGTTTTCTGCAGATTGTAATTAGCCAGTACACTCACCTTTACAGAATATGCCTGTATAAATCAACTTGCTGTTTGCTTTCAGTCCACTCTTGAATACCAGACTCTGTAATTGGGATGTTGCTTAGTTTTGGCACTCGCATGCTGTGACACAGAGTGGGAGTTCTTAATTACTGTGTTTATAGAAACTGTGTCTCTGGTGGAACAGTTGAGATCTTCACCTCAGACTATAATTCTCAGGTGTGATAGATGACCAGCTTTTTCCAAAGGTACTAGGTTTTTTAAAAGTTAGTAGTTTTTGTTCTAATGCTGTCCTCTGAATGGTGCAGTAATTGCAAGAGTGGTTTTGTGTTCTGTGTTTTGGCTTTCTTAAACCCTAGGGCATGTGGGGTTCTGAGAAAGATTTCATGTGATTTGACTTTCAGCAGTCTCCCATAAAAACACTTCACCTATCCTTACATTTCTAGCTCCCAAGCAATCCTGTCCAGCCAAATAAAAATACATAGTGTAGCTCATTGTGTAACCTGCAGTACCTATGTTGCTCCAGACTTGAATAAGAGACATTTAGGGGGCTGTGGTAGGGCTGTTACCTCATAAGAATGTAATGTCTTCATTGCCATCCAGGTGCCATGTCAGCTGAAGACAGGTGACATTAAAAGAACTAGGGTGCTGAGTCTGGTGTGAGAACTCCAAAGCAGACAATGTAATTAAATGATTGAGGGAACCGATGAACTGAAAGGCACTGAGGGTGGAGAAACCATGTGTTTCCATCCCCAGCTTGCTAACTGTGCTTTCATAGGGCTGTGCAACTGGAAGTAATACAGCTCTTGAATGAAAAAATATGGAGGTAAGAAGTCGTTTGGATGTGAAAATGAAGTTAAGGATTTTGACAAACTACAGCTCTGCTTGTGGTTTAAAAAGGAAATGTTGGGGGATGCTTAATTAGGTTCACGCAGCCCCCAGCAGTCTGATGTCATTCTCTGAGCTATGCCAGCAGAATTGTCTGTATGACTGCTTAAAGAATCAGAACTGGTTCTGAACCAGCTGGTGAAAGTACTTCTTGCAGGCTTTGTTTCCCTAGGATTTTTAGTGCATTGGAGTTCCAGTGCATCTCTCACTATAGTGTTGCCTGAGTATTCACAGAGGAAGGGTGATGCAGAGGTGAGAATAAGCTGAAAACCAGAAAGCACTGAAACTGGAAAGCTGCTGAACAGATTAGTGTGGAATTATATATCCTCTGTCTGTCACAAGTGCGCTGCAGAGTGCACCATCTGTGCTTGCTTTAGAAAAAGAAAGATGTTACATTTTCCTTAAAACTCAGAATGAATAGACCATTCAGCCTCACTTGGCTTGTACCGGTCTCTGAAGTTGATGTGATGCTGTAGAAGATTCAGACTTTTTGCCAGGTAGTATCTGTGAAGATTTCTCTTGGGGGTTGATGGTTCTCAAGTAACTTGAAGTGTTCAAAAGCCTCAAAGAGCTTTTCATTAGCTAGAGCCTACTTATTTATTTGTTATACCATTGCCTGACTATCCAAACAGTTGTATTTTAGCAATGAAATTGTGATCTTACCTTCCAGTAATAAATTTTGTAGATTATACATACTTTAACTTGACAGTGTCCATTCAGAATTTGTGCTTGCAGAGAGAACTGGGTCAATGAATGGAACAAATTGTTCGGTGAACTTTCATTTTGTGAAAGCCTTTAGTATACTTGGGTTGCATTTCCTTATGGCAAAAATGTGAGAGAAATACTAGAATGACCATGTTAATTGTCAGCTGGTGGTTGTGTTCTGCAGAACTGAGAGACTGATTTGCTGACAGGCAGTGCTCTAGAAGGAAGTTTGAGACTAGGTACCAGAAAAACTTGTTTTTGTAGTCTGGTCAGAGTAGCCAGTGCAAGTGAAGTTGGGTGATTGCCGGTGGAAGGACACTGGTAGAAAAGTTGTGCAGATCTACACTTGGCTGCTGCAGCATAATACTTTGTCAACCCTACCCCTGTTAAATACTTCTAAACAAGTGGAAGGTTGAAGTTTTTGTTTCTCCTGTAATTTCAATGCTAAATGATTCCAGTTGGTTAATGGCCATCATATGACCGTTACCTGTTGCTCTTGCTATTTTCTTAGGTCATACTGGGAAACGGCAGATCTGAGGGAAGGGAGTATATTAGACGTGACAAGGGGGAGTAGTACTGAGCACTTTTAAGCAGCAACACAGCTGCTGCTGGATTGTTTCTACCTCTTAAAAGTCCATGAAAGGCTGTGGCACGGTGCAGACAGCACATAGCCTGGCTGCTTGGTAGTTGCAGTCATGGCTTAACGGGCATAAAAGCCTCCCCTGTCATGCAGGGGAGATGATGGAGGAGGAGGATGTTTGACTTTGAAAGTTTTAAAGTAGACAAGCTTTCCAGATAAGCAGTGTAACATATATTTCTACTTACTGATAACTTAATTGTTAATTATCTTTGCAGTTAAATCTTCTTTGCATTAAAAATAGTACAGGTTTATACGTGTGGGTGTGTCTTGGAAAATTCTCCAAGCAAAAATACTGTATGCAGGAAAATTTCACTTACTCTTAATGCTTGCTACAAGTAATAAATAAGGAAGACACGACCTCTGTAGTGCACTTCATACAATCATAGAATCATTTAGGTTGGAGAAGATCTTTTAAGATCCTACAGTCCAACCATTTACCTAACCGTACCAAGCTGACTGCTAAACTATGTCCAGATCTACGTGACTTTTAAATACATCCAGATATGGCAATTCAGCTCCCACTCCCTGGGCAGCCTATTCCGGTGCCTGAGACCCTTTCCATGAAGAAGTTTTTCCTGGTGTCTAACGTAAACTTCCCCTGGTGCAACTTGAGGCTCTTTCACTTGTCCTATCACTTGTTACTTATGAGAAGAAACCCCAACACCCCTTTCAGCAGCAATAGGGTCTCCCCTGAGCCTCCTTTTCTTCAGACTAACTAGCTCCAGCTCCCTCAGCTGCTCCTCATAAGGCTTGTTTTCCAGACCCTTCACCAGCTTTGTACTTCTTTGGGCCCTTTCCAGCACCTCAATGTCTTTCTTGTATTGATGTGCCCAGAACTGAACCCAGCACTTGAGGTGTGGCCTCATCAGCGATTTTCAGGTTTCATAGTCTTTATCACCAGAGTGTAAACAATACTGTGATGGTTTGAGTGAGCAAACCTTTTTTCTAGCCCTTAAACAGGTGTTTATTTGCTAAGTCTGAGGCGCATGGCTTGTACTTGATGTCTCAGTATATCACATGTGGTCTCTTCATGTTGTCGGAGGAAGTTCCAAACAAATTTTATATATTGACATTTGCGATAGGGGAAATCTCCATCGCTTTTACTAATTTACTGGAGTCCTGGCAAGAAATTGCTGTTGTGCTTTGGGACATTTTCAGAACTTGAAATTGTTCACAAAAACAATGAAATAAACATTTAAATTAAACATTTTTTGTTTTTCATTTTGCTTCCTTATGGAATTCATAGTCTTAAGTATAGCTGTAATATAAATTTATTGCCCATTTTTACATAAAAAAAGTATATGTTCTGCTTCCCACTGCACACTTCTTCACTCCTCACTTCTGTTCCTGCTTTTAAAATACTCTTTGTTCTGTAAATACATTTGTGAGAAAAATGGGAAAGCCTTTGTTTTTTAGAAGAAAGATATAGCATGTACAATTATTTGAAAGATGCAGGGTTCAGAATTGCAAATTCATCTTCAGCTTTTACTGATTGAGCATGTCATTCTCTTTTGGATTTCTTGTGCTTTGTAGAGCGCATAGCTTGTGTGCTCATTAGACGCTCTGTTCCTCTGGACGAGATACTTACCTACACAGGAAGGAAAGTCTTTGATCCAAGCTGATGAACTAAAATCTGAGTAAATTTTGGTGTGACCTGATATTTTATCTTCCTTCTCTCAATGCAGTGATAAGCTTCTGATGTTTTTTTTTTTCTCCTGTTCTTTTTATTTTTTCTTTCCCATTTCCAGTGTTCTATTTAGGTGAGTGTTCTAACTTCCTGAGCCTTTTCTGTTCCTCCAAGTGTTTTTGTTCATTGTTATAAGAAAATCTCAGATTTGGAGTGCTTTTTCAAAGCTTTTGTCAAGTTCTACCATATATAAAATTTATTTTGCATTTCTGTGAAACCTTCTCATCCATGTGAAACAAATCCATTCTGTAAATACTTATGATAACATTCCTTGCAGTTTTTATTTGCTCTCTGGTGTTGCTGAGCTTGTTTGGCTTAGTAAGCGAAAGTAAGCCGTTCTTACAACATCATGCGATGGCTGGCTTTTTTCCTTTATTTTGTGCTTTTTTGCATTGTAGAAGTTAAAGCCATTAACTTATGGTCTGTCTTCACTTTCAGGTCCTACATTGCCTCGACAGAATTCACAGCTTCCCTCTCAAGTACAAAATGGTCCATCACAAGAAGAATTGGAAATCCAGAGAAGGTACAGTGCTATAAGTGAACAACTGTTCAGTTAAAGTATAGAGTAACTCCTTGCTAATGTTGAGAAATTAAGTGTCAGGGACTTGTAATTACTCTCTTGCATTACAGCAGCATTTGTATGCATGTAGTTTTCAGCAATGCAGCTTTCCTGGGTAAAAAATCAACTGTTTGTAGCTAGATCCCTTGTTCATGTTCTTCACCCATTCAAACAATGCAGTTGCTGTTGGCCTCTCATGAAAGAGCTGAATGTGAGATGGGAAGCCTTGGAAGATTTCACTGTTGTCATTTTTACCCAGACTGACTAATTTTCAAGTGACTGTTACACCTTCAGTTTTGTAACGCGCTTAGAAAGAAGAAAAGCAGCAAGCAAGGAAGGAAGTTCTAACCTTTAGAAGCAAAGAATGAAATCATCATGGACAATGACATTCTTTCTTCCCACATATGGATGTACTAAATCAAAACATTACGTTGGAAAGCTTGTTCACCTTTATATTAGTTCTTCAGTAAAGAATCCTTCATCTTCTGCTTTTCATGTATAAATTTTTGGAATCTTTAGTAGCGTAACTGAACTCTAGCAGTGCTGGTTATGAACGTGCTGCCCTCAGGGCCTAGTCCGTGTTCTCCTGACCAGTTTGCACTCCTCCAAGCTAAGCTGTGCCCTTCAGTGTAAAACCACTGTACCCTGTCCCATGTCCTTTGGGATATTTTTCAGACATGCAGCATTTTTAACATACGGGGTTTTTTCAGTTCCTTTAAATAGTTGTTGCATATTGATCATGTGCCCATGTCCTGGGAACAAACTTTCTTGTTGTGTGGCAGTATGCGTTAGTGCTGGAGATAAAGTATCTGGGATATGAAACGGCAAAGTCTTGTAGGACAGTGTTAAGTAAAAGCTGTAAGGCTTCCAAGTGTCTCAAACGTACTGTGTGTGGTGCAATACTGGATTATTTTACCTTCAAAGTAGTCCTGGGAGATTAGCTGTTCCCATCTAGAAGGGATGCTGGGAGCAGTTTAGGGCACATGCAGTACAGACACAGGGAACAGGATCCTTGAATAAATAGGAAGTGGTCCAGATCACTGGTGTAAATGCACTTAATAGCTTTCAGTGGTAGCTGGGAAAATGTTTTAACATTTGGTCTAATTGGCCCTGAAGTTTTTTCTCTTTTGGTATTTTTATTTAGGCTGTTTATGTGAAGATGCAGAAGCAAAATGCTAATTTGGCAGTAATTGATGTTACAGATTTGATAAACTAGCTGTTCGTGTAGAACAAAGTTTTGACATCAAAATCGGTTGTACTTGCCTGTCTCTTTAATCCAGTGTGTTCTTAAATCTGAGCAGGTATTGCTTTATCTGAAAGTTACTTTGTTTAAAAACTATTAGCAAGAAGCTCATTACAAGTCTCTCTGATGTGTTTTGTGTAAGGCTGCTCTCATGATAAAGGTCTTCGATGGCACTTACTTTTGACAAACTTTTTTAAAAAGCTTTTTTCTTTTGATATTTTTTCCTGTTCTACAGTAGTGGCTTTTAATGTTTTTATTTCCCATCTGTCCTTCAGAAGGCTTCATTAATTGAAGTTTGTATTGCTGGAGTACTTTTCGGAGAAGCATCGCAGGTAGTTGTCCCTTCAGAAAAGAGTACTACCCCATATTAAGAGCTCTGCAAGTCTCTCTTGAAATTTTTTATGTGTAAATGACATATCAAATGGCATTCTTAGAATTGCAGTGTCTCACTTGATCAGTGTTCTACTTGTTTCCATCTAATACAGTGTCCTCTTTGAAGCCTGGTCCTGGTTTTCATTTGTTTTTCTCCTTCAGAAATACTGGAGACCTGGAATGAGTATTTACTCGTGTTGCTAGCCAGAGTGTGTGTGGAAAGACTACTGCGGTTGTGTCATTAAGCCTAAGAACATCTAATTTTGTTAAAATATTTCACAAATACTTGTCTGTTTACTACTGTAACAATATGGTTGTAATACAGCGCAGTTAACTAAGCTAGAACTCCTCTTCTGGTAGTAACTGGCTTTCAGCTTTCAGATTGCAATGGCAGTAGTCTCACTGCTGTATTGTATGGAACAGTTAGAAGTCGTGAAGAAGTAGTTTATATATTACTTTTAACATGACTGCAAATGACATTTCTGGCCTCAGTGAAGGGTAAAGGCAGTGTGGGCAGAAACAAATTCTGTGGGGAGCAGTAAGACTACAGGGAATGCAGAAGTGAATAGATTTTATTGCGTAGGAAGGAGCATGGGGTTTGTGATGGATCAGTAGAAAGGCAGGCTTTTTAAGTGTTTTGCTTATGGAATGTCTGTCTGTGGGGTGGAGGTTTTGTTTAGGAAGTGGCTTGATAACTATTATCTTTTAAGTGCTGATCTCATATCCCTCCCCTTAAGCGTACCTAGGTTCAGTAGCATTTGACTGACTACCGTGTTAAATTCAGAAGGAAAAAAATTTGAAATTAGTGTAAGCCTGAGGGGGAAAAACAGCTGCTTACATAAAAACTACACTGTGGAGGTCATCTAGTCCATCCCTTTGCTCAAAGAAGGACTAATTTCAAAGTTAAATTATGTGGCTTGTAGCTTCAGGGTTTTCCTAGGCACAAATAGAAACATTCTGCAGAAATATTTTGCCACAGGAGTGAAGAGTAGCATATTAAAGAGATTTCAACTTCAACTGATTTGGTGTTGTCCTTTATAACTGATGTTACAGGAATCTTGGGGAGATTTGGAACCGAAGATTTAAATTAATCATTGCTGACAAAAGCAGGTTATTTGGGATCAAACATTTTTCTTTGTATTAAAGGGTTTTGATGTCTTATGTTTAAAGTGCTGAAGGAGTAATATTACTTCATTAATTTTCCTGCAGAGCTTGTTACATGAATATTTTCATTGTTTATGTGCAGTGATGACAGTCTGTAAAGCCAATAGGACCAGATGTGCGGTCTAAAACACTGAGGTTTTTATGGGGCCAAGATTACATGTAAGGTAGTGGATGAAATAATTTTGTCTGGTGAAGTGGTAACTTCATTATCTCTTTCAAGAAGCTTTAATACATGGCATATGCTTTCCCTGCCATGGAGTATGTGAAGGTAACTGTACTGCTCCTTAATTTGCACTCATTTAAATACAATTCAAACCTCAGAGATAAGGGATTTTTTTTTTGTTAAATGTGTCATTTTCCATTTTGTCAAAGTTGTAGTCAGGCAATGTTTGTAAATTCCACTGATCTTTTGATGATGAGGCAACTTCACTTGACATATGCATTTGTTAATGATTTCAGAGTTACTTAATGTCAAATACTGTTTTAAAATACAAGATGAGTTCATGGCATGCCTCTGCGCTACTCCTGCATGTAAATTTACCTTCTCTTCCAGCACTGGTAAATATATTGTCAGGAATATGAGTCATTGTGTTGGTATCTAATATGACACTTGGGAATTTAATGAGTTAATGTTTATAAATAGCTTCCAATCCATCACTGCTTCATAAATAAGGAGACCAAGAACACCAGAAACAGAAAGTGTATAGGTTGTAAGGAATAATGAAGGTATACAAGCCGCCTTCTGTCCTTCAGGGACACAATGGACCAAAACTTGACAGACTTTTGTCGTAAGTACTCAAACATGAGGAGTGCACAAAATACAACAGTGGAATATTGGAGGGAGGTTGTAATTGTTTAATACTTCACGTTTGCTTATAGTTTTTATTTATTTAATTGACTAGGATGATACTGTTAAAGAACTTGGTGTGTGTGACTGTGTTAGACAGTAGTATTGATATGGTGTGATTTTTTTCATACCGTCTTTTACCAGACTTACTAGATTTAATGCAAATTCAGAGACCAACAGGAGTAGCAGTTTCTTCCTTACTGATAGACTGGAAGGAAAGCTTTTTATTTTACACATTAAAAGGGGTTTTTGTTTATCTGAATTTTTAATTATGGTAAAAGAATGTATAATATTTTCCTCTGTTAGTTTGTAATTATTACACATGTATGTTCCTGAGCTGTTCAGAAAATGTGTGGAAGCACTGAAAGGAGAAAATCAGTGTCACACAACTCAGTGCCATTGTAACATTAATAATTTAAAGGAATGAAAGTTTGCCTGTCACTTTATGTCTCTGGTGGCCTGGTTTCTGCTGATTTCCCACAGCCCATGACCTGTCTCTAGTTAGTGCCCAGATGTTCTCTTTTCAGTTTTCCCTTGCTTTTGAAATTGTGCCATTTATCCTGCATCTTGTTTTTAAGGAAGTTGGGATTTCTTTTAAAGACATAGGACTTTATTGGATTATAACTAAGTAAACAGTTCTAATTTGCTATCTAATCAGATAAGCGTACAAATATGATATAGTGGCATCCTAGAGATATGGTTAGTTGGAATTGAAGGGGTTTTGTAATTCATAGGCAGGTGTAAGCTTTTCAAGTTGAGTTTGCTGAGGTAGTGTCATGAGACACTCTGCAACTGTTTGGGTCTTTCTAGCTTCTGCATTGCATAGGACGGAAGACAAAAGGAGACAGAAGCAAAAAGATGTATCAGTTGTTATTTATCTCATCCTAAAGACCTTCTTTTTTTATTCCTTCCTCTCAAAGTTCCTGGAAAACGGTTCTATTATAACAACCCTTTAGTTTTTAGTGCCTATCATTTTCTTTCCATTCACAATTTTTTCCTATTCAGGGTAAAGTTTTTCTTAGTTCTGTCAAGTCTGGCTTTCAGACACTTAGTAACTGGCTTTATGGAGAGGTAATGGGTGCTGTCTGGTTGCAGTACTGAGCTGAAGATGTTGGGTAACACTGAAGTGTTTAGCAGACTGAGAAGAGCACACTTCCATTAAGAACTCTTCTGACTGTATTGGCAAAATTGCTGCTTTAATTGCCTCAATTGAGTATGGATGTTACTTGAAGGATGGTTCTGACAAGTGTCGTAGTTAACACTTTGAAAAATCTCTCTGCAAAATTTTCAGTTTTGCTGGCTTTTTTTCTGCTTAATGCAAAGCATGCAGTTGGGATTAGAAACAGTTTTATGCTTTTCCAGACTTTTGGTTATTGCTGTTCCCTTCTATGAAATTAGTTCTGTCCTGACTGTGCTCCCTAGAATATACCACTGAGAGGAAGCTGCCAGTAAAAGTACTACTGAGGTACTTTTTTTTTTTCTTCTAAAATTCTTTGTGCACAGGGCATTTTCTGCAATCCGGCTTCTAGCAGAAAAGTTCAAGTATTCTATTCACATGATTATTGAGAATATCAAGATGTGGAAAACTAGGCTTGGTGAGGTTTGAAAGAGAATTAATAGATCTCTTTGTCTGTTACATTTCCTGTATCTAATACAGCCTTTAAATTTATGTCTTCATGTCTCCATCGTGGTGGCTCACTACTACTTTTTGCTTGACTGATAAAATCTATTTCTCTTATTTTCTTACTTCTAACTGAGCTTATTACATAAAAATTGGTTTTCAGACCTTTAGTCCCTTTTGATCAAGGAAATGAAAGCCCATTAGTTTGACTTTGTTAGTGTGAAAAGCTTTAGAACAAATTTGAAGAAAAGAACAACTAACCAGATAAAACCTAGCACTGTATACTGTACCCAGTTGCAAAAACAGAAAGGCTGTTTGTGCGGTGTTCCTGGGCTTTAGTAGAGCACTTGAAGGATACAGAGAACGAATTCCGTAGCTTAGGTGGAAGAGAGGAGGATTGCTGTGGAGATGAGTGGAACGTAAGAACAAACAGTTCCTCCTGCATCAGTGCAACTGGGAACAATCGAATTCTATTTGGTGTGTTGCTGAACGAAGTGAAATCCTTGATGCTTACGTGAGTTGAGATACATGGGTACAGAGCTGTGGGAGAGTTGGATGATGTTGCAGATTTTGATGTTCAGAATGGAATGAGAAATAAAACATTGCTGTTGTCCTGATTTTACATGGGGGTTTTTTGGGGAAACCTGCCAGCCTGTGTAACAAATTATGTTGTGAAGGATGCCTTAACCTTAATGAGGAAAGTCAAGTTGACAGTGGAAGTCTTAACATGCAGTGGTGATCAATCATGGGAAAGCTGCTTGAAAGCAGCTATAAGTACTTCATATTTTTTGATGAGCGTTTAAAAACCGTGATACACCTAGTCAATGAAATACCCTTATAATTTCTCATTAAATTAGGCGTAAAGTGTTTCATACTAATTTTTTTAAAAGTAATTATCTGAAAAAGCCTCATCTTTCAAAGAGGTGTGCTTAATAGAACCAGACCGCCACCACTTTGAAACTGAAAGTGATCATGAGTTCC
Organism: Phoeniculus purpureus; assembly: GCA_028565055.1. Classification (NCBI taxonomy): domain Eukaryota; kingdom Metazoa; phylum Chordata; class Aves; order Bucerotiformes; family Phoeniculidae; genus Phoeniculus; species Phoeniculus purpureus. Next base: position 13,160,755 of record JAOXOE010000256.1, read on the forward strand.
AGAGCGTATGCATGAACTCACTTCACAAATCTCTTGCCTTTGAACAGTCAGACTTTGCAGATCTTTCAAGTATTTTATTATTATTGCTCATTATCAAGTTTTCTAGCGTGTCTGGATTTGTCTGAAATGATGCTCAGGTAGAAGCTGCCCAGACTGTCTAGCACTTGAAAACTAGTAAAACAAACTAGCTGAGAGTTTTAGTAAGAGAATATAGCAAGAGCTGATGTGCAGCAAAATTTGTGCAACTGAGAAAGCTTAGAAACATGTGAAGAGGTTAAGTATTGTTTCTGCTGAAGTTAGTTCTGTTGGTGGTTAGTCAAATGAACCTTTTATTCATGAGGATGCTGGTCTCAGTGGAGGCTGCCTGTGTCTGGTCACAATTTGCCATCTGTAATCTCAAACTAGCAGCTAAATTAAAAATAATCAGAAAGTTAAGGCACTTGCATGTCTTTTCTATATATAAACAGTTTTAACATTGATAAAGTAGGTTGACTGTATATAATTAAGTTGCTGTCTGTAGAGTGCGTGCAGTTCCTTGTAGAACTTAGCCGCTCTTCTGCAGACGGAGTACTTCAGCTGGAGCTGAGGTCACCCTGCATCTGGTGCTTGTGCCTCTAGCTCAGCTCATTGTACAGCCTGTTTGCCGCCAGCTGCTGTGTTTGTGCAGTGACTCAGTGGTGGGAGGAGGAGAGCCATCATGTGAGATGTATTCTAGTAAGTAGTGACTGTTGGATTAGATAATGCTATCTATGCCCACATGCTGGGCTTTTCAGCATTTTTGAATAAAACTCCAAACATGACTGTCTTGTTTATTGCTCCATAGATTGAGGCAGGGTTAGTGGAAATGGTGCAAAACTCAGCAGCCCCGGGAATACTGAGACACCGAGGTGTATTACTGCAGGCTTTTTCTCCTGGTGCTAGTCATTGCAATGCAGTCTTTTTAATTGCTGAATGTATTTTAATGGATAAGCTAAATAAATATTGGGTTGTTAGCCAGATCAAGCCACACAGTTTGAACAACTCCATTAGTTTGGATTGATGAATGCAGGTTTCATTGTAACTGACAGTTGACACCTTACACTTTTTTCCTCAATGTCTTGTTTATGTTTGGCTATAAACCATGATTTTGTTAAAAAAAGTGAAGCACAGAATGAAAAATGCATACATAGCTGAATACTTGTGTATAATCACACTTGGTTTTGTATGCAGAATTTCTTAATTCAATTTTCAGAATAGTTAGTGCAGAATATCTTAGTGCAATGTTTTAAGCTACCAAATGTATAGCCAATTTAGGTATTGCCTTAAAGGTGGTGGTCTTGTGTCTGTCTTCCTCTATGCCATGATTGATTGTTTTAAGATAGGTAATGCAGCAAATGGCAAGAAGCTAATATTGAAATGAACAAACAAAACCTCTGTAAGATGCAGACCTGAACATCGTCCATCAAGAGAATGTCTCTTACGGTTGTTAATTCCCTGGGTGGGTTTTTTTTTTACAGTAGCTCAAAAAACCCTCTTTTTTTTTTTGTTTCCTCTTTCCAGACACTTCTCTTAATAGTGGGGTTTTGGGTGGTGGGGTTTTTTTGTTGAAGTCGCATCTTTAAGCAGACAAAAGAGGGCTGATATTCTGTTGATCTTTCAGAGTGATTCAGTGCCCTGCTGAATGGAATATAAAATTGGTGTGTTCATAAATGATGACTAACAGCTGTCAAGTACTGTGTATTAGCTGCCTGCAGCTGACCTCTTCACTCAATGCACCAATTACTTCAGTGAGGTCTGTTCTTCAAGATCTTTGTTTTCTGCAGGCTTTGTCTTGGGTCTTTGTTTTCTACAGCAAGTTTTAAAATTAAATACTTCAAACCAGTTTCTGTTCATCTTGGGAATGTCGATCGGCTAGGTGCCTGCTGAATTTGGATACAAGACAAAGATTCTTTTGTTCATGGAAATACCTCTGGTTTTAATGTATCTGGCTTTGTGACAAGGAGCCTTTTGGGTTCGTGGCTGAGTTCTGCTATTCAGGTTGTTAGATGGGCATCTTGGTGCGGCTTCCTGTCATCTTTTTAGGAAAATATTTAATGGCCTGATCTCTCATCCAAGAGCAAAGCAAGCCAGCATTAGAATCCTGAAGATTTACGTGAACATGCAGGAAAAAATTCCACTTAATGAAACAAGGTGACCTGCCAGAGCAGACAGCTATTTGCTTTCACTGTTTCAGCAATGGATTTGTTTCTTGTAGGCTTTTTCTCTTGGTGTCCTTGTGGCAGCAGCTGTTTTCTGACACGAGTTGCTGAATGTGGAGGCATACTTTCTCTGGTAGAAGGATAGTTTTTCTGCAAACTGAGATGCTTGAAGTGACTTTTCTGTAGGTGACCAAGACACAAGCTTAAATGTGAGAAGTGTTCCAGAAAAGGAGGAATTCTCTCTGGCTATTAAATCTATTCTGACCCAGTAGACATTGAAGTTTTTTAATCTGATTGAGGTCTCTGTCTTCCTTTTAACCCATGTGGTAACAGTCATATTTTAAGAAAACTCACTGCTGCTTCAATACTTTTGATTGCCTAGCGAGTCTCTAGTACAGGGACCAGAGCATCTCTTGTCAGTCCAGGAGCAGATGACATTTCCCCCTGTCCACCACAGTACAGACCTAGAGGTAATGAATAGTTTAGGATAGCTTCCTAGGTGCCTAGTTGATCACATACACTGGTTCTTCAGTGTACTGATGTTACTTTGTAAAGGAGTAATAGAAAGTGACCCCAGTGCAGGTATGGTATTGGCTTGTTGCATGTGTTACATCAAGAGCTGAGACAGTAGCACTTCTGAACTGTTAGTCCCTTTTATGATATGATTCATAGCAAACCAGGAAGGCTTTGTGTGTACCTGGGGAAATTAATTGCTATTCTGTTTCATAGTTGTCCTGTAGGAGAAGGTCTAAACACTTTCACCATCACGAAATGAGTGTGCTTTGGTTGGGGCGCTTTTTGGTGGAGGTTGTTTTTCCAGCAGGTACACAGCATTGTCTAGTTAACTCTGCTCACTGTAGTTTTTCTCCTTATGTTATTTAAAGAATGCAGTCGTGCTGCTGATTCTTGGCTGTCCAAAGAGCTGATTGAGTTAAAAGTCACAAGTCAGTATTGTAAAATATGATCCTTTCCTCATCCTCTGACGATACATACCTCCTGGACAGAAGTATAGGGGCAAGAGAAGAAGTAATTTGAAGGCTGTTGTAATATTAAAGTAAGCTAATGTAAAAACACCATCACCAAAACTCCACATACATCAAGAAACTCCGCTCCCTAACGCCAAGTTTTCTAAGGTGCTTTTGGAATTAAATTGATTAAAATCCAAAAAGATTCATGTATGTGGTGAAACAAGCAGCTCTTCTGAAATTCCAGAACTTTTGAGTATAAACCCATGTGTAAGAGCACCTTATGTATCGCTGATGTGCTGTGCACTTGTATAGCAGTTTCAGCTACTCAGTGTAAATCAGCTCTTAGTTTCTAGTAATTCATGCTTTTAGCATAAGTAGACTCACTTTGCCTTAGTATAAGATAAATTATTTCACTGTAAAAGCTTTCTGGGGCATTTTAGTACCTCTTCAGCTTTTTTAAAAGTTGTCCTAGGAGCATAGAGACTGTGCTTTCTAAGACTGAACAATTTTCACTTATTGTTTTCACTATGTTCTTGAAGTTTCCTGTATTTTAGAACTACCAAAGTCAGTCAGAACAAACTAGGGAAGCTTTGTTCAATTATCAAAGCATTTGTGAAATTCTTTAATTGATGTGTAATGACTCTTCTTAATCCACAAATGCTGTTGCACAATACAATTTTGGTATCTGACAAAATCTAAAAATAAAATTACGCTAATGCTCACTAAACAACCAGGGGGATTTAATGAAAACAAATTTCTTCTCTTTTTTTAAATTTTATTTTTTAATAAGCAAAACCAGTTCTTAATCTTTTAAAGCTACAGCTGTAACACCGTGTTAGGCTGTAGTTCCTTCTTAGTTCGAAATTTGTCCTCGCACATTAAACTGTGTTAAACTGAATTGTATTACTGGTGTGCTGGTCTTTTGACCTGTGCCACTTGTAGCTTTCTATTTAAAAGGTTTATTAAAATAGCTAAAATGACTGTAAAAATGTAATGAGTTGTGGTGTCTGGTGTTGTGTTTGTAGAGGTGTGAGAAGAATTACGTTGTGTTTTTTCTTGTTGGCAAAGGGATACCTCAGCAATGGATAATGAGAGTAAACTTGATATACACCATTGTTGACAATAATTTTCGCTTTTATTATTTTACTGCAGGGGAATTTTACGTAAGGTAAGAAATGTTTGCAAGGTGTTTTACTGCCCTCTCTTGGTAGAGCAGTTGTATCATAAACAAAGCGCTCAACTTGTTCATAGCTTTTTGTTGGTACTTTTCAAGAAATTCTGGTTTTATTCCTTTATTTCCTTTTATTTATATGGAAAATAGAAAAACATTGTTAAATATGAAATCACTCAACATTTATTTAATACTGAGTAGGTTAAAGTTCTCATTACTCACATGAAAAAGTGGTTATCACACTACATTTTATCTGCATCTTAGTAGACAGACGGTACATTTTGGTTGTGTTAATTGCTGACTGAAATATTTTTTGCTTCAGATTGTTTAAAGTCTATAAACACTTAGGCACATTTTGTATGGTATGTGGGCATTGCGTGTCTGTATAGCTCTTTGAAGAGGAGGAGAACTCCCAAGTGAGCCTCATGAGTGTGTTCGCACATATTAGAAGAACTAGTCAATCCCAAACCAACAGTTAGACATGTCTTATGCTTTAGCTAAAATGACATGTGATTACATAATATAGCTGACATTATATAAATACAGTCGTGTTGTGTTGGTTCTCCCTTTCTTGTATATAGCATATATGTACACACAGATAGACATGCCAGCCCCCTAAGTAGTTAGAAAAGCTTTGAGTAGAAGTCCCTGTCCTTCTGGGCCAGAGCAAACCCCTGGAATACTTTCCCCTGCTACTCTTCAATCCTCTCAGAATTTTTGGTTCAACCACTTCCAGCACATGATGCACTTTGTTTTCTGAATTGCCTTTCGTGCTGGGGTTTTTTTCTTCTTTAGGTTTTTTCCCCTCCTCATTCTTTGAGTCACTGTAGCAGGAAGTTCCACAGCTCATCTGCCTGATATGCAAAGGTGCTTATTCTTTCTTAAATTTTTTAAAAATTATTTTAAAGTCTTTGTGAGCTTTGTTCTTATTAGTTGCATGAAATCTTTCATCGCAGCTGTTGTGTTAAGATGTCCTCATTGCTCAGGATTTTGCATGCTTCCATTTGTGTTTTCCATACTGCAGAATTCCAGTTTCTTTAGTTAAGTTTTTAATGGAAACTGGTACATGTAGTCACGGTGTTGGTGCTTTAAGAACCTTATAGGTTCTAATCTTTTCCCTTTTGAGATGGGAGCAGAGACAGAGAGTTTGTGAAGCAGGGTGATGGTATATTCTATACTGCTCTGCAATCCTTTTCTGATGTGTAACATCTAGTTATGCTTTTGAACAGATGTTAATGAGTGGATGTGTTGTAGAACTGTCATAACCCTAATCTCGTTCCCGTGTCAGTCAACATGTAGTCCAGCATTTTGTGTATGAATGTAGCAGATTCCCCCTCTGTTGCCTGCATCACTTCAGTATATCTCAGTTGGGTTTTATTTGCTAATTTTATTGTCCATTTACTTGGAATTGGGTAATCCATCAGTAGTTCTTCATAATCATCCATCATTTTAAGGAGCAGTTTGCTTGTGAAAATACAGAATGGTACAGCTCTGGAATGACTTACTGCAGAGCTTGGTCATGCTGCTCCTATGTGAGAAGTGACCTATATCAAGGTTCTATTTCTGTGAAGAAATGAAGAACTCAGGAGAAAATTTAAAGATCTGTCAGTTGCTTGACGTGGTGTTAAACCCAGTGAACCGATACCTTCTAATTTTATAAACTAAATATAACATGAAATGTTTATAACCTCAAATGCCTTGTCTACATTTTAGTTTTAGAATTAACTGTATTTACATTTCAGTGCAGAACTTGTGTCTGCCAAATGAATGAAAAAAAATTAAGACATCACAAAGTTGCTTTGGGGTCTGTAAATGTTTACTACTGCTCCGAGTAGCCTTTTAGCTACAAACACATACTTGCATCCACCTCTGTTTCACAAAGAGTTGAAGATGGCCAAGCTAAGTTAGCCATACTGAAAACCCCACTTTCCTCTAAGAGCAGGGTTTGTCCAAGGGAAAAAGGGCATTTAGAACTAGTTTCGTACAACACCGGGCAAGCAAAAATGTAATACAAAACCTGTATTTAACATTTCCTTTGGAGATTAACTTTCTGTGCTTTATATTGTGTTCTCTTGGTATTTTGTAGAAAACCTCTACTGGTTCCAAATAGGAATCAATCACCAGACTTTTTTGTGGACGTGAGAGATTAAAAGTTAAGCATTTATGCCGAGTTGCAGCTGCAGTTTCTTAGAGACTACTTGTACAACTTTGTTACATGGGAGAGCAGGAGCTGAGTGAAGTATGTTGGGTAAAGGATTCAGTAGCGTAAAGTCTCTTTGCTGTGCATAAGTGTAACGTAGTTGCTTATAGACAGCAATTGTGAAATATTATTTATTAGTTTTTTTTGGTTCACAAAGGAAAAGCATTGGTCTGAAAGAGTATGGATTTCAATAGTAAAGTGCATAGGTTGGGGTCTTTATTTCTGCCAGTATTTTCTGTGCATGAATAGGAGTAAAATAGATGAAGTTCCCTTCTTTTTCAGACTTAAGTTTTATATGGCTCTAAGGATGTAGTATAGAATTACCAGTGACCTTTCCAAATAAGATTGCCTGGTGGCAGTCTATAGAAAACAGATCAAGTAGTGTAAGGTGTCAAAATGTAGATCTCCTTGTTCTTCAAAAGCTGTCTGTGCTTTGTGTTTGGGAAGCTATCTTCAGTTTGCATCTGAAGCATTGGAGAAAAAGCTGGCTGTGTGCTTTATATACCAGGTTTTTTCTTAAATGTCATGGGGATTTTTGAAAGTGGTAATTCAAATAGAAGACAGTAGCAGACAGCGTTTTCAGTGACATGTACTGATAGGACTATGCTAGCCCCAGCTTTGAAGATGTGCCTAATTTATGCTTTAGCAGTGAGTTTGTCCCCAAGAGATGAAAAGACTTTTAAAATCAAAAAGCTGTGTTTTGGCCAACTAGAAATATGAATCTTTAAAAAAAATAATAAAAATAAATCCAAGAAATATAAAGAAAATATAAAGTCTTGAGAAACAAAAGCAATAAAGGGTTGTTTACAACTTTTCTCACAGTATTTCTGCATTAAAGCCTTTTCTTTCAGGCTTTTGCAGCAAATTTTGCATGATTCCTTCTTACCATTAACAAGTTTTTTTTTTATATTTCGTCTGCCCAGCTTTTACTTGTTTTCCTCGTCTTTATGTCTTCCTCCCTCTCCCCTTTCCTTTGCAAAGGCTTCCATGAGCTGGAAATCTTGCCAGCTCTCTGCAGTAGATCTTTTAATTAATTCTTTTTCCTGACCATGTCCAGTTTCCTGCTGCCTTCAGGGTGTTCTCATCTGGATGCCAGATAAGTTGTCTGTGCGTGAGCATTTTGATGCTTCTGTGAAATTTGGATAAATACTAGCTGACCTGAAAAACAGAATCTGTTTGGGGATGGTTTTTATAATGAATATTTGTGTTACTGCTATTTTACTGCTTTGTGCAAAAGATAAATGTAACTCTGTATCCTAAACTGGGATAGTGGTATGGGAAAACTAAAAGCAGCATCTTTCTATTCTTACTTTACCTTGAAAGCTGTTTCTCAGAGTGTTAAATTGGAAATTGGTTATGAAGAATGTGGATATGTGCTTCTTTTTACTGCAAACATACTACAACTGTTATGCAGCTCATGGAAATGGTAGGTAGAATTAAGAATTTTATGTAGATAGAGATGCTCTGCTTTTGTTCTCGTGGGAGCAAGGATTGTTGATCGGTTTATCTCGTCCTCTAACATTTGCTTGATATTTTTGGTTTTTGCTTTGCAGCTTAGTCTTTTTTCCTTTTTTCACTATTGTAGACAGTTGCAAGAGCAACAGAGGCAGAAGGAGCTGGAACGGGAAAGGCTGGATCGTGAACGAATGGAACGGGAGAGGCTGGAGAGAGAGAGGCTAGAAAGGGAAAGACTTGAAAGAGAGCGTCTAGAACAGGAGCAACTGGAGAGAGAACGGCAAGAAAGGGAACGGCAAGAGCGCCTAGAAAGGGAGAGACAAGAGAAGGAGAGGCAGGATCGAGAAAGACTTGAACGACTTGAACGGGAAAGGCAAGAAAGAGAACGACAAGAACAGTTGGAAAGGGAACAATTGGAATGGGAAAGAGAGAGAAGAATTTCAAATGCTGGTAAGAATTCCAAAACAGAGTGTATTCAACTACCAAACTGCTCTTTGTGTGTTTGAGTGATGGAGTGGGAGAGAAGCAACAAAGGGCAGTGAGTACAGTTGTGTAACAGCAGTCACTATTTCAGGTTTCTGTATGCTGGAAGTGCTGCTTTTTTTTTAATGGCAAGAAGTCATAGCAAAAAGCTTTGACTTTCCTGTCATAATTTTGCATTAACTCAAAACCAGATTATTTTTTTTTTTTTGCACTACTTGCTCGCTTCATTGCTGTACTGTCTGATCGCTTGAAAAACCTGAATCAGAATCATACTGGCACCTCCAACAGTGGTCAAAGTATAACAATTTAAAATTTCTAAATACTTTATCATTGTTTGCTCTATTAGACAAGATGTATTCTCATTATATAATTTGGAAAGAGGCTCTAAACGTATCAGGTCGTGCATTAATGTAGAAGGTTCATACCTTAATAAGGCAAAGCAGTAGTGTGAGAAATGCTTTTCAGTATAAAGTCTTGCTTAATTTATCATTGCAGTAACATTTCAATTAAATGTATTGTATGTATTTGTAGATAAAATAATGCACAGCCTGCGGAAATGTATCCAGTGATAACTGAGAGCTTTCTCATTTTGGTAATATAATGGAACGCTAGTCAAGCACTTGGATATTCTTTAGTAGCAAACTCAATTTACGTAAGTCAAGGAATGTAAGAGCCAGTAGTTTTAGAGCAGAGGATTTTATTGGTAGTTTTATTCCCACTACTTTCAAGTTTCCGATGGAGTTTTTTCTGGGAAAGAGAAAGAAGATACTTGATACCTATGGTATGAGTTTTGTTAGTGGAGCTGTAACAAATGTTAAGATCACTACACTTGCTTGCATTTTGCAACCAAACAAGAAGATAAAAGCTGATAAAGGACTGATTAATCAACCCCATGTCTAATCAATCTCACAGATGGGATTTGAGCAAACTAGAACATACTTGTAAATTCAAATGTTGGCACAAAAATAGTTGGTAAAACTTAAAAGCAGCTGTTGATAATATGTAAAACTTTCCTAACGGTATTTTCACTTGTGCCTAATCCTCTGGTACTAACTGTAGTCTACATTTATACATTTTGTTTGAATGCTGGTTTTGTTGCTTCATTAGCTCCCTTTTTCTCTTTCTCCTTTTTTTATCCTGCCTTTGCTGCTGCTTTCCATCTTCTGTCCAGCTCCATCTTTCGACAACTCCCCGTATAGCACACCACTTCCTGAATACTCCAGTTGCCAGCCTCCTTCAGCACCTCCTCCATCATATGCAAAAGCAGTCTCAGCACCAATGTCAGAGGCCACACCGGAGTACGCTGTTGTGACTTCTGCACCACCGACTTCCACTCCCCCTACACCGCCTCTAAGGCACTCTGCAACACGTTTTGCTACATCTTTAGGCTCAGCTTTCCACCCTGTTCTTCCCCATTATGCTACGGTTCCTCGTCCACTGAACAAAAGTTCTCGGCCCCCTTCTCCTGTCAATGCCCCGGCGACTTTGCCTCCAAATCCAAAACCTGTCGCCTGGTCTGCACCCAATTTTGCCCCTCTTCCCCCATCTCCTCCAGTAATGATAAGCAGTCCACCAGGCAAAGCTACCGGTCCAAGACCTCTCCTTCCAGTGTCAGCTTCAAATTCAGTGACCCAAATGTCCACGTCTCCTACGGCTCCTAATGGGCTTCCTGAAAACCTGGCTTATCCAGTTCCTTCACCTTCTACCTCAGGTCCAACTCCGCCTCCACCGCCTCCTCCCCCTCCGCTGCCTTCCTTTCCGCCTCTGTCACTCTCTGGACCTCAAGCTTCTCCTTCTCCCAACTCCCCGAATGCCTCGACTCCCTCATCCAAGCCTAGTGTTCTCCCTTCTCCCTCTGCAGCTACCCCTGCCTCTGTTGAGAACTCTCTAAACTCTGTGCTGGGAGACTCCTCTGCTTCTGAGCCAGTCTTGCAGGCAGCCTCTCAGCCGATTGAACCTACGACCCAGCAGGGTAAGGCTTTCTGTTATTGCTACTAATGCACTAATCAGGAACGCAGTCGAAACCAGTTGGTATCAAAACCGCTAACTGTCCCAAAGAATTAATACAGTGCTTCCAAAGTTGCAGTGATCTTAATACCACAATGAAATACCATTTGGAAAACTGGGGTAAGAGAAATCTTAAAGGTCTGTGGATAAAAGCCAATGTTCTGTGGCCTGTCAGGAGTAAAATTCTGATTTCTTAAGCTTTCACCTTTTGAGAACAGAGCTTGTGGAATACTTGCTTAGTAAATCTTGCACCATTAGTTGTTTAGAACCTTGTGTTATTAGGCAGCATCATTAGTTTCATAGTGGGAGCCAGCATGGGAGAATGAGAGTGTGGCTTTGGACTTGTGAACAACCTTAAATGAGAGATAATCTGAAACACTTTGATACTCCATGTAGTCTCAAATTTAGAAAGTAATGTGACGTCTATGGTATTTCTTTTCTGTACAGTGGTTGTGTGTTGATATAAGGCTATATGCATGCGCTTACATTAAATACATATGTATAAAGGCAAATCTTCACAGAATCAGAGAATCATTCAGGTTGGAAAAGACCTTTGGGATCACTGAGTCCAACCATTAACTCTACCTGTGGAACTCTACCAGCTTAGATAAAAAGACTTTAGCTTGGTTAGGCAGGTGACAGTCTTAACAGACACTGCCAATGTGACAAAAATGTGTTTTGCATGGATGGACTTGCCTTTGTTAACCTGAATCCCGCGTTTATATTGATTTAATAGATTTAGACATTTATACGCACATCTGTAGTAGCTCAGCTAAGGAAGAAGGGCTTCGGGATGACAAGCAGACTGTGGCTTCATCACACACAAACCATGCAGAGTAGCTCATGTGTATTCCCTTTTGCCTTGAGTGAGGGTGTAAGCTACTCTGGGGTGGAGTCAAGATAGGTTGAATGGCCTCACTTGTAGTATGGAATAAAGATGTGCACTTGGATGGAGCTTGAAAGGCTTTTACAATTGCACAGTGGTTGGCAGGGTATTAAAACAGGAAGACAGTCTCTTTTTGTTAAGACAGCCATAAATGTTGCTTAAGGTAGATGGCATAATTTTTAGTAGCTTAGGGTGTTTTGAGCAGGGTAGTGGGGAGATATAGGCCTGCGTTCATAATGACAATTTCTTTAAAATGTTCCTACAGTAATAATTACATAGCGGTCACTAGAATAGTCTTTCTTCAAAACACGTTATGTTGTATATCAATGTGAATTTACAGCATTAAAGGGATCATAGATAAAAAATAGAAGAGTTTATTCCCATCAGCTTAAAATACGTCAGTCCTCTAACTCACTAATTAGTGTCTTTAGTGTCTGTCTTTTATTCAAGTTGATTCCTGAAAAGTACTTTAGAGGAAAGATTTTTATATAGCTTAGGAAATAGCACTGAAACTCAAGTGGGATTTCAGTGCTTCAAATGTTTGGGTGGTGGGTTAAATGCTTGTTAATACAGTAGAAAGTCACTATGATCAGCACCATGTGAATGCACACTGCTGTTCCTGCAGTCTGACACTCATGATGTACTTGACTCTTTGTAAAAACTTTGCCGGTTACCCAGTGTAAGATTCTTCTTGGTTGCAGCACAGAACCTGACTGGAGAGGTTTTATAGGTAAATGTCTGAAACTGCCTGATCTCTCAGCATACAGTGTAATATTTCTAGTGTGTTTCATAAGTGCTTCTCTCCTGGCAAAACTTGTAGTGTGTTCTTGCCTGTAAAAAGGACCCTTACCAGAGTTTAATGTCACAGACAGTGAGCACATGAGCCAATGAATTGTTGAATTTCCATTTTAGTGGAAGATCTTTCTTTTCTAATATAGTCTGTTTTCTCTTTGACACTAGGTGTTGTTCAAGGACCACCTGCACCTCCTCCCCCACCCCCACTACCCTCTGGCCCAGCTCAGTCTTCAGTAGCAGCCCCACCTCCTCCTGGCCCACCACCACCACCTCCACTTCCACCTTCAGGGCCTCCACCGCCACCACCACCACCTCCTCCACTTCCTAACCAAGTTCCTTCCGTTCCCCTTCCACCTCCTGCTCCTCCACTCCCTGCCTCTGGATTTTCAGTGGGATTCGTGAGTGAAGAAAATCCCCCTTTAACTGGACTAGCAGCTGCACTTGCTGGAGCCAAACTTAGGAAGGTCTCACGGGTAAATACAATTCTTGCTTCTTTTTCTGATTCCTGTCTCTAAATCCTTTCTTTGTGAACTGGTTGCAATTTTTGTCCAAGATTAGTAGCTATATCAAGATTTTTGGGGTAGAGCTTAATCCATTATTGAAGTGTTGCAGGACGGTACTACCAGACCATCATGTTCTTTCTTCTATAGTTGTTTCTCATGTGTGAACCTGACTTCTTTCATTAAATAATTTTACTTGCACATCTGCTCTTCTTTTGTGTATTATAAAGGGTGAAGACTCCTCAAGTTCAAGTGGAGGAGGCTCTGCTTTATCTAAAACAGATGGTGGCCGTGGAAATGGACCACTTCCCTTGGGAGGCAGTGGGTTGATGGAAGAAATGAGCGCCCTGCTGGCCAGGAGGTAAGCAGCTGTTTGTGCTGTGCTCCAGCCACTTAGTCATCACAGAAGTAGGATTTTGGGTACCTGTTTGCAGCTGGATAAGGATCAAATAAGCACTGGATTGCTTAAGTGGTTGCTTTGTGAAGTTGATAGCATATTATGAATAGCCGTTTTTACTGGAGTGTAATTGAGCACTTTCCTTCTGTATAAGTCTTTGTGTGCAGCAGTAGGGAAAAGGGATATGGATTTCAAGAGGAAAAAGCATTACATGGTCAGTTTGGCAGGAGGACTTAGCATTTAAATAAGTACTTTGAAGGACAAATTTTCAATGAGCTATCAATTTGGTTATGTCTTTAATTACACTACACAAAATTCTTCCATCTTAAAGCTATGATAATCTTTGTAACTTTGACCTCTGCTTATAGGAGAAGAATTGCTGAAAAGGGATCAACAGAACCAGAGCAGAAAGAAGATAAAACTGTGAGTTGAGAAATGTTACCTAACTCATGTTATTCAGTCCTAGATATGTAAAGATGTGGCATATACTAATGTGGTTTACATTAGAGATTATTTATACTTGATAATCTCTATAAGCACATAACTTGTGCTTTGTGAATTGCGTAGTGCTTTCGCAGTGTCTACGTACAGTTAAGCGGAGCCATTGAATTCTGTGTAAAACATGAAATGAATATTTAAACATTTGAGATTAATCTGTTAGATTTGTACATCAAAGGTGTTGGTGTGTTTCTTTCTCTTTCCCACCTCTTCTCTCTTCCCTTCAGGAAGAAGCAGAGTCTTCAGCTTCTAAGGTTTCTTCAACAAGCACACCTGGTAAGTAGCACAGGTTTGTGAATTCCATGGTGCTAATACTTAATGACAAATATCAGTCAGCTGGGCTGAGCTTTGGGGGCGCTCTCTTCTCCTGTGATTACAGCATTGCTGTAGAGTGGTCCTGCTTCAGAAGTGGTTCAGAAGAGGGCAGATAAAAGAGATCCACTGGAACACTGTGCTTGTTTTGAGCATACCATTTCTGATGCACAGAAAACAGTTGGTAGTAAATGTGAAAGCAGTTTTCTCACAGTTCTGTAGTTGAGAGACTTACTGTAAATGACTGTGTTATAAGGACTCAAGTGATACAACTTCCTTTTGCTGTCCTTTAGTTGTACCTTCTTGTACCCTTACCTTCCCTGGCCACCTCCACTGTGTGCTCACAAAAGAGAGGAGGATGTGCCATGTAACAGTTTGTCATCCCAAAAAATACTGGAAGCAGAAGGTAGAAAGAAAATGCCCGAGTTAATGAATATCCGAGTTTTCAGTGTCTTCTGGCTTTCTCTGTTGGTTACTTGCACATGTCTCTAAGTCTTCACTAGATGATTCAGCTGCCTGATTGTGTGTGAAGGCCTTAATATTGAAAACTGCTTACAGTGAGCAAAGCCCAATAGCCAAGGTGGGCACTGGCTTTGAGTACAAAGCAGAGCTAGGAACTAATAGTGTCCAAATGGAAATAACTGAAAAGCTGTTAGTATTGAGATTCAAAAGAAATTAGACAAGATAGTAAAATAATAGTAAATAGATAGTAAATAGAGATCAAGTGTTTTCAACCTGGTTTTTTTTTTTTGTCTCCCTTTAGCTTAGGAGTTTCATAGAATCATATACCATTTTAGGTTGGAAAAGACCTTTTAAAATCAAGTCCAACAATTAATCCAGTTGTCCCCTGCTCGCTGCTGAACCATGTCCTTAAGCTCCACACCTACATGATTTTTAAACATGTCCAGGGGTGGCGATTCAGCCCTAACCCTGGACAGCCTGTTCCAAGGCCTGATGACCCTTTCCATGAAGAAGTTTTTCCTAAGCACCTGATGGTGCTAGGTCAAAGGTTGGACTTGATGATCTTAAAGGTCTCTTCCAACCTGAGATTCTGCAATTCTTTGAATGAAGCATTTGTAGGGATAGGTATGTCATGAGGAAGGGCTTAGGAGAGACTGCTAAAGGGGGGAAAAAAGTCTCTTTCACCATGCAAGAACACAGGTAAACAGTCCTTAAATTGAAATGATTGCCCGGTTTGTTCTGTCTCTGTTGACAAACAAACCTACTTGGTAAAGCTGGCTTCCATGTGTGACTTCAGATCACTGCAACAAAGTCAGGACAGTCAGTCAAAATTTACCAGAGGCAATTCTAAGCAGAAGTGAAAGCAGGCTCCATAATGGAAAGTGAAGCATTAGCACGTATAAACATAGATTGGGATTTTTAAACTTCACTACAAATTAGGTGAGTGCCCGTAGGATAGGCCTAAAAGTCCTCTTCTGTAGTGTATAGTAGAGTCCTTGCCCACAGATGTAAACTGCCCAGGTGGGAGAAGAGGTGCACAGAAAACTTTGTTCTAGCACCTCAGGTGGTGAGTGAACTCCAATCTCTCGTGGATCCCAGGGTGATGTAACTTCCATTCTGGGCCTTCATTATTTTGGAAAAGGGAAATTACATCTTTCAACTTACAACAGAAGGTGACTTAATACAAAAGAACAATGTAGTAACAAAAAATGCCAAACTCATAACAACTGACTTAAGTTACCCCAGGTACTTGATGTTTTCTCATGTAAATTATACAATAAATAGAGAAAGGTTTTAACCCTCTTGCTGTATTTTCCAGAACTAACAAGAAAACCTTGGGAAAGAACAAATACCGTGAATGGAAGCAAGTCACCTGTTATCTCCAGGTACTCCCATTTGTACCAGCTATGTTTTCTCCAACATTTGCAATTCTTGCTCATGTGCACAGAGCTTAAGGGATTCTGGCCTGTGATAGTCTGACAAAGTTACCTGAATTTCTTGAGAGAAAATGAAAGAACATGGTAAACTTGAGAATGCTGTGTTTGAAATTACTTGTATTCTCCTTAGAATTGTGGCCTGTTAGAAACAGCCATGCAAGATTTGGTAGTCAGAGAAAAGTCCATTATTTGTTAAGTGATATTACTTGTGATCAAGGTTGCCATCAAGGTCTTCAGTTCTAAAACATAGCATTAAGCAGTCTCAGCTTATGTCAATACCCTTATCTATCTTTCAGAAATAACAAGTCTAGAAGCTTAAAATGCCTGCAGCCTTGGTTCTGATTGCTTGCTTTTTGTTTTGTCAAAAAGCAGGTGAGACTGGTGGGTGTCGTCTCTGCTATACAGCGTAACAAAATACTGCCTTACCTTTAGCATTGACTTCCCTCTGCCTTCTCCCCCCTTACACCTCAGTGGGTCTTACCTGCTTTGACTGAGATCTCTTCAAACAGACCAATACATAGCATTGAGGAGGAACTTGTCACAGAAAGAAGTGTTGTAAGCAATTCTGAATAGCAGTTTGGATTTCCTGTTGTTTAACTGCTGAACTGGCCCTTGGACTAGAGAAGCCCTATAGATGAACAGTTGGAAAAAGGAAAGTGAAGGAACCAATAAATACGGCAACTTTCCATATTGGACTCCTTTGAGGAGACTGAGATGTCTTTAAGTCTTCATTCTACCTGCTACGATCCACAGCCTCTTATAAACTGCTTTATGCATCCTATTTCATTGATCTTGTTTCAGCTGGTGAAATTCAGAGGCTAGTGGAGTCTGTTTAAAAATGGTTTTTGGCCTAGAGAGGTTTTGAGACTTCTCTTGAAAAGTATTCAAAGAATCTCCCCATCAGGGTTTCATCTTCAGTCATTCAGTGGAAAATGTTAATAGAATTCAGCTTGTTGAGAGCCTCACTGGGCGTATAATCCAAAAGAAGACTTCCATCCTTACCAAACATCAGTGTTCTCCAGTGCTGTCATAGCCTACTGGAAGATACCATAGCTTATACTTCTTTTAAGACTGCTGGTACAGTTTTCTAGTCAGTGTTGACAGGTTGCCCAGCCAGGGTGAGGAATGTTTCCTGGTTGGAGGAAGAAAATGTGTTACTAGTAATCTCTCTTGATTATCTTTGAATTTTTCTTAATTCTCTACAGTTGCCAAGTCTGTCGCAGCAAGCAGCTTGTTAAAATACTTTTCTTTGAATAATCAAAGAGAGCTGCTGTTTGAAATACAAATACTGTGTTTGCCAGAAGGGGTTATCTTTCACCTAGTCAGTCTTGAGAACCTGCTTCAGAACCTGTACAGAGAGGATGCTAGTCATTTACGGGGATTAAACGAAGCATACCTAAGGGTCTGGCAAGTAGGCAGAATTTTCTCTTCAGAGCTTTCAACCAGATAGACAATGAAGGAGTTGTTACTCAGAATGAACGTTCTAAGTATTTTAAACTACCATCCTGTTTAGAGTCAGGCCTTTCTTGTTACTGTTTTGGAGAAGACTTTTCAAAGACTGAAGCCATGTGCTTTTAGTCGTTCCTGAAACATTGAAGTTAGACCTCTTGGAACACAACTGGTGAAACTCCGTGGTATTTAAGGTACTAAAACTAAACAAAATTAAGACTATTATAGCTTGTTAAGGCAGTGTTTCTCCCCTTCGTAGACGGGAATCTCCGTGGAAAAATCTACTTGCTTCTGAAAACAGGTTCTATGAGTCATTAAACAGGTATCATCCTGTTGGGATTTGAGATTATTTTTGATAACTATTTCAACCAGTTTAGGGTTGGACTTTTTCTACATAGATTGGTAATCACCACATGAACCACCAGGTTCCTCTTCACTCTGTATTTGTCCAGTTAGCCCTTTTTTGGACTGGTTAAATGCACAGGGTGTCAAAGGAAAATTGAGATGACTTAGGAAGCAGATATTAACTAATACTAAATACTTTGTTTTCTAGTAGTCATCACCTGCAAAGGTACAAGCTCCTGTTGGATATGTCACAATTTAGTGAACCATTTGCAGGGTTTTGAGAAGCAGAGTTTTAAAAATGTAAGTTTAGATGCATGGGAATAGCAATTAATTTTCTAGGTCTGTTTTCACAGCTGTTCTCACAAATTAAGTAAAGATAAATAGATTTTGCCTGATTTAGCCATCAGCAGGAAAAAGAACTAAATAAATAAGGTACTTGTTAAACATAAATCTTTTCTGTTGAAAAAATATTCTAAGGATAGAATTAACATGTGTATTTTAAGCTGTGGATCAGTTTCACTCTCTGTAGTGGTAGTCATACTGACATTGAAAGCCTTCAAGTTCAAAGAGCTTTCCAGAGGTAAACATGTTACAGAGCCCATCAGAGACAAGTTCCAGCTTTGTTTTTCATGAAAGCACTCATTGTGGTGACTACTTAATCTTTTGTACAAAAAGTTTCCCTTTTAGCTACTTATCTTGGGTGGTGTACTCTGCATGTTGGCATGAATAAACTCTTGATCTTGCATGCTTGATTTAAGGTGTTTTAGGGACTATCAAGGTTGCTTCACTGTCCTGTTAGCCAATGCTATGAACAACCACAAGGGAGAGCTCTTCAGCCGTTTTAGGATCGAACAGTTGGGATGTTTTATTCATTAAATTTAAATAGTTAATGTTTTTCTTAATGGCAACTGCATTCAACGTTAATCTTTCTTCTGAGCAAGCTGAAGAAGGAACAATATGATAGTTTGGGGGGGAAGGCAGCTAGATTTGCCTGAGATGAGGAATGATCCAGTTTACAAATTAGATTCTTCTTTCATACTTGAATTATTCATGATTGATGATTCTTTCATATTTTGGATTAGATTCTTCATTCAAACATGAAAGAAGAATGTCTTGCATTTTAGAAAGCGAAGATGGAATAATATGCTTTCAAGATTGAAAGGTGGACTTTAAGTGGCTTTCCTGTTGAGATTTCTGACAGCAGGAGTATATAATATGTGAATGTGGAGTTATCCTTTCATTCTAGAGATCTGAAGCAAAAGAAACATGAAGCAGTCTGTCTATAGAGAGCTCTTAAAGTAATCTCATTAAAATATTGTAGTAGTTAATTGTGTTAAAATTGTAAAGAATGTTATTGTTCAGATTCTTCCATTAAGGCACATAGTTGGTACTTGTTATCAACAGGTACCAGGAACTGCACTTGAGAAGACTCACTCTTTCTCCAGTCGTGTTAGGGAAATGCTTGAATGCCATAGTGTATAGGAACAAAGTGATAGTCAAAGAAATGACCAGAAACTATATATGGAGAATCTGAAAAACCCAAACTGTTCTCCTTGGAGTGAGTTAGTGTTTGTGATTTGAGGTATAACCTGCAAGTAGCATTTTAAATACATCATGAGCCGGCAGTTGCCAAAGATCTCATCTTGAGGACCGTTCTTAAGCAAGGAATTCTTTCTTAATGACATAAGCCCTGTCACTATCTAAAGAGTTTTGAGAAAGATCCTAAGCTGTGGTTTGTCTTCATAGCATGAGCATACACTGTGGAATTTTCTGGTGATTGCGAGAGCATTTCTTTTCTGCACCTTCCTCCACTGTCAAGATACTGAATATCTTCCATCTCAACTTGATTAATCATTTTATCTTGGTGTTTCAAGCAATAATAATGTTAGCAATTAATCTCTTTGAATGTACATTTAAGCAGGTGTAGACTTATGTCTAGAGAGAAGGTAGCAAATGAGTATTGTGATCCCAAGAGAAGAACCGAGCTGGTGTAACAACACAGGATGTTCCTGTACCATTCTGCTTTGACGCAAAGTCCAGCAGTGAAGGGACAATTACTACAATCCCTTCTGCTGCCTCTGTTTTGTGTGGTTAACTGCTGGCAGTTTTTTTCTAAATGGGAAAAAGGCTTGAAATAACCAACTTGGTGCAGAGATATAATCATGAAGCATGAAAAAATTTCTCAGGAGGTTTTTACCGCCTACACTGGAGCTACCACCTTTTGAAAAGATGGATGGGCTTGGGTGTAGCAATTTAAAACGTCCTGTCCCCAGAATTACTTAGTGTAGCTACAAGCATGTATGAAGGTTTTATGAATTTCTTTTAAATGTGTCAGGCTGTTCAGTAGTGCAGTTATGCCCTGTTACAGCTTATGGGGAAGACAAATAGGCAAATCTTGTGCCCCGTGTTGTTTCTTAACATTTTTGACACACCTCTTCAGTAAGTGCTGGAGAGCACAGACCTGAGAAAGCAAAGACTCTGTAATCAGCTCATTTTTCAATGGATGAACTGCTGTCTTTTAGGGGAAGATGAAGTGAGAGCTGATGGTAGTGATTTTGTAAAAACAAATACATGTACATGTATGTATCTGTCTGTGTGTATGTGTATATAAGATATAACACACACACAGGCTCACTATACCTTTTCTTCTGAGTGAGAAAACAGCTTTTGTTGTATCAGCTACATTAAAAATAAATAAAAAGAAATTACAGCAGTATATCCACTGCTTGTGTCCGACACATTCTGCTTTATTCTGAAAAAGGTTAAGCACACAGCTCTGCTTTTCCTACTGGGTTGTCTTGTTCTGGCCACCTTCTGTCAAATAAGTCTGCCCCTTTGGGCAGCAAATCCAGAAAAAATGCAATGTTTAGTAAGTCTGTCCTGTGTAAAAATGTTGAAGTGAGACAGATTCACAGAATGTTACAGGTTGGAAGGGACCTTGAAAGATCATCTAAGTCCAACCCTGCCACTGCTGAAGCAGGTTAAGCCTATAGCAACTGGTCTCCCATCCAAATGCAAACCCAGACTGTCTCCCATCCAAATGCAAATCAGGCCTAACCCTGCTTAGGTAATCCAACATTCCTTCTCTGTTTCTTCACCCACTCTGAGTTTAGGCCAGGTTTTCTGTACTGTGATGCCTTGTGCAAGTGGAATAGGACACAGTTTAGTCTTACTAGTACCCTGCTCTTCCTGAATATGAACATACTGTGATAATCCAAAACACTGTGGAATCCAATTGCTCTCTAAAATTTTCTGAACGTCTTTCTGGCTGAGGTTTATCAAGGTAATGTAGAGATAATGTTAGCCATGTTATAAAAAGTAGTTAAGAACAGCAGAACATTGCTCCGTCTTTATCCCACACCACCCATCCATCCCTGCTTTGGAGAACTGCTTCTGTATTCCTGCTGTTAGCATCCAGGTTCGTCTCTCAAAGCTATAGGCATGCAATGCCTTGGGGTACTGTAGTAAGAACATGACTCTGAGCCTACACCCTGTGTAAACAGAGGGTGTCAGAAGGGAGAAGGGCAACAACTTGCTGCTTCTGGAATGTGTATTAAAAATACAAGATGCTACTGATAAGCAAGTTGTCGCTGATTAAGAACATTAAGCAAACATTGAACATGGTACAGTCAAAAACACTACAACTTCCTCTCAAGTATTATCCTACAAGTCTTACTGGTCTCATAATATTTGCTTTCAGTTGCTTTAGAAAGCAATTGAAGGGATAATGTATGTTGGAAGGGAGTTAGATAAGGTTGCTCAGCCATGTCCTGTCGAGTGTTGAAAATTTTCCCAGGTGATTCCACAGCATTACACCATCAACATGTAGTCATTAGCTAGTGGGAGAGTTTCTCTGACAGGGCCTGTTTTGAAATGAGTAAGCAGCTGCGAAGGGAGAAGGGAAAGTATTTGACGTTTGAAGGCGTTCGGCTTTTCATGCCCATTATAAAAAAAAAAAAAAATCAAACCACTGACAGTGAAATCTGTCTGCTACTTGAAGGGTTCTTGTTTTGAGCTAATAACTCTTATTCTTATGATGATTAATATTTCCAGTGTGTGGAAAATGTTCTTGGTGGTTGTTTTTTGTTCTGTGTGGTATTTGGGCTCTGCCTGATTTTCCCACCCTCCCATTCCCAACACTTTTTTTTTTTTATTCTAATCTTTATTCTGATTTCGACTGACCAACATGAGCAAGTTTGATGGGGAAGTCTTCTGTATCCTCTAATAATGAGTGACCAGTAATTCACTGATTTTTTTTTTTTTTTGTTTTTGTTTTTTTGTACTGCAGACCAAAATCTACACCAACAGGGCAACCCAGTGCCAATGGAGTACAGTCAGAAGGTCTAGATTATGACAGATTAAAGCAGGTACGTATGTAGTGCTTTGAACAGAAAACTTGGCCATCAGGTGTGAGCACCCGTGGGTGTGAGTTTTGCAGTGAAAGAGCATCTGGTGACACCACTTTTATTGTAGCACAGGGGAGTCTTGTGGGGAAAAAGGCAGCTGCTGCCCGCTCATAGATGAGGAAAAGCAGTTATGGGATGCTTTGGAAATGCTTTGCTAACATTAGATGACAGGGCTTTGTCAAACAGGTGACCAGACAGGTAATGTCAATTCTGTAGAACTTCTGCAGAAGATTTTTACAGAATCATAGAATCATTAGGGATCTGAAGGGACCTCAAAAGATCCCCTAGTCCAATCCCCCTGCCACAGCAGGATCACCTAGAACAAGTCGCACAGGAAGATATACCACTTAAGGAGACTCTGCAACTCCCCTGGGCAGCCTGTTCCAGTGCTCTGTCACCCTCACTGTGGAGAAGTTCCCTCTCACATTTATGTGGAACCTCCTGTGTTCCAGCTTACACAGATTTTTTTTTTTTTTTCTTCATTGTACCTGCAGTATGAATGTTTTATGGGTGTTTTAGTTTGGGGAATTAACTTGGAAGCTAAAGGCTGTATTATGCATTTCCAAAGGGATAAAGGTTGGTTAAAGGTTGGAAATTAATCTGTTACTTCTGCTCTGACACCACAGGACATTTTAGACGAAATGAGGAAGGAGTTAACAAAATTAAAGGAGGAACTCATTGATGGTAGGTGGCTTTGCTACTTCTCTTCAGTCTTAAAGTAGCCACGTTAAGTGCAAAGTAAATACGGTGTGTTTCTATCCTGAGCGTAGCCACATATGTGCGAGGTAAATACAGTGTGTTTCAATCCTGAGCATGATATATTGGTAAAAATTAGCTCTAGGCTGGTGGCATACCTTCATTTGTGCAGAACTGTTCTGGCTGACTTACTTCAATGTTTTCTCTCCTGTGTGGTTTGTTTTAGTAGAACATTGACATCAAGTAGTGTCCCGTGAAAGTAGTTGGAGAGATGCTGTACTTGAGTGATTTTCCATTGTTCTTAGTATCGTATGGTGGTAGGTGGGTTATTTACAATCCAGAGATGCGGAGATGCATATTTGAAAACAGGTGATATTCAGACTAGAATTTGTTTCTAGCTTCCAGTCTTCTCATCTTTAGTCTGTAACATGAGAGTAAAAGAATCCTCATGATTTTCATTTTTATTTTAGCAAGATGCTTTCCTAGGTAGTCTCCTGTGGCGAAATCACTGAGAAAGTATAATCTTAAACACCCACCAGTCAAGAATTAAATTAAACAGTGTGTGATTTACTACCTTGGTGTGTGTTTTGCTTTGTGGGAAGTACCCAAATAAAGTATGGGGATAAAGTTAAAAGGATCACACTAAACTAGTACCACTACTGTGAAAATATCAAATGTCATAAACTAATGCTGCAGAAAGAACGTATTTTATATTTTGAGGTTTTTATGTATCTCAGCCTTTTAGAACAATATGATGCAAACAAGAGCCCTTACACAGCTCTTTAAGTAAAGAAACAAGGTCAAGCTAAATGACCCCACATACATGCTCCTTGATAATCCCAGTGGTAGGTAGTGGTTGTCATCAGCTAAGATCATAGACTTCCTGGACATGCAGAACCGGAAAAAAAATGAACACAAATTTTACAGGATTTAAAAGGGTACTGCTACATGTCTGAAGCCACATGGGTCTGTCTTACGTACAGGTAATTCATGTTATGAGACTGTTGGAGCAGGGCAAGCGCCTTCTGTAGGGGTTCAGTTGTATATTCTGACTTTCTGCCTTGACTTGGATTATTGGATGTAACTTTCTTTCTCTCTCTTTCTCTAGCTATCAGGCAGGAACTCAGCAAGTCGAATACTGCATAGAAAGACTAGTACTAAGCCGATGTGACTCTTTAACTTGGTATAAAACTGACTACGTTTTGTGAGCTGATAGAAGAAAATGGAGACAGACGTTTGGAAGGAGGGAGAAACAACCTATTCTGAAAAGCTTCAGATACATCACTCTGGTGATATGCTATTCCCCTCCTAGTTTGCAGCTTTTTTCTGACCTTTACAGCAGGGTGGAAAAGACTCTTAAAGTTACTGTAATGATTATGCAGAAATTCTTACATCTACCAGACAAGATCACAGTGCTTTGAAGTCTACTCATGTCAAGATAAAATTGCACATGTTTCAGAATTTGTTGTTAAGACAAAAAAAAACAGGGAAAAGCTTGGGAAGGCTTTTCAGAGAGGTTTTCTTTGTTAATGAAGGAGTTAGCAAGTTATACTGTTGTACTTCAAATGTATCTCAGGTTTGTCTTCCTATCATATCTGATATTTCCATGAATAATTTAAAAGATCAGATGTGTAGTTCAGTTCACAAAACATGGAACAATTAGAAACGTGCGCTTTTAAAGGGCAATACTTGTAAGTGAATGGCCTAGACAGTGATGACATATCAAGGTCTTGGAATTTTATGATAGGAAGCCTCTCTAGTTAGCCTTCATGCAATTTTATAGTAAAATTAAAAAAAGCAAACACAGTCCAGAGTTTAAAGATGTAGATGCCTTCCTACATTGTTACAATGCTTTACCAAATCTAAGACTTCTACATAATGCGAATCAGCAGTCAAATGTAAATCATTAGTATGTTGTAGATTTACAGTAGATTTTGGGGCTTTTTTTAGATTTATGCATGTGGACATTTTTGTAATGTAACACAACACAGCCAGCTTTTTAATTAAAAGAAAAATTGCATGTCACAGAGTAGCCTTTTCATTTGTAAGGCTTAATTTATGCCCAGAAAGATGTGGGATGAGGGAGGGGGAAGGTGTCACATTTTTATTACTTTCTACACTTTTTCTTCATCTTACATGCATGTGTAACAATGAGGAAAATGTGACTTTTATCAGTAACCATGTTAATGGAACCAGGTACTTAATCCTTTTGTATCTTTTTTCAGTTTTCTATTTGAAATGCAGTGATACTTCTGTAATGGTTCTGAAACTCCCATGCGAACCTAATCCATTTCTCAGTGAGAGAACAAACATGTAGGCATCTGAATGACTGAGGATGCCCGTGTGTATGTGTGTTGTCCTTTACCTTTTTACCATGACCCTCTGCATCACTCTCTTCTGAGACTTTTGATTGATTTAATGAGACAGGACAGCAGTTAGTTACCTTGGAAGCATAAAGTCACAGTAATTGTCCCCTTCTCCGTCTAATTTATCTGCAACCCTCCTTCCAAAAAAGCCTCAAAAAAATCTGAACAATTCCATGCAGCCCAAACCCAGGGGGAAAAAAACCAAACCCAAAACCAATAGTATGCCGTTGGTTTCAGTCAACAATTTGAGAATCATTTTTAGGGGAGATGATACCTTTCCATTTCCCAGGGTTTTCAGATTTTACGCTTGTACATTCTTGATTTTTTAGGTTTTTTTAATGTGGTACAGTTCAGTGGAATAGAAATTCTGTGAATTGGATCTGTAGTGCTTTGGACAAAGAATATGGATCAATCTTCCTTTTTCCTTTGCACTGTCAATTTTTCTGAGCCGTAACAGTGCCATGTTTGCTTTGGGATCTGTGCTGATCCAAAAGAAAAGTTTACTTACAACTTTTGGAGAGATTAATGTTTCAGCTTAAAAGTACATGCAGCTCCATTTGTAGGACAAATGCTTTCAATAACATACTGTCTTAAGTGCTGAACACCAAAGCAAAACAGCACTTACAGCTTTGGAAAGGCTTCAGTAGGAAATTTTTCTCCAATTCAGATATTTCCTGTTTCTATAGGTTCAAATTTTACGAGAAGACTACAGTGGAAATACTGCCTAACTCCATTTATTAACCATTTTTTTAAAAAGAAGAAAAAAAAAAAGAAAAACAAAAACATTTTTCTGCATGCATTTCTTGAAGGCATTGAAGAAAAATCTATAGTCAGCTTGTCAAGTACTGTTTTTTCTGAGAACAAGAGGAGGCATTTTCATCTTTGTTGATGTAATTTTTCATTTTACACGGACCTTTTAAGCATTAAGGAAGTTTACCCTTGTCAGAAGTCATGTTTAAATTGTTTCTAGGAGAGTTCAGGAGTAGAGTAGTGGAGTAGTGTAAATGGGTATAAGTGGTCCAAAATTAAAGGCTGAACTACTAGATTGTGCAAGGAACTGGCTTATGCACTAAACGTTTTGTGCCTTGGTCTACAATTAACATGATTTCTGTTTAAAAGAAAAAGGAACAGATGTCGTTGTTTGTGCTGCTTCTACATACATACTTTCTGTAATCCCGAACTGTCCAATTTGGTTCTTTCCAGAAAACCGGATTGAATTAAAGGTTACTGTAGACATTTTCTGTCCTACTGACAGTTGCACCATTTCCAGAGATTTCAGTATTGAAATGAACTCCAGAAGCTAAGATTATTTTGCTTACTGAACTGAGTTCTTTACAAACCATATTGTGGTGGTTCTGTGCTTTTGTACAATGGATGTCTTAAGCTGAGGGCAGTTTAAGGGATCCTTCCTAATGCCAGGAAGGCGTTGCTTTCCTCAACACTGTGATCTGACCTGTGATAAGCCTGCACTATAGACAAGTGGCTACCAAGTCAACTGCAAACCAACTGAATGTAAAAATCTTAGTGCTGGTGCTGAAATCTCTTCAGATAGTCATAAAGATTTCCAGTTCATTGTTTTAAAAAGTTACCGAGCATCAAGTGATGATCACTAATGAATGTTGACTTTTCATGCATTTAGGTTTACCTTTTTAGTTTCTCAGTTCATTTTCTGCTGTTTTTATCATTATTGTGTCATTTTAAATTTCTTACATGCTAACGTTTTGTTTGAGCGAATGAAATAAAATTGCAATATACATACGTTGCCACCATTTATTTCTGGAACTTAATAGAAGACTCCGAGTTTTACTACTCGGACTCCCAATGTTTCTAGTGACTGATCACTCCTTACTCCTGGATTCCACCTCTCCTTTCAGTTTCCTGTCAGAAGATTCAGTAGAAAACAGTGAAGACTTACCTTACAAAGAATGTAATTGCAGGGACTGTGTAACATTCCTGAATGGTAACTGCTGTACATGAATTAAAATCCATTTTAAATGTGTGGTTTTATTTACATTCTCACATGGCATACGCTTTGGAGAACATGGAAGGGAGGGAGGGGGAAAGTCTGGGGAAAAGTAGTTGCAGTTAGTCTGAGTATTTCTCTTGCTGCTTTTATGTCCATGACTTATTTTCAATACTGGCAATAAAACCTACCGTGAAAGATTGATACAGCCTTCTGTACACTAAAGCACAGTTTCACTCAATTTGTCTTGCAGCAGAATGTTGAGATTGGCTGTTTAAATGTCCTTGATGTAGCATCCTGACAGTTTTACTTGTGTTTGTTTTTTGTTCAGAAATGTAATGGGATAATCCTGCTTTGGGGAAACCATTGGGACCCAGTGCCAGTTTCAGCACCAATTTTTGAATTATAAAGTGTTTTTAAAAACAAAATTACCACTAAGTTCTAAAACACTTGGCTATTATTTGGGGTGGTGTTTAGGCAACAACAGTTCTGATTTAAATTTCTGAACAAAAGTCTGTCTATTGGTGTCAAGAGATGTATGGAATCTAACTTTAAAGTTGTGTAGCATGAAAGTAGGAAGATGGGCTGTGGTTGGTCAAACTGGTGATTATTACTACTTTACATAAGCTCTACTTAAAATGTTTAATTTGGTTCAGTTCCAGTGCTAAATATTTCTTGCCCGCATGTCTTTTAGGACTAATCTTACAAAAATCTTGCAAAATCAGGAGAAGATTCCCTCTTTTCAGTGAGTGAACAAGTCTGGACTGATAGGGAGCAAGGAAAAAGTTTCCTAAAATGGCTTTGTGCCTATGACTAACAATTCGCTAGGGGACTCTGAATTTTCCTGACAGCATAGGCTATTGGTGGAGAGTGGAGCAGGTGGTTGAGATCAGGTGAAAAGGGAGTGTGATTTCTGTGGAAATGGTTTCAGTGTAAAGTACTTTGAGAACAGGCTGAAGTTCACTTAAATAGTTTGTCTTAGGGGCTGATATTTGGGTATGAAAGCACTGAGGATTGTTTAATGCTCAGTTACATGCTACTAGGAGACTCTTAACAGGAGTAACTTCACTGAAGTGAAGCATTGGAACAGGAAAGTGGTTGAATTGCCACTCCTGGATGTGTTTAAAAGTTGTGTAGATCTGGAGCTTAGGGACATGGTTTAGTGGCTTGGGAGAGTTAGGTTAATGGTTGGACTTAGTCTTGACTAGTCTTGACTAGTTGGACTTGAGTCTAAGTGTTAAATCCACTGTCAATATTCAAGAGAGCGTATCTTTAGATCGGCTCATATGAAGACCTGATGAGAATTAAGTTTTAATTCCTTAGAGGTAGTAGTCTAACACTGAAACGGCTATGTCATGTCAGGAAATGTATTCAGCTTGATTTAAGTTTATAGTCTTATTTAAAAAATGTGTAGTGGGACTTGGTGCAATTGTCCGAGATACAGAAGAGTTGGTAACAAAAGTGTGTACAACAGATGAGTTGGGAAAGCTCAGCAAAACCTTGCAGGCACAGCACTAGTGTCTGCATGTTACCTGGTGTTCAGCACCTCCATTCCTTGCACAGAGTATTGTTCAGGTCATTGATCATTACAGTGATGCTGAAACTAAAGGAGCTTTGTAAAATTATAACCATCTTATAAGTGGATCCCACTTGAACTCTTTCATTACATAAATATATTTTTAATCCTTATTTTACAGTTTGGTGTCCTGAATCTCACTCAGTGAGTATTGTTTTTTCAGTGTCCTACTTTGATAAACTGTTAACAGTTTGTCTCACTGATAAACTCAGGGTTTTCTCTGCTGAGATGCTTATTAATTTTGCAATCATTGTTCTTCAGGTATGTGGACCACCTTCTCTTTTCCCAACCTTTTTTAGAGCTGTTACTCGTGTGATATTTTCACATCTCTGATCAGGTACAGAGAGTTGGAAATGATCTGCTGTCATTATCCTGTGTTTACCATTTCAAGTGCATTTTTTTATCATCAGCCAGTTGGAACCACTTAAGGTCCCTGCCTGTTCTCTGAACAACTTGCAACTCAGTGATGGTTATCTATGCTATACTATGCTGTAAGAGTGCTAAATGATGTGTCCTGGTTTTCTTTGCAGAGCCTCTAGGAGTTGGCCTTCAAGCTGCTGACATGGTCAGAGGTAAAAAGAGTAGCGAGGAGGTGGGTGTAAGAAGAGAAAGAGGGAGCTTTGGAAGTGCTCAGTGTAGGCTGGTCCCTGCAGGGAAGGCAGCAGCTAAATGAGTGGGGCTGCAAGAGGCCTGCAAACTCAAGTTTTGAAGCTGGTCTGGATGCTGCTGGAAGCTACAAATTTAGACAGCAGAGGTGGCTCTCTGGGCGATCTTAAGGCTGCTTGCTTGTCGTTTTGCATTTAAAAAAAACAAACCCAAAAGCTATTACCTCAGTGTTGAAGGTAAATTATCTGCTGCTTGTCATTTTAATCTGGTAAGGTATTGTGAAATGAGTTTGATCTTCTATAGCTTGGTAAGTCCTGTGGTGCTGCTGAAATGTAGCCCTGAGGAGAGGTGGAGTGCAGACACGTTCCTAAATGCCCCCTGAACGTGGATGTGGGGCTCTGCCACTGCCACGGGGCCTTCAGGTTGCAGCAGATGGCAAACAGCTTTTGATGTGGCTACTAGGCCAAGACCTTTCTGTCTGTCAGTGAGTGGAGGGCCTCAAAGATGATCAGAGCGTTGGAGCACCTCCCCTGTGGGAGGCTGCAAAAGTTAAAGCACGAGAGAGGCCTAGGGAAGCGGAGACTCCGGGGAGGCCTAGGGAAGAGGAGACTCCAGGGAGGCCTAGGGAAGCGGAGACTCCGGGGAGGCCTAGAGAAGCCTTCTAGTACTGAAGGTGGGGGAAGTGCTTTTTACAAGAGCTTGTAGTGAAAGGGTGAGGGGAAATGACATTAAGGTGGAGGAGGGGAGATTTCGATCAGATGTTAGGGAGAAATTCCTCACTGTGAGGGTGGTGAGGCATTGGAACAGTTGCCCAGGGAGGTTGTG
Source organism: Phoeniculus purpureus (assembly GCA_028565055.1). Classification (NCBI taxonomy): domain Eukaryota; kingdom Metazoa; phylum Chordata; class Aves; order Bucerotiformes; family Phoeniculidae; genus Phoeniculus; species Phoeniculus purpureus. The sequence continues at coordinate 13,190,734 of JAOXOE010000256.1, forward strand.
GATGCGTCATCCCTAGAAGTGTTCAGGTCCAGGTTGAATGGGGCCTTGAGCAGCCTGCTCTGGTAGGGGCGGCCCTGCCTGTGGCAAAGGGATTGGGATTAACTGAGTCTTTTCAAACCCAAACCAGTTTGTGGTTCTGTGATGCTCACATTTGCGACAAGATTGGCCAAAACCCTGCCTTGTCTCTGCCCACTGACCTTTACTCCACTAATGGTCAAAGCTTTCCATGGCTCTTGGTCCTGCAGGCTGAACATGCTTTGTGTAAGAGGCAGAGAGAGGCCTGAGGATTTCAGTCTCATGGAGCTTGGCCCATCAAGGGACTTCACAGGGTAAGTGAAAAACCCTTTCCCTTGTTCAGAAGGAGTGATTACAGAAATGCCCCCTGACCACTACTGGCACGTACTGGCTGGTGTCTGTGGTGTTAGACAGACACTGGTGTTCATGAAGGGCTGCTGTCACACACCTTGATTTGGTCATCTTAAGTAACTGGAACAACCTGCATTAGTGCAATAATAATGGCCTCAGATCAGGCCTCATAGCTGACGCAAAGGACATAGCTTTGTATTCGGCCAGTAATTTGTCCTTAAACACTATTTTCATAGATATTTGCCAGAGGCAAGACCCTTCTTGTATCCTACTGTCATGCTGTGTGTTAGCAGTTTTATGGAAATGGATCTCTTTGTTATGGAGCCAGTTTATTGGTTCAGCCTTCCAAAAGTGTCTGTTGATGTAGGTGATACATAGTCATTTAAACTATAGCACCACTTATGTAACTTTATGTGAAATTAGCCACTTATGTGAAATTAGCACCACTATGTGACTTAACAGTTTGTGTAAAGAGGAGGTGACCAGCAACAGGCAGAAGCAGTGAGGAAGCTAAGGGCTTCAGTTATGTCAGACAGTGGATGTTTGGGGATGTGGGGGGTGCAGTGCCTGTGGAACTCTGTGAGCCCAAAGGGAGTGCAGTTGGCTGGGATGATGCACAGGTTCAGGCGCTTTCTGATGGTTCAGCAGGCTTTTTTTCCCAGCTATGAATGGAAATCCAGTGCTTGCTGCCTTTTCTTTTTTTTTTTTTTTTTTTTCCCTGAAGTCTGTTATTGACAAAAACGGTGACACTGAGTGAAGCTGCATATTGCAGTATCTCTCTAACATGGCAAGTCAATGCTTCAACACGTTTTTGGAGGCAGCATTGCTAGATGAGATCTCTGCTTTGGTTTCCCCTTTTTTAGTTCAAGGACGGGAATTCCTTCAGAGATATAAATACTCAGATACTCAAGAGTCAAGCAGACTCTTGACTCATGAAGTTGTGGTGGCAAACTTCTATCAAGTCTTTATGAGGTCACACTCCCCCATAGCTCACAGAAGGGAAATGCACAGGCTGCTTACTACTGACAGCTTCCCAGTACTCTTAAAATAAAGTATTTGGGGGAAAAAGAAGCACACTTGGAAAGATGCTTGCAAACTAAAAATATGTAGGTTCTGACATTTTTTTCTTAACTCAATCTGTCAGTTTGGGGTTTTTTTCTAACATATCACTTGTTTCACTCATGTAATACTCAGTGAGCTGCTGCTTGCTATAGCAATTTATCATGGAGTCAGTGCAGTGTTCTGTGCTTTCATTTGGGAATGAGTTTTGTTTGAGTTATGGACAGCTGGGCGTGGTTACCACTTGCAGTTAGTGGCACAGGGTGACTGGGAAAAAAAAATCCTTGTGTGAGCGATATAAATTGGTGGAAGTGCTTCTGAAATTCACCTGAAGGTAGGGATCTGCAGAGATGAGCTTAGGGATGGGATGAGGTGGAATTTTCTTTAGAGAAGGCAGGTAAAAAAATTTCAAGTCCACGGCAGTGGTGAGCAGAAGAGAGGGTTTCTGATGGCCAAAAATGCAAATTCATTCCTTAAAAATTAAGGACAAAAGCTGTAAAGGCTTTGAAGATGACAGCATGGTTAGCATGGTCAAAATAATGATAAATAATTTTATCAACTGCGTAGGTATTTTATGTTCTCGTTAATTCTCATTTTTCATCTGGAAAATGTGTTGGTTTGGAAAGGAGAGGAAGGGAATGGGGTTAAAGATTATATTACAAGTTCATTGGCGATATTTGAGCCAGCAATGTGGCCTTGTGGCCAAGAAGGCCAACAGCATCCTGGGAATGGATCAGAAGGGGGATAGTTAGTAGATTGAAAGAGGGTCTGCTCCCCCTCTACTCTGCCCTGGGGAGACTACATCTGGAGTATTGTGTCCAGTTCTGGGCCCCTCAGTATTCTGCATGCTTCCCAAAATTGTCTCCCTCAGTAGCCATTCACTTTCCTGTTGACCAAGGTTATCCTTTCCTGCTGCATACATGGCAGAACTGGTATTGGAAGGGCCCCCAGCCTGCTCTTGAGGATGCCACTTGTCTGAAGCCATGAGTAGGTTGTTATATAACATATATAGGTTATTTGTGTGTTGAAGCAGGATAAGCTTTCTTTAAGGGATCAGGTTTGTGTTCTGGGTTTCTGCCTTGACTACTTGGACTGTTCCATTTGCTAACCTCTTTCTCTCACTTGTGGTGCTTAATGCTATTAAATACCTAAACACCAAATACAGAGTTCTGTTCTTTTCTGCTGATGCCTCGATTACCCATCTCCCATAGCATGGTATTTCCGTTGTGTGCTGTATGTTTAAATTGTATGTTTTGGAGGATAAAGGTATTTGTGCAGGTTTGTACAAAGAAATAATCTTTGACCCTTTAGAGACACTTTTCTTCACTACTAATTAGAGTTGCTTTATTATAAAATGTACTGAGTTTTAGCATTTCTGAAGTACTGAGGTTCCAGGACTGAAGCAGATGAGATGTCCTGCTCACTTCAGGGCAGAGATTGGGATTTTTCTGGTGCACTGCTCTGCCAATGAGTGGTTCTGAGCCCATAGATACGGAGCTACTGAGCAAATATTTCAAGACAACTTTTGTTACAGTAGTAATTAAGTTTATATTCCACCATATTTCACTGGAGCTTTATTAGCAATCATGTACTAATATTGTGTTGGTTTCCTACAGCTAGAGTCCCACTGTATTAGGATTGTCTTCCGTTATATGCACAAATAGTGTTGCTGTAATTAATAGAAAAACTGTCTGCACTTATGGAGGAGTCGGAGGAGGCAGCTGATGGGGATGGTGCTGCTTGGCAGAGCGCTTTTGGCCATTAAACCAGTAGAAAAAAATACCTGACAAGCCTCAGGGCACTGTAGTACAAACACCCAACCGTTTACTGCATGACAAGAGTTCAGTCTTAAAGTAAAAGCATATTAAATACCCCTCAATATCTCAAACTGGAGTGTTACTGATGTGACTGTATATTAATGAGCAAATAATCATTTGATGTGAAGTTACTCAGCAGAGGCATCAGCCTCTGGAGTAAATTGCAGGGCGGTCCCACTGCAGAAACAATGCCAATACTGTGCTGTGTCATGGGAAACATGAAATAGCTGGAGTCAATGAAGAGGAAAAGTAAGATCTGTGGGAACAGGGGTAATAATTGTAATTGGGAGAGGGGAGGGGGTGTTGTGGTGTGTGTTTATACTCTCCGCTGCTTCAGAAAAATATGATGTGGCAGTTAAGGGAAGATGTTGCTGTGTATGTTCCCTGTTTCTAAACGCACAAGATTTTGATAAAAAGTTTTGTAAATTGTAAAACTAAACAGTTATTTCCGGGATCTCAGGTTATGATGGGTTGATGAAATGGCAGTGTGGGACCCAGACAGATGAGAATCACTGATTATACTGACCAGGACAGGAATAAAGCAAAAAGTCATCAGTGGCACTTGCCACCTCATGGTTGCGGAAGCATCGTTGTGGCAATTAACTGGAGTTCACTCCCATACATCATGACAGTGATGAATTGTGAAGCAGTGATGACAGTGTTTGAGAGCTGAAGAGACGGTTGTACCTGTGTAGGGATAAGTCACAGAAAATAAGAGGTGGTTCTGTCCTCCCAGCTGATGTGAAGCTGCTGGGACAGCAGGAACAGCTCCTTGCTGCCAAGCAGTACATTGTTGGTCAGCACTGCTCTTCATTTTCAGAAGAGGTGGTAGAGTAAGGACTGGATATGTCAATGTCTATTTTATTTCTCTGTTTAATGTGTCTGACTTCTCACCAGCAGCTCCTTTTCAGTGCTTGAATCTATGTTCATAAACTGAGTTTCTTTTCCTGACTGTAAGCAAAGGCAGAATATTGCACTTCAGTTCAAATGCCTTAAAGCTTTGGGGGAGGACTTTTTGTATAGCCTGTTGTCCTTCAGAACCAACAATGTAATGTTGAACTAGTCTAGGAGTTGCTGTTGCTAGTAAAGGTTAATAACTTTTGGTACGTAAATATGAGAAGGAACCTCTTCATGATGTGGGTGACAGAGTGCTGGAATGGGCTACCCAGGGGAGTTGTGGAGTCTCCTTCTCTGGAGACGTTTAAAACCCACCTGGATATGTTCCCATGTGACTGGATCTAGGGGATCCTGCTGTGGCAGGGGGATTGGACAAGATGATCTTTCAAGGTCCCTTCTAATCCCTAATGTTCTGTGTGATACTGGAGGAGTTCCCAGAAAAGAAACAGCTGGCTTCCAGAAGCAGGATTAAAGTTTAGGACAGACAACGGGAAGAGTCTTCTCTTGTTTGTTTTACAAACTTAAGGCCTAGAAAGATCCCTGCAAAAAGTTTGATGCTTTATAGTGTTCCTGTGAATCTCTTTTGCAGAACAAGTGCCCTTGTAAAACCCAAATGGAAAAAGGCTTTTCCAAGGCATGGTGGCATTCTTACAAGGGAGCATTTACATCCTTTTAGCTTCATGGCCTCTTTGTCTTACGATGTGCATTGGATAGGTTCCTGAAATACATGGTTTGTCATTGAACATAAATGATTGTTTAAAGCTCTGCCTGTGCCAGCTGGTTTTGATAACACACTCTATATATTGCCAATGAGAATAAGGTTGAAAAAGGAGAACTGGAGGAACTGTGAGCACATCTGTATGGCTTTGATCCTCAGAAGGTGCTAAAGTGGCTAAAGAATGTGATTACATTAAAAAAAATAAGTTGTCTTAAAAGTTTAAAAAAAAATAAGTTGGCTTAAAAGTTTAAAAAAAGCTATCATGAAGATAATCTCAAAGTTATCAAGAAGTTATTCAAACGATTTCCTTGAATGAAGTCATCTGCTTAGCTGATAAAGGAGGATGACATCAAGACCATATCTTAACTTTAATGATGCTTTGACTATCCCACAGGACCACACAGAGAGTAGAAAGGGTAGTCTCACAGGAGGCTTGCTGGATAGTGCATGGAAGCCCCATAGCTACCTACAGTTCTGTTACATAGAAATTTTATGCAAGAACACAAAGTAGCCTGTGGTAATAGCAATTTTGATTCGAGGACCTAATTCTTTAGTTATTGTTCAAAGCCAAAGCTTCGCTTGCATGAGGACTGCAAGATTAGACATTTCAGAAGAAGTTGTTCATATTCATGGGAAGTATTCCCAGTGAGCTACATAAGGGATATCACAAGAAACCTTGTGATCAATCCTTTCATTACATCAGCAGCTGCTCTTAGCCTAGCAAAGCAAATTCATTCTTGATGGGCTTTTCATCAATAAATCTTAACCTAAGCCCATAAAAGGCTTCTACTTCTTGCAAGAGCAGAAAAAATGCAGATGAATGGACTTCATCCTTCTGGACAGCAAGATGTACTCTGTGTGCTTTACCTGCTTTGCTCGTGGTCCAACATTGATATTGAACAGGTACAATTGAACATGGTTGTGTTACAAAAGGATAAGTTAAAAGTCAAATAATGATGATCAAATACCAACAGTCAGTGGGGAGCGAGAAGAGGTCTGCATCTGCTGCTTCATCTGTCAGATGTGCAGGTGGTGCAAATTAGTGATGGTTTCACTCAAGTGCATTCACTCTTCCAAGTGATTTTATTAAAGGGCTCTCTATTTCTTTTGTTTAACTCTAGTGGCTGCATGGCTCTTGATCTCAGCCCTTGGTGTTATGTCCAGGTATATTTTCTGAAAGGCAAAAATATTCTTCAAATAATCAGTTTTTTAAAAAAGCATTTTACATTCTGACAGTAACACCATTGTGTTTCTGAGAGCTGACACAAAAACCTGCTGCTAAAATTGTAAGAAAAAAGAGAAGGAAATCCTGGTTCTGTGGTTTGAGTTGTGTTACATCCTGACATGATGCAATGTGTTCATTTGCCGTCAACATATAGTCAATCTAAATGCACAGAAAATTGCCCCATGGAGAGCAACTGATCCCGCAATTGCGTTCAGAACGGAAATGTACGAGTGGTACCATTTCCACAGCCTGTGGAGTTTGGGACTGCTAGGGCAAAAAGACTTTGGGAAGAGTAAAGTCAGAGTTGTTGCTGATGGGAGCCTGGAAATACAATTTGTTTAGTTGAATGTTGGTCCTAATACACAGCAGTGTGTGTTGGGAAGCTGCAGCACCTTGCTGCAGAACAGATGCTGTCTGCAGAGAGATCAAGAATGACCTGGGGAGCACTCCTGAGACATCCTCTTTTCCTATGTGACTACAGGAAACCACTATGTCTTGGGAACAGGAGAAGGTCAGGACTGTTAATTTCTAAAGATAGTGCTGGTAACCCTAAAAGAAACTTACTGCTTCAGGAGTCATAGGCAGCATCTCACTTTTCACACCCAGGTTAGAACATCAACTCTAAACTACTCATCGTAGCTAATAGTTGAGAGATAAACCAGCATCTCCAGAGGATGAAGATTTGATTTCTCTCAGGCTTGAAAATTCAGGACCATTGGGGCCATAGCTGCTCAAAGAGCTCTTCTTTCTGGCTCTTTCTCCCAAGAAATTTGTTTGTGTTCCCAGGCTGCTGCACAGCTGGTTGTTTGGATGTTATTGTGAGTATGTTTTTGTCATCCACTTGAGATCGGTGAGATTACAAGGGAAGAAAGTCTCATTAAACAAGACCTGGACTCCCATGGATGAACCTCCTTCCCTGAGGGCATTGTGAGTGGAAAAATTCCTTTCTTGGAAACCTGTGCTCGGGATACCCTTCACTGTACCTTCTCCTAGGAGGCAAGTACTTCTCTCCTCTGTTCCTCTTTCTTTCAGAAGCCAGTGGCCTCCCTTAGTTCACAGGATGTCCACAAGCCACATGGACACCATGTACTTGAAGGGTCTGCCTTCTTCCTATTCCCCTTTCTGAGTAAAGTCATTGCAGATGTGTTTTCTTTCCTTCCTGTGTCCACCACAACTTCAGAAGCAGCGATACCTTAGTACTGTTCTGCAGTGTGAAGAGCCACCTCTGTGTTACTCACTTTTTCTTAGTGCACATGACCCGTCAGACACAATTTCCCTCCCAACATGTTTATGGTGCCTTTGTAACCATAACTTTTAAATAAAAAATAAAGTCATGATCCTCAGGCAACTGAAGAAGGTTGGGGTGTGGTGTTGCCTGTCTTGCTGTTGGGAGCTGCTGCTTGGATAAGTCATAGGCCGCCACTGTCAGAGTCCCAGCATGGCATTTTGAACCTTATCAGGCCTCTCAGGCTGCCTAACTGGCAGCAGGCAGGAGTGTTTCCACAGCTGGGCTTCTGCTATCAGAGGTAACTGTCTCTAGCTGGCATAAGCCAAGAAAAGCAGATGGGTTCTTCTACTGCTTCCCCAAAGTCTCTTCAAGAAAATACATGTATGTCATTGTAATAGGTCTGCTCTTTCCTTCTCTGAAAAGTGTAAGGATGCTCAGAGACTGAGAATAAATAGAGAACTGGCCAAGAAAATACTTCAGCCAAGAAGCCTGATCCTCCTTCCCTAGGCAAGTCCACTGGAGCCTGCTGATGGCTGGCTTTCCATGCCTGTTCCTAGACAGGTTTCTTGTCTTGCAAAGCAACAGTTTATGTTGAAAATTTAAAACCAAACCCACAAAACTTGTGGGGAATTGGTTAGCAGAGAAGGGCCATGCAGGCCTGAAGGAGCTTATTGATAATGAATTGTTGTCAAAGTACAGGAGTCAGCTGATGTAGGAGTTGGTAGCTGTTTTGGATAACTCTGCCTTAGCATGAAAGCAGCTTTAATTAGCTGCATGGGAACAGCTAGGGAAGAGCTTGAGAAAGGTAACAGTGGAAAGGAGTTGCTGATATGGCAAGGACACAGCGTCTACAATAATAATTATTGTGGTTAACAAAAAGAAGATGTAGAAGCTAAGGAATGAAAATGGGAGTGTCTGATCTTTAGAACTGTAACCAATAGTAGTGAATGATTACAGAACATGTATGAGCTTATTATTGAGTGTATAAAATAGAGCGTATTCGGGCAATAAACTGAAGCTTGCTTATCCATCATATTGATTGTGCGAGTCTTCCCGCACCCGTGACAAAAACTTAATTCCAAACCCCTTTCTAGCCCTTCCTTACGCTTCAGGTTGCCTGAGCACCACCAGGTCTGAGGATTCAAGCAGCTCAAACCTCTCCAAGTCTAGCTCCTTCGTGATGTTTCTGTTTTGCACCTTATTGTCTCTCTCAGTGTCTGCCGGGGGCGGCGGGTAAATGCAGTGGTCAGTATGTCCATGCCCAGCCTTTCTGCTTATACTCAGCAGTGCATTGTGCCCTGCAGTTCCTGATTTGTTTTGTTTTGTTTCTGCACTTAACTTGGGAAAATGCAGTTCCCTGGGAGGGACAGGTAGTGGTGATGCAGGGTTAGGGAGATTTTATTTCATGACCAGCTTCTGATTAAAGTAATTCTGCAAAGCAGCTGGGTGCCCAGACATACCAAGGTACAGAAGGTCTTCACGGTGACTTGTCTGTACTTTATAAAAACATTAGTGGCATCTGCTGGCCAGGATTACCACTGCAACATTTGCACTGATCCAGGGGTAGCCGGGTGTTAGGGCAGGCACTAAAGAGAATGTTATGCTGACCTATTTAAATGTCATATCAAAGACATTTAAAGCTCTGAGTGAGCATACTTGACATTACAGCTCTCCCTAGGCTGAGACTGAGGTTGGATAAGGCTCTCATTGGGTTTGCTACAGCTGGAAATTCTCTGTAATCCACTTTGCAAGTTTAAATCTTTGCTTTACATACAATGGAATGAAACTGCTGGGTTTTATTGACTTGTTTAAGGATTTGCTTTCTCTGAATCAATGCTTGTCCTAGAACATCTCTGAAGCTGCTGCTGAAATCACCCTTCTTTGAGGTCTGGTACAGGTGAAAACTGGCTGAATCACATGAATACAATTCCCTAGTGAGGCTGTACCATCACCTAGTTTCCCTGGAACACTGCCAGAGCAAGGAAGACTCCCTCAGAAAGGGTCAAAGAAAGCAAGAGGAGGTACCCAAAGAATCCCCAGCTGCATATCTCCCTGGCACTCATCTGTGCGTGGGCAGCCTCTCGGAGGTTATTTTAAGTTGTTGATGCAGATGTTTGGAAGAGAGAGTGGATGTAATGCAAACTACTCCTGAATTAATGCTGCTGTGAAAACCTATCGGATACCGTGCAAGGCTGGGAATTGTATTTCATCACTGGGGACTAGGCTAATTTTTTAAACACTGAAGAAGTTACTTTTCAGATGAACATTTAGTGATTTTTAAACTAAACAAGCAAAAACCTCCTTTATTTTCCACCAGGGCTCACCACCAAGAGAGATACAGGGGCATCTGAATTTCCCATGTTAAGTGAAAGAATGCAGTATGTGCTTTTAAACACCAAAGGGTTTCCCTCTTCTGGAGGTAATGTACAAAGATGTGCCCAGTTCACTCATCTCTGCAGATATGGTGTCAGTGGTTAATGAGAGGCAGTTGTATTAGGACCTTAAAAGTCCTTGTTGCTCATTTTATCATATAATTCAAAACAACACCATCTAGCACTGATGTCTTTTGTAGACCAAAATCTGTGGTTGGTTTCAAGCTGTGGATTGTATCTAAAATGGTATTAAATGCATTACATATAATCAAGGAATTGCAAAAATAACAATCTGGAAGGTATCTTTCTCCAGTGGGAAAGTTTGACTTGGTGTATTAGACCTGCACATACCCTCCTTGGGTTCAGTCTTTTGGGTTAATGGAGAAAACATTGACAAAATGTTTGACAATTACAGCAGTGAAAGACTACTTTAGCTAGAAGAGCTTGTTGCTGCCCTGCTAGTGACTTGGCAAGTAAACATGCTGCCATCAAAACTAAGAAATACTGGTTGCCTTTTACTTGTGGAGTTGCAAGAGCCATTTGCACATGTAAGCTGCTCTCCTTGACAGGAAGCAATAGAGAAATTACACAGCGAAATGCTGATGAAACTTTGTGAAAGCTGTTGGTGCTTTAGAAATGAAACTGGGTTTAGTATTATTTTCAGAGCTGCAACAGCTCAAACCCCACACACCTCTTTTTTAATACAGTGGAATTTGATCCTAAGTAATGTCTGAGGTTTTTATAGAGGTGACTTGATAGGGCTGATGTTTTGATGCGGCATATTGTGCTTTGGGAATATGATAACAGGATCTGCTTTGGAGCAGAGTAAGAAAAGGCATAAAGGAGCTTAACGTTGACCTAAATGATCTCCTAGATTGTTTTAAAATAACTCTTGCTATGCTGTCTGGGCATTTGATTCCCGGCAACTTACTGGAACGTCATTTGTTTCTGACAAAAATGCTGTTGCACGATGAGTGCTTCAGCACCAATGCAGAGAAATCTGTGGGCTGTGGCAGTGCACAGGAAATGATTTGAAGCACAGAAACCACACTGCTGGCACAGCTGGTGCTGTGTGGTACAAAAAGACTTCAACTGCCATAGCACCCAACCCATCAAATATAAAACTGAACAAAGCCCCTGGTCATTTCCTCTCGACCTTTCAGATGCCACCAGACTGACCTGACAGCAAGAAAGAGCTGAACGAAGTTGGAAAGCTGCTGCCACATTCCCAGTGTGAGTGGCTACTGGGCTCAGCCTCGCAAACCCCAGCAAATTAATTTCTTCTGATAAGTGCTTGACTCCACATTGTGTCTGGCTCCACCTGGAAACTTAAATTGGTGTTTTACATGAACTCTCACTGAACCTGGATTGCATTTTCCATATTGACTATCTCTTCTGCTCTGAGTAGTGAAGTCCTCCTGGTTAATCCAGTTCCCGCAGAAGGACTGATTTGATGCAGCCCAGCAGCCTGTTGGAGAAATGAGCGTGGGGAATCCTGGATGTATAACTGGCACCATACACGGGTAAGCTGCATGTCCGTTAGGACACCAGTGTCCCACAGCCCACTTAAAACTTCTAGATGTGCTGGTAGGGGAAGATCAGAATTTTATTCAACTTACTGAACTCAAACTGGAGGTGAAAAAGCAAAAAAGTAGAGCTTCTAGTTAATAACAACAAAAAATAAAGAGGATAGGCAGGAAAAGTGATTTAAAACATTTTCTTTATTTAATTAACAATACTTGGAATGGAAAAAAGGCCACATTGCTGTGGAGTTCCTGCCCTGGTTGTTGGAATTACATGAGTTCAAATATGACACTGAAACCTGTACCCCTTATTTTGGGAAGTGTGGCACTTGTGAAGAAATCACCTGTCTACAGAGGACTACAGGTGTACACACAGCCAGCAAATCTGCAGGAAACCGCTCTTTGTGTTCCTTTTTGCTGATGCTACTTTACTGCACGTTTGTCTAGAAGTATCCGCAGTCAATGGGATACAACAAAAACTGATCGGTTTCAGGATTTAGCATAAAACGCTGTATCTCACCCCATAGTCTAAACATGCACAACTTGCTACCAAGTGCAGCTGCAGAGGCCATAGATGCAACATTGAAGAAGTACTCTGGTTTTGCATATATAATCTCCAGTCTACACTTTAGTCAGATCAATTTCTGCATCTTTTGCCCAGCAACATAAAAATGGGCTACCAAAAAAATTCATATGTGAATGTTTACTGAACTTTATGTAATTTCACATTTTAAAATATTTCTAGTGAAGCTGAGGTCTGAAGTGATCTTGCTTAGTTCCATACGTGAAGCAATATGGTATCTGTGTGTTTGTTGGAGGTCTGAGTTGGACTTAACTGAATATATAGATATAGCTGAGGTTCTTCTCCTCAAAGCATCTTTCAATAAACCACTTGTTATCTTCCCCGGAGTTGCTCTGTGCTATTATTGTTCTTATCTATATGTTCTCTTGATTATGGGACTGCCTTCTGAGCCTGTCATCACTGCCACTGCTTCATAATGCGCATAATTATTTCTCTGTGGGCTGCCAGACCTGTTAATGATGCTGTGTCGGCTGTTGCTGCCACACGAGGCAAGGGCTAAGCACTCACTTCTGCACAGTGTGACTGAAGCTGGAGCATGGCTGGTAAGAGCAATGTAGGTCAGAGCAGTCTCAGGTTTGCTTCTTGGGGGCATTAGTGGTGGCTGGGGTTTCTGCGATGAGTTCACAAGCACTTGGTCTTTTAGGGCCCTTGAAGTCTCCTGGGCTTTCACAAAAAAGCATATTCTTGTCAGTTGGTACTGTAGCTTTTGATTTGTGTGGCACCTGCAGCTTCTGGTGAGATCAGCTCTCTTGGGGTCCCAAAGGTCGGTGGTTTATGAACTCTCTCCAGATTAAAATTCAGCTGCTTGTTCAAAGTGTGATGCTCAGAACTGGGTGCCATTTCCTGATGAAAGGGTGTATCCAATTAGTGCTTCCAATTTACCACCAAAGCAGCCTTCCCAGCTTTCTGAGTTAACTGTAAGTTGACTGTGAATCCACTAATAACAAAATCAGTCTTTTCTGTGCTGCTGTGTCGTCTTGGTGAACTAGGTTACAAGCAAACAGAAAATCTCCTGAAGCTGAAATTACAGATAAAAATTGAGATCTTGGATTACAAAAGCTTGGAATTACTTTTGTTAAATGGTAGAGAAAAATTGCTTTTGCATTTCAGCTTATGAAGCTCATGCTGTGAAAGGATCATCAGGCACTGGAACAGGCTGCCTGGGGAAGGGGTTGAACCACTATCCTTGGATGCATTTAAAAGTCATGTAGATCTAGAGCTTAGGGACATGGTTTAGTGGTGGCCTTGAGACATTTGACTATTTTGCAATGGGATAAAGCAATGTGGGAAGAAGTGTGTGAAGAAACTAAATACATGGTTTGGGTGTTTTTTTTCTTCATACTTTTTCACACGTGCACTGTGGCACCTTAACAAACTGTGATTTCAGTTAGCAGCTTAGGAGGAGCTACAGTGACGCACAGGAATGCTGAAGGCTGTATCTCAGAACCTCGCCCTCACTAGAGCTGCTGCTGAGGATGCCCACAGTACAATGCTTTTCCTGTCTGAGGAGCAAACAATAAGGCCCAGACACATTGCTGCTGGAAACATTTCCTTATAGGCAAGTTTTTTGCACACTGAATGTGCTGAAGCTGTGAACTAGATTTTTACTGCGTCTTGTTGCTTTCAAGTAAAAAGTGCTTTCTAGAACTGCTGAGAAAGCTCACAGCTGGCTTTACCAAATAGAAGTTTTATTATCAAATTTCTAAAACATTTACATTGCATATAGATAATAAAATGAGGCTTTATATTACAAATGTCATTATAAATTATATGCTTGTATGTAATTGTATAGTTGTTAATTCTATAATTAACTATTAATTCTAGGTTGTGCAATATGTAGACTCTGTATCATAGAATCATTAGGGATTGGAAGAGACCTCGAAAGATCATCTAGTCCAATCCCCTGCCACAGCAGGATCACCTAGACCAAGTCACACATGTAACTACATACGTTTGCACTTTATATATAAACCTTTTAGTATATTTAATCTATATATTAAAAAACCAAACTATTTTCTAATACATATCAAAAGTATAAAAACATTTATAATCTCAGTTTCTTACGTGTTTATAAACCTGCAATCTCTGATACGCTTAGCATCACACATTACTAGAGGAGAGCAACTAAAATGCTCAGAGAGCTAGAGCACCTCCCCTGTGAGGACAGGCTGAGCTAGTTGGGGTTGTTCAGCCTGGAGAAGAGGAGGCTCCCAGGTGACCTTAGAGCAGCTTTCTGATATCTGAAGGAGTTTACAAGGAGTAGGGCATTTTACACAAGTGCATAGCGAAAGGACAAGGGGAAAGGGTTACAGACTTGAAGAGGGGAAATTAAGGTTGGACATGAGGAACAAATTATTTCTTGTGAGGGTAGTGAGATGCTGAAACAGGTTGCCCAAGGAAGTGGTGGCTGCCCCTTCCCTGGAAGTGTTGGAAGGCCAGGTTGGATGGGGCCCTGAGTAACCTGCTGAAGTGAAGGTGATCCTGCCTCTGCAGGGGCCTTAGACCTAGATGATCTTTAAGGTTCCTTCCAATCCTGGCCATTCTATGATTTTTTGACTTCTCCCTCCTGTGTGACTTCATTCCTCCCTGGCCCTTTGGGAGCTATACAACATTGCAAAGCCAAAACAGCATGGTGCATGTGCCAGCTCTACAGTGCTAATGAAAATAAGGTAAAATAAATGGTGTAAGTAGGTATAGGCCTCTGAAGGGCTCTCCTTTTGCAAAGGAAAGTCAGGATGTAACTGGTACTGCTTTACTGAGGGAAGCAAAGCAGAATCTGGGCTCTGTTTTGCAGTGAAGTGCTGATGTTAACTGCTGGTGCTAGTGATGTTAACTCCTGGTTTCCAGTGACGAAAGGAAAGTTTAGACACGTACGGTTAATGAACCAGGCAACTGAATAAACACAAAGAGGCCAAACAAGTCAGCAGGTTGCATTTTTCTGGTCTTCTGAGAAGCTGTCCACAGTAACCAGCGGATAGACTAGGGTGCAGGAATGGTCTCGGCGCTTTGAAAAGCGGAAATTCCCCTGTCAGCAAAGGAAACGTGCAGTGTTTGAGGCGGCTTGCAAAGCAGTTGGCAGTAGTGTGCAGGAAGAGAAAATCATCTCATATTGAACTTGAAAGTAAAACTTGTGTTCCAGTGAACACTAGAGCAGCAGTGTCACTAGCAAAGGTTATGGTTTGGATGACCTGTACACTTTCTTCACTGCAATGTCGATGTGTAGGTAAGAAAGCATTTAGAGAAAAGTCTTTTCCTGGGGTTTCTTTTGAGGCAATACAAGAAGCTTACCCAGATTTTATGCATTTATGATTTAGACCTTTCTAAAGTGAGGGCTATGGGAGAGGTAGCTGGAACTATGAGCTAGGCAGGTTTAATGAAGTGCTGGAGTGACTTCAGAGAAGAGCAAGAGCAAAGAAGCTGGTGAAGGAAGGGTCTAGAGCACAAGTCTTTTGAGGAGCATCTGAGAGACCTTGGGTTGTTTAGCCTGGAATAATGGAGGCTGAGGGAGACTATTTCATTCTGTACAAATACCTGAAAGGTTGTTCTCTTCCACCAAGTAACAAGCAGTAGGACAAGAGGAAAGATTTTCAAGTGGCACCAAGAGAGATTTAGGTTAGATATGAGGAAACATTTCTTCATGGGAAGGGTTGTAAAGCATTGGAACAGGCTGTGCAGGGAAGTGATGGAGTCACCAACCCTGAAGGCGTTTAGGTGTGGTGTTAAGGAACATGATTTATTGGTGAACGGGCAATGCTGGGTTAATAATTAGACTTGGAGACCTTAAAGGCTTTTACCAACCAAAATGATTGTGATTCCGTAACACAAAAAGGCTTTAAAGGCTGGAATAAGAAATAGCCACTCTATGCCACTCCTACCCTACATGAGTCACCAGGACTATTAGAAAATATAATTTCGTATTAGTTGTCTTCTGTTTGCATGGAAAAAACTATTTTTCCTTCAAACTTGAAAATGCTTCTGAAACTCAGCTTTGAAGCAAGGCTTGAGAATGCAGTCATGATCTGATTTCTGTTTAGCCTTCCCAACAGTCTATCTTCTTCAGCCTGAAAAAGCAGCCCCAGCTTTTTTTGCCATCAGTAGCTGCACCACAGCTCTGTCTGGGTTTTATTTTTTCCTTCCTCTCTCAGGTGAAAGCTCACATGGTGTCTCAGTGCCCAAAGTGGTCAGTGAACACAGGGCACTTGCTTCACCTCCCCAGAGCCTGAACCTAGCCAGTGCAGGGAATCACTGCTCAGCCCACTGCCCTGCGCCACCACTGCTTCACCCAAGGGCGGGCTGCCGCAATGGCAGCAAAGGGTGCAACTGAGGGAAATGTGCTCTGAGCAATGCTATAAATTTAGCAGAGAGAAAAAGAACAGAGCAGTAACAAAGTGAATCGGGCGAGTTTTAGGTTGCATTGTGTTTTCCACACTCAATTCAGCAATCACCTTTGCACTGCGGGCTCCTCCTGCCGTGCGGTATGTGCTTTCATCAGCAGTGGATATTAAAAAGAGTAATGCTGATGCGTTACAGAAGTAACCTGGGACACACAACAGTGGCTTTAGCTTAGAGAAACAAAGGGAAAATGAGTCCAGCACAGCCTGGTTTTAAGCACTGCTAAGGTCTGTGGCTCTTCTAGCATGTGGGTTTGGGCACCGCTGTGGCTCTGTCCATCATAGCAGAGGTGATGTATCTAGACCAGTTCAGCTGGAGTAATTTTGAAGGGAAAGCACACTTTAGGAGTAAATAGAGTGAGTCATGTTGCCTGTTGGCATAAACGCAAAGCACGTAGGAGCAGGAAGTCCTGTTTTTGTGCGCAGGAGGGTACTTTCAGGTCAGGTTATTGCTGAGGTGCATTTCTGGCCAGTGAAGTAACAGCCTTCTCCAGCAGTGAGACCGTCCTGCTTATCAGGGGGAAAGCAATTTCGTGCAGCTCAGTATCAGGGACCTGCATCTCTGGGTTTTGTATTTAACGCTGTGTGTAACAACAAATCTTAAATTTGAATCTTACCATCTATGGCTCATGAAAACATCAGATGTGCTGTGTGCACAGGGGTCTCATTCTGGCTTTAAAAAACTCAGCAAAGCTCTCTGGGACTGGTCAGCTCTGCACAGGCTGGGAAAAGTATTTTTGAACCTCTTGAATGGCTGTGCTGGGGCTCTGAGTCCTGTCTCAATAGCTGCAGCAATGCAAGCTATTGTTGAGAACAAAGTGTAGTTTCCTTTTGAGTGCTGAACAAGTAAACATTGTGTGGGAATTTGTCATAACAGAAGTACTTCTTTTTTAACAGTATTTGAGTCACTTGTTTCAGGACACTGACCCGTTTATTGCTTGGGAATGCCTGCTACTCCTATCTGAAACCTGAAAATCACAGAGGCATCCGTGGCAGGAACAGATGATGATAGAGATAACACCAGGAGTAACTTGATATTTAAAATTTAGCATAAAAGAGTCTGAAAAATTGGCAGTTTGCCTAGTGTCAGAATTAATTATGGATTTGCTTTTTAGTATACTTTCGGCTAGATACCATCCTAATTATCCTGTCTCCTTTAATTAAATGAGTGGCTGTTTCCCATAACTTTTGGTCTTAGCTTGTCCTGCCTGGCAAAAGGTAGAACTGTAGATAAATGGAGGAAAGAGGCAGGGAAAAGACAAAAACTCTGAAATGTGCCACTGTCTTCACTCCTTATCTGTCTTCAGGTACGGGATCACTGAAACTTTTCACATCAGTATTGTTTTACAGCTTCTGTTCTGCCTGTTAGTTGCTCGCTGCCTTACCAGGGACCTGGAGATGAGTTTGTTGTTGTGTTATAAATGGTCCCTGTATAAGATGATGGCCTGACTATAGACAGACTTTGAAATACAGGGAGGAAGTGAGAGAGATCTATGGAAACCAGGGAGGAGTAGATTTATATGGCAAGTTCTGCCCTGAAGGGCTCTGATTAATTTACTGAATTGCTTCTAATAAAACAAACTTTATATGGATGCTTTTTGTAACAAGGATTTTAGGAGTTGAGCAGTGAACAATTCCTAGGATGAACACATGCAAGTTCTGTTCTAACACTCATGACGATGTCTTCTGAAAATGTGTAACTTGGTATGAGAAGGCTGGTTTGCATTTTAGACATCTTTACTACAGAAAGAATGGTACATCTGAAGTCTTCCATTTTCTTGGTCATTTCTTGCCTGTATATGCTTAACCCTCCATCTTCAACAAACACAGTGAGGAAATTAACTACGTGTATGTATTTTAACGTGTTGGTAGACATAATGGTTGTTGGAGTTCAGAGAGTTAATTAACATTTATATTACAGTGCTTAGAAAGAAAAATAAACAGACTAGTTGAACAGGTTTAGTGAGAGGAATCAATTTAACTGAGAGTAGCTATGCAGCAATAGCAGCTTGTAAAACCAAGGTATTATTTGGGAATGCCTCTTTTATGAGATGCATTAAGCTGATTTCTTCATTTATCACTTCTAGTTTGGGCCTGCGTGTTTCAGTAATTTTTTTTTCTCCTACAATAAGAAGATGAGAGGCATGAGGATGGCAGGAGCACCACATGCAAGAAACTGAATGCGGGCATCTTAAGTCTGGTAAGAAAATGATCATCTGCTCTACTTATGCCAGTGCTAGAGTATTTGTTACAAATATTTGTACAAATTTACCCATATTATTTTCATTAAACATTCCCCCAGAAATACAGTCCTTACACTTTTTAAGAATTCAATAAAAAACTTCACAACTTTTTAATACAACCGAAAACTGGCTGTGGATGCAATACTCCACCCTGTTGCAGGACCTCACACACTACTGGCCTGTCCAGGCTGCAGCCTATGTGTTGATCCCTGCCAGGCTGCTCACCAGCAGCCCCACTGCTCATTCCCTCTGGATCAGCAGCATGTGGCCCTATTCAGCATGTATGACAAAGCCTTTTAAATACTAGTTTCAGCTGCTGCAGGGGGTTGAACAAAATGTCAGCAACAGGCATAAAAAATTTCAATTCATTGCAAAAATAAGGTTGGAGAGCAAAGACTTTTGTTCACCCATTTATACATATAGATATATGTGTTTATTACATATATAGACTAGAATAACAGAATCATTCAGGTTGGAAAAGACCCTTGGAATCACTGAGTCCAACCATCAACCCTACTCTACAAGTTCACCCCTAAACCATATCCCCAAACACTACATCTAATTGACTTTTGAGCACATCCAGGGATGGTGACTCAACCACCACCCTGGGCAGCCCATTCCAGTTCCTGACCACCCTTTCTGTGAAGAATTTTTTCCTCATTTCTAATCTAAACCTACCTTGAAGCCATTCCCTCTGGTTCTGTTGCTAATTACCTGTGAGAAGAGACCAGCACCAACACCTCTACAACATCCTTTATACACATGTGCTTGTTTGGGTTGTCGTTTGGGTTGTGCTTTGCATTTGCCAAGGGTTTTGTTTAGTTTTTCCCTAGGTACCAGAGCACTTCCAGGGATGTAATCCTGTTAATGTGCTATCTAGGGGGACTGAGGCTCAGCTGCTCCCTTCATCTCATCATCCATGGCAGGTTGGCTCCCAGGAATCAAGGGAAGGTATGTTCTGTCCCGCCTACTCTGTAGAGATCCCAGATGGCTGCAGAGTCAAGTGAAGTCACTCTCTGCTCTGTAATCTCTTTCTGAAGACTAGAGGATCAGAAGCCTTTTGTGAAACTGTTTGTGAGTCAGGGGCTGCCAGGGAGGCAAAGATTGGCTTTTCTGTGTGTTTTGAAGAGTTTTCTGTCTTTCTCTAGAATTAACCCCACTTTCTGTTTAAACATTTACAGTTCTTTAATACCCACATACCTCTGCCATATCTTACAAATACTTGGAAATACCATAGTTTGCCACAAGACTTCAGAAAACCGACTGTTTCAAGGGCTTATTCCTGGAGTAATTTAACAGTGTTGCTGCAAAAATAGGAAGGTACGTGGGCAAAAACGGGAAGGTATGTGGCCCAGCAGAAGATACAGTAGCCAAAACTCTTATCTCAAGACCCATTACTTGAAGAATTGCATCAACTTCCCTTAGTCAATAATGAATCTTATTTGTAAATTCATACACAGTACAGAAAGGAAGCTTGTGGCACTACTGTGGAGATCAAAGTTTCACTGTGTTTCTTGGCTCCTCCTCCTGTTTGGAGGGCTGAAGACAATTTGTATGTATCTGTGTCCCTCTCCTTATTGCTGAGCCCAGCACAGTCGATAGCCTTGGGCATTTTTTGAAAGCTGTTTCTAAAGATAAACATTTTGCAAAGAATTCCAAGAATGCAAGCGCTAAACTTTATTCACCCAGAGCCGTACTGTTTGTCAGCAGCCTGTTCCTTTACAGGGGGTTTTCATTTCTAGTTCTATGTATAAAATAATATATAATGAAATATTTAATGAGAACAACTTCTGTGGTCAAGGGTGGAATCCCTGTCCTACTGATGTCCATACAAACAAACCGTATATTAATTTAGTGCAATAAAATTCAGAGCCCCAAATTTCCTCCTCCTTTTTTAGGAAATATTCTATTACTGAAAAAATGTGAATAATATTACATATACTAATCAAAACAATCCCCAAAGTGCCCAAGCACATGTTCTTTAATCTTCACAACATCTTTAAACAAAGGATTGCCTTTAGTTTTGAAATAGCTGTTTGAGAAGTGGGGAGATGTATTTTGTCTGTGTGCTGAATTCAGTCTGTCTTTTCTGTCAGCCTATGCTCTTTGATCTAGAATAAACAGTGCATGTGCTCCTCACTGTTTGTTTGGCCACAGCAGGTAACTGCTCGGCTGTGTGTGTCATGAAGACAGCTGCCAGCTGGGAGGCTTCTGCTTCCCAGACAAATGTTAGGGGTATTTGTACTAGACAGGCTGGGCTGTTTTAATCTACACCTCGAGAGAGAGGGATAAAGCATATAGTGTGTATGCACATATACTGTAGTCTGTACGGTATGTGCATACATTGTATATACGTATAGTGCACACATATACATAAATATGTGAGGTTTTTAACACACTACAAAAAGCTCCACCTTACTATGAGTCTTTTGGGTGTAGTCTTATACAGAAGCAAAGGGCTAATCAGGAGAGGAAACAAGCTGATTACCCCACCCACTCTGAAGCCTCTGCTAAAGCCATTTATCATAATGTTTCTCAACCTCCTTGGGTTGGCAACTTTATAGAAAGGTTCGGTTTTGCCACCTTCTCACAGCAGCTATAAAGAAATAAAATAACCCAAAAGTTATTGGGGTAAAATAACCGCAAGGTAACACTAACATTTCTCTTAAGCATAAAGATGGCCAGATATGGTATGGATCCACAGGAGCTCCCCAGACTGCTGGGCTATTATAGATCTAGCTGTGGCACTGAAAAGGATAAACTTTGACCAGAAATGTTGTAAGTATGTCAAGGCTAAACAAATTTAGGGGAGTTCATGATCAGCTCTTACTGCTGCAGCGTGTCAAGGTTGTACTTCCTGAATACCAGGAATATTTGTGTATGGTACTGATATCAGACTAGTCCTTTTATCTTTTAAATGTTTCTATTTTTTTTTTTAATTGGCATCTTATTATGTTAAACCAGGTAAGTAGTGGACAGAAATGTTATAAAAATGAATGTAAGAACTTTATTTCCCTGGTCATTTAAAGTTTAGTTAATTTTTTTGTCTTTAAACTCTCTTATGATTTAGAACACTTCTGAGAGGGGACTTATTTTGCTTGTCAGCCACAAACATTTTATTGTAAAATGAAAAATAGGAAGGGAAATATACAAGGTAGACATTGAATATACAAATATTATATAGCCATGAAAAGCAAAGATCAAAGATTTATAGTAATTTAATGTTTCACAAAGTGTTTGCAGGTAAATTCAAAGAAGACAGGTTGGCTAACCTGAATTTATTTCCATAGACTTGATTTATCTGAGGTTGCTACCACAAGACTTGAATTTTCATACAACATACTACGTTATGCAAATAGGCTTCACCTATAGAGGCCTTTCTAGCTGTTAATTAGAGCTATTTGAGACTTCAGTCCTGCACAAGTTCTCAAATCCAGCTTTGACAACACTCAGGTTTCAAATAGTACAAATACTGTTACTCATATTACTACATAGCCAACTATTTTATATTCTCTCTTAAGCACCTTTTACCGCTAAGTGTGTGTCCTAAAGCGACTTCAGAAGTAAAACTTATATGTGAAGTATTTTTTTCTGGTTCTTGCTGTACGGGAGTAAAACAATCCCTTTTTTTTTTGTTATCAGCATTGTTTGCCACCATTCTAAAGACCCTCATCAGAGTTAACACCCACTGTCCAGTGCTTTTTAAATGGGTTCTTCCCAACCCCCACCCCTCTTTCTACTTCCACCTGAAGAGTACTTCAGAGAAAGAACAGTAGCAGGCAGGCTTGGTGACAGCAGCTCCAGGACCAGAGCCCTCTTACACTTCTTACTGAAATGAAAGGGAGAACTGGGGATTGAATTTTGAAGGATCAGTGCCTTATAGGGACACAGCTGTTGTAGTGTTCTCAGGTAGACGTGATGTTGTATTCCTTAATATTCATCACTAAAGGGAAAACCTGGAGAGAGTTCTTTTCTCAGTTTTACATTGTGGGATTGAGATGCTTTATGTGTAAATCAGCAAATTTCTCTGCTTCTGAGTCATTTACACAACACTGAAAACCTAACTTGCAGCAGTGCACAGGCAATATCAATTTGATGGGGATGGTCTGATGGGATTTGACATTTATCTCATTTGATAGCTGACCTGTGGTGGTCCCGTAAATATTTATGAAATATCTCAGATGCATGCAGTTACCAACAGGTCCGCTGGCAGAATTGCAATGAGCAGTTCATAATGGCCCATCAGCTTTCTAATCCAGGTTCAATTAAGTATGTCCCCAACCATTACTGTGAAGGTAATTCTCTAAATGGGATTACAGCTGAAAATCTTCATATTTAGAGCATATTAACTGCAGGCATCTGTTGCCAACAGAATGAAGCAGTCTCGTTCTGAGCAGTAGTTGCTGTAATTAAGACATCTACAAAAACCAGTTCTCAACATTGTAATTGTAAACTGTGCAATTGTAATAAAACAAAAAGCTTCATTTTCTGAAGTCAGAAATGAAGCTTCAGCACAGTAAGTTATCAAATATCTTTCCGATAAAAGCTGATTGCCTTAACATATTAAAGAACAAATTTATTCTGACTGCTTTTATTTAAATCTATGCTTAAACATAACTCTGGTTTGACTGAGTAACTTTTAATCTCAGACACCTCTTATTGCATCATGTAGTCAAAAATGTAATGAATGCATAAAAGAATACAACCTCACCTACTTGGTGTAAAATAGTGAAGGCGATATGAAATATGTTTTCTTTTTAATTGCTTGGGAAAATGGAAAAGTTCAAAGTGCAGCTAGGCAGAATACTAAATATGTATTTTAAAATAATACACATATGAAGGCCCATTTCCTGCAATAATTTACTTAGACAAAAAGCTTGCTTAGACAAAAAGAAAAAAGACAAGTTTGTGAGCAAATAAACAGTAAATCTCTGAAAAGTTAAGCCTATGGCTAGCATTGGTCCTATTTATATCTGTTCAGGTTTGGTGGTGGCTGTTTTTTCTCATGTTGGTGGTGTTGTCTGTATTAAGTGTGCAAAAAGCCAGTCCAAACAGTGAGTCGAGATATTTATCTTTGTTTCAGCAGAGCAGAGTGCCAGGCATCTAGCAGCAGCCAGCAGACCCATCACGCTGTTTATAATTGGAGACACTCGATCCGTCAGTCGTATTTCCCTGTCCGTCCTGCAAAATCCGTATGTATGCTATGTAACCATTAAAACATTTTGGGGAGGTTCACGAATGTTCCCTAATTGAGCATCCTCAATTGGTAGGGGTGTGTATCTCAGCATTACAGCTATGCGAGGTTAGCAGGATGCACTTCTGTGATCCAGCAGTTATTCTGTTATGTCTAAACCACCGTAAGAACTCTCGTTTGTTTCTCACCCTATTCAATGCTAGTTCTGTGATGCCTCAACGATGTGTCAGTTGAAACTTCTTGATAAACTTGTAGCCTTGTTCTTTCATTATTGTTACTGTTGTTTGGTTTTTGTTGGGGTTTTTGTTTTTAACCTCGTATTTTTGCTGTGTCTGTGGTACCGGTCTTCTGGTCTTTCAGAAATTTTCCGATTTGGGAGGCTTTATTAGAGCAGAAGATGACTTGTCGACTTACGTCCAAATTTAGACAGCTTCAGAGGACCATGAAGACTCCACACAGACACATCTCTGTTTCACGCCTAAAGCACTTAATTGTTTCAGGATCCAAACCCGTAAACAACTTAAACTCCCTGCACTCGTCAACTTTTTCACAACCCCTTTCTCTTCTGCTCGCTTAAGTATTGCTTAGACTTCCTGATTTCAACACCTGCCAGGAACTCGAATGGCCTCTGCGGCAAAATCGCTTTAACGGGGCAGCCCTTTGTTGCCTTTCTGAATTTTCCTCTTGAGAGAAGGAGAGTGTTTTCACGGGCACCAGCTCGCTCTGGAGGCACTCGCGGCTCCAGGCGGCGCTGGAGGCTCCGCTCACAAAGCCCGGCGTTTCCTTTACCGGCCTGCGGCGATGCCTGCGCAGCGCTGGCGGCCGAAGGCGGCCGCTCCCTCCCCTCCGCGCTCGCCCCGTTATCCCGACTCCGCCCCGCCTCCTCACTGGGGCGGGCGGGCGCCGGGCGCGAGCACCGCGCCATCGCGCGGCAGCCAATGGCGTGCGGCCACTCGCGATTCAAACGGCTCGTGGCGGCCAATGGGCGCGGCGGGCGGGACTAAGGGGCTGGACCGTTGCGCGGCCGTTGGCGTCGCGCAGGGCGGTCGGTTGTTTCCTTCAGCCGAGAGCGTTGCGATCGGACCCCGTCCCTGGTGCTCTGCGGAAGCGCCTCCTGCCCGGCCTGGTGCAGGCGGGCAACAGGTAAGGGAATGGCGGTACCGGACACACCCCTCCTGCGCGGCCTCCCCGGGGACAGCGCTTCGGCCAATCGCTGCCGCCACCTGTCTCCCCCACCTCTGTGCGCGGGCGCAGGGCCGCAGCGCCGCAGCCCGGCTCAGGCCGCTCCCTGCCTTTTTGGCTGCCCAGGCCGCTGGCTGGGCCCCGGTGCGGGGGTGGGTGGGTT
>JAOXOE010000256.1:13215794-13257256 GCA_028565055.1 Phoeniculus purpureus
TGGTCGGTGGGTGGGTGAGTGGGGGCTGGGCTTCTCTCTTTGTTCGGGTGATGCCGCCCCCATCCGCTCTGCGTCGGTACCGTCACACTGGGCCTGGCGCGGCGAGAAGCCGTGGCTGCCCGGTGCAGCGGGGGTGCGCCGTGGGAGAGACGCAGAGGGTCGGCTCGGCTTGGCTCCTCCCTTCGCCCACGGCGGAGGCCCTGAGCCAGGCCCGGACCGGGAGCGCGGGCGGGGCTGCGGGGCGGGGGCCGGACCGGGCCTCCCATTCGCCCGACACGTGGGGCCTTTCCTGTCAACACGGAGCCGCCGCGAAGGGCCGCGGGGAGGTCAAGTTGGTGACGCTTTCCCCTCCGCTTTCGCTGCTCCTGGCTAGAAGCCCTTTTAAAGGGAAGCACCTATTTTCCATGCCTGAGGACTGGTGAGGTTTTGTTTTGCCTTGAGGGTTTTTTTGCGCATGTTTTTTAGCAGAGAAGTGAATTTGACTGCTCGGTTGAGACAAGCTTTATCAGTGGTAGATGTCTCCACCATTACAGAATTATAGAATCATTAGGGATCTGAAGAGACCTCAAAAGATCCTCTAGTCCAATCCCCCTGCCACAGCAGGATCACCTAGACTAAGTTGCACAGGAACATATCCAGGTGAGTTTACAGAAGCAAGGCAGTGTCGTGAACAGTGATGATCCTGAAAAAGTCCTGCACAGTTCAGTCACTCTAGTGAATTCACTAGTAACTTTCTGCACAGGAAGCTGTCTGATTAGCCTTTCCTGCCAATGTTGTCTTCATTTTCATGCATTTCTTCTTTTCCTGCATTCAGTCCCTTCCTCTGATACACATCATTGTCTACTAATGATGAGAAGCAGAATTAGTATAATCACTAGATAAGATACATATGGATGTTGGTCTTCTAATAGGCAAAAAGTTATTTTTATTTATTTATTTCTTCTTAAAACTGCTCACACAGCTACTGATGATGTGGTATGGTCTTCTCAGGACTACAAGCTAGCAGTCTTTTTCTTGCTGCTTTCTTGAGGAGTGAAGTATCCACATAGATAGTGAGAAGGTCATTAAGAAACACCAGAAATGGACATATGGGGCAATATGTTTCTCTTTAGTTGTTTTGTGCTTGGCTGAGTCATCAGGAACTCTTCTTCTTGAACAACTTCTAAGCACCAAGAAGTTTTGTGTTAATTGTATTGGTTTGTTATAGGATACAAAATTCTTTTGAATCATTCTTGTAGAGCCTGGGTTCCTACAGTTAAATTATAATGATGCAGAAAACAGAAATTTAGTCTTCAGAGTAAGAGAATGGACTTGCAACCAGGTATCTGTACAGTACAGGGGAGTGTATGAAATACTTTCCTTTTGAGGTTGCTGGTCTATGTATTTTGAAGCCCTGTACAGGACTGCTGTGAACACTGGGCTGATGCTCTTAGAATTACCAGGTATGTTTGTAAAGCTTGAAAGAGCAGTGAATTCAAAATGTTATTTCTACATTCTGTTTATTTTAAGACTTTCTGTCTTTATTTTTCTTTATGTCAGTTGTGGGTTTTGTTACCAGAACAGATGAAGGGCACCTTTAAAAGGTGTAGCTCTTTAAAGTGGGATATGTGGGATGAGGGTTACAAACCTCCCTCACAGGGGTGCAGAACCAGGTAGTAATTCCTGATAGAATAAGAAGTATTTACCTTTTTAGTGTTTAATGTTTGATCTTGTTATTAGGCTTCAATAATTAAAAGGAAAACAATTAGGCCTTTCCATTAATAAGATTGTTCATTAGTTTTGAATGACAGGATAATTTTTGCACTTAGGTCTATTCTGTAATTTTGTGTCATTGATATCTACTTTGGGCTGAATTATGGAACACTGATTTAGCTTCAGGTCTTTCAACCATGTTTTGCAACTTAGTTCAGCTCCTTTTGGTCTTTCTGCCTTTAGAAAGAATGAAATTATCAAATTACCTTTTCTTTGTAATGTCTTCATGTTTGTGTACAAAAATGCTGGGTTTTGAAGTTGGGCGGAGAACTGTGTTTTATTATACCAATGAAATATATCTGAATTTTGACGTGATTGTTACAAATAGTAAAAAAGGGTTTACTTCTCCTTAGTAACAACTTTGTGAAAAACACTTTCAATTTTCCAAAAAGGATTTAAACTCCAAAGATTCTTTTTTTCACAACTTTATCTTGGGATCTGGCAGATTTGTTCTGGTCAGGCTCTGAGTTTGTAGATGGTGCATGAGATATTCCAGGTCAGAAAAAGAAAAAGTTGGCTGAAGTGTAGGAAGTATAACAGCAGACAGGAAATGAAGCCATAGATCAAGCTGTGACACCTGGTGAAAGTTGTGACTGAACTTAGTTGAGGATTTGTGTTTAGACTATTTATGGAAGAGGAAGAAGCTGTAACCATGTGAGAGACTGGGGGAAGTGCAGTGGTAGATACGGATCTCCTACAGAACTGTCTTTTGGATGAGAAAAACAGCACAAGGAGACAGATGGGAATTGAGATCACATCTAGGGCTTAGATATGGAGAACACCACATAGTGAACAAGGGCAGTAAAGGCAGAAACTCCCCCAAAGAATTCAAAGAAAGACTTGAGAAGACTTTGAAATGAAAATATGGGATTTATTTCATGAAGTTGTAAGAAGCAAGGCTATCAGTTTTAAGTGTTTTAAACTGACAGATAAAAGAAAGACTAGGAATTCAGAAAGAATAAAGTAAGAGTGACACAGTAAGTAACAGACACTCTTGTGCCACAAGAAGACAGAAGAGCTGAAAGAGTGTGTACTTACAAGCACAGGCGAGAATTCTGATAATTTTTCTGACTAGCAAGTAGCAGTGTAACCAATGATAAAAATGAGTGAGTTCAAGGGTATTTAAACATGTCCCACATCTTCCTTTTTGGAGCAGGTACATGAGATTGATGCTCAGGGACTCACTCAATGTCCTGGGGAGCAGGGTTGACAATGTGGTGTGACAATAGATTTCTGCTGTTACTCAGTTCTTCATTTGTGAAGGTTAAGGTGGAGCTTGCAACTGGTTGCCTTTTTGTGATTCCATTACAGTGACTTATGATTCATTAGATACTTAGCTGAAATGCCCAGCAGGAGGGAACACGGCAGCTGACAGGCAGCTTGCTAAGGCAGACTCTTGTAACAAAGCAGCTTTGGCTGGTTTGCTGTGCACTCCTGTCAGTGGGGAGTCCATGCGGAATTTTAAGTGTTATGAAAGAACAATTTGGGATTTTCCTCTGACTTAAATGAATTCTGTCTCTGTACAGAGTGCACATTAATGTGATTGCATGCAGAGCTCTTCTGGTGTAAACCCTGGACAGTAGACTTGATGGGCACTGAGGGGAAATGTGATCACTGTCTGCACACACCTTCCTGAAAGGAGATTGTAGAGAGGTGGTGGTTGGTCTCTTCTCTCAAGTAACAAACAATAGGAAGAAAATGTCCTCAAGTTATGTCAGGGGTTGAACATTAGGGAAGACTTCACTGAAAGGGTCATCAGGCCTTGGAACATGCTGCACAGGGAGGTTGAATTGCCATTCCATGGATGGTTTAAAAGTCATGTAGATCTGGAGCTTAGGGACAGGGTTTAATGGTGGCCGTGGGATTGCTGAGTTAATGGTAGGACTTGATGATCTTAAAGGTCTTTTACAGCCTAGATGATTTTGTGAGAACTTACTCTTTTTGGTCCTTCAAATATGTCCTGGTTTGATTCAGAATGGAACTCATTCTGTGCAGTGATTTTACTTCTCAGCTCAGTTTCTTCTGTCTTTACTGAAGTCAATGACATATTTGTGCAGACAGTATCTGAGCCTACAAGTGATGTTCACAGCTGTTACCAAGGTTTGGGATGCAGAACAGCTCCTGCTTAGACTTGCTTCTGTGAAACCAAGGTCTCTGCTAAATCCTGTGTGCCACGTTGGGGTGTATTGAGTGAGAGACTGCACCTGCAGGAAGAAGCAGACAGGGCAGGTGACCCTAAACTGAACAACAGGGTGTTCCGTCCTGTATGTGTCATACTGGGTATAAAGCTAAGACCACAAAGGTAAGCCATCTTTGGCTTTCTTTTCCTTGGAAGACAGAGGACAGAGAGATTATTAAAATAAGCCAGCATGGCTTCATCGAAGGCACGTCCTGCCTGACCAACCTAGAGCCCTTCTATAATGCAGTGACTGCATCAATGAACAAGGAAAGAGCTATGGTTGTCATCTGTCTGGATTTCTGTAAAGCTTTGACACAGCATCCTGTTCTCTAAGTTGGAGAGGTAATGAGTTTGATGAGTGGACTGTTTGATGGATAAGAAATTGGTTGGATGTTCTTGCCTAAAGGGAAGTGGTCAATGGCTCAAAGTCCAAATGGAGATTGGTGGCAGGTGGTGTCTTCATAGGTCCATACTGTAATATCTTTACCAATGACATAGACACTGGGATCATGTAAGTCCTTAGCAAGTTTGCAAATGAAACAAAGCTGAGAGGTGTGGTTGATATGCCTGAAGGACAGGATGCCATCCAGAGGGACCTAGACGAACTTCAGAAGTGGGCCTTTGTGAACCTTATGAGGCTCAGCAAGACCAAGTGCAAGGTCCTGCATGTGGGTCAAGGCAATCATCTGTATCAGTACAGTCTGGGGAACGATGTGATTGAGGCTGCTCCCTGCAGAGAACTTGAGGGTCCTGGACATGAGCCAACAATGTGCACTCACAGCCCAGAAGGCAAACTGTGTCCTGGGCTGCATCCACAAATCAGTGTGGCCAGCAGGTCAAGGAAGTTGATTGTCCCCCTCTGCTCTGAGATCTCACTTGCAGGGCTGTGTCCATCTTTGGAGTCCTCAGCAGAAGGAGGACATAGACCTCTTGGAGCGGGTCCAAAGGAGGGCCACAAAAATGATCAAAGGGCTGGAGTACCTCTTCTGTGAAGAAAGGCTGAGACAGTTGGGGTTCAGCCTGAAGAAGGCTCCAGGACACCTTATTGCAGCCATTCAGTACTTAAAAGAGGGCCTGCAAGAAAGACAGGGACAAACTTTTTAGTGGAACCTGATGTGACAGGACAAGGACTGATGGTTTTACACTAAAAGATGGGAGATTTAGAAGGAAGATTTAGACAGAAGAAATAAATTTTTTACAGTAAGAGTGTTGAAAGCTGAACAAGTTTCCCAGATAGGTGGTAGATGCCCCATCCTGGGCATCATTCAGGGTCAGGTTGGAGAGGGCTCTGAGCAATCTGATCTATTTGGAGATGTCCCTGCTCAGTGCATGGGGGGGGTTGGACTAGATGACCTTTGAAGGTTCCTTCCAACCCATACCATTTTGTGATGCTTAGATACCATCTAATTTACCCCCCCTAGGTAAGATCAACTGCCTTATGTAATCTTAGCCAAATATATGCTTTGTCTGGTTTTGGTGGTCTGTGATGATGATTTAACATAGTTGACTACTGATCTAAATGACCTACTAATACATTTGAATTATTTTTTTTAACATTTAACTTCAGTCTACTAAGGCTATTTCTTTTGTCTGCTGTTAATTTGGAAAATAGATTGTTGTTTCTTATTTTTATCAGGCATCTTTTTGCCTATTTAAAGTGAAAAATTGTTTAACATTTCCCTGTTCCAGCCTAAATGATATGAAATTGAGTAGGGAAAAATTAAGCTTAATATTTAACTCACATGTGTACTGATTGTTTCTTTTCCAGGGATTCGTTTTGGAAAATGCCAACAAACCGGAGGTTTGCTGATGGCGAGGTGGTGATGGGCCGTTGGCCAGGCAGTGTCCTGTACTATGAAGTACAAGTGACGAGTTATGATGATGCTTCTCATCTTTATACTGTCAAGTACAAAGATGGGACTGAACTTGCCTTGAAAGCAAGTGATATAAGGGTGAGTACACATTTATAAAGTTATTGATATTTCTAGTGGAAGATTATATTGATTTTGTGATTTAGGTAGAAATGCTACTTAAAGTCAGATAGTTGTCTTGCGAGTTTTCATTAACTGTGTCTTCAAGGAATTGGTTTGAAATGGTATCCTTTTCCTATGTGATTTCTCAGGTAGAAGTTCAGAACACTTGCTGTGTGTTTAAAGAAACATATTTGTTTTCTTTATTTTGAAAAAGCAGTGATACATTTTGGGAAAATCAAGTCTGAGTGATCTTAACAGCCTCTGTAAAGGAAACAGGCAATTCTGTAGAACTGTATGTCAGGGGCCTTATCACAAAACAGCCCAAGCTTCTGGAATTGTTCTTTGGAACAGCTAAGAAAAGATTGGTTTTTTCCCTTCTTTCTTTTAGTCACAGTCATCGTTCAAGAACAGGAAGAGCCAGTCCTCTTCAAGTTCTCCCTCCAGAAGAAGTAGTAGCAGATCTCGATCTAGGTCTCCTGGTCGGCCAGCAAAAGGCAGACGTCGTTCTTCTTCACAAAGCAGAGAACGTAAAGATGACAAAAAGAAAATCATTCAGGAAACCAGCTTAGTTCCAGTGGTAATAGTTTTGGGGTTTTCTTGTATTAATGTTTATTCTTTGTGTGGGGGTTTGTAAAATTTTTTTAAAACAAATGTTTGCTACCTATGAAAGATCTGTTTTATACATGCTGAGTTTATTAATCGTACACGCTAGCTGTAGTTTGCGTTCCTTGAACAGCATAATTAGCTAAAAGTTTATCTCAGAACAGACAATTTTTCTTTGAAAACAGGATTTCTGTCTTGCTGAGTTGTGAGGTAGTTATGGAAATGTAAATGTAAAACTTCTGGTTCGATTTGGTGGTAGAATGAGGTTCTCAGAATTCAAATACAATTCTTAAATATTGTAATATTGAAGTAATCGTTAGCCATGTGCTTGTGAAAAGAGGCAAGGATGTTAGCCTGCTTTTAGGATATACTGATCAAAACACATGGCACATACTTACTAGGATTCAAAATAAAAATTAGTTCTGCTGTCATGTACAGTTCATTAAAATAGTAATGGAGAACACGTGAAACTTTTGTGGGAGAACTGCAGAGTTCAAGTGTGGAATATATGTATGTGGCCTTTTTGATTGCTAATATTGCAGAACTGTTTTCGTTATATAAAACTATCCTGTAAGGACTTCCAAGTTTATAAAATAGCTCCTTTTTGTCTGAAATTTATGGACATTCTTTGTCTTTTTGTGAAGGTTATATTGAATACTAAAAACAGTTCTGTAAGTGAAATGTAGTAGAGGTGATGTTTCACTATCAGAAATTTCTTCTGCCTCTTGTGCATTTGAGATAGGTTCAAGTGATGCTGCCATAAGACAGGTAACTGAATGGGAAATGCCTTCTGCTGAGCTATTGAAAATAAGAGGAGTTTTAGTTAGGTTTCAACTAAACCAGACCAATCTTAACTAAGCAGATAGGTTTAGTTTAGCATATTGCTGCTACTAAAAGCATTCTTGGCACTCAATTTGCACTGGTTTTTGTTTTGTCATGACCTGCGTGGGTCCACAGGTATGCACTGGGTCACACAGCTTGTATGCATGTTTTAAGTACTTTGTAGCCAGCAGATACTTGGACATAATGCAGCTGTTGTTTTCATAAAGCAAAAACTTTATTTTCTCTTTTAACCAGAAACCAAGTGAGAATAACACCAAAAGCTACAATGGTGAACCTGAGAATACAGAAAAAAATGATGCGTCCTGTATAATCTTGGAGGTATGGGCATCACATTTACTCTTAGTTTAGGTCACATTTGAACCTAGCTTTCTCAGAAATCCCTAGAAAAGGGCAGTACAATGACCAGGGAGAAATAGAAGATGACAGAAACTACAGAGGTCAAGTATGTCTGCTGTTAGCTAAGTTCAGAGGAGAGGGAGATGAAGCTGTTAGAAGGGAAGAACACTAGAACTGCATAACATTATTTTTTCTTGTTTACTTTTTACCCTTACTGGTTACTTCTGTTCATTTTCATGCTTCTACAGTGTGTATGTTAGGCCATGAAAAGTTTTTTTATTTCTTTTTTTCTTTTTAGCCAAATCAGTACTTTAGTCCTCAATAACTAATACAACATATGGGAGGAGGGTGGCATTGATCTGTACTGGAACTGGGGCAGATATGCAATCATGGCTTCAGTGATTACAATGACACTAATTTTAGCAGTCTCTTTATATAAATGTATAAACTTCCAGGAGCATTATATTATTGGTGTTTTATATGGAATAATGTCCTCTTAAATATGAAAGGTTGAAGTAAATTAAGGTAAAGTCACTGGGATTTTTTTGGTTACTAAATTTCTTTCCTTCATAAACAGCAAAAGCTGAAATCAGACTTGGAACTAGAGCGTGTGCATGACCACTACAGCTTGCGCCCAAGAACAGAAGAGAAGAAAAAAGAAGAGACCTATTCAGAGAAAAAGATTTTTGAAACTATGAAAATAATTGAGAAAGCACAGTCAAAAACAAAGGAGCTAGAGTTTGGTGGAAGAATTGGTATGTGGGCAAAATGTCTTTGTATTTGAAAATATTGTATTACTTTCATGTTTTTCATTTTTTTAGCATACTGTCATGTCAAGAACAGTTTCTTCCAATTTTTGGACCCTGGCTGCAGAATCCAGAGTTACGTGACAGTGCTTCACATAGTCTGCACTGGTACTGGTGGCAAAAGGAACCTTTATTATGCTTGGTTTTCTTCTGAAACTCTAAGGAAGGTCTTGAGTCTTCCCTTGCAATGTGAGATGCAAAAATTTCCAAATTAAAATAACTAGCTGGCAAAGCTTGTACATTTTCAAAACCTAGGTGCTTTGAATTTGACGGTGGAGTATTGTTTATACAGTTTTTTTTTGTCAGTTTTAAAGGGATGCAGTGGGTGCGATCGTCATGGTCTGGTCGTATGACCTCATACAGGAGTGAGAACTATGTGTTCAGTTACGTGACTGGAGATTGCTGCTGTTTTGCTTCTTTGCTTCCTTTGCATCTTTGTTACTAAGATTAATACTGAGCTTTGTTAGGGGGATCAACAACGGTGGTTTTATTTTCTATGTTTATCTTCTGATATGGCCTGATGTCTGTTTACAGGGACCTTTGCGTTGATCTTTTTCATGCCTGCTACTGTATTTTACTTGCTACTGATGTGCAAACAAGATGACCCCAGTCTTATGAACTTCCCTCCTCCTCTCCCAGCACTTGAAAGTCTTTGGGAGACTAGGGTGTTTGGTGTTTATCTTCTCTGGTTTTTCCTTCAAGCTCTATTTTACTTACTGCCAATTGGAAAGGTAAGCTGCAGTGAGTAGCAATTGGGTCATTATGGATAATTAATTTGTGCGTTAGGCTTGACGGTAGAATATGTTCTTAATGCAGTGAATTTGAAAGCAGATGAATTAGTTTTTCCATGTTAAGCTGGAATGTGACTACTGCAGATTTCTGTAAGCTTAAAATAGCGCAGTTTGGCTATGCACTGTATGGCTGTGCATTTCACAGTTCTCACAGTAGAAGAGGTAGAAGGCATTATATAGGAGTTCAAATCAAATCGTAGATAAATTTTGTGGATAGAATTCAAGAGGAATTTTAGTTATCAATTTCAAATCAACAAGCTGTTTGGTATTGGGGTTCTTATGGACATCTAGTGTTTTTGTAGGTAATTTCACTTACAAGATGCTCTAAACCATTCTATCCATATGAATGTCAGGCACATGCTCCATTTTCCTCTCTGTGACTGGAGAAATAGTGGCAGATTCTGAAAGAGCACTAATAAATGGATCATTCAGTCACGTTGTTTGGTTGATAGAGCTTTGCAGTGATTGCAGCTGTTCAGTTTTCTTGAGGCTGGTTAGGAAGATTTTTTTAAATACATTTTTGTTAGAAACTGTTATCCTTTTTCTTTTGATATCCAAATGATGGCTTTGAGAACAACACATGGTCTCCAGCTGATTATCTTGATTGAATGTCTTGAAGCAGAGATGTGCTTGATTTCCTGTGAGTGCCCTCAGATGTTACTTTATTGAAATGCTAGTATTTTATTTTTCCTAGGTTGTGGAAGGCCTGCCTCTTTCCAATGGGAAGAAACTGCAGTATCGGATAAATGGTGAGCATGTCACAGTTGCTTATTTTTAAATTTGATACCAGTACTACTGGCTGATTCACAGTGAGATACATAGGATGGAAGATAGACTCTGTGGTCAAAGTAGGTATCTGTTGTAAACATTTCATAAAATAGGATGAGCCTTTTTTTGGAAGAAGCTAAGTTAGTAATGATGAGGAAGTAGCTGCTCCAAGAGCAGGACTGTACTGTATAACAGGGCACCTGGTCTGCATCCAGTTGTGACTGGTTACTCCTGTCACACTCCTTGCACATCTGCAATGGGCAGTTTTCTATCAGAACTGGTAGTAATGCTCATGTGACAAGGACTTGCGCTGGAGGAGATGTTCAGGAGTAATCTGAAAAGATCCCTAGTGTCTAGATCATCTTTAATGTCTCTGATTTATAGACTTGTAAGATTTAAGATGTTTTTATTCTTGTCTGGCAAGGAACAGCTCCTTAGTCGGATATGAGTGCACTTCCTATTAATAAGGCAGGTTTCTCATCTAGAATTAGAGTATGCCTTAATGTATTTTAGCAGTCCTACTAATTCTGGCTTAAGTAGAAAAGTAAGATAGTGTAAAATATTATTGGGATATTGACAAATCTAGGAAGAAGTAAAAATGGAGAAAGGCAGGACTGGATTGATTCTGCTTCAATTATCTTTTATTTTGTCTAATATGTGTTTTGGGTTTTTTTTAGGGTTTTATGCTTTTGTTTTGACTGCTGCAGTTCTTTCAGCTTTATCATACTTCCAGTTTGAACTTCATTATTTGTATGATCACTTCATGCAGTTTGCTGTATCAGCTGCAGCTTTTTCTATGGGGTTGAGCATTTATCTTTATATTCGGTCCCTGAAAGCACCTGAGGAAGAGCTAGCACCAAGTGGAAATTCTGGTGAGTTATAAATACTTCAGATAATTTCTTTCAAGTGTTTGCTACAGTTTCATTTTATGAATTAAAGGCTAGATTTAGGGCTGTTTATTATAACATTGTGACTTTTACTTTCTATCAATGTCAGATTCATGTTGCAAGTTAAATATCAGGTTTTGTTCACACTCGGGTCCTATAAAATACTAAAGATTTTAGTTGGATTATCTTCAGAGCTTATACAAAAAGATCTTGGCTGGTCTCATCCCATAGTGATGAGGGGACAAGTCCTTCCTTCACATTTTCACGATTTGTCAATGCAGCATATGTGTGTGTGAAGGGAAATAATAAATGATAAAAATGCATTTTTACTGTGAAAAATGCAGTTCTAGCCTCTGTATGTTTCAGTCACACAGCAGCATTCTGTTACTTGTGCACAGTGCTTGTTACTTGTTAACTCAGTGCAACTTATCTTGATTTCAAGATACTCCTTGTCCATCTCTTTTGATGGACAAGTCATTGTCACAGACAAGTCAGTTCTTGCTCCCAAAGACAGGTAGAATTAATTAAGACTGTAAGATCATGTTATTGGAAACTGATGTGAGCTCCAGGCTAAGGCTGAAACTAAGGAAGAAACAAGCATCAAGGGGAAAGAAGCCTACAGTACCTTCCAAAGTGTTTAGTCCTCCTAATGAATAAAGTCTTTGGGCCTCCTGAAATAATAAATTGTGCGGATTTTGCTTTGTTTTTTACGTATGCACTCGCATTTTTCATGCTAATCTGAAGGGTTCGATTTTTTTCATTTATAATGAGAGAACTTTAGCAGAAGGTAGGATCGCCTTTATGAGGAGGAGTGTAGTGGCAGATAAAAGGATGAATATTTCTAATGATGACTGTATGTCCTACCTGCAGGGTATTTTGTTTATGACTTTTTTACTGGACATGAATTAAACCCACGTATTGGGAGTTTCGACCTCAAATACTTCTGTGAGTTGCGTCCAGGATTAATTGGCTGGGTGAGTCAGTAACCTTAGTTATTGAATTTGCCTAGGTATTACACAAATCTGTTATTTTTATATACATAAGCAAATATATGTATACATACAACTGGTATTAAAGATAGAGAATGTATTTATAAATGAGGAAAAAACTACTTTTAAGTAGTTTTATGCTGCCAGATTTTAAATGACCATGTTTATTCCCTTTTGAAAAAATTCTGCATTCTGGCTACTTTATGGGAAATGAAAATCCTTCTTGAAGTATTTGTATGATGAGATTATGCAGCTTCAGAAACTGAATTTATTTGCAAACTGTGACTTGTGAAAAAGGTTATTTTTTTAAACATTGGTAAAAACTATTTGTATTAAAATGTCCTACACTGTAATAGAAATTACCACTTTGTTTTTGAAGGAACATTTGTAGCAAAGTATTTTCTGAACTAGGTTGTTATAAACTTGGCAATGCTCTTGGCTGAGATGAAGATACACAATCTAAGTATGCCATCGCTGGCAATGGTGCTTGTGAACAGCTTTCAGCTTCTCTATGTGGTGGATGCTCTGTGGAACGAGGTAAATGACATTAACATTTCTAATTATGTCCTAAATGACTGAAGCTTTGTAAGATCTAAATTCCTTTCTTCTTGTTTCTAGGAAGCTATTTTGACCACAATGGATATTACCCATGATGGATTTGGTTTCATGCTGGCATTTGGAGATTTGGTGTGGGTTCCATTTGTCTACAGTCTGCAGGCCTTCTATTTAGTTGGTCACCCTACTCCAATTTCCTGGCCTGTTGCTGCTGCAATTACTATTCTGAACTGTAAGTTACAGTAAATGTTATTGTACAGATTTTGTGTCTCTTAAGTTGTAAGGTGACGCTTTAGCTAAGATGCTAATATTTTCTGTATTGTCACAGCTGGTGGAAGCATGTATCTGCCTGCTGTTTAATACAAAGAATAAATTACTTTATTTAATGAAGTATGAGACTTTGAACACCCCATTGTTCTGTTGAGAGGCCTCTTTAGATGGAAGCTGTCTGGAGCTGCAGAAGTGACTTAAAACATTTTGGATGCAGTATAGCAGATGCCTTTTAAAGTCAGTCTGAGTCAACAGCTTGTTAGCTATGCTTTATGAGCCTATTGTAAAAATGGGGTTTGTTGTTTAAAGATTTGCATCTCCTTCCCTGATGCGCATAGTTACAAACTCTGTCAGTGGAAAACATCACTTTTTTTCTAGCCAAGTGCTTTGAGAAAGGAGACTTTCAATTTGCACCAATATAGCCTGGTAGTTTGTCCCTTTTAGCTAAGTAGTAAACATAAAAGTTTTTTGTAGGAATGACAAAGAATTGAAACACTTGCAGAGAATGCAGAGGCATAACCTTGTGATCTGCAGTCCTAAGAAATACAACTCTTTTTTTTTTTTTAAATTTTCAGTTAGCTTTGTAAAAGTCTTTGGTGTTATATTGTGATCATGATTTTTTGCAATACAGCTTCAGCAAATTTAAGTGACCTTATGAAAACAATGGGGGAAATTAATATCAAAACCAGATAACACTTCATTTTCTGGTTCTTTTAATAATGTGAATTTGTGAATAGTTGATCAGTTTATGGAGTAGGCACTGTAGCAAAATGCCGGGCTGCTGACAGAACTGTAAGCTTAAAAACTGTAGCGCATCACCTGATACAAATTTCAAACTTAACGTTACACATTTCTATTTTAGAGTTTATTAATGTAAGTAGATGTGAAAATAAAGCTGCTCCTGTATCTTAAAAGTTAGTCGGGATTGTGTAAGGGCATATGGAGCCCAAGTTTCCTGTAGCATTTCTGTTTTGTTAAAGCTCTGAGTACCAAACAGTATCAGTTACATCTCTGAAGAGAAGACTTTGATGTAGTAAAGAGTGGCAGAGAGCATGTGAGTGCTTTTGCTGATGGGGGGAAAAAAACCCTGGAAAATACTGAATATGCAAAATAAATGATGTTTATTTTCAGGCTTTGGCTATTTCATATTCCGTAGTGCAAATTCTCAGAAAAATAAGTTCCGAAGGAATCCAGCAGATCCCAGCTTGGCCTGTAAGTCCATTTTTTAATTCATTCAGTTACTCTAAAATGTCTCATTGTACCGTTTAAACACGTTTTGATTGTCGTATTGACTAAAATGTTCTATTCACAGATCTGAAATTTATACCAACTGCAACTGGAAAAGGCCTTCTTGTCACAGGTTGGTGGGGTTTCGTCCGTCACCCTAATTATCTCGGTGACATCATCATGGCTCTAGCATGGTCCCTACCCTGTGGTGAGTTTCTGAAACTAAATTGCGTTTGATCAAAAATTTAGTCTCCCTGGAGTCTTCTCCAGGCTGAACAGCCCCAACTCTCCCTGCCTGTCCTCACAGCAGCCCACTGATCTGCTCTAGCAGGTCCATGTCTATAGGTGTGGGGCCTCACGAGAATGAAGTAGAAGGGGAGAGTTACCTTTCTGGACCTGTTGACCACAAGTCTTTTGATCAAGTCCAGGATGTGATTGGCCTTTCGGGCTGTGAGATCATATCCAGCTTTTCAATCACCAATTGTGTTTGTGTGCTCTGAGCAAAGTTGATTACCATCTACAGCCAGAATAGAGAAACCCTGTGGGGTTTGTTACCCTAAGGTAACTGGGTGCTGCAGTTTTCACTGTTTATCTTTCCTAGATAGCTAAAGGACTTCAAATATGTGCCAGCTTTGCATGCATTGAAAGTGATGTTGAAAGGTTTCGAGACTCTGAATTTTAGAAATTGGTTTTTGTGGGTCTTTTTCTATCTGTATGTAAACATGTCACATAGTTTTTACCCTTTCCTCTTGAGTATTTAATGCTTTACGAGCATAACATGCATTTGCAATCAGCTTGACTGTGCGACTTGATCTAGGTGATACTGCTGTGGTGGGGGGATTGGACTAGATGATCTTTTGAGGTCCCTTCCTATCCCTAATGTTTTGTGATTCTGTGATCTAATGGTTGGACTTGATCTCAAAGGTCTTTTCCAATTAAACAGTTCTGTGATTCTATGTTGTTACTTGACAACATTTCTGGATTTTTTTTTTCTGTATCTGAAATACCTTTCTCCCTTCTACTCTACAGGTTTTAATCACATTTTACCATATTTCTATGTGATGTATTTCATCTGCTTGCTTGTTCATCGAGAAGCTCGTGATGAACATCATTGTAAGCAAAAATATGGCTTGGCATGGGAAAGGTATTGTCAGCGTGTACCATACCGCATATTTCCTTACATCTACTAGAGCACTCCAGATGCCTGATTTGCAAATTACTTCTAAAGTTAGTCTCTTTGCAAATAAAAATATACCTCTTAACTTTGCACTTGGTCTATTTGTTATTTAGGCTTTAAAAAAAAAAAAGTGACCAAACAGTGGAGTGCATCAACAGGTATTTACAGGTAATCTTAAATACATCAGTTATATGAACTGACTGTGTCGCTCCCATTTTTAAAAAATTGTGAATTTTAAAAAGCCTTGGAGCCCTTTTTTTTTTTTCAAGTTAAATTTTATCTAGAATCTTGAGTTTACATGTTTTTACTGCATTCAGTTATGCACTGTGATGTAAAGTATACTCTTTTCATAATACAATAAATACAGAAAATACATCCAGTTAAATAAATTTTTTTGGTGTTACTTGTACCATCTAACTTCAGATGTCAGTTGCCTGAATTGGAGGAGCAGCACGGTCTTTTTGGTCTGTGGGGCTGGAATCAGAGGATTTGACCCATGTGGGGAGCCTGTGCCACTGGCAGTGCTGCCCTGCAGCCAGGCTCGGTGTTGGCACAGGCTCAGCTGAGTGGATCTCCCCCTCCTGACCTTTTATTAATGGGATTTTTTTGGTCAGTGAGGCTCAGGTTGCCCCTTCTGTCCTGTGGCATCAGATGGAGTGACAAAATGATGGAAATGGGAGAAGTGAAGGGATGCAGCTGTCCCCTCACATTCCCACATTCTCCAGGCAGTTTTAATACCGGCCAAGGGTGACTCTGAGCTGCTGCCTGGCAGCACCCCTGACCCTAGACCTGACCCTAGAGAGAGGCTGGTCTAAGCCAGTCTGCTGCCTCTGACTCCTGAAGGTAGATGATACAAACACCTGTTTCAGCTGTGGAAGCAAGTAGAGAACCCCAGTCCTGCATCTAGCACTGAACACAGGGTAGCAAAAGGTGCAGTGTGTGTGTACTTGACAGAAAAGAAGGCAGTGACCACAGCTGGCTTATTCTGAGCTTTGTAAATTATGTCGTAGTGTACCATAGCATTTACCAAGTGTGTATAATAAAGCCTACACGTTTCTGCTGTACAGTGTTTGGATTTGAAATGTGATAGCTTTTTTTTAGAAACAGAAAAAATCAGTAACTAAATTCCTTTCCAGTAATTTTAAAAAAATGCTCATTGGATAAAAGTTTTTGTAAATTAATATATTAATTCTGGAAACAACAAAAGTGTTCATTTCAATATTTGCATTGACACATATGCTATGAAAAAACTTACAAAATACTCCTCAATCCAAAGTCTTTTTGTTTGTTTTTTAAATTTGGCATTGCTACCTCATATGTAGGTTTTGCCTTTTGTACTGTTGCAGATAGAGAAAACAGCTATTTTTTTGCTATTGCTATTTAAAACAACGTTTTTTACATGAGCCTGTGGTTAAATGTGACCACTTTCTAATATATTTTTGTATATATTTGACTTTTAAACTAATGTATGTGTCCT
Source organism: Phoeniculus purpureus (assembly GCA_028565055.1). Lineage (NCBI taxonomy): Eukaryota > Metazoa > Chordata > Aves > Bucerotiformes > Phoeniculidae > Phoeniculus > Phoeniculus purpureus. The sequence continues at coordinate 13,232,428 of JAOXOE010000256.1, forward strand.
AGTCACTAGTTGTGTTTGTCTAACTGGCTGTAAATCACATGCCTTTGCAGTTCTTACTTCACGAGTAGAATAATTTTGTATTTACTGAAATAATCTTGCATTAACTAACCTGTTTTTATTGTCATCACAACTGAGAGCTTGTCACATGCTTCATTCATGAGATTATAGCACAGCTTGTCTGAAAAAGCTTGTTAGAATCTTAAACGTAGTGCAGGTAACTGTGCAGTGCTTGCAGGAATGTTCTTAATAAATCAGAAGGTCGCTATTATTCATGCTTTTTTTTTCCAACGTTTTAAAAATGTCAATGTAATTGAAACTAGCATGTGATTTTTTTTTTTTCACAAAAATAACTCTCTATTTTGTACACAGGCTTTTTTTAAAGAGAATTGTACATTTGAAGTGTATATAATGTAGCTCGACTGTGACAGTGTCCCCTGAAAATGTGTATGTTGGCATTGTAAGGCAAGTGTTTTAAGGCGACTACTTTGATTCATGGGAGGAAACGGCAGTGCCTATAACAACACTGAAGAACAGCTACTCCTGTGAAGCAAGAGATTGAACTGGGATAATATTTTCAATGGTTGCTCAATGGATTAGTGGGAAACAGAGCAATGTCTTAACTGCACCAGTTGGTGCTGGTGTTATAATATGTACCAAAGGCGAGGGACAGTTTTAACTCCTCAGCCTTTAAATTAGAAGTTGCTACTGCCATCCCAGTTTTATCTTTTGCCACACAAGGTTGTTAAAATGTAGTTTGGACCCCTTGTCTTTCAGAAACAGATCTTGACCATTCTGTTTATTTTTTCATGCTGAGTTTTATGTTAATTTGATTTTTGAAGTAAGTGTTTTTAATACAAAAAGTGTAAACTAAAATAAAGCTTTTGCTTAAAACTGAGTAGTGTGTTTTTCTTCTCCAATTCCTGGTGGTGTCCAAAAAGACCAGACTGATTTGTCTTGTTTGCTGAAGTTCCTTTTCAGTCTGTGGAGTGAGTATCACAATCTCAAGTGTAGTGTCTCTTCCAGCTTGTCTGGGAATTTTTAGTAAAGGAGGTCTCTCCATTTATAAGGATCATTCAGTTTCTCCCATTGCTTCTCTTTGTGCAAAAGAATTGTACAGATCCACTATGAGCCTGAGAGAACATTTGATTCTTTCAATCAGTTCTATGTCAGCTACACTGCTTGCCTGCCTGGACTGAGCACGAAGTAGTAGGTGGCATGGCCAGGGAAGGAAAAGCTGGCTCAGAAACCTCAGCAGATACTAATGATGCTAACTGCAGTTGTTACCAAGTTGGAAAAAAGTGATTATTCAAAAAGATTGTGGCTTCACAGAAGTGAAGTACTTATTACATATGTCAAGATTGTCAGTCACAGAGCTGGCACAGCAGGGTACCTGCTTTTGTGACTGCCCCTGCACTTGTGGTTTATGAACTGGTGTTATACATGGACCTGGTAAGCCTGGAAGTAATGGTACCCTGGGATGTTAGAGTCCAGTGAACTGGGCAAGGCTCATATATTGCTTTTTTGTTCATTATGTTAATCCAAAAGTAAAATTAACTGGAAAATATAGAAAATTAACACTTGTTCTGCCTGTACGGAATTGTATTTCCCCCTACAGTTTCCACAAGGAGTTGCACCCACACAACCACTTCATGTACTCAGGGTTACAGCCGAAGGCATGTTGCACAGGAAATAAATGTTGTGCTAATTTGACCCAGTGTGGAAATACGATATGCGGCTAAAGGAACATTTTGTCTACAGGATCATTTTGTCTACAGAAAATGACTTACCACAGGTAATAAAAATGTTTGCTTAAATTAGACTTACAATGGCTGATTAAAACCTTATCAGAAGCATTGTTCCTGCCTCTGGTGGAGCAAAAGCTGTGTTGGGGAGTGGGTGTCTGCCCTCTCCAGTGTGTGGGTGGGGAACATCCTGCACCATCTATATAACCAAAAACTCCAGTACTGTTTTCTGGTGGTGAAATTCCCTAGAATTAGAAGAAAGTGCTTTGATAGTTCTCAATATTTCAGAAAAGTTAACATGTTAGATTTTTAATACTTTTTTTTAAACATCAGAACTTTTTTCCTAGCTATAAAATGTAAATGATGGCAATCTTATGGAGTAGCATGAAAAAAGTATTTCATGCCCCTCCACAGGAGTAGGGAAATCTTTTGAAGAAAAGATAGATGTTGCCTAACTGGATTGTTCTCCAGCTGCTTTTGTTGTTTTTTGGTGCATGTGGGTCTCATATTCCCACCATACCAACTTATCATCCATCTTTCTCCTCAGGAGACTACCTGGTGCCACTGCAGCCAAATGTTTAAAAAAATGTTTCTTTTATACCTTGAGGTTGGTTGTTCTGCCACTTGTATAGGGGAAGATGATGACACAAACCATTTGTGGTCGCAGGCAGGCTACAGCAAAACCTTTTCTCTGCCTTTTCCCTTGATGCATATCAAATAACATCCACTTGGTGGAGCGGTTTGTTTGCTGGCTGCTTGTTACTTCAGCGTTGGTTCTGCATGTTCCGGTTAACAAACAGCATGCCTTACAGTTGGAAGATGGTGGTTTTTTCTGTGAAACCATTTGCTTCTCTGCTTGCCTCCTCCTGCATAAAGGATTGTAAGAGGGTAATGCTTTAGTGAGTCCATATATTCTTCATTTCCCACTCAGCCAAATGAAGGAAAGCTGAACATGCGGCAGTGATGCTTTAAAGCAGAGCTATTGGATCACAAGCCCATCATGGAGACCTGTATGAGATGTAAATAGAGCTGAAAGCCTCAGCAGCTTATTAAAACTGCTGAAGTCATTGGCTGAAGTACAGTCTGAAAATGATCACTGAGGACATCATACCTAGCACATTCTGCAACAGTCCTTGCTCCTATAAGGGACCATTTGTCTTAACAAGTGTTCCATCTTCTGCAGCTGGTGAGTCTCATTGGTTTTCCACAATGTCGTTTGTCTCCTGCTTTTGGTAGGAAGACACTTTCTTGACAATATCAAGAAAATAAGAGAGCTACCAAGTGACTGATGTCTCGGAAATGATCCAACAAGGAACATCTCTGTGACTGAATCTATTGCGTGTCATGTATACACACACACAAAAAAAAAATATATGGAGAGATGGAGTTTTCTTAGATCAGTCAGATATGACTGAAAAAATACAGGTGTTTGTATACTCTCATGGTTCTTTAGTTGTAAGTGATGGGGCAGGTGAAGGGATTAATTTTAAAGAACAAGCCGCAGTTATGCATAGAAATTAGGGTTTGGGGTGAAATGATACAAGATGGCGCTAAAGATAGATTGAACTTGTCACCATGGAGGTATTTATATTCCATAGTTACCTGCAGTAAACTTTAGTCCACTCCCGCCCCCAGCTACACAGCGCTGGTATGTGTGTGCAGGTAGGTTTCATGGGCAGAGATTAAGTTTCTCTGTATAAGGAGCAGGCCTGCTGACTGTGTTTCCACAGGGGCTCCGTGGAAAGTGTGTCACAGGTAAATGATGCTGGTTTATCAGCTGGTACATAAAGATTACACCTTTGTGGTCACATTGAGATGACCTAGGAACTTCTGGTAGCAATTTGGAATGACTTCTTCCCACCTTGCGTCAGTCAAGTGGCACTTTGATGTCCTCAAAGGTCTCTTGTGGGTTTCAGTACAGGAACTTAAATTTTGGAAGAGAGTACAATTTAAGAAAGGAAAAAAAAGAAACCTGTGTAGTTAAGGTTTTAATTTAGGAGTACTTCATAGTGACATTTAAGTGATGCAGCTACATACGGCGAAACTTGCGACATAAGTGTTCACTGCATGATTACTGACAAGAAGGTTCAGCAGTACAGACGGTTGAATTCTGCCTCTGGTTATAAAGTGATAAAAATGAAGGTGAGTTACAACAATGTGCTTTCAAGAGAGAAAAGAAGATGCAATTTAATAACATGGCTTTGGGTAACACATGCACTGATCCGAAAAACAGAAGTATGTCATAATTCTGAAAAACATGACCTTTCGCTTTATGCCAAGCATGCTGGTTAAGCTGTCCTTTGATAACAAGCAGCTTTATGCAGTAAGTATATTTTTAAATGAGAAGTAAGAGTATCCTAGTTGACGTCTTTTTAATGACAAGTATGTTTTATGGCAATCTTGTCTCCCATGGGCTGATACATTTTTCTGGTTATACTGAGATTGTCAGGAGGTCCTCTGCTAGAAATGTAAGACCAACCGAATGAAAAATTCCTGAAAAATTTGTAACAGTATTTAATATTAAAATTATTTCCTTTAGAATCCAGATTTCAGCTTATTAGGGTGAGGAATTAAAGGCTTTTATGTTAGCTCAATTATTCAGAAGATGCACTCACTAGGCAGATGGCAGAGGAGCAGGGGTTAGTGCCGTAACCATCAGAACAAACTGTTTTCGTAAGGATCACATGCTTTTACTTTTAAGGTAATTCAGAAGATGATGTTTCTTCCAACACCCTCATCACTTGACTTGGAAATCTCTTGCTGGCCTTCTGACACGTTTGGAAGCTTTCACAGACACTGGGAGCCTGAGATGCAGTAATAAGCTGCTGTTCGTTCTGAGAGACAGCAAGTGCACGGTGCTTGTGGTAACCAGCCAGGAGACAGGAGAATGAACGTAGAAATGCTGGGACAGCCTATTCTTGTTAGTGGAAAGCTAGGTGTGTCTTTTCATGTCAAACCTCTTGCGTTTGTTTTTTGGTGGTTTAATAGTAACTTGTAAAGATCAAGCCATGGCTCAACTCTTGTCTGTTTTTGCTGTTCCAGGTATGGCAAATCTCATGTTTCCAATGCCGTGTCCTACCACAGCTTCACCGATGCCACCAGCCCTACGCAGGATCCCTACGGGAATCACAGGAGCTGTCGCTCGGGGCAGAAACAGGTAGATGGACCAGCAGCACCGCACACTCACATTTCTAAACAGCTGTCACGGAATCTTTTACATTAGACGAAGCAGGTACTCGAAATGAGATTCATTCTAACCAAAATCGGTCAGCACCCCCACAGCAGCAGCGGCTCGGCGGGGCTGTCTGCCAGCCGCAGCCAGCAGCGCACAGCCCGGCGAAGCCGAGGGACGGCTCCGAGTGTCCCGCGGTGGGCGCTGCCCCCACCGGCACAGCCGCGGCTCAAAATGGCGCCCACTCGAGTCCCTCGTCCAATGACATCTGCGATCATTGGTCAGCGTCTACGAACGTCTCCGGACCGAGGCGTTTCATTGGCTGGAGGCCGTGTCTGTCTCCGGTCTTCCTTGCCCCCGTGCTATGGCCGCCTCGGGTTTAACCCTTCAGACCTTTTGTGGGATGGGAGTCTTCCCACAGCGGCCAGAAGAGCCTGGCTCCCTTTCGTGAGGAGTTAAAGCGGGTTCATTTTTAGAATTTGTGTGTAAAGGGTGTTGTCTGTTTAATTCTCCAGACTCTGAGAAGTGGCATTGCGCTTCAGCCGTGAGCTGCACTGCTCTTGTGTGACCCTTCGGCTTAGGAGCCCAACCACTTGTTCTGGGGCAGAGTTGGAACGTAAGTCTCCCCTCAACCATCTTCAGATTCAGTAGCCCCAGATTCCTCAGCTGCTCCTCACAAGGTTTGTTCTCCAGACCCTTCACCAGCCTTGTTGCCCTTTGGACCCCCTCCAGCACCTCCATGTCTTTCTCCTATTGCACGGCCCAGAACTGACCCCAGTACTTGAGGTGTAGCCCCACCAGGGCCCAGTACAGGGGGACAGTCACTTCCCTACTCCTGCTGGCCACACTGTTGCTGATACAAGCTGGTATGCCATTGGCCTTCTTGGCCCTGGGTTGTTCAGCCCCAAGCATGGAGGTTCATTGCAATCCTCCTGCTCCGTGCTAATGCTGGATTCATAGGCATCATCAGTCATTACCACTCACAGGCAGTTAACCCTTCACAATCGTTGTTTGTAGTATGCAGCACTGAAGAGCTGATACAGTGTTGAGCTCAGTTTTTTAATGTCTTAGTCACTGAGGTTGAGGAGGTAAGGCTCACAGACCATGCTACAGTCTTGATCATTTCTCCTTTAAGTAAATGGGTTGCCTAGATTATGAAAATCATGCAGTACATGTTTATTCAATAAGCAAACAGGGTAACAATTCATTTTCTTATAATGTTACACAGATACACAGATCATTAGAGGTTGGAATGACCTCCAGGGGTCATTAAGTCAAAACCCCCTGCTTGAGTAGGATCATAAAATGTTTTTGATCCTTTAAACTGAACAAGTATTACTATTCCGTGCGACTTGATCTAGGTGATCCTGCTCTGGCAGGGGGATTGGACTAGATGATCTTTCAAGGTCCCTTCCAATCCCTAATGTTCTGATATTCCATAATCAAAATGTCTTAATCTAGAGATCAGAAGCACCAAAGCTGCAGCTTCTCTTCCTTTTACTCATGCACTGAAAAAAACCAAATTTGTCAATTTGTTGTGCCAGAAAAGAGTAGGAGTCTGTATAAACATTATCACTGTAATTAATTCCGATCACTAATTATTATTAGGCACAAAATTATTACTGAACCAGTAATCAAAGCCGCCTATATTCCAATTTGTTTGTCTCAATCTTCATTCAAAAGACAAACTCCACCAAAGATTTGCTTAGCACCATAACCAGGGAGGGAGAGCAGGTGTTACAGCTGAAATGGTATGTCCCCAGGGGTATTTGCCTCCAAAAATTTGTTTTTCTGAGGCTTCTGAAACTGAAAACATGGCATTCTTTGTATTGAATAGCACTTGGCCAATTTTTCATTTATGGGTTTCCCAGGTACTGAGTCCGTATAAATTCCCAGCCATTGTGCATTAGAGAATTTTGAAGACACACTGGAGAGAAAGCAACCAAAGAGAGAGCAATGCTCTTGAATTGAGCATCAGACCAAGACTTATGAATTGCTATCCAAGAGATATTATCCTGTTGAAGTGCCTTTATCTCGTATAGGGAGAGCCGCTGCGCTCCTGTTTAAACAACAGCACTCAGGTAGCATTGCTTGTTTGTTGTATATGCCCGGCAGAGGGCTCTGATATATCAGACTTTATCCCAAGGCAGATCTAGGAATGGTAGCCAGAGCAGTGCACTGCTGCAGCCCACTGTCTCATCCCCACTGTATGGCCAGAGATCCAGAGCTGTGCTCTGAAACCTTTGTGGCAGGGCCAGCACTGGGTGGAGATTGCTTTTTGAAGAAACTGTGCTTGAGTCTTTTTTGGATGCTTTCTTCAGCTGGTGCTTCTTTGGGTAATGTAAAATGTAGATCTGTTTCTTAACTAGCTCTAGTAAAATAAAAATTGTCATTTTCCACCATTACTTTAGCAGCAAACCCACACATTTCCTATTTCACTCTTTACCTCTGCGCTTTACCCCCTATTTTATGTACTTGGTTCCTTCACTGCAGTTGATGATAATTTATAGAGGAGTAGCAAACAAAATAAATTGCTTAATAATTTTTGTCAGCAGTCTAAACAGTAGCTTACTGCACACCTCATTAATTTCTGAAGAAAGGGCTTGATTGTATCACTGGAGCACACTAGCTGCACCTTATGAAATTCTGTTCTTTTTGGCTACAGTGCTCCCACAATTGGTATTTCATGGTTCACATAATTTACAGTAACTTTTACATAGAACAAGCTGTAAAATAGAAGTTAAATAAAGCTGCTCTTCTTGACACTGCTGGCTATGTACAACTCTATTGCAAAGACTGTCTATCTACATGACTACAATTGCTTTTATATATGTAAAATACACACTCTAATTACAGTCATTAACATTTCTGATAAGATATTTGCATTCAGATGTGTAATTATTAGAAAGAAAGATAACATAAAATTGCTATTTATTCCATTAGCATCAGACAAAGTAAAAAGAACAGGGATTAGACTGAGAGGTGACCTCATTAGTGTTTATAAATATGTAAAGGGCAAGTGTCAGGAGGATGGGGTCAGGCTCTGCTCAGTGGCATCCAATGATGGGGCAATGGGTGTAAGCTGGAATAGAGGAGGTTCCGCTTAAGTATGAGAAGGAACTTCACAGGGAGGGTGACAGAGCACTGGAAGGGGCTGCCCAGGGAGGTTGTGGAGTCTCCTTGTATGGAGGCATTTAAAACCTGCCTGGATATGTTCCTTTGTGGCTCGATCTAGGTGATCCTGCTGTGGCAGGGGGATTTGACTAGATCTCTCGAGGTCCCTTCCAATTCCTAATGTTCTATGATTCTGTGATCATGATAATTGCTTTATTAAGTGTACCAGGTACTATCGCATGCCATTTAGAGAACGGAACTAGATGGTTCTGTGACAAAGTATTTCTTCATGACGTTATGAAAACTCACTGTTAACACTGAAGTGGTCCTAGCACTATAAATAATACGACTTGTGGAACTGCAGTAGTGTAACATTTTCAGTATTGTGCTTAAGAGTGTGCCAGGTCCCTCCATTTTCTGTTTTTGAGAAGTTACAGAATATTAATTTAGGAATACATAAACTCCTCCATAAATACATTTGCCTAAAATTTATTGCCTTAAAGTAGTCAGTGTTGTGCCTGTTTATGCTATTGCAGAAATACATAATTTTCACAGCTTCTTCTAAGTGAACTGGTGAGAAAACAAGAAAACAGGAAAAAACATTGTATCAACAAAAGCAGCTTTTAAATAATAATGAATTAAAATAGCAGCTGGCAGAGAACATATGAAATAGATGTTGAAAGAGTCTATCTGCTTGGTTCTCCCACACTGCCCCTCCTCATAAATGTCTTTGTGTTCCACACCTAGTTTGTTCAACTGGCTTACTCTCAGCTGCTCTGCAAGGGAGTGTCCTGCAAGCTTCGTCCCGCTTCAGGCAAGTATCCAGAATTTGACTTACGTTCATGAAAAATAAATTGGTGTCTCTTCAGTCTGAATAGATATTTATCACTGGGTCTGAATTACTGAAACAGTTAAGGGTCTAATCATGCTGGGAGAATCTGCCTGTAATAAAACTATCAAAGTCTGCAAAATTTTGTAATCTAAAACAAAGAACAGATGATAAAATTGTTCATCCTTTTTAACAGAAAATGAACATAAATACTAGAACAATTGCTGTCAGCATCTGAATGCCCATGAAGCTGTGTTGTTCTTATAGACATCCAAGTATCTCTTTTGTGAAAACAAACACAGCTGGGAGTCCTGCTGAAAGTTTCATTTTATTTCATAAATAGACTGATTTGACATGTGTGGCATTGAGGCAATTAAATGTTGCTGGAGCTGTCGTAGTACAAGATGTAGGGAAGACCATCAGCAAATACATTAATAATTAAGGTAAAATTCAGTGTCCACTGTAGGGAGAAGCTCGGGATGCATCATCAGAATAACCTTATCCTAAAAAAGCAGATCATCAGCAACAGGAGCCTGGGTATTTTTCTTACTGCTTCAGAAGAGTAAGGACACTCACAAGTGAAGTAAGAATTAAAGGCTCCCCTAAACTGTCTAAAAGAAGTGAATTTAAATTTCCTGAAGAGAGATCCTTGACTAATCTGCGTTGTTTGTGCAAGTCCCCAAGGACCCTCACTGTGGTCAGGTAAGAAACTTCATCTTGAGTCAGGTGATGGTCAGACACGGATATGAAACATACCTTGGCACAACTAAGGTACTAAAAGAGGTCTCAAGAAATGAAAGAGCCTTACTGAGCATCTCACAAAAAAGCTGTGTGGCAATTTAAACTGTATTTCTGCAGCACAGAGAGCCACTAAGATGATCAGGGAGCGGGAGCATCTGCCTTACAAGAAGCAGCTGAGAGAACTGGGCCTGTTTAGCATGGAGAGGAGGAGACTGGGGGAAGATCTTTCTAATTCTTGTAAATATCTAAAAGGTAAGTGTCAAGAGGATGGGACCAGACTCTTCTTGGTGGCACTCAGTGACAGGACAAAGGGCAATGTGCATAAACTGGTACACAGGAGGTTCCATTTAAACATAAGGAAAAAAACTTTTTCCCAGTGAGGGTAACAGAACACTGGAACAAGCTGCCCAGAGAGGTTATGGAGTCTCCTTTTCTGGAGACATTCAAAACCAACCTGGATGTGTTCCTGTGCAATCTCCTCTATGGAGTCTTGCTAGCTAGTGGGGGGGTGTTGGACTAGATGATCTCCCGAAGTCCCTTCCAACCCCTACCATTCCTGGATTCTGTGATCCTTTCCTAGAGTTACATAGCACTTTGAATCACAAAAGGGAGGCAGAGTGGTTTAACATCCAGACAGCTCCACAGCAATAGGTGAAACTGTAGTTCTGATTTCAGTGTGTTCAGGTTTGGCTGGTAAAGGCTCCATGGGAGCATGCTGCCAACTAAGAATTAGGTGGAGTTTCAAATGCCATTTCCATCCACAGGCACACTCCATGGAAAAAAAAGAAAATCCCACTTCTGCCTGAGCTCTTACTGAATGAGTCCTCTCTGGTGCAGAGGATTCCCTTTTAATGATCTCGTAACATGTTTGCACAAGTCACTTCTGACAAGGACAAAGTCTCTTTAATGAAATATGTAAATCTTAGAACCTCTCAGCATCTGACACGAAAAGATAAAGAAGGCCTTTAAAGGATTTTGTCGTGTTGGTATAAAAAGATAAAGCACCGCTAATACTTAGTATATGACAGCGACTTCCTGCAGAGGATTCACATGGGTTTGGAGGAAATCGCAGGCAAATTAGTTTTGTCACTCGGAATACAGGCACAGGCAAGGTGCTTGGAAGTGTCCAGAGAGTTATTTCTTCCTCAAAAAAAAACCCAAACCCAGTATAGGGAAAGTCATCTATCAGAGATTGTACTTCTTTTCCTTTCCTAGCAAGTGTAATTGCAATCAGAAAGACTAATGAAAAGGGGGAAATTTTGCTAGGGGTATAAGGGACTTTCCTATTAAGAAGTAAACAGGATGTCCTGTAAGATCAAAGTCCCATTGGTGGCCTGGATTAAAAAAAATCTAATGGAGATCTGCTCTAATGGGGGCATCATATTTTCAGGTTTAGGGGCTATTTTCAGCTCTAAGGTAGTGCAGAGCAGAAGACATGAGCGGTTAACACAGGAGAATGTGATGTGGTTGCAAATCCTGCCACAGAACAGCCAATTTGACAAAAAAGGCTTCCTCAAGAATTTCCTCATAATGCCAGCATGTTGCGAACAGGATTATAGCTTCTCTGTAGTAAACCATTGTGACGGTGTGTGCTGGTCCGGCACTGAAGCCAGGAGAGAAGAGATAAGATTCTGATGTTTAAGTTCATCTGAATGTACAGTGGAAGATTTGGCAAAATAATTCTTGGATGCTTGACCCCACCAACCGGTGAGTCCTGGAATAAAACCAATCTGGGCCAGGTGGTGACCAGCAGAATCAGCAGTTTGCCTATTTTTCTTTTTTCTGATGGTGGGAAGCAGACAAATTTGAATAAACTTTCCTACCATGGGATCAAGAACAGATTTAGAGAAGGGACTGACTGTGGAAAATACTTTTGTGTCTTCTGTTGACCTCTGAAGACGAAAAGCTTGATCCTGCAAGACCTTCGGTTCTGAAAAATTGTTGTGAAAGATGGTTGAAAGTTTCCATGACTACTGTGGCTGACCATTGGCCAGAAATGTTGGGCCTCTGTGTCACTGACTTGATTAAATTGGTATTTTTTTCATTTAACATGCTAATAGTCTGTGAATGTTGGGTAACCCAAAGCTAGTCATTGAGCTGAAGTGCCTGCAGTTTAAAGCAGTTAAGTGCCACCCAAGAGTTCAGAACGTTTCTTCACACTTTTCTTCCATGACTCTGCTCTTTCAGTTGAATTTCTGGCGTGCAAAGAATGACTTTTGTGTTGAGCAGGTACAAGCTACAGAAGGGATTTGTATCATTTATTCATGGCCGCAACAGGGTATTTTATTAACATCAAAGCACAAATTCAATGCAGCATAAAAAAATGAATTCATCTAAATTCATTCTAGGAAACAGTCCAAATTGTGGAGTGTGTTTGATTTTGTGATGCACAGTGATTGATGGCATTTCAGCTTGAGATGGGATGCAGTTTATCAGATAGGATGCAAGAATATCAGGAGCACTGTGAAATGTATGTGACCAAGCATAGCTGCAGTATCCAAATAGCACTCAGCACAGCCTATTGCAACCTTTTCCATCAACATTTGGGCTTAAGGAATTGTAAGTTCAGAAATACAAATAAAACCAATCTATTTTCAGAACAGTAGATCCCCAAGCTTAATACATTTTCTATTTCACTCAAAGGAAAATGAAACAAATTCTGGTTTATACAACTGAAATTATCTGCAGACTTTTAAATCTTGTGCAGTGCCGAGGGGCAATTTGATCACTGTCTTGTATCAAAACCTTAGTTTAGAACAGAGAAATCTCAATCTGTTTGGGGAGATACCTGCACTTCATCCTCAAATGTTGTTTTCTTAATATCTAAAAGCTCTCCCTCTTTCCTGTTCAAAGAGTATCTACAACTTCTCAGGGCAGTATGAAAAAGTCTATTTTGCTCAGAATGCTGGAGATCATTCATTCTGTTCTAGGTAGCCATCGTATCCATCCCATGTGCTGATTCCTCCAGATTTCCTGACCTATTCCTGGAAAAACACCCGTGGTACAAAGACTGTAAGGAAGGTGCTGGAAGAACTGATGTGCAAAAGTATGAAAGGAAATGGTAACTATGAAGAAGTTCCTTCTTATACTGATGTGGAACCTCCTGTGTTCCAGCTTACACTCATTGCCCCTTGTCCTGTCATTAGATGCCACAGAGAACAGCCTGGCTCCATCCTCCTGACACTCACCCTTCACATATTTATAAACATTAATGAGGTCACTCCTTAGACTCCGTTTCTCCAAGCTAAAGAGACCTGGCTCCCTCAGCCTTTAAATTATGTCACTTGGAACTATTTTTCAGAGTAATTAAATACTTCTAAGCTAATGCTGAAAGCCATTGACATTAACACAAATATTTATATTTTGCTTGAAAGCTGCTATTAAAAAAGGAATCTGTGAGGGGCAAAGATAAAGGCAGCAACTGGTGATCTTATGCAACTAGCTTCACTTGCCAAAATGTCAGTTTAGCCAGCTTCATGCTGATTTCTGTGACACATGCAGAGTTTGAAGTTAAAATAGAGCTGACAAATCATTAGTCTTACATTTTTCATTACTTTATTACGCCCTTAGCATTCCAATACCACTGTTTTCCTAAGTGGAATAAAAAAAAATGTCAAGTTTGTTTCCTTAACTTAGTTCTGATTCTTGTAATGGTTTCCCAGACAACAAGCAGATATTTCACCACTACTCTTAAGAAACACACTGAAAATGGTTGATCTTATCAAAATTACAGTCAAGTGGAAAGAGTCAGATTTTTAATGATTCACTTGCACTACCAAGTGAAACTGGCTACCAGAAGAACAACAACGACAATTCTCAGCTTTCACTATAAACAACCATTGCATGTAGCTAAGAATTGCTTCGTGTCAGTCATCTCTGTTTCTCACGTTTATTTTATCTGTGACAAAAATATAGCTCTGGAATTCATAAAACCCCCAAAGCCATTGTTTCAGCTGATATTTTCCCTCTAGTGCTGGACAAAAGCAGCTCAGACGGAGTCTTTCAGTGGCCTCTGGTATTTGCAGTCGTAACACTTTGCTAACTTGTCTGTGAAATGTTATGTCATGGAAACAGTCTTTATGCTTTTGCTCTTTCAGTTCTCAGAGATACACAGGAGAAAGACATGAATTAACCTCCCAGTTAACCCCCGATTCCTGTAACACATGAGTGTCAAGGATGCTCTTCCCAGATGCCTGCTGGTAAGTTTTCGTATGAGTAAATATAAAAACCAGCTTACAATGAGGAACAAGTTGAATACAGATGATGCTTGCTTTATATTGTAAAAGTAGTTTGAGCACGGTGCCACAGCATTAACCATTTGACAGGCTTGCCTGATGTAGAATTAAACTTCCAGGATGCTTAGCTGTGTGCCACAAAAGCACTTCATACTAAACCCCTACAGAATCTGTTTGGTCTGACAGTGATTGAAAATGTGTTTGTGCTTTGTAGTAAGGATGTGGCGTAGTTTTATCAGAATTCATCTAATCTTTTTTAGACTTGAGACCCAGGTACCCAGGTAAGTCAAGTGACTGACAAAACCATGGCTTTACTTAAAAATTTTAATGTGTGAATGCAACAGCTGTGATGCTCACTGACAAGCTGATTTGTAAAGCCAGGTTGTTTTTCATAACTTCTGTTGGTACCAGTATTTTAATTCTGGACACAAGAGACTACATCAATTGTTCACAATTTGTAACAGAAGTTACTAGAATGGAATAATCTGCTGCTTTATGAAGGATGTTCATCAAGACACAAAAACTACCATAGAAATTAGAAACCATAGCTGATACAACCTAATGCTCTACCTTTTCTTAATCATGCTATTAATTTTAATATCACCGTGTCTAATCCTTATAATGACAGACATGGTTTGCAGAGGGCGACCTGGCACTGAATTTGAAAATAGAGAAAGAATTACTCACTGGATTTTCTTCTTCAATGTACAAAATCACAGTCAAATAGAAGGCTTTTAAGACCAGTCATGCATATTAATTAAAGGTTTGGTCTTGAATAAATTATATAGCATAGCAGAAACACAATATTATTAATGAATCACATGTAACATGTCTCATATATGAAAATACGAAAGGGCACTTCTCCTTCAAATATGTCATGCACAAGAGTATTGAAACTAAATGTTGTTCCTGTTATTTTTACAAGAGTTTGCTGAGCAGAGCATCTTCCTCATAGTCATCCTGTCACCTCCAAACGTCCAAGTAAATGCAAACATATTAAGTGTCCCTGATAATCACTAGAACTTATCAGGATGCTACTACAGAAATCCTTTCATTTTTCTTTCTAAGAAATCAATGATTTAAAGAGATGATTATGATCTTCAAATATTTCACTGTGATAAGGTAAACACACGTTCCTGTGTGACTTGATCTTAGGGGATCCTGCTCTGGCAGGAGGATTGGACTTCCAATCCCTAATGTTCTGTGGTTCTGTGATTCCAACTTTTCCATACATCTCATGCAGTTTTACAGACGCAGACACTAGCTGGTTGGCATTTTTGGTAGTGCTTCCTTACTAGAAGCCAAGTGGAGTGTCTGTTGAGTCACTGTGAAGAGAGTAAATAATTTTGCAGTACTGCCACTGAAAATCAAAATGCATGAAATATGAAAAATGTGGTTCTCGATTTGTGCTGCTTTTTGAGTAACGGTTACACATTTTCAGGAAGGGTAAAAGCATAAATTACCACACTCCAGTGTAGATGCACAGGCAGGTCTTAAGCTGTTTCAGGTTGACGTGTTTTTCAGGTTGTCTTTTGGGTCTGTTCCTACCAGTGTCCAAACCATGTACGTGCATGCTGCTTGTCCATGATTTTTGCTAAGATCATAAAAGATCACACATCATCTGTTGGCTGACAGAGGTAGAACAGACTGCAAAATGTGCAAAGGTATCACCATCTTAAATAACTTTCTGGTGAATAGCTGTATTCTCTTTTGAGTATTTGTCTTGTATATATGACATGTAACCCATGGGTTATGATATTAATTCATCTTCAGGGCAAACAGGATCACTTACCCAGATACAGAATCCAATCCTGAAGCTTCTGTAAAGCCCTAATACATGTGAAAGTACAAGCAGAGATCCAGAATAGTCTGAGCTGTTCTTGAGCTTAGGGCCTTAGGGTCTTTACAGCGTGTCCTCCAGCCACAGCTGGCCTTCCCATTTGTTATCTCCAGCAAACTTTACTATCTTTAAAATTAAAGAGTACCTACAAGGTGAATCTTGAATGACAACTAGACTAACCCTGCTGAAATTACCAGCTACCATGGTTAAAACTACTAAGTAAAAGTACATTTTTTACACAACTGTTAAATTGAATTGCAGACCTCATTTAGTTTGCCTACAAGGTTATGTGAAAGCAGAAAGTGTAATTGCCACCTCAGAGAGATCAGACAAGTTCTTGGAACATGGTAACATATTTATCGCTTTCCTGTGACGTTCTAGATGTAACCTCTACTACAAACGTAGCTTTAGTGTTGCTAAGGTTAGAGGACTAGGCAGTAAGGATTCTTGAGAAAAATATAGTTAATTTTATAATTATGAGGATATCTTTACTCTGCAATGAAATAATATAAGTACAGAGCAGATAATGTTACTAAATTTTATTTGTTATCAAATGAAATATTTTAAGAGAGGGTGATGGAGCACTGGAACAGGCTGCCCAGGGCAGGTGTGGAATATCCTTCTCTGGAGACATTTAAAACCCACCTGGATGTGTTCCTGTGTGACTTGGTCTAGGTGGTCCTGCTGTGTTAGGGGCATTGGACTGGATGATCTTTCGAGGTCCCTTCCAATTCCTAATGTTCTGTGATTCTGTAATTATTATGTTTTTAATTACATAGTTTTTTATATTACCAGGTATGTTGATGCTGCAAATGCTTTGGAGCAAGAAACGAAATTAAGTTTACGTGGCTTTGAAGTTTGTGATAACGTTGATCTCGAAACGGTCTTGATGGAATATGAAAGCTATTACTATGTAAGATTTCAAAAGTATCCTAAAATTACCAAGAAAGTCCTGGACACTGGTACGTGGCTGTGTTCCATAGAGCAAGCTTTAGCTTCTCAAAGCCTAACATATGTGATGCCTGATACAGTCACTGCCCTTCTCATGCATGTCAGCTTTTAATCGGGTTTGAACTCTCCAACAGTTTCAGAGCTAATGCACAATACATAAGAACTGTGTCATCAGCAGGTCAAAGGAGGTGATTCTCCCCATCTACTTTCCTCTTGTGAGACCTCACCTGGAGTCCTGTGTCCAGTTCTGGAGTCCTCAGTGTAAGAGGGACATAGAACTGTTGGAGGAAGTCCAGAGGAGGCCACAAGGATGATCAGAGGGCTGGAGCCTCTCAGCTATGAAGACAGGCTGAGAGAGTTTTGGCTCTTCAGCCTTGAGAAGGCTCCAGGGGGACCTTATAGCGGCTTCCAGTACCTGAAGGGGCTACAGGAAAGCTGGAGAGGGACTTTTTTATGCGGAACTCTGGTGATAGGATAAGGGGGATGGGTTCAGGCTGAAAGAGGGGAGATTGAGATGAGATGTGAGGCAGAAATTCTTCCCTGTGAGGGTGCTGAGGCACGGGAACAGGTTGCCCGGGGAGGTTGTGGCTGCCTCATCATCCCTGGCAGCATTCAAGGCCAGAATGGGGCTCTGGGCAGCCTAGACTGCTGAGAGGTGTTGCTGCCCATAGCAGGGGCTTGGGACCAGGTGATGTCGGCGGTCCCTTCCAACCTAAACTATTCTGTATAACTGAGAGATGGAGCTTTGGGTTGTTCTGCTCTTCCTTCTCTCTTTATATAGAGGAACAAGGACATAGTACTTTTTGATCTTTTAAAAACTGCCTTTGATATTGGAAAATGCAAAGAGCAAAGTATTATGGCACAGATATATTCACTTTCTTCTCATGAGTAGAGAACAGACAGTCTGTTCTATTTTGGATTTAATTTCTAAATTAAACCCTTTAAATGAAGGTCCCTTCCAACCCAATGCATTTTATGATTTTGTGATTCTATGAAATATTATAACTTAGCTCATCCAAGCTAGTGCTTACAAGTTTATCACCGCTAGACTCATTAACCATCTATTTTGCACATTTTCCTACACTAAAGGTAATGTGGCAAACTAGTAATAGGTTTATTTGCTCCAAAGGACTTAAAGTCTGAGGTATAAACAAATAATACAGAATAAGGCAAATCAGAACATGAGTGTTCTGTTATGACTTCAAGAGCCCGAATGGGTTTGTACCCAAGCAAACTTATAGAAGCCATAAGAATAACTGTGTAAGAATCAGCTGCAAACAGTGTGAAGGATGTATCTCTACCTATTTGTCTTGTAAGAGAAATATAATCATTAGAGAAGGGGATGATTAGCCAGGAGATGTTTCTGAGCAGTCATTGTTTCATATGGCTGCCAGCAACTTTGAAATCACAGGTAAATGAGACATTATAAAAATGTAATAGAATTACCTGTGTAGGTGAAATGGTTTTGAAAGGTACTAAACTACTAGTCATCATTAAAGTCACAGTGATGGAGGAGATCAGTACTAGCTGGAAGGAAGAATTATCTGCATGAAGAGAAGGTTTACGTTTAGAACCTATTGATTGGTGCTAATATGAAGAGGAGCAGTCTTGCAGATCAAAACCCAAGAGATTGTGTCCAGTTCTGGGCCTCTCAGCTCCAGAAGGACACAGAACTGCTGGAGAGAGTCCGGTGCAGAGCCACAGAGATGATGAAGGGAGTGGAGCATCTTCCTGATGAGGAAAGTCTGAGGAAGCTGGGTCTCTTGAGCTTGGAGAAAAGTAAACTGAGGGGTGACCTCATGAATGTTGATAAATATGTGAAGGGTGGGTGTCAGGAGGATGGAGCCAGGCTCTGCTCATTGGCACCTAATGACAGGACAAGGGGCAGTGGGTGTCAGCTGGAACAGAGGAGGTTCCACATCAGTCTGAGAAGGACCTTCTTCCCAGTGAGGGTGACAGAGCACCGAAAGGGGCTGCCCAGAGGTGTTGTGGAGTCTCCTTCTCTGGAGACATTTCAAACCCACCTGGCCATGTTTCTGTGTGACTTGATCTGAGTGATCCTGCTCTGTCAGGGGGAATTGGACTGGATGGTCATTTGAGGTCCCTTCCAATCTCTAGTGTTCTGTGATTCTGTGATTTGTTACAAATCAAGAAAAAAAAAAGTAAGACAGAGCCTTTGTCACATCATAGTTAGTCAAACTGAGTGGTAGCCAGGGCTTGATCCATGATCCAAGTGAAAAAATCATTCCCCAAAAGCCTCTCTCATCCACGTACGAGATTTCACTTCTACTCAGACAGGGAACACTGACATTACCACACCTAGAATTGCAGACATGCTGGCAGGGATGTATTCCTTTAGCCCCTGAAGCCTAAGCGGCATCTCCCTCCTTTCTAGAGAAGATGCTGCCTGGTTCTGGGGGACCTGCCTTTCATTGTGTCCAGGGTCAGATGATGACATGCACAGGCCAAACAAAATTATGAGTATGGGGCTCTTTCCTAATGAATTTTGTGCAATACTCTCAGCAAGTCATAGAATCAGAGAATCATTTAGGTTGGGAAAGGCCTTTAAGATAATTTAATCCAATGATTAACCCTTTGAATCATGTCATAGAATCATAGAATGGCCAGGGTTGGAGGGGACATTAAAGATCATCTAGTTCTAGCCACCCAGGTTACCATCCAATGTCCAGAGCCCCAGCCAACCTGGCCTTCAACACTTACAGGGATGGGACAGCCACAACTTCCTTGGGCAACCTGTTCCAGCATCTCACCACCCTCACAGCAAAGAATTTGTTCCTTACAGCCAACCTCAATCTTCACTCTTCAAGTCTATAACCCTTTCCCCTTGCCCTCTTACTACCACTTGTGTCAAAAGCCCTCCCCCAGCTTTCTTGTAGCCCCTTTCAGAGATTGGAAAGCTGGTATATGTCCAGGGATGTCAGTTCAACCCCCTCCCTGGGCAGCCTGTTCCAAGGACCCTTTCCAGGAAGAAGTTTCTCCTCATGTCCAACCTCCACTTTCCCTGTTGTAACTTGAGGCCATTTCTTCCTGTCCATCAGTTGTTCCTTGTGAGAAGAGACCAACCCCTTTCAGCTGTAGACAGCAATAAGATCTCCCCTCAGTCTCCTTTTCTTCAGAATAACCAACCTCAGTCCCTTCAGCCACTCCTCACAAGATTTGTTCTCCCAGCCCTTCACCTGCCTTGATGACCTTCTCTGAACCTGCTCCAGCACCTCGATGTCTCTCTTGTACTGAGTTGCCCAAAACTGAACCCAGTACTAGAGATGTGGCCTCACCAGTGCCCAGTACAGGAGAACAATCACTTCCCTCGTCCACCTGGCCACACTAGTGCTAACGTAAGCCAGGATGCCGTTCCTACAGAGTCAACTCATTCTCACGCTGAACTCCAGTTTTCAGTGTGATATATGTATCCACAAGACTCAGGCACAGGCTCTGCTGCCTCTAAGCACATTGTGCTCCCAATGTCTTTCTGTGAAACATGTTTTTGTGAAGGCTTGATTTACGTGAATGAGAATCCGCACACGAGATCATTGTGCAAAGAGCGCTGGTAGATGTTTGGGAACACTGGGTTTGGAACAACCTGGTACAATACAACCCTTAGTTTTGTGGGTTCATGTCTGGGCTTTGTAACTTTGACATTTTGTGGGGAAAAGCTTTTCTTTGACTGTTTCAAATCCTGTAAAAATAATTAAAAAACCCAGTTTTGTTGACTCCATTAATGTTGATAAATTTGTGAAGGGTATCAGGAGGATGGAGCCAGGCTCTGCTCAGTGTCATGTCATGATAGGACAAGGGGCAATGGGTGTGAGCTGGAACAGAGGAGTTTTCACATCAATGTGAGAAGGATCTTCTTCCTGGTGAGGGTGATAGAGCACTGGAAGGGGCTGCCCAGGGGGATTGTGGAGTCTCCTTCTCTGGACATATTTAAAACCCATCTGGACGTGTTCCTGTGTGACTTGATCTAGGGGATTTTGCTCTGGCAGAGGGATAGTACTGGATGATCTTTCAAGGTCCCTTCCAGTCCCTAATGTTTTGTGGTTCTGTGTATGCTGATAAAATTGGTAAATCAATAAAATTACTATTAAAAACAAGGAGGAAGCCCACCAGGACATGTTCCTGTGCCACTTGGTCTAGGTGATCCTGCTGTGGAAGGGGGATTGGACTAGATGATCTTTTGACATCCCTTCCAATCTCTAATGTTTTGTGATTCTGATTCCTAACATCAGCAATTAAAAAAAAACCATATAAATTATTAGCTTTAAATAAACACTCTGAGTGATATATTAAATCAGCTTATTGTGCTTGATCCAATGTCTGGCAGTGTCTGTTTTACAGTGAAAATGACACTGGTTTTAGAATGTAAGCAAGGAAACCAAAGGCTGAATGAGCCTAACATTTAACAAGCCTGGAGCCAAACTGCTCTCTCCAGTATCAGTTCTTTTTCAAAACAGTTTTGCAAGCATGTGGTGCTTATAATCACGCTGTTCCTGTTTACACATGGTTATTTGCAAAGCCATTAGCATGTGCTCAGAAATGTTTTTTCAAGGGGAAAACAAAGAGCAAGTTGTCCTTTTCTGCATCTGTAATTATTTATGCATTTTAATATTTGTTTTTCCACAGCAGAAAATAAACAACAACAGCTGAGGACTGCAGGAGGACCAAGAAGGTGAGAGAAATGTTGTGGCTTTTCTTTCTGTGCTGACAATTTTGCTGCGAAAGCAATATGCAATGTGACTTAAATTATGTTCTCCTCCCCCTCTTCTCTGCTCTGGTAAGACCACATCTGGAATCTTGTGTCCAATTCTGGCCCCTCACTTCAACGAGGACACAGAACTGCTGGAGAGAGTCCGATGTAGAGCCATGAAGATGATGGAGTAGAACACTTATGAGGAAAAGCTGAGGGAGCTGGGTCTCTTGAACTTGGAGAAAAGGAGACTGAGGGGTGACCTGATGAATGTTGATAAATATGTGAGGGGTGGGTGTCAGGAGGATGGAGCCAGGCTCTGCACAGGGGCACCCAGTGATAGGAAAAGGGGCAGTGGGTGTGAGCTGGAACAGGGGAGGTTCCATGTCAATGTGAGAAGGAACTTCTTCCCAGTAAGGGTGACAGAGCTCTGGAAGGAGCTGCCCAGGGGAGTTGTGGAGTCTCCTTCTCTGGAGACTTTTCAAACCCACCTGGGTTTTCCTGTGCGACTTGGTCTAGGTGATCCTGCTGTGTCAGCGGGATTGGACTAGATGATCTTTTGAGGTCCCTTCCTGTCCCTAATGCTCTGTGATTCTGTGACTGTATAATGTTGCGATACCACAGGAGTGCTGAAGCCTAGGGTCACACTGCTAACTGCATGGTCAATTTTTCTTTATCTTTTAGAGTAAAATAAGAATGTGTTTCCTATTTACAAGGGTTCTACAATGTGGATGATGCGCAGTGGTGTGTTTGAAAACAGTAAGCTCTGAACTGTACTGTGATTGAAACAAATGCCCTGAGTTCAATAGGAGCAAAGTTAGTCCCAAACTGCTTTATTTGAAAATTCCACCTTCTTCTTTGGAGATATTTAAGGCCCACCTGGACATGTTCCTGTGCGACTGGATCTAGGGGATCCTGCTGTGGCAGGGGGTGTGTGGCAGACTGGATGATCTTTTGAGGTCCCTCCCAATCCCTAATGTTCTGTGATTCATCTTGTGGGATTTTGAAGGAAAAAAGGTAATCGTGGAAGCCTTTCAGGATGTTTCACAGTAAGGGTGACGGAGCACTGGAACAGGATGCCTAGGGGAGTTGTGGAGTCTCCTTCATTGGAGAGGTTTAAGACCTGCCTGGATATGTTCCTGTGTGACTTGGTCTAGGGGATCCTGCTGTGGCAGGGGGATTGGACTGGATGGACTTTCGAGGTCCCTTCCAATCCCTAATGATTCTGTGATGTTATTAATTTTTTTTCTAGGGCAACAAGCTCTTCTCAGAGTCTCCCAAGGCTCAAACACGAGAAGGTGCAGCGACCATTGTCAAAAACCTCTCCTGGGAGTGCAACAGAAGTGAAATCATCCACCAAGGAGCAGCCTAAAAAGGTTTAAATACGTTTTGTCCTGGCACCATTACAGCTGTATGATTTTGTTTTAAAAGGCTATAAGCAGGAGCACATGGGTTACACAATTAACAACTTACAGTACTTAAGAATTTAAGGATATTAGAGATAACAATACTTCAGGACCATATATTCTTTCAGGCTGTGACTTTGGGAGCACAAAGTAGAATAAAGGGAGTTGTATAATTCAATTTGTATTGAGACCATCGATGGCTTTCCTGTTGACACCGGTTGGTTCATCCTTCAGTGCCAGAAAGCCAGACAAACCAACTACGTGTAGGAAATTTAGGAAGGGCTCAGTAGTTGGGCGACTCTTGTTTGACACTTGTATCCATGATTTGGGTGAGGGGATGGGGTGCACCGTCACTCAGTTTGCAGTCAACACCATGCTGGGTGGAAGTGTCAGCCTGCTTGACAGTCAAGAGGCTCTGCAGCAGGATCTGGACAGGCTGTATCGCTGGGCCAAGCCCAGTGACATAAGTTTCAATAACGCCAAATGCCAAGGCCTGCACTTTGGCCACAATAACCCCCTCCAGCTACAGACTGGGGGATAAGGGGCTGGAGAGCAGCCTGGCAGAGAGGGATCTGGCAGTGCTGGGTGACAACTGCCTGAACAGGAGCCAGCAGGGTGCCCAGGTGGCCGGGAAGGACAATGGCGTCCTGGCTTGGATCAGCAATAGTGTGGCCAGCAGGTCTAGGGACGTCCTTCTCACCCTATACTGGGCACTGGGGAGGCCTCCCCTCCAGTACTGGGGGCAGTGCTGGGGCCCTCACTTCAGGAAAGAGATGGAGGGGCTGGAGCAGGTCCAGAGGAGCAACGGAGGCTGGGGAAGGGACTGGAGGGAAAGGCTGATGGGGAGAGGCTGAGGGAGCTGGGGATGTTTAGCCTGGAGAAGAGGAGACTCAGGAGGATCCTTCTCCCTCTCTCCAGCTGCCTGAAGGGAGGTTGTAGTCAGGTGGGGGTCAGGCTCTTCTCCCAGGCAACCAGCACCAGAATGAGAGGGCAGGGCCTGAAGCTGCCAGGGGAGGGTTAGGTTGTGTGTTAGGAAGCCCTTCGACGTGGAAGGGGTGATCAGAGCCTGGACTGGACTGCCCAGGGCAGTGGTGGCATCCCATCTGTGGAGGTGTTGAAGGCCAGCCTGGCTGTGGCCCTTAGTGCCCTGGTGTGGCCACTGTGGTGATGTTAGGTCGTGGGCTGGTCTTGATGAGCTCAGAGGGCTTCTCCAGCCTCAATAATTCTGTAATTCGATGTCTTGATGTTCTTGAAGATCTCTTCCAGCCAAAACTATCCTATGATTCTGAGTCTCCTGTCAGTTATAAGCATCTTTGTGATGCTTAAAGTGTATGAGGTTAGGGAAGTTGGTTTTGTAACTTCCAGTTTTGTGAGTCTCATTTTGGCAACATTGCTGTGAGAACTGCTCTGTTACCATCCCTTCCAGGGGAAGCAGCAGGAACATCAGATTGATGGGCAAGCATTATGTCTCTTACAGCTCTTCAGGAGCTGCTAGAAGGAAACCCTCTTTCATGTTTGTTTTTTTCTAAGTTCATGTCAATATTCCTGCATAAGGTAGTTCCCATCTCTCACCAATCCTCTCACTCTTTAAAAAACTTCAGCTTTTGAACATTACATCAATGACTGCTATGAAGTGAATGTTCAAGTGGTATGTTCCTGTGCGACTTAATTTAGGGAATCCTGCTGTGGCAGGGGAATTGGACTGGATGATCTTTCGAGGTCTCTTCCAATCCTTAATGTTCTGTTAATTTCTGAGTAGACATGCTGCATCCTAGATGTCTCTGTTGTTTCCAGCATTCATTAAGTGTCTTGTGTCATGAAGATTTCTACCATGTAGAATGAAATATAATAATAGTAATAATAGTAATAATAATAATTGTAATGAATACTAATAATTTTACACCCCATCTGGGTGTAGTGTGAACATAATCACAAAATGTTACAGCTTGGAAGGGACCTCAAAAGATCATCTAATTCCAACCCCTCCACTGGGGGGGTAAGCCTGCGGCACCTGGTCATACCCAGACTGTCTCCCATCCATGTACAAATCAGACCTAATCCTGATTAGTTAATCCAACATTCCATCTCTGTGTC
>JAOXOE010000256.1:13260235-13276008 GCA_028565055.1 Phoeniculus purpureus
ACTCCCCTGGGCAGCCTGTTCCAGTGCTCTGTCACCCTCACTGTGAAGAAGTTCCTTCTCATATTTATGTGGAACCTTCTCTGTTCCAGCTTACACCCACTGCCCCATATCCTTCATCACACTTAGAACAATATTAAAAATAAAAATCTGTGAACGCATCCCCGTAGTCTGGCAACTTCTACTGGGATTTTATCTGGAAAATACTCTTCTAATACTTGCATCACATGCTTTCACGTATACTAGAAACACAGGGACAAGGCTATCTAATCTGGTGATGTATCTGTGCTTTGCACTGGCCTGAGTACTTGCAGAGGAAAAAAAGGCAAATATAGTCATAACACATTGCTTCTGAACTTCTCTGAAGCTCACAGAAGTGTGATTACAATCTGAAGAAAGCTTGACAAGGTTCATCAAAGATTCATCACTTGTTGCCGTAGACTTCAGGTGATGAATGAGAGGAGGTACATTAAAATTCTGTGGCTTCAGGAAGCTTCTGGAGGAGAAATACCGCTTCTTCTTAAAGGCAACAGGTTTGGAAAGAATGATTTACATTTTCCACAACAAGTTAAGAATTAGCTTAATGGGACATTACCTGCTCTCATGAGGCAAACCCAGGGCAGAAAACACAACAGATTCCTCCACAGATATTCAAAGCCAAAGCGCTGGCTCTGCTCTAAGAATGGCAGTGCTTTGGATGACAGGCAGGACTGGTTAGCTTTAATTTTTCCCCTGCAGACCTTGCTAACTGTACTTAGGATTTCAAGACCAACAAGTCAAAGAGTGAGCACATTCAGGCAGTGTCTTCAACATCACGTGAAAAAAGACTCTCAAATGACCCGCGGTGCTGCGGCTTACAATGACCACGCAGCAGTGCCTCCAAGCCCACCAGTGGCACTTGTCAGAAAGGAAGCTTAAATCAACTCGTTACAAAGGCCACAGCACTTCAAAAATACAGCTTCATCCCCTGCTCAGGGTAATGCCTTCAGTAACATCACTGCTTGCACCTGCCATCAGTGGCAGAGATAACAGAAGAGCATTTCCCTTTGTTCATTATATTGCCAGACAAGGGTTTATTTAGCTTCTAGTTAGCACGTGTGCATATGTTCGTGTCAGAAAGCATCGAGCTAAATACCACAGCATTTAAAGGCTCATAAATGGATCATAAAAAGATTACAGAAAACCCCCGAAGTCCTTCATGTCAAGAAAACTGCTAGAAAATACATATCCTATGCATAGAGAGATATATATGTCCTGTGCATCAGAGAACAGTTTACCTGAGTGCTGAACACTAGGATCTGGAACAGAAACACTGAGTGGCCAAATTCAAGGGTAAACTGTGGTGGAAGAAAGAAGGGTTGGACAAGTACCCACTGTGCAGAAGCCTGGCACTGTACAACACACTGATTTCCCACAGTGTAGTTAACCTGTGAACACTCAGCAAAATGAAGTACATTGCTCCTGAAGGCCAGATGCTTACCAGTAACGTGCATGAGTCCACACCATGAAAGGCAAGAGGGGGCTTACACCAGTGCTTGCAACTGGGGCGTGTTCCTGCCTGCGAACACAGTTCTGCTGTTCTGCAGCCAGATTATATCTACAAAAATCTATCATCCTTTATCAAATGGAGGAAGCTGCTGATCTAATCTAATCACAAGTTAGTGCTAACAAAGATAAATATATTTAAATGTCATATTCCTGTACCTGTGGCTTTATTCATACTCCAGAATAAAAAGGATTTCTATCCGTGTATCTGGTTCCCGTTAGTATCTAATTAAAACCAAACCAAGTAATTGTATTCTCAGATAAATGTCCAAAAGCAGACAGAAACCAGGACTAGAGCCAACGCCACTGGTTTAGTCTGAGCTTGCACTGGGTTTATTTTCAGTGTGACACTGACAGGTGGGTAAATCACGATGCCACTTGTGATAAAGGAAGAGGATCAAAGGGGAGAGAAAAGTGGAGGGCAAAATACTGAAATGGGGAGCTCTTTGGATTTTTCATTCTTTATATTTTAGTGCTTTTTGGCAGCAGCAAATTACAGCATCACATGCACTCAGAGGCTCAAGCACACTGAAGCCTGCAGCCTGCCAGAAGGCCCTAAGGCACAGCAACCCACCAGATCAGGTACCCATCCTGGCAACAATGAACAAATGCATTTTGACTCATTCCACTGAATTCGTTTGCTTCCTCTCATGAGAAAAAGGATTAATTATTTATTATTGTAATATATCTAGACTTGTGATTCTCAATTGCTGCTATGAAGTGCCAGGCACAATTCAGAGAAAGAAATGGCTCTGTCTCACGAGAGTTCATCATCTAAAGTGCGAAGGCAGACAAAATGAGGGAGAATGGAAGCCCCATCACCTTCAGTTACGAGATGGTGAGCTGAGATGGTGAGCTGAGACACTAAGTGCTTCCCAAAGTGACAAAGGCAGGCTGTGTAACAGGTGAGAACTGAATTCTCACTTAGTTCTAATAAACATAAGACTCTTTCTTAACAAGGGATTACCTGGCTTTGCGTAGTTTCTGTATCCTTTCTGGTTAGAAGATGTACCCTGCAGTTAACATGAGTGAGCAGACCACACTCAGTGTTTTCAAGCGTCTGAAGTATTCAGGAGTCTAAGACTTCACCTGTAGGGAAACAGCAACAAATGACTGGAGAACACATCAGCTATTCAGCATTAACCTCCTCTTTGGGCACTTCCATTGCAAACCACCTCTGAAATGGCAACAGCTTTATAAGGCTACAGTTTTCAGAGTGCAAACACAAGGACCTGGTGAGGAATAGCTACCACCTGGAAATTCTTACTGCTTTCTCTGTACTTTAGTCTTGGTATAAGGACAACTGTTTCATCTCACTTTTAAGAGGTTCTTAGGGTCCTTAGCAATATTATGTTAGTAGACTTATATCTAAAGCAATTTAGAAGCTGCTGAAATTTTTATCCTCATTGTAGGGAAGTTAGTGTTTTGAAACAGAGGTTCCAATTCAGTAAATGTTCTAGATGTATGGTCTTGAGAAAAGAACCCGAGTCGATTGAAGACATCAACAGCCTATGTGGCTTCAGCTGCTGTGGCTGACAGCAGGCACCTCTCGTGGAAAATGCTTTGTAATAGATAAGCTGGTCATAGGGTAAACAGTCTGCTGAACTAAAACCATCGGCAATTGGATGGCTCCTGGAAGCTGTGGGTCTCTAACTGTTCTTTAAGTTGTATTCTTTCAAATGTAACTATGAAAGTGCTTCTCATCAATATAAGGGTATAGGTTCACATGGAACAGACAAAAATGCCCAAACCAAACACCCTGAATGAGTAAAAGCTGAAGTTCAAGGATAGGTCACTGAAAATTGCTCTTGCCTGAAGGTTATTTTTCAACCTGGAGACCAGTATGTGCTTGTAAAGGCAAGGCTGGCTGCAAATGGCTGAGAGGTTTGCACTGGCATGCTCTTACTTTCTGAAAGGGCAAGTGATTTAAAGTGACAAAGTGGATGTCATCTCCTATGCAGTGAATGTGGCTACATGACGAGATGTTTCCGGGCAGCTGGGAAAGGCTGTATTTGCTCATAGTCTTGCACAACTGTTGTTGACGATGGCAGCAGGATTCAACGGTTCAGAGTCCTGCAAAAATGAAACCTCTGTATTATCTTTGAATAACAAGGATCTCTGTAAGTTTGCTAAAGCATCTTCCATCTTGGCTGTATTTTGTATTTAGTTTCATTTGGATTTTTGGTAATACATTTACATTTGCTGTCTATTGAGTCAGGAAAACGTGTTAAATGTGTTTTTGAAAGAAATGGGAATTCTTATCAACAAAGACTCAAAGTACTGTTAACACTTTAATGAACACCACAGTTAGCACCTCCAGTAACTCTGAGCTGTCAGGAACTGTCAGAAACAGTAAATATTTGAGTTTTCAAAATAACTGTGGTCAAACTTTGCATTCCTGTTAACTGCTGCAGCCTGATTATCTTCTGTCTTGTAATTTATACTGCTTTTTACACCAAGCAAAGCACTGTACTGCAAAACATGTATTGCAGATGGAGCAGAAATTGTTTAGCTTGTGCTATATGATTTGTACTATATCTTACTTCCATCGTTATTTGCTTGGCACTCTGCATTAGTAAGAGCAGGTGAGAGCTATTCTCACCATGGATCTCTGCCATGTTATTTAAGACATCTCCATAAATCAGACTGTAGGAGCTATGCTTTCCAGTCAGCGCTTCATCCTAATGATCACTGGTTGCAAATCTGTTTAACAAGACTGCAACTGTCACAACAGCGGGACAACAGATTTCTTCAGATCTGTCAAGAGACTGGTGATATTAGGTACGCTTCCCGGGAATAAAAGATAAATATCTATTCAAGCTTTGGACTAAATAAGAGCTTTGGGATTTCTAGCTCTTCACAGAATCACAGAATCATCATGGCTGGAAAGGACCTCCAGGGTCATCGAGTCCAACCTTTATCCTATTATCTAACTGCTAGATAATAATTTCCATAATCATAGAATAACAGAATCATTAAGGTTGGAAAAGACCTTCAAGATCATAAAGTCCAACCATCCGCTATACAACCCTTAACCACTATACCATCTCCTGAAACACCACATCTACCAATTTTTTGAGCCCCTCCAGGGATGGTTCCTCCACCCCCTCCCTGGGCAGACTATTCCAAGGCCTCACCACTCTTTCTGGGAAGTTTTTCTTAATATCCAATCTGAACATCCTCTGGTGCAACTTGACCCCATTTCCTCTGTCCCATCACTAGTCACTATAGAGGCCAACACCTGCCTCACTACAATCTCCCTTTGGGTAGCTGTAGAGAACAATGAGGTCTCACTTCAGCCTCCTCTTCTCCAGGCTGAACAGCCCCAGTTCCCTCAGCCTCACCTCATAAGATAAACTGGTAAGATAAACTCCTTGCAGGACAGTGTACAACTAGGGACATTAATAGAAGTTGAAGACTCATCAGATAGCTCAGCCCCTCTCCCTGTTTAGGCAGGATTTATCCTTAAAGTAGTATTTTTCATGTTTTGCTATCCCTTCATATTTTTAATTTCAAAATTTTCTCTTACATGAGATGTAGGCCAGCAATTTAAAGGTAAGGGAATAACTACTTGTGTGAGCACTTAAAAATATTTGTAGAACTGTGATTTACTAAATTGCAGCAGAATATTATCTGCAGCAAACAGCATTAGGAGGTTGAGGTGTACCACTGAAACACACCATTAAAATTTACTTACAGCATGTTCACAGCGGAATGCTGCATTTTAGAGCAGAATTTATCTCCTTTCCCACCTACAACTGCATTGCTGTGCAGAACAGAAATTAATCTGAACAATGTGTTCGTGAGTAAGAAATGATCCAAAAACTCACCAGAGCAGGAACATGGATGGAGATCACCAACGCCAACTTCAGTGCACCATGGATGGCTGTCTAATATTTCCTGTTTCCCAAATAAATGCTGCTTTATTTCAACCTTTTGATCTCCTGTTTCATTTGTAGCACCCAAAACTTATGTAACATCCAGTAACATTTCTGATTAACTAAACTTACTGCTTTTGGGTTTAATACTTTCAATTTCCATTGACCTCTTGGTGGAAACTGCGTGATGCGAAGTGGAGTTCACATTAAGTAAGTGGCAAGAAGTCTATTAATTTCCATTGAACCAGATTTTTACCAAATGACTTTCTCTGTCACTCTGGCACGAGCACCAAAACATTATACTTACTCCTCTTCTAATAATACGAGATCTACAGGACACGATCCCTACTGGCAAACTCTAGGGATCTTCCACTGTGAACCTGTTTCCCATGCAGCTCTAGAGTAATGGACACCAATCGAAGTCTATTGGAAACAACTGTAAATCTCCAGTAAATGCAAAGATTTTGGATCATGCCCTATAGAAAAAAATTTTTTTTACAAAGATATCTGTGTGGAGACAGCGTGGAGAAAGGAAAAGCAATAGACTGTTAATACCACACTAATGTATGAGTAACCAACAGCAGTGTCAGATCATAACAACCTCAGTGCAACTCCTGTAAGAAGGTGTAGGTTGGAGAACTTTTTCTTCCACTTTTAGTGGCTTAATGCAAAGGGAAGAGCATGGCTTAAGGAAACAGATGGAAAAACATTTCTGACAGCTTAAGTGCAGTTAATTATTTGTAGGCGAAGCATTCTGCTATCAGCACTGATTTGCTGTATTTGAAACTGAAGCAGTCATAGCAGCAACAATTTTATTCAGCGCTGCTGCACAGAGAGAACCCCAGAGCAGCACCTTGCCAATGGGGATGCCTTCTCGCTTGCAAGAGCAGGCAGCTACAGGCCAGCACACTGCGTAGCCACCCTTATGGTTAGCAGTTCACTTGGGTCTCTGTCATCCGCTCCCACCTTTTTCAGCCTCCTGCCTTTTTCCTTTACACAGATTCAACAGCTATTTAAAAAAAAAAAAAAAAATCAAAATCTAGATATCACCATCTTCATTTTACAGATGATGCAAACCATAGAATCATACAATGAGTCACAAAATGGTAGGCGTTGGAAGGGACCACCTCTGGCAATCATCTAGTCCAATCTCCCTGCCACACAGGGCAGGTTCTCCTGCTAGAGCAAATCACACGGGAACACATCCAGGTGGGTTTTGAATGTCTCTAGAGAAGGAGACTTCATAACATCTATGGGCAGCCTGTTTCAGTGCTCCGCTATACTCACTGTGAAAAAGTTAAGGGACAAAAAAAAAATGTATGGGACCAGTTTTGTTGCCAGCTCAGGAACACTGGGGGCTGTATTTTACTCAGCTATTTGTGAGGTCCACAGCACCAGCAGTTTCTCAATGGACTTTAGAAGGTCTAGCTACTCTTAAGTTCTGGATTTGAGATACCTGTCTTACATTAAACTTCCTCCAGTTAATGCTTTGGCCAGTTTAATAAATTATTTCTGCTCAGGAGAAGCTAAATTCATTGAAAGGGAACAATTACTAAACAATTTTTCCATCGACTTGAGGATTTTTCTTGAAGAGAAGCAAAACACTATTGAAACCAGTGGGATTACTTATTTTTTGAATAAGGATTACTGGAAAGAACTGAGAACATTAGCTTTCATCGTCCACTCACAGGAAGGACTAGGTATGATAAGATTCTCTCCAAAACACTCTGAAACACTGTGATCAACCACTCTTAAGAAAGATCAATTTGACTGGAAAAAACAATGGAGAAATCCTTCAAAGACATGGAGAACGGAGATTCCTATGGGAGGATGGAAAAAGAGACTGTTCACTTTGAACAGACTGGATCCTGAAAAGGACTGCTCTCGATATATTGGGGAACTGGGCAGCAAGAGATAAGGTGCATTTAGGCTAACGCTGTCCAAAAGCAAACACAATAAATTTCTAAGAATAAATTTACTTTGGAAACACAGAAAAACTGTCTAGGATCAGAGCAATGAGATTCTGGAAATGCTCACAGCAGGAGAGGGATCAAACAAACTGGTTGGCTGTCAAGTGAAGCCTGAGAAGTACATTGATGAAGTTGCCTGAAAAAGAGAATTTGCTTCAAATGACCCAGCACATCCACTCAAGCATTATGTCCTTGAAGTCAGCTGAAGCTACGTTCACAAGACCTACATATGTAAGTGCCACTTGTGCAAAGTCAAGAATTAGACACCAATGCCAGTTACAACTCACAAAGCTTCTACCCAGCTCTGCATGCGAGCAGCTGCCCTGCTACCAGTGCTGCTCACACCTAAATCTCAGGTTTTTAAAATCCTGTTTTCAGGCAAGACGTGAGCATACTTTCACCCATCCAAGTACTCAGAAACAGTCCAGGACATTTGATGAGACTGCCTTTAAATCGTGTATCTGGAACACAGGAGACCTGAACTAAATTTCTTTCCACCTCCTTGCATCCTGGGAGATCCATGGAAAGAGTCACTCGCCTGCTGAGAGTTGAGAGTTTTATGAGGTAGCAAGATGCTCAACAGTTACTCACCATGATCTGTTCTTGTGAATCTAGTTCCTATGCTTCTGTAGATGCTTCAGTTAGGAATTCAGTTACAACCATCAGCTTTTAATAGGTTGTGTATTAATTGCACCGTGGTGGCAGGCAGTTAGCTCTGTGATGGCCCAGTGATGTTTCTCAGCACACTCCACGCAAATGCATCTACGTTGCCTACAGGGTCAGCATCATTTCAAGAGTGATTTAGCCACTTCTGTAGTGTGTGCAGTCCAAACTAATGAACCATCAGATCCTAAATTAGCTTCCAAGTAACCTGATTTGGCAGCCTTGTTGTAGCTTCCAGGACAAGGAATGCTACATTGCAAGCAACTAAACTACATCCAATAAGACCCACTGGCTCTGTCTCTACTTGAGATCATCCAAACATTGTTAGAATGACCCATGGTATAACCCCTGTGCAGGCTAGCTAGCACTTGTCCAAGGCATGATCTGGAGGTTGGCAAGGTCCAGAAGCTGACAGTTCGCATGCAGCAACTGCTTCGCTGGCTAACAGGATTTAATTTTGTTAACATAGCCACATCAAACCAGGATGAGTCCTGGCACTGCACGCAGTAACTCCAGTTCAGTCTGGACTTTGTCAGATGTGAGATGACTCCATTCAGCCGCTACTGCTGCACCGCTCTCTGCACTAGGTTATTGTTAGCACAGAGAGAATGCTGCAATGGGAGATCATGTCTCCTGATGAAGTCCTGTGCCCAGACTAAGAAGTCCGGTACAGGAACAATCTATTGGCTCCCAACAGCCAGACCAAATCTGGCAGGGTCAACAGCACACTCCTGCTTAACAGGATCAGAAGTAACCAAGCTGGGGTGCAGATGGGCCTCCCTGCAGTGTTTTCTGCAGCATCTCAACCTATTGACTCATTCACAATGCAGGATCCAACTGGCCACTGTGCTTGCACTGGAGTTAGTCATAATCATAGAATCATTAGGGATTGGAAGGGACCCCGAAAGATCATTTAGTCCAATCCCCCTGCCACAGCAGGGCAACCACCTCCCTGGGCAACCCATTCCAGGCTCTCACCACTCTCACGGTGAAGAACTTCCTCCTCTCATCCAATCTAAATCTACCCAGCTCCAGCTTTGCTCCATTCCCCTTAGTCCTGTCACTACCCACCTTCCTAAACAGTCCCTACCCAGCCTTTTTGTAGGCCCCTCTCAGATACCAGAAGGCCACAAGAAGGTCACCTTGGAGCCTCCTCTTCTCCAGACTGAACAGTCCCAATTCTCTCAGTCTATTCTCATAAGAGAGGTGCTCCAGCCCTCTGATCATCCTCGTGGCCCTCCTCTGAGCACACTCCAGCATGTCCACATCCTTCTTGTAATAAGGGCTCCAGAAGTGGATGCAGTACTCCAGGTGGGGTCTCAGCAGAGCCCAGTAGAGGAGGGGAAAAACCTCCCTCGACCTGCTGGCCACACTTCTCCTGATGCAGCCCAGGATTCGGTTTGCTCTCTGGGCCGCAAGTGCACTCTGCCGGCTCACGTTGCTCACTGCCCAGGCCAGCAGCTGCACTAAAATACCTTAATGACTTTGAGTGAACCAGCCTTGGTCCACTAGATTCATCGCTGAAATACCTTTAGCAGCAGATTCGGCACTTGATGGTTTTGACCTGTTAATCAAGTAGATGAACTTAAAATACAGGTTGTATTTTGTTGACATGTATTTGTATATACATACATATATATCTATAAATATATACAGCCCAGATATATGGATTTAAATGAGAATTATAAGACAAAATCTAAAAACTTTTAAATTATAAAAAAATTAACGTATTTCAATATTAATCTCATACAAGACAAAAACATTTCGTACATTTGTTTCAGCGTAAATGTGATGGCAGAAATAAAGACGTAAAACAGAACTGCAGACCACGATTAGCTGGTCTGGTACTTTCTTATCCAGCATTGTGATTAATATAATACCTACGGTTCAATCCTCCTACATTTACCTTTTGGTTTTCTGCAGTCAGAGGAACGCTATTCTGGTAAGTTCTTGGCATGACGAGGTCAATCCCAATGTATTTATACACATCACTGTACGCTACTGGTGCATCACAAATGAAGTACAGAAATCCTACGGGAACAGCATACATCTAGAAAACAGAACACTGCAGCTGCAAATCCTTTTAAAAAAAACAACACTAAAGCAATTCCACAAGATCTGACATCCCTGTTTCATCCATATCATGCGCACATCCCTGCAGAGCAGTCACACATCTGATCTGAATTCCAGTCAGTGCTTATTTTCAGAATGTGTTGTACAGCTGTTCTCTCTGTGTAAGATGATCATACCCTCTGTCTCCTCAGTCCAGAACAGTCATTAAGAAACTAAACTTTGTTCCCTGGAAGACAGTAGGGACTACAGTTTATAATGAATCCACTGAAACTAGCAGCATTTTCCCTGGAGAGGTGAACAGTTGTGTAACTTGGACCACCTTGTTGCATTTTTTTGTCTTGTTTGGGTTTCAAAAGTCTTTTACTGTAACACTTTGAGAAACAGAAGAGAAACAGTTAACTCATCCATTCTCCCACCGTATTCCACTTCTTGCTGGGACTCTTTCATGTACTGTGTTTACTTCTCGGGTTCAAAGTTTTCCTCTCTTTGCTTTTTTTTTTTTAAATCATGCATCACTTGGCTCCCTCATCCTTGCACCTCCAGCCTTTGTTGTTCTCAGTCTTTAATGATGATCTTTCAGTTAAGAGCTCACCAAAGTGTAGATCATGCTGAATAGAAAAGAAAGAGACAATATGAAAGTATCCTCTTGAAGCATGCAGAGCACTTTGATTTTTATAACCCTTTACTGTCTGTTCCTCAGGTCTGAATGTAATGACCTGTGCTCTCCTTTGCATTCTGTCTGTCTCTCTACAGCATCTTAATTATGGTGTATTTGGGATGGGTATCAAAAAGCACTCAAGGCATAAAATCATTATCAACATCCTACTGCACAAGCTGTGTTTGAGCTTATTAAAGTGCAGTCTGATGTCTGAATTTGAATAGTGAAGAAACAAAACCATTCCATGTTTGATCTTTAAAACTTCAACCACCAACTCTCAGCAGGGCAGGCAAGGTTTCCCATGGAAGTGCTCTATTTGTTTCCTTTAGAAAAAATATATGAGTAAAGAGATGTAAAATGCAGACACCAGCTGGGGTGAATCCACACATATTAAATGCAACACTGAAAAGTGAAGGAATCACGGAATACACTGCCACAGCTCCATGTTACTGCAATTCTGATTCTGACAATGCTCAGGAGAGCACAGCAAACCAGAATGGAATTAACACTATTTTATTTAGCACCAGGCAATGGATCTTGGATTCTGGCCACAATTTTCAAATGAAGTGATCAGGGCTCAAAGGAAGCTGCACAACAGTGGAGTCCCATAAAAAATGCTAGATCACAGAACACCGCTGAATTTGACAGGTTCTTTTAGCCAACAAAAAGTTTGGGATTAAAACGGTTCTCTTTCCAGCCATGCCTCACCATGCTTCTCTCTGTAGCCATCTCCTTGCACTACCAGCAAAGCTTGTACAGCATAACTGCCATGATTCTACTCTTGGGCACGTGAAGAGGACAGGTGGGCAAAGGAGCTCAGCCCAAACCGACAAAACTACTGGATGCTAAACTCCTGCTCAGATTTTCATGCACCATCCAT
Organism: Phoeniculus purpureus; assembly: GCA_028565055.1. Lineage (NCBI taxonomy): Eukaryota > Metazoa > Chordata > Aves > Bucerotiformes > Phoeniculidae > Phoeniculus > Phoeniculus purpureus. The sequence continues at coordinate 13,271,900 of JAOXOE010000256.1, forward strand.
CGTAGTGAGTGAGGCATCTACCTACCAGCTTCTGTGAGTCTGGGCCCTTCTACTTTCTATTTACTTTGTCTCTCCCTCACATATGTGCAGGCACGGGCACACACAGGGACAGAAAACCTCACTCAGAACTATTTAAAATTGACATTGAGAAACAGCCATTTGCAGCAGTGACTCCTCAAGGAAGGGGAAACAACAGGTAATCTGTTAACAGACCGGGAAAGGTAACATTTACCTTCTTCTACCAGCATACAAACCTGACTTATGGAGAGATTACTGAACGCAGAACTGGCTTGAAATGCAAATACATGACGGAAGTAGAGGAAAGGCATCATAAAGCAACAGCTCCATTTACAGTGTGCTCACCTTCGTTGTCAACCGTAAAACTATGCTGCGATTAAACCTCACAGGGATTCTGACAAGGCCTTACCTTAAACATGATCCTGTTCACACATTCTTGCACTGGTTATCTGTGACTATGTGATAAGGACAGCTGAAAGGGGGTACAAGATATTCTGGTGTGCAGATACTCAAGAATGCACTTAAATTAGAGGTTTGGACCACACACAGGCTTGTCTTGTCATGAAAGACAGCCTGTAGGAATGACTTTCAGGCATGACGCATTCCATGTTCCTGCCCACTGTCTACCTACCCACTTACTTATCATCTTGAGCATCACTACACCAGCAGATGCAGTGTTTTTCTTATGATTCTTCTGAATAACAAGAACATTATCATTTTTATTTGATGCATTGTCACTACCATAACATTTGCTATTTCACCCATATGAAGAAACCCAGGAGCAGGTTCAAGCCTTAGATAAATACTTAATGTTCTGTACTGAGACACCAACGTATAAAAGCTCTTGCTGTCGTAAGTGTTCTTGCTTCCCTGAATCAAGATCAGAAGCAAGGTTTGTAAGACTAAAGAAATGGGCCAATTCGTTCCAGACATTCCCAAATACAGTTTTACCTGTCACATGAAAAGCAGCTGTTTCCTTAGTGAAATGACCAGACTTACCAGTACAGATAGTAGAAGAAGGACAGGAGATAGAAAGCCAGCTTACACCACGCCTCTTTTTGACAGTAACTCAAGGTATCTGCATTCATGACTGCAGGTGGATCATACTGCAGCTCTGAACTATCTGCTGGGCAACGGAAATACCTGAAAGACCAGCAGAAGGCACTTAGAATCAATCTCTAATATTCCATACATGCAGATTTATACCCTCCTGACCACCAGTTCAGAAGACAATCCTCTTCCATGACAAAGAAGGAATATTCCTCTCTTTCTCAAGACTATTTCTGAATATTGTTTGAGTTAGGACACTAGTTTAAGCAGATTGTTCTCAAAGAACCAAGCAACTCATGGACTTTCTGTGTTCTGTTAAGCCTTTTGATTGAAACTTTCTCCTTTCCTATAGAGTTATTTCTGGCTTACTAATAACTTACGTATCGTGACTGACAATGCACGGTGATGTGATCACAGCACGGAAGAAGGATTACTGGGCTTTAACTGCACCTACATAACTGATCTCAGGCATGATGAAAGGTGACAAATCTCTACCAACTGACAGCTCTGCCTCCTCCAACTCTGAAAAGGAAGGAAGTAAATACAGAGTAATATAAAAGCTGCCTAACTCGTGTTTTCTACATGAGCAACAAGATCCAGTGGAAGGTGCCCTTGGCAGGATGGCTGGAACTAGATGACCTCTGAATGATGTAACACTGCTCAAAAATTAATAATTCTAAATACTTTTAATTGGAAAATGTTTTTCTTCTTACACTGGGCCAATCAATTTTTAATTATTCTTAGCAGTAACTGGATGACTGCAGAACTTTACACAATGAAGACACAGAAATTGTGGAGTAACTGTAGCAAAGCTTACGAAAAATCATGGAAACAATCAAAAGAAAATAAAAATCAGGCTACCATTTTCACCTTGAATACAAAATACAACTCCTAAAACTTGTCTCAAAATGTTTTTAAACCCACTATTACTGTCAAATTATGGTTGTTAAACCGTAGTAAAACAGCACCATAAACCAGTCTTGTTTTTACTGCACTCAAATGACAGGGAGAAAACCAGCCATAGCTTCAATCCATCGAGCTTTCTGTAAACTGTTCTGGTACTCTAATATCTGAGTAACACGCTTTACCACGACTCCATATTGCTACCAAGCATTTGCAGAAAACAGTGCAATGAAGGTACTTCTTTTTAGTTACTAGTTGAGATAAGGGCTTTGCCTTCTTTACAAAATCATTCTTCAGGCTATTGCACAACAGCAGATACCTGCTGCCAATGTGTGTCTTTGGAACAGATAGAGACTCTGATAGACAAAAGCCATCAGTGCTTTTACAAACATTGTGGAAACGCAAAACTAGTGATGATTCCAGCCTGACAACCACAAAACCTCATGTCTCTTGGTTATCTTCAGAGCCAACAGAAGGCTGATCCTCCACTAGAATGCAGAGGAAGCTGCAGCAGCAGCTGTGCTGCCTGTTCAGAAAATATTAAAGCTGCTCAACAGTAGGTCTAACATGATTAACTCTGAAAGCCCCTCAGTGAATACGACCACACAGCAGAGATCCAGAGCAGAAACACTGCCCACTTTTCCACATTGGCCAGGGTGAAGAATACAGCTCTTCATCCACTGCTTCAAGTCTCTAAGAGCGACTTCTCTTGCAGAACAGAAATTCTTTACTATACAGCAAGAAACAATTTACTTTATATGGAAAAAAAAGCACAGAGCTCCCAAAGAAGAAAAGCAAATCTCTGTCAACTAGCAGAGTTTTCTTTGCGACTCCAGTGGAAAGGCTTCCTTGTGAGGGCTGAATGAGCAGGTCCAAGGTCTTTCAGATATGAACTGCCTTACAACTCCCTATCTGCGCAGTACTTACGAGCCTCGCCAAGTTTCACTTTCAGATTGCAGCCTATTTAATGTCCACGTTTTCATTCGTGATGAGTGCATCCTGACACCTTTAAGTTAGTCACACTGAGTACGTGCTTTCTTTACCCATCCTAAATGTTCATGGAAAATATCTACTTTTTTTCTGGGAACACAGAATCACAGAATCATTAGGGATTGGAAGGGACCTCGAAAGGTAAGTTTCAGCTGCTTCCAGGCAAAAGTGTCTAGGCCAAAGCTGTTCAAGCCATGCTCCTATATGCACTTCATAGTTCAGACAATCTGCATGTATGCTGAGCTGGCAAATAAGGCTAACAATCAGTCACATAAAAGATGAACTTACCTCCAGAAGTGATAAAAAAGCAAGGGAATATTTAACCCCAGTGTGAGCCACTCCTGAGCACACAAAAACATTATGCAGAAAAGACTATGGATAGAGTACTCCGGCAACACCAGCTAAAAAGAAAGGGACAGAAATAACAGATGTCAGTAAAACACCTCTTTCATTTTAGTCATCTAAGCATCTTTTCAGAAAACAAATTATCTCTGTAAGTCTCCTGCGTGTCTCTAAGTCTGCCCCTACACACCCCTCAGTTGAGAGTTTGCCTATAAGCAATGAGCTAAGATGCAGGGCCAGGTTCTAACCAGGGTTGTACTCCAGGGGATTGCTGAAAAGCATGGGACAATTTACTTACTGTCCCCAGGTCTGGAGCTGGTGCTCCAGATTTCTGTACACAAAACTGTGATTATATTACTGCTTCTCTCACAGAAGCACTGTGAAACTAATGTCTGTAAAAGGATTCTTAAATAACTAAGTTTCATTAACAATGTATTCCAGTGTTTGAAGGGGGACTACGAGAAAGTTGGGGAAGGCATTTTTACAGGGTCTTGTAGTGATAGGGAAGGCTAATGGCTTTAAACTGAAAAAGACTAGAGTAGATATAAAGAGGAAGTTCTTTGCTGTGAGGGTAGTGAGGCACTGAAACAGGTTGTCCAGAGAAGCTGGGATGCCCCCTCCCTTGAAGTGTTCAAGGTCAGGTTGGATGGGGTTTTGAGCAACCAGGTCTAGGCTGGAAGAGTCCCTGCCCATGGCAGGAGGGTTGAAACTAGATGATCTTTAAATGTCCCTTCCTACCCAAACCATTCTATTCTATCATTCAGAAAGGAAATAATAATGCTATTACTGAAGCTAAACTTCTATAC
>JAOXOE010000256.1:13276108-13303925 GCA_028565055.1 Phoeniculus purpureus
CCAAGGCAAACAAAACACTGCTTTTACCATTTTGATATGTTAGATGCACCCAAAAGAGATCAAATCCATTACTAAGTCAGCACTGCAAGCTAAAACCCACTAAGGCAGGAAACTCACTCCCCCTTAGTAAATCCATAGCTGCCCACACTATTTGTTTCAGACCTAATATGATTCTTTTTATTAAAAGAGAAAGTGAATGAGCAGCTGACGGAAGCAGAAATGTGTATGATGTTGATTCAGAGTAGTTATTTCTAAAGACACTTTACTTTTTTTCCCCACTGCTTTTCCATTTCTTAGCTGGCTTTCCTTTGTTTTCTTCTGCTGCTTTATTCTTAGAAATCTCTATTTCTTTTCTTCACGTCATAGAAGAGATTCATTTCCAGCAGTACATATTTCTCAAAGCTAAACAATCCCATAAACAGTTTATCTGCATCCCTGGCTGCATCTTGGAGCTATATTAATCCAAGTTAAAACTCAAAAGGCATTTGAGGGGCTTATTTTTATGTAAATTCAGTTTCATCTGTCAAATAGTCAGTAAGCCCTAGGTTTTAGAACCTATTATAGAGCTACTCCCAATGCCCACCTACCCTCATATAGCTGCGCTGACATGAATTGCATCTTCTTGGTTCTAGGGGTCTTTCCCCCTCACACCAAACATGTATTTTTACTTTCATTTTACTTTCACTATATGAAGTAGTTCCCACGTTTGGCTATCTCTGAGTCTACACCCTCAACGTAAACATTCTCAAAGGCTTATGTGGATGGGAAGTCATAATACAATTACATAGTTCAGACTCCAGATGGTATTTATTCAGCACTGCTGGGTTTTTTTTTCATTTTTAGAATGTGATTTTCAACACGACTACAACATTTCTCCAAAGAATGATTCATCTTCATCCCAAAAAGATTCAGACAAGAAAGGTCTTAATAAGTCTACCCGCTAAACATCGGAACACTTAAAAGTATACCACGCTCATTATCACGTATTTGATTTCCGATTTCAAACCAAACCACAGACCTAGCAAGAACACAGCTCTGATGCCTGATCAGTGGGCTGGCTAGAAATAAAAGGGAAGGAAACCCATGGTGAAAATTTATGCAAAGCTTAAAGACACCAAACAAAAAACGTCCTACAAAACTAGAAAGGAAACAAAGGAAGCAGCAAATGCTCAGAAGTGGACTCACTTTCTAGTCGCAGTACTTGATGTAAGTTAAATCTACCTATGCTTGTGACAGAACAAAAAAGAGATCTTTTATGTCTTCTCACCTTTTTCTTAAATGACTATTTTCCTATGGACATAAATAAATGAAGGATCAGTGCTGACCACGGCTCCTGAAGAGAATTCATGCAAAGCAGCAAACAAAGCCCAGCCTGCAAAGTCAATTACAGTTTATATTCAGGCAATTTACCTAAAAGACCAAATCTAACAGGAGGTGAGAAAATTGAAAGCATAAAGTGTTCAAAGATACCACCAATAAGGCGTGTGAGGAAAAGTAAACTGCATAACTAAACAAGTAAAAAATAACACTGCATCAGTTCTTGGCTCTAAGAATCATCCCGCAGCTTAACACAATGTCCTCTGAAAAAAATGGAAACTTTCAATCAACTTCAGCAAAAACAGGATTCAGCTCCTGGAGAGAAGAAAGCTGGCTGAGAAACAAGCAACAGTTAATCTTTGCTGTTCCTGCTGCGTTAGTCAACTGTGATAGCAACTTCTGTGATACAGACAGCCGCACAATAGGAATTAAACCAACACCTTTAATTCATTCCTGGGAATGCACACAAAGCTGTTGGATGGTAAACGCATGAGGACATAAAAGTGCACTTCTATTCTGAACTAGGAACGTCCTGATCTGGACAATGACCTCTGCTCTCTGACAGAGCTCAAGATGAAGGCTCAAGATGGTTATGAATCTGTACTCAAAGGAGAAATTGCAGCCCTTAAGAGTTGTGCTGCTTTGCCAACTTTGTCACTTTTCGAGTCCCCAGCTGATGAACGGCATTGCTAATTTATCAGCAGAAACTGCTGGCTGACATTTACCTGTTCCCGGAAAACTACAGGAAAGCCCGCAAAGGTCAGCTTCTGGACCAAAATCCCACTAATCAGAAACAGGTTTCTTTATAACATAAGCAAGGGGAAGAAACTACTACACCTAAGTTTTACTGTGATACTCAGGACTAGAGGAAATGGCTGCAAGTTATTCCAAGGGAGGTTAAGGCTGAATTTTAAGAACAACTTCTTCACTGAAAGAGTCCTGAGGCATTGGAAGAAGCTACCCAGGGCAGTAGTAGAGTCACCATCCCTGGAGGTATTCAAACTGTGTGGACATGGTGCTTAGGGACACGGTTTAAAGGTGTCCTTGACAGTGCTGGGTGTCAAGGGTTGGACTTAATGATCTTAAAAGTCTCTTCCAACCAAAGAGATTCTGCAACTTTGTATATTAATTAACTATCCATATAAGTAAATATTCAAAATCCTTATTCCCAATCCATCATGTGCAGCTAAAATGTAAAATCTTTACATCATTACCATCTCTCATAAATGTTCAGTACATCCTAACACAAAGTATGGAACGACTCTTAGAGTCATTTCACCAGCGACCACTGCACATAAAATACCTCACAGAAACCAGGAAGACAGTACAGCAGGAATAGCAATGCCCTTTCATCAGTGCTATTGAATTCCCATGCTTAGAAAACCCACTGCAATAAGTGAATCACAGGAGAAAGGGACCTGGGGGTCCTGGTGGACAGCAGGATGACCATGAGCCAGCAGTGGGCTCTTGTGGCCAAGAGGGCCAACAGCATCCTGGGGTGAATCAAAATGGGGCTGGTCAGCAGATCGAGAGAGGTTCTCCTCCCCCCTAGTGAGACCACATCTGGAATACTGTGTCCAGTTCTGGGCCCCTCAGTTCAAGAGGGATGTGGAGCTGTTGGAGGAAGTCCAGCATAGAGCAATGAGGATGATGAAAGAAGTGGAGCACCTCCCTGATGAGGAGAAGCTCTTTAGGTTGGAGAAGAGGAGACTGAGGGGTGACCTAATTAATGTCTACAAATATTTGAAGGGTGGGAGTCAGGAGGATGCAGCCAGGCTCTTCTCAGTGTCATCTGGTGATAGGACAAGGGGCAATGAGTGTAAGCTGGAACACAGGAGGTTCCACATAAATATGAGAAGGAACTTCTTCACAGTGAGGATAACAGAGCACTGGAACAGGCTGCCCAGGGGGGTTGTGGAGTCTCCTTCTCTGGAGACACATAAAACCCACCTGGATGTTCCTGTGTGACTTGGTCTCAGTGATCCTGCTATGGCAGGGGGATTGGACTAGATGACCTTTTGAGGTCCCTTCCAATCCCTAATGATTCTATAATTTTCCGAGTTACCATTAAGGTACCGGAATGTCCACCTCATTCTTATTTGCAGCACTTTGCATAGGATCAATACAATTATTGAGTAATAGTCAGGAGTAATTCTCACAGAATTGTTTCTTCCCCCAGTTCTGAGTTTACATCTGAATTTCTGCTTTAGCAGGAAGTTTGGACTAAATGATCTTCAGATGCCCCTTCCAACCCCTACCATTCTGTGATTCCATGATGTATCAGTCTCCACTAGTGCACACCAGCCTCCATACTCTAACAGCAGATTTTACACCATACCCAGAAGTTGCTAAAACAGCAAGAAACAACACCTAAACTACAAGAAACTGAAAACACTTTGCATGTGTGGAATCACTTCAGGGCCCCAAGTCAGGCCTGAACTTAGTGCATGTTGCTTTATTTCAGTGATTAATGCTACTGCACCTGCTTCCACTAAAGGATGGCTGCAGCCTGTCACTATGGTGTTCACTCTGCTGCTTTTTGCCACCTTATCACTTGCTAAAGCTGACATGAAGAATTGGACCTCACTGGCAGGAGGGAAAGAGGCGATGAAGATGTACCCAAGATTTTCAGATCATAGGAGTTATTCTGATGACACTTGAAAGCCCACTCTCAAAGCCTGCTAGAGTCAACTTGAGTTACTGTGGAGTAACAGCTGCTGAATTCAAGACATTTTGAGATCAGAGGGAGATGAGAGATTCTGATAGTATAACTTCTCCAGTGAAGTGATCCTGCTGTGGCAGGGGGATTGGACTAGATAATCTTTCAGGGTCCCTTCCAATCCCTAATGATTCTATGATTATTCAATTTTTTAAAATTCTTCCAACTGAACAACACAGACCACAGAACTGACAAGTATTGGGTGAACATGTGAAAAAAGGAAAGCAGAAACACACATAAATGTGACAGTAGCATGTGCTGAAGCCTGGACTGTGCACGTATGGGGACTGCGCATCTGCTGAAACAACTCATACACAGACCATACACACAACATTTGCAATAGCTTTAAACATACAGCTTGCATTGATCAAACACATGAAACACTTGAAGTACAGTAAGCTTCCCACTTACATTTTATGGAGTATCTTTCTAATCTACTCCAAGTGATTTGAGTTACTTGACTTCCAAACCTTCCTCTGAAAGGCTGCCCTAGAACCCAACGCAGTGCTGTCACTGTAAATATACTAAGGGTTTCAGTCCAAATTTTCAGGTTCAATTTATTTCGGTTCTCCTGTTAGAATTCACGCTTTGGTTGTGTCTCTACATGGTCTGTTCTCTAGTAGCTTACATCAATCACTGACAAACTCAGCTGCACCGTTAGAGTTGTTGCAACACGAACCTATAACCAAAGCGTCTGAAGTCACTCAAACCCACGTTATGCAAAGATCTAGAAGCATTTAGTAGTTTGATACACAGATGTGTGCGACTAGCTGAAGAGAAAGTGTGTGAAAAATGGAATAATCAAAAAACAACGCGCAGCTGAAGTTCACACATGCAGCTTTACATTTTCTTTGGGGGAGAGTGTGCATCTGAGGTTCAAGGTCAGGGACCAAATGGAGAGCAAAATTTAAAGGAAGGAATTCACATCTGCGTTTCCACCTCTCCATCCTTCTGGATCACAATGAAGGAAAGCAGCACATAGCCGATGCTTTGCAAAGGTAGCTTCATTATTCTAATGCACTAGCAGAATTTCTTTAAACAGTATTAAGTGGATGTGAACATAAGTCACTCCACAGCACAAATACCAGACAATGGAGTGAATAACACAAAGAACCTAATTATCATTCTCACTAAGCACTTCATATCCATCTGTAACACAGTACCAGATCTAATATTAAAATACATTTCTGGATGCTCTTTCTATCTCAGCTACTAAACACGTCTATATTTAGGCCTATCATTTCACTTCTCATTGTCTTGATTTTGTCTCCTGCCACATGGGGATAATTATATCCAAAATCTATAGAGATACCACTGGAGCTAGTTTATGACTAGAATATTTAATCTTTGTCAAAATACAGAATCACAGAATCATTTTGATTGAAAGAGACCTTTAAGATCATCAAGTCCAACCATTGACCCAGCACTACCAGTTCACCACTAAATCATGTCCCTCACCACCATATCTATTCTTCTCTTAAATACTTCAGGGATTGTGCCCTCACCAGCAACCTGGGCAACCTGTTTCTGTGTCTCATAACCCTTTCTGTCAAGAAACTCATCCTAATATCCAATATGAAACCTCTCCCTACGCAACTTGCAGCAAGTCTTGCTGCTTGCTACTAGGGACAAGAGACCAATCACCATCTTGCCACAGCCTCCTTTCAGGTAGTTGTAGACAGCAGCAAGGTCTTCTCTCAGCATCCTCCACTCCGAGCTAATTAACACTCAAATCCCTCAGCTGGTACTCAAAGGACCTGTGCTCTAGGCCTTTCACCAGCTTCACTGCCCTTCTCTGGACAAGCTTCTGCACTTCCGTGTCCTTCTTGCAGTGAGAGGCCCAAAACTGAGCACAGTATTCAAGGTGTAACCTTGCCAGTGCTCAGTACAGGGGGAGAAATACAAATAATATCATAATGAATACAGAAATACAAATAATCACTTCTACAAGAGTGACAGGGGAAGATCAGGTCTGTGTGTGACATTCATCAAGATTACCTATAAATATTTCAGCATTGCAGAGCCTATGGGAGGTTGTCACAGCCAACAGGTAGAAAGGTTATGAAATGGATTCTAAAAAAAGACTTCTCCACCGTAAGACCTGCAGGGCACAAGCACAATTCAAAAAGTGCCCCGTCTGGAGAGCACGTCATTAAGGCAGATGTGCTGTTATCTCACAAGGGTATTTCCCCTGTGAACTGTTCTTTTCCACTCAGCAGGGATCAGAAGATATTTCCAGAAGATTTCTTTTTGTAACAGTAATTCAGAACCAGTAAGAGAAGCTGGGTTAGCAACCCTGGAGCGCAAACTTCTTTAATTTTCACAACACTGCCTCAGAACAGGGTATCAACGGCTTTCTTGCCCTAACTCAGTTTAGTTTCAGGCACAACCAGCCAGGACGTCCCACAGCTGGGTTGTCCCAAGAGCTCACGCTGTCTTTGTCTGCTCACTCCAAACCGGTGAGAATGACAATTAGTCCCACAGCTATTCATTAGGATCTGGAACACCAGCCCCTCATTTCACAGGCAGGTCTATGAATGCAGAACTCTCCGTGATCATTAAAATGAAGCTCAGCCATCTGCACGGCACAGGAAGGGCCCTCAGGTCTTTCCCTGGGGGCCTGCCTAAGACTGACAGTTTCGTAAATGCTGAAAACTACGTGTTCACTAAAGGCTGTTTCCATATCTGCCGTGTAAAGACTGTCAGTCTGAGGAAGCAGATCTGGCACAGCACACACACGGTAAAGACAATCCCTGCCCTGCTGTTCTAACAGCTCTATGGAAAGCATCAGCATCTAAATGCAAGGTAGAATGTTTAACCCCCAGCAGAACCAGTTCTCATCCACAACACAAGTATGATGTAAAATGCTTGCACTCTAATTTTAGGTCTCACATTGCTTTTTGTAATTGTGTAGTTGCTTTGTAGGGTCTAAATCCACAATGAACATCCTGCTAAACTAACAGCATCACTTGGTTTAACCCCAGTTTCTTTAGTTTTATTAAAATGCAAATATTTACTGCATACCAAATTAGAGCAAATACAGCCCATTAGCAAGTCAAATTTTACCAGCATCTTCAACACAGCTCTGAGGAGCAGATGCATAAATTACCCCAAACGACTAAGAAGTACCCTGCTCTCTGGAGCACATTACAGGCAGCAATTACTCATGTACAATTTTGCTGCAGATTCAGCCTTATTACAACCCCCTTGGCCATGGCAGGGGGTTGGAACTAGATAATCTTCTAACCTAAACCATTCTGTGATTCTGCTGTTCCTTGTGATGTTCAGATGCTACAAGAACATACATTTATGTATCCTCCAGAACAGTACTGGAAAAACCTGAATTTTACCGTAAAGCAAGAGGTTATCTATTACACTTTGCCACAGTGATTCTTGAATAAACATTTAAAAGATGATATGAACAGCCAAGTACAGTTGGTTAACCGGAAAGTCTTATATATAAATATTTTCATGAGTAATAACATTACGAATAACAACATGTATATCCCTTCAAGGGGCTATTTCCATCTCCATCAGGCATCACACTGGTGAACCTCACATCCTCCCTGGAGTAAAAGGTGTGACTGAGTCAGCAGTTTGAACTTTTCTCTCTTGCAATAGTGTTGTAAGTTTTCCACTTAGGATGTCCCCCTGCTTTGAAAACCTGTGCAGGCACAGCAGGAAACAACTTTTAATTATCCTTAGGTAAGCATGGAGAGATCCATCCTTGGGCAGGGATTGCTAAAAGTAACAATTGTTATGGCCTAACTTTCGAAAAGCGCTGAATTCAGGAACTCACAAAGTTGACTATAAATAGTGCTGGCACAACGCAGGTAATAAATGAGCTTCAGTAGCAAACAAGTTTCCTGCAGAAATAGTGTCCTTACTCTAAGTGCTTCAGGCCTGCCTTAAGGGCTTTCTTTCCAGATGCAGTCCTGTATACAAGGAAAGGACAGAAGTGGTCACGTTCAGGATTTTTACTGCAGTAGTAACACCTTCTCGTAAACATGAACCTGACACACTTACAATAAAAAGTGAGTAGAAGATATTAACTGGTTCTATAAATCTAAGTACAAATACTACCAGCTCTATTCCACTGTCAGTTTTGCAAAATAGCTACTGTGCCAAGTTCCATTCCTTCTGATGAAAGTAAAACTACATGGGCTCTCAAGAGACTAATTTGGTACATTCTCATTTTATCCCTTTCCATACTTATTCCATACAGATAACAAATGTTACAAAAGAGAAGGCAGTAAGAGAGTAAAGGAGATAAGCTTTGAGATGATGTGTAGTTGAATTTCCTATCAGAGCGCAGAAGACAGGTCAGAAACAAAAGGTACTGAGCCGAAGTTTTGCCTATACTGCAAACTTATTGCAAGACGCAGGGAAAATCATCACATCCCCCATGTTTGAGAATGCAAATAAAATCTCTACCAAGTGTGAACCGATGTTAAATCCATGCTATTTTAGGCAAGCTGAATAAAACAATTAAACCAATGCAGAGCTAGCAGAAGCGCATAATACGTCAGTTTAAAGTATTTTATTTGCTTTTCCCGTACCTTCACTTCCCTCACAAGTTCATTCTTCTTTCTTTCAGTTGCATAGTGCAAGAACAGCACTGCTGTTTATGACAGGACATGAACAGCAGACTTCAATTTTATCTCACGCCTCTTTCTACTAATAAGAGATGCTGTTCAAAAATTCTCTAAGAACTCATCCATAAGTTATGATTTCCATGAACTAAAAATTGTGTACTAGTACATTTTTAGCCAAGTTCAAATTTCATCCTTAGAGTGTAAAGTTGCTCTTTCCCAATATAAAAATACCTTGTCAGAGTCACTCTGAAAGCCAGCAGTTGTCACCTAATAGTAGTTTAGTGGTACTTGTCAAGTAACTATGTAGCACACTTAACAGTTTTACGCCTCTCATACATGATGGAGTGAGCATTGACTATTGATGGAGTGACCATTATCTTAGGATTATGTAGTAACTACCTGCTATTGTTGAAAATCATAAGGCTTAGCAACTAGTATTGTGTAGAAAGATGGGAGGCCAGGTGCACTCTGTCAAAGAAGAAATCAATTGTTAAAATGCTGGCAGGGACCAGCTACACAGTTTGGACTAGTGACAGGAAACAACAGGGCACGCACAGAGTGATGGGGGGCAAAAGTTCAACCCTGAGGAAGACTCTTACTTTATAGCAAGATGGTGTCGCGACCCTCAAAAGACGACCACCAAAAGAAAATGCGCAAGCTCAAGAGGGCGGAGACTTAATTAAAATAGGAAGCGGGGACAGGTCATGCATATGTGTAGGCGTGTTGGAATATCTAATGAATATGTATTATTTTATGGCATATAATCACGGTTTTGGGGGCTAACGGTGTGCTCATCTGTGGTGGCGATAGCCTCTGTGCACCCGCTAGCAAATAAATTACCTCCTCAAAAGCTCTAAACAGAGTTCTTGGGTCCTTTCCGTGCATTATACATGCTCAGTCTAACGAACTTAAAAATGTCCTGAGTCACTTCAAACAAAAGAAAAATAGATTTAGTTTCATGAAAGATGTTGTCATTGCAGTCCAAGTCCTAACTGACTGAATGCAAGCAGCACGGTGAGCTCATACCCTTCAAAATCTGTAGAACTAACAAATGCTTTTCCTTCAAGTGTCTGCATGCAAACTAGAATTTCTTCCAAAGCAGCTTAGGAGCTAATTTTGTGTGCATACAGATAGCAGGGGCATGTAGCTCACACTGACTATAAGGTTGAGATCTACATTTCTCCATAATGTCTATGTCTATTAGTATTTCCGTAGAGCAAGTGTCACAAGTGTCTAAGCATGCAACACTGGATAATTTTACTCCCAACAGTAATCAACTGGACTACAGTAGCTTGAGTTTGGACTCCAGACTTTGCTGCATTTGAACAGCTGCTCAAGAGATCAAAGACTACGTGCAATTTTCATCTCAGTGAACCATCAGAGTGCTTAAAAACAGCAAACAAAGCTTTAGGTTCTATTAAAAATGAAATATTCAAACTATGCCAGTTTTCAATAGCTCTCTCAAAATAAGATCTCAATCATCAGATGGGAACTTGCACAAGCCTTCCTTTTCTGTTGTGTACGTGTCTTGTGAGCATAAATAAATGCTCTTCATCCTTATTGCCGTGTGGCTTCTGCAGCACCTGGCACAGAGCGGCTTTACTCTTTGCCCAAGTCTGGAAGCATTGCTGTAACACAAGCACTAATGAAAACATAGTGGAAAAGAAGAGACAAGCCTTGTTGAAAGGAATCTTTGATCTTTTCAAGGCCCAGTGGTGCTTCAGCCAAAGTATCCAACTAAGGAAATTTCAAAAGAATGCAAAAACCAAGAAGCAGCAAAACCTAAGACATCAGAATATTCACCTACAGACAAAGGCAGGTTTGCTCCTGTTTAGTGCTTTCTTTCAGAAAGAAGACAAGAAGAACAGCCTGAAGCCATCCTTTTGAATTTACTGAAAACACTTCTAAAATGCAAAGTCTCTTCATATCACAATATTCATTTAGAAAAACACTGTAGTCCCAATAAAAGATCATGATTACACCTCTTAAAAAAGTAATTAAAAGTAATTTCATATTGAGGTTGTTTATCAGGCCAATTGATGGAAAGGTTGGATCTTGATTAGATTATTCAGTGTGATGCAATTATAAGGGAACCAAACTTCTCAGAAATATGTACCACCCACCTTCCTTCATGACACAGACCTCTCCTAGTAATGACCAAACCAAAAAGGAAGAAAGCTATGATTTTCCAAGGAGTAAAGCAAGTTTACTCTTGTCTAACCTAAACCTCTACTGATGCCACTTAAGGCCCTTTCCTCTTTCCTCCTCTTCTACCACTTGGTAGAAGAGCATGATCCCCTCCCCTCCTCACTCCAACCTCCTGTCAGGTAGTTGTAAATGATTATATGGTCTCACCTCAGCCTCCTTTTCCCCAGATTAAAACACCCCAGTTCCCTCAGCCACTCCTCATAGGACCTGTGCTGCAGGCCTTTCACCAGCTTCGGTGCTGCTCTTTAGACGTGCTCCAGCATCTCAATGTCCTCCTTACATTGAGGTGCCCAAAACCAAGCACAATATTCGAGGTGAGAACTGCTGCAACATGTTCTTTTTCTGCAAACTGCAACTAAAATGAGGAATTAAAACATCTTTACAGAGGTTGTAAAAAAGAGTACATAACAATAAAAGGTAGAAGTATTGCTGCTATTTCCAGCTCTGCAACAAGCTAATTGCTTTATTGCTGTAGTTTCTGCCCATCACATTTTTCAAGTCCAGGAAGAAACCACGATTCCTTCTTACATATGGATGGATATTCACCACGCTAAAAACTCCCTGTGATTATACATCACATTTGCTAAATTCGCTTGTATGACCCTACATTAAGGATTTTAATGAACCGCGCTAAAGGCTTACAGAAGGCTCTGCTAATGACTACCAGCCCGCAGACCGACTAAAAGAATGTCACACACTTATAAATCCTTAAATCTATGATGAAGCAATCAAGTGACATATTCAGAAACACACACTTAAGATCCGTCACATTATCACAGGGCTGCAAACAACTATGAGGCAGAACAACAGAAGGAGCAATCATCATAATAACCAGCAAATTTGTCAAGAAGAAAGGAAGATGATCAGTCCTGAAAGCAGCTTCTGTGACACCTGACAGTCTTCAAAGTGGTACATCCACTGTAGTTGCTGCATGCAGACTACAACAGGAGCTACCGGTATGTGGAGGTCTGGAAGCTAACAAGGTCCTCATACTAAAAGTAAGTTATTTGAGTTATTTGAGTGCACATTGGTCAGCCTCCTTCATTCAAAATAAGCAGGAAAGCTAAAAGCCTGACTTGTTCCCTATTAGCTGATCCAGTGAGCTCAGTAATGTTTCACTGAACAGATCATGGAGTTTTTTAAGCTTGGAGTATCTATATCCAACACTGACAAATGTACATGACAAAGACACCAGATCAAGCTTATCTTCATCCTTAGAATGCGCTCTCTGCTGTTGAACCAGTGGCAATAAGGCATAACTCTTGAAACTTCTGGTTACTCAGGCCTCTGAGTTACCGGTACTTTCATGTGTTTTAAGTAATTTTTGCTGTTTCTACAGAATATTTAAACACGGGCACATACCAAACCAAAATTCTATACAGACACTCAGGTGCCTGGAGGCACAGACTGATCACTAGGTTTTACATTTTATATACAATATCTCATTCTGAATGGAAGTTCTTCTATGTGTGCTTTTTAAAGTTGTGTGAATATGGTGCTCAAGTACCACAGAGGTGGGCTTCCTCACAGTAAGGGTGACAGAGCACTGGAAGGGGCTGCCCAGGGGCGTTGTGGAGTCTCCTTCTCTGGATACTTTTAAAACTCGCCTGGGTATGTTGCTGTGCGACTTAGTCTAAATGATCCCACTGTGGCAAGGGGATTGGACTAGATGATCTTTCAAGGTCTCTTCCAATCCCTGATGTTCTGTGATTCTGTGCACTCAGTAAATACCAAAACAAAATTCCACCACTACCACCACAGATCCTGCTCTACTGGAAACCACAGTGACAGAAGTACTAGAGCAGACCAAGCACTGGCAACACCAAGCCTCCTAGCTAAAACATTAAAACTTGCTCCAAAGAAGATTAGGTGAAAATGTTTTGTGGTTGGTTTGTTTGGAGCTTTTTTTACTGATTCACAATGTAATGTTGCTGTTGCTACTGCTAGTACTGGAGGGTTGAACTGGCTAGGTTTTGTTATTCGAACGTTGTCCCTGCAGGGTTTCTGTCTGCATATTTGTTTGCGTATTTCAAGACAGTTCAAGTTCATTCGGAGCATCTTTGAGACTAATGTCACCTTGCCTCTGGTTAGATATCTTGCTGATTTTGCTTTTTTCCAATCATCCCTTTGGGACTTGCAAAAAACCAAACCCAAAACAACAAAACAAACAACCCCAAACAAACCACAAATAAAAATCATGAAGAAGGACTGAGCTGTGTACAGTATTTTCTTAGACTTGATGTTAGAAGAATTTTATGCTTAACTAAAATGCTCCATCACAGTAGGAAATGGAGTCAAATATGTATTTCATCTACCTCAGTTCCCACCCAGGTGATTTCCAGTTCCATTTCTGCTGTTCATAAATCACTCTAACTTAATGGACATTAAAAACAAATATTGCTGATAATTTGAGAAAGGTCACTTGAGTTGCTCAGCAGTGCTCGGCATGAGCAAACTGAAATCTGAAATATGTCCACTGATAAGAAAGCAAGCTCAACCAACTGTGCTGCTTTGAAAAGATTTACCAAACTAGTTTTAAAAATATGATACGTAACCTAATTCCTAACGGTCTGTAGTGCTAAAATAAGTATAGCCAACAGGGATCAGACAGGTACATTTCTTGAAACACAACCACAATCAACACTATATAATACTACTGTCATCTTTAACAACGTATTTTCATAATCTCACCAAATTATTTAATTACAAAAATCATGGTAGACCTCTATGGCACACCTCAGCTATCCCACTCTTCAGTAGGGCTTAGGAGCCCAAGAAGCCTGTACTGCTATGTACTATTCTGCTTCTACAAGCTCAAGGCAGCTCATTCACAACTCCTTTGTGTGGCTTGGTGTCACATAATTGTATCCTCAGAGAAACTAAGGCAATTCAGCAAAAAAATTAGCATGGACTCCAAAGCATTTGCCAGTACTAGTGTATGTCCTATGTGAATCTTGTAACACATGTATGACACACCAGTGTCCACACCACAAAATATCCAACAGTTTACATCACACACACATGAACAAGGATCTGTAAAGTCTGTAAATAAAGACCTTAACACACAACATTAAAAAAAGATACCTGTATCCTGGAGGCAACCTCACTGTATATTGACTTCAGGAAATAAGTCACAGAATTACAGAACATCAGGGCTTGAAAGGGACCTCGAAAGATCATCTAGTCCAATCCCCCCGCCACAGTCGGATCACCTAGACCACATTGCACAGCAATGTACCCAGGTGGGTTTTAAACGTCTCCAGAGAAGAAGACTCTACAATCCTCCTGGGCAGCCTGTTCCAGTGCTCTGTCACCATTACTGTGAAGAAGTTTCTTCTCATATTTACATGGAACCTCCTATGTTCCAGCTTACAGCCATTGCCCCTCGTCCTACCACTAGATGACACTGAGAAGAGCCTGGCTCCATCCTCCTGACACCCACCCTTCACATATTTATAAACATTAATGAGTTCACCCTTCAGTCTTTTCTCAAAGCTGAAGAGACCCAGCTCCCTCAGCCTTTCCTCATCAGGTGGATGTTCCACTCCATCATCTTTGTTGCTCTACACTAGACTCCCTCCAGCAGCTCTGTGTCTTTCTTGAACTGAGGGGCCCAGAACTGGAGACAATACTCCAGATGTGGTCTCAGCAGGGCAGAGTACAGGGGGAGGAGAACCTCTCTCGATCTGCTGACCAGCCCCATTTTGATCCACCCCAGGAAGCTGTTGGCCCATTGCTGGCTCATGGTCATCCTAGTGTCCACCAGGACCCTCAGGTCCCTTTCTCCTACACAGCTCTCCAACAGGTCAGTCCCCAACCTATACTGGTATCTGGGGTTGTTCTTGCCTAGATGCAAGACTCTACACTTGCCCTTGTTATTGTTAATTAAATTTCTCCCTGCCCAGCTCTCCAGCGTGTCCAAGTCCCGCTGAATGGCAGCACAGCCTGCTGGGGTGTCAGCCACTCCTCCCAGCCTTGTGTCATCAGCAAACTTGCTGATAGTGTACTCTAATCCCTCATCCAAGTCATTAATGACTAGATTGAATAGGACTGGTCTCAGTACTGACCTTTGGGGGACTCCCTCACATTTACTTAAGGATGAAGAGATTTGATCATGCCTGTAGAAGGTTTGTATTTTCTTTTTACATGTCATTCTTCCATAAGCAGAAAACTTAGGCTGATCTAGTTCTTATTGTATTGACCATAAAACATGGACCCATTTGTACATCCATGTATACATACCAGCACCATATCTATTTACTTAACGTGTTCCTTACTTGTTTTTATAGTACAAAAACATTATCCATAAAACAAGCACCCAAAAATGCCTGACTATAGAACCATTACACCGTCCACTGTATTTTGGAAAATTTTAATACATTATTGTAATACCCAGTGAATTATCACATACCTGGTCACAGACTCTTAATAATCTTTCCAAGTATTTTGGAGACAAAACAGACAAACCATCCTTAAGAAACTCTTTGCCCACTGGGATTAGATTTATGTTACATACTGTACTCCAAGTACCCATTCTAAAATCAACACATAATGAAACTGAACACATTTTTATCGCCCCACCTACAACCTCATCAAAAACAGACTTACAGCAGATTTTAAGCATTGTTCTAATGTCATAAATAGAAAGGGAGCTCTGTTTTCAAAGCCCTTTAAATAATTATTTGAATTCAAGACACTGAAAAACAGCTATACTGTTGTTTCATATAAAGAGAAACAGACCTAAAACCACGCAGTATTATAATGAGCGTCATATCTAGTGCTTGCTGAAAGCATCCTAACTGCTTTTTTCCTGTATCTAGGTAGCTAGCATTCAATTCTTTGTTTTTTTTCCCCAAACAATGAAACATTTATACTGCATAAACTAAAGCTATTTTTAGTCATTATTAGATTTCAAGACTACATTTCTTTGTATTTATTGCTCTTCTTGCACAGAATTTCACAATTAAAACAAATGTGTCCCCAAAGAACTCTGAAGAAGAGGCTGACTTAATAAAGGGCTTAAGTGAACCAGATGCAAGCCAATCCCTTCTGAATACAGAGTCTGTAATTAGCCAAAATGCTCCATTTTGCTGTTCACAGTGAGGCTGAGGCTCAATAAAAATTAAACACTGATGCAGGCAAGGCATTCTCATGGGGCTCACTTATATTAATACATTACCACTCACCAGTTGCTTTATGTTAAAGAAACTGGGACACAGCTTGAAATTGGCTGGCTGCCTGTTTGATAAAAATGGAAAGCTATTGGTGATAAGTATTTCCTCTTATTTTCATATCCCTAGTGTCATAAACAGGCTAAATAAGTACTTAGATGTGGCCAACAGTTACATGCTCAAACTGGTGCCAAACAGGTACGACTCTGGTTATGACTGATCACAGAATGACACTCCATATGTTGTTCATGAAGTCATAATTACACATTGGATCACCACAAACCAATGACCCTAGTACTGGCTTTCCCAAAACCTCTAAGAATGAGGCCAGCAGTTTTGTAAAACTGTATCTGAAATTTAGTTCTTAGCTTGATTTGGATGCAGTCAGCAGTCCACACTTCAGAGATTACATTTTTAAGCAAAAATGCAGAATATTAAATGTGGCTCCATTACTGTTCTGTAGAAGAAAATTTATAGAAATTTGACCACACAGAACAGTACAGTTTGAAACTATGATTCTTTTAACTTCAGTGGGATAGAGATTCAAGCTACAGATGAGTAGCATGAATGGATCAATCCTACAATTTTTTAGCTACTGAGAAACAGAGGCACCAGCATCTCTCCTGTGTCATTAGAATAAATACTAGATCAACTTTCCTATTAAGCCAATTAGAAACATTGAATAGTCAATATTTAGCTAATGAAATGTTTAGTTTATCAAATAATAAGCCACTGTTCCATAAAAGGGTGTTTCTAAAGCCTCAGTTGATAAGGTTATAAAAAGCACCTCAAGCTTCATCAGCAAAATGACACCGCCTTCAAAAAGCATGTGCAAAATGAATGGGTTGATGTTCTGAAGTTCCATTTCTTATTTCAAAATAATCTACTGTGGTCAACCTTTCATCATTTATCTTACTCTGTCTTTACAAGGTCATTATGACATCCACTTCTGCAGTAGAACACAGTCTTTCATCAGCAGAGAATGAGGATCATTCAAAGAGAAAATGAGGCACATCACCACAGGATGGTTTCAATTCTCATAATTTCCTAAATTCTGGTTTAGTTTATACTCACCTTTCGCAGGAGGAAGCAAATACGCTCAATATTTCTCAGCCGCTCTCTCTACCAAGAAATAGGAAAAGAAATAGGAGATGAGCTGTTGTTATAAATTAAACACAATATATTACAATGGATCAAGATAATAATTAATGGCTGCAAAACTTGTTCTCAGTCTGAAACCACAGTAGTCACTTCTTATCTACTGCTTGCGAGCCAAATGATTTAACAATTTCAAAGTCCATATAGGTTATTTTTTTATCTTACTGAGTGTAACAACATAAACTGAGGATTCAAGTCTGTGTTAGCCTTGAGCCAAAGGCTGCAATTTCCTTTTGCATCAGCACATGTAGCTCTGTGCAATGTTGTCTATACCATTTCTACACCAGAGATATCTATACTATCTCTATACCAGAGACTATACTATCTATATATAGAAACATCTATACTATCTCTATACCAGAGACTTGGTCTTATGTTTTTTAAGTGGCTTGAAGATAATTCTGAGTAGGAAAACCAACATGAAGCTGGTATCCTTCCTCTGCCACCAAAAGGTACCTAAGCATTATGTGCTGTTATATTTTAACCCATTAGTGAGGAATGTTCAAAATGTTCTAGAAATTACATTTTAAACAGCAGATGGATTCATAAGTACTGAAAGTCACTCAATTCAGCACCATGACTCAAATTATGCTCAAAGCAAAATTCACAGAAAGAAAAGTCAAAGGCCGATTTTCTTTCCAATGGCTCATAGTGAGAGATTCACTAGTAAAAATCAGGTTTCATTCTGCATAACCTCATCACTGGGGTTGCTACAAAAGGAACTTCTTCACAGTGAGAAGGGACTGCCCAGGAGGGTTGTGGAGTCTCCTTCTTTGGAGACACTTAAAACCCGCCTGGATGTGTTCCTGCGTGACTTGTTCTAGGTGATCCTTCTGTGCCAGGGGGATTGGACTGGATGATCTTTTGAGGCCCCTTCCAGTCCCTAATGTTCTGTGATTCTGTGAAAAGATGCTACTGTTGGTTACAGTGCAGAAGGCAGAGTGGTTGTGTTGTCCTCAGAAGACTTATCTGGTAATATTTTCATTCAGACATGGAAAATGTGTTAGTGAACAGTAAATAACTCCTCTTATTTGAAGATTCATGTAAAGATTAAATTTAAAACTATCAGTACCACATATCCCCTGCTGAATTGTGAAACAAAGTTAAATGGCAAAGTGCTAGCTGCTGAATCCCGTTATCATCTAAAAGGAGTTCAATAATTTGATACTCCATACAGAGATCAAATTCAGCACCTGTCATAATCATTGTAATTCCCAGTGAGACGATGGAGAGCCAAGCTCTGCTCTCAGGTCTGGTGGTAAAAATCTGTAGTCAGCTAAATCACCTTAGATTACAGCTTTAATTAACAGAGGAATTTTCATATGTTTAAATCTGGGTTGCATTTTGTTTCATTAGTTAAAACTGAGTGACATTCCCAGGGTGATATTCTACTCTTTTGCACAGCAGATGCAGCAGTGTGTTATTTAGTCTTTGGCACAGGACAATTTAGAGCCCTGCCATGTGACAGAGAGGTCTAGCAATGCACCTCTTATCAAATCCCTTCACATTTTTGACTCACTGAAACAGACAGTATGGGAGAAGGTGATCATCCCATGCTTGAAGAGAGAAAGCAAATTATTTCAAAAGGAAAAATTATCCCACACAATGAAGAGATAAAAAGAAAGCATTAGCATCGCATCATATATCCTTTCGGTTTTGAAGGTCCAAATTATTTACTGCCTCCTGCAGCAAATAGGACAGCTATTAGCATAAAAGTTGCCATCTGGCTTCCTAAAACTGGCCCAATAAAGCAATTTTCCAAACTACATCTGAATTTACAACACACTCTACATTCATTTCCACACACATACTTCCACTGACAGCTCAGTGTATCTCCCGTTCTTAGTCAGCCACTGGTTATACTCACTGCGTGGGCTGGGTTGCACTGATCTATGGGGCTTTTGAAGTCTGTCCGAAGTTCATCAAAGGCAATTATCTGAAAAACAATTTTTTCAAATATTTTAATGAATGCTCAAACAATTATTTTTCCTTTAGACGCATTGCCTCCCATGCCGTAGAAAATATGGGAAACTAGCATCCCGGACATGGTCCTTTCAGAGAAAGCTCATTAAAACAAAACATGGGATATTCCTACATATGACACTAGAATCCATTAACCTGTCACTTTGTAAAATCACACCTATAAGCCTTTTCAGCGTTGCTGCTTTCCAGATATCTTCCCTCATACAAACAAGAATTCTTTTCTTAAACTTCCAAATCACATAAAACTACTTCACAAACACTTCTCCAGACTTGATGGAAAAACTCACTGGCCGCCTAAAACCCATGAGATGCCTGAGATAACGCTATTTCAGGTTCAATGCACACACAACAGCCCCCACTTTATGTTGTTAAAACTATTTCAGATGTTCTGAATTAGAATAAACTTAATTATTATTAAGCTCCTATTCAATATAAATCAAACTCCACAAATGGAGCAAAACAAGCCTTTCCTAAATTCTGTCAGGAATTAAGGAACCTTACTTCACACCACATGAGGGGAGAGATGTCTTTTGTTCATGTCCTTTAGTTGATACACTGGAAATTACTACCTGCTTTTAAAGCACAGCAGATAAAAGTGCCCATAACAAGAACAATGTTTGATCATGTTCTCTTGGAAAGAAAACAGCTGTAATGACCCTCTGTGTATTTTATTAAAGGATCTTATAGCACGTTCTTTATTTTATGTTTGCTTGTATTCTAGTAGCACCTTTTCCTCTGCTTGATTCACCAAGGAATGAAAGCTCCCTCTGACAGACACCACACAGGCAGATGTTAAAATAATTATTCCTTTTTAGACAGTTTACAACACACAAAGTACTTGTTCTCAATAAAAATGCAATGGAAGTACAAGGCAGCAGTCAGGTAATTAGTATATGAGCGCAACAACCATTGTATGACATGTTACAGCCTGCCTGCTGCCTAGCTGTTCAAAAAATAACTAACAGTGTGTCAACACAGCCCTGCTGTATAGGTAAAAACACATTCCTTTCACAGATAGTAAACGCAGGAATGGAAATGCTGAAAATGGTCTATCCATGATCCATATGATAATCTGGTGAGAGGCTAGAGAATTAAACCTAGAGCTACAATCCACAAATCTAAGCACTAACTCCACATTCCACTCTAAAGATCCATTCATCACACTGAAGCACATTTAAATTAAAAGTGTGGCGTTTTACAAGAGCACTCTACAGAATTCAATTTATTCAACTATGACAAGTCAAAATGTCAGAATGAACCACAAAGGGAGCTATAAAACGTGATTATAAATGAATCATTTCTCCCCATGGATGCTGTATCTCTACAAGTTAGGAATTAGATGGATGTTTAGACTAAGGTAAAAGAGCAAATAACAAAGTGTGAGAGGGTCACAGTACAACTGTGAAGAATAAGGCACAAAGCACCTCTGTATTCCATACCCCTTGAACTGGTAGTCGTATACTGATGCTGGGCCAACTGTTAAAGCAAGAAGTCAGATGTGCAGGCTTCTGTTTCTAATTGGGTACCAACATCAGCACTGACAGCACTGACTGAAAGAGGGAAGGATGACCCTATAATAGTTAAGAGAGCTACCTCTGTTCGTAGCTGTGTCACAGATTTCTCTGCATCTCCCTAGATTCCCTCACTCCACTGCTACTTAGAGATGTAGCAGATAGATAACCGATATGAGCTTTGAGTGCCTTTAAAGATTTACAGAACACAGCAATAGGTTGATAGCCCGGAATGATTTTTAGATGAAGAAGATCTAGGTTGCCCTGAAAGCCAGAACAACTAAGGCAGGTTTCTGTTGAGATAGCCTTAACAAATGCAGCCAAGTCTTGAAAAAATCCTAAAGGATAGATTGGAAAAACATAGCAGCCTCAAATATACTGCTTACTTAGATTTCCTCTTTTGTGCTTTCCCTTTTGTTACCAGCACTGCCAACTCCTACACTTTATTTGCCGGTACACAGTTCATGTTATGTTTGCACTGTATCTAAGTGCACTGAAGCCGATCTAACAGCATTAAGTGCCATTTTCACGGAACCAGTAAGTGTAAACACAACAGTCTTCCAAACAAATCTTCTGGGATGCCTGTAAATCATGACAATGTCAAGAGACATTCCTGCTATGATCTGCAAGAAACAGACTTGAGGTCAGAGCAGGATGACCATGAGCCAGCAATGTGCCCTTGTGGCCAAGAGGACCAACAGCATCCTGGAGTGGATCAGAAGAGGGGTGGTCAGCAGATTGAGAGAGGTTCTCCTCCCCCTCTACTCTGCCCTGCTGAGATTGCATCTGAAATATTGTGTCCAGTTCTGGGCCCCTCAGTTCAAGAAGGGCACAGAACTGCTGGAGAGAGTCCTGTGCAGAGCCATGAAGATGATGAAAGTGATGAAAGAAGTGGAACACCTCCCTGATGAGGAAAGGCTGAGGGAGCTGGGTTTCTTTAGGCTGGAGAAAAGGAGATTGAGGGCTGACCTCATTAATGTTTATAAATATGTGAAGGGTGGGTGTCAGGAGGATGGAGCCAGGCTCCTCTCAATGTCATCTAATGAAAGGACAAGGGGCAATGGGTGTAAGCTGGAACATAGGAGGTTCCACATCAATATGAGAAGGAACTTCTTCACGGTGAAGGTGACAGAGCACTGGAATGGGCTACCCAGGGGGGTTGTGGAGTCTCCTTCATGGAGATGTTTAAAACCCACCTGGATATATTCCTGTGCAACTTTATTTAGGTGATCCTGCTGTAGTCGGGGGATTAGATGATCTTTCGAGGTCCCTTCCAATCCCTCATGTTCTGTCATTCTGTGATCAAGTACATGTGACTGTAGGAAAGTTTCATAGAATCATAGAATAGTTTCAGGTGGAACAATTTTGGCTGGAAGAGACCTTGAAGACCATTGGGTCCAACCCTTTCCTAGCCCTATCAGCACCACTAAACCATGTCCCCCAACACAACGTCTATCTGTCTCTTAAACATCTCTAGGGATGGTGACTCAACCACTTCCCTGGGCATGCTGTTCCAAAGTTCTTTATTAAAAGGTTTGGTGTCTCTCTGGAAGGTGGTAGATGGAACATCTTCCTCAGTTCTTAATATTCTTATTACATAAAGCTCCCTATTAGTTTACATTTTCTGAAATCTTCAGGGATGACATGAAGATATGCAACCTCATCTTTGTAAGAGCACATTCTTATTTCTCAGTCATGGCAAAAAGCTCAAAGGCACAAACAAGGCAGGTTCACTGTAAGAAGGAATGTAAAGAAACTCCCAAAGGTTTTGGGGCATGGCTTTGTGTTGTGGGGTTGTCTGGTTTTTTTAAAAAAAAAAAAAAAAAAACCTCACCACGTTGTACATTCTAGTTCTAAAACACAATAAAATCAGCAGTAGCTCACACTACACTACGTAGCTGTTCAACAGATTATATAGTATTACTGAAAACAAGGCTTTGTTTTGCTGCAGAGTGGTTTACATAATTAATTAGGAAGCATCGTCCTCTTCAATTACAACTAGACTTCCGTAGTTGTTTAATGCCCCAGGGCACTGTGTGGCCAGAGTTACCAGCTTTTTCCCCTACAAAAAGCAAGCTAGTACTTACCTCTGTTAAATATTTCACGATGCTTTTGCAGGAGGTTCAGTGTTATGACCGCACTCTAGAGAAACAGTCTCCTGTTCAGCTACATTTCCTCAGGATGCAGTGCAGCTACCTGCTCCCCGTATGTCAGCCAGTCAGAGCTGCAAAATGCTTTGGGAGAGGGTCTAGGGTATGCTCGAGTTCTTTTTCACCTCCACAATTTCCACACTTAACAGTGTCTTGACAGAGTAGTTCATTTGGAGGCAAATAATGTAACAGATCCCAGTCAGGGCACTTCACCCACTGATTTGCCACTTCGTCCTTGTCAGTTAATATATTTTATAAGCCATTCTGTATCTTTTAGTTATCCAATCTAATTTGATCCAGGGTGGCAAATAAGACTACAAAACCTACATATGAGTGGACATCAGCAACCCTACCTCTCTAAAGCCTACACAATAAATAGATTAAAATAAAAAAACCCCCTACTATTCTCTAGTCACAAAATCAAACAGATCACTGAGCAGAGAGTTTTGGAAACGTGCTGGGGACTGATCTTACACAGAGGAGAAATTTATTTCTCTTAGAAAATATTAACACTGTACACAGCTTCACAAAAAGAGATGCTTATTCAGGAACACCAAGGAAAGGAAAAAAAAAAAAAAAAAAAATCGAGCTACCTGTTTATCAGCAAAGCTATGCATGCATCAGGAAAAAGAAAACCATCATGTTTAGCACTACTGTTCATCATTACTACAGAAAGGGGCCAGGGACTGAACAGGCAATGGATACTGAACCATCTTCTGACTTGAGGAATTTTCCCTGTGACTCCACATTGCAGAACACCGCGGGAAGTTTGTTCTGCCACTGCCTTAGCCGTGTTTTTTTGCTGTTGAGAAAAGTGTACTTGTGGGTGTGATCCACCTGATAAAGCTAAAGGTTTATAAAAATACTGTTTGCATTCTCTGGTGATTCACACCATCTGCAAATCTCAAAACTCTATGTGTAAATCAGCAAGGAGTTTGCCCCAGTTCCAACACATATGGAACAGATGAGATAGCGATGACAATGTATGCTTCCTACAGCTACAACGGCAGTGATATTTATGAAATCTGTTGTCATTATCTGCACTCTCTGTGCTCATCTCTCCAGACAATAACAGTTTGGAATAATGAAGTATTTGCATATGATTAAGCCTGAATTTTGTTTTCTTTCCATGGTTATGTGTCCATCAAACTGAAGATTTCACCTATTAATGGTAGGCATTCATTATAATCTTTCATTTTTAGGGAAGATACAATTTTTTTTAATCATTGAGCTCTCTCTAGAGAAACATCTTTTAAATGAGAATGTGATGTTTTAGGGTGGTTATGGAGGCAATGTGGGTGTGAATTCAGTGAGAGGAAAGAAGTTGGTTATTATTGCTTACTGGCACCTCAGAAAAGTTAAAATAAAACAGAACTTGATGACAACCACACTAACCACAGAACAGTAACACTTAACATATGTTTCCTTGCTTACCACCCTGTCAATGCACCACAATCCCATCTTGAATAAACTGTCTTTAATGGTTCATTTAGACAAGTTGTCTGCTCCTCCCCTCTCATATAGAGCTTTGACAGCACCCACAACAGCAGCTCATAGGATATATGCAAGTCAGCACCAGGACAGAAAGAATCATAGCATCATTCAGGTTGGAAAAGACCCTTGGGATCATTGAGTTCAACCATCAACCCTACTCTTCAAGTTCACCCCTAAACCAGATCTCCCAACACTACATCTAAGCGGCTTTTAAACTCATTCAGAGATGAGGACTCAACCATCACCCTGGGCAGCCCATTCCAGTGCCTGACCACTCTCTCTTTCTTCCTGATGTCTTGTCTAAACCTACCCTGCTGAAACTTGAAGACATTCCCTCTGGTTCTGTTGCTAATTATCTGTGAGAAGAGACCAGCACCAACATCTCTACAATGTCCTTTCACATAGTTGTAGAGAGTGATGACATCTCCTCTTAGCTTCAAACTCAACAGCCCAAACTCTCTCAATCTCTCCTCATAAGATTTATTCTCCAGGCTCTTCATCAGCTTTGTTGCCCTCCTCTGCACTCACCCCAGCACCTCAGTGTCTCCCTTGTACTGAGGTGCCAAAAACTGGACACAGTGCAAGGTGTAGTCTCACAAGTGCTGAGTACAGGGAGACAGTCACCTCCCTACTCCTGCTGGACACACAGTTTCTAATACAGGCCAAGATGCCATTGGCCTTCTTGGCCACTTGGGCAACCTGCTGGCTCATATTCAGCCACCTGTCAATTAGAACCCCCAGGTCTTTTTCTGTCAGACTGCTTTCCAGCCACACTTCCCCAAGCCTGTAGTGTCACAGGGGATTGTTGTAACCAAAATTCAGGACCCGACACTTGGCTCTACTGAAACCCAGACAATTACCCTTTAATTGTTCCATGTTGGCTCTTAGGATTATCTGTTCCATAACCTTCCATGGTACTAAGGTGCAACTGACAGGCCTGTAGTTGCCAGGATCCTCTTTCTAGTCCTTTTTGAAGATGGCCATCACACCTGCCAACCTCCAGTCCATTGGGACAACCTCAGTTAAGCAAGATTGTTGAAAGATGATGCTTGGCAACCAAATCTGCCAACTTTCTCAGCACTCTAGGGTGTAATCCATCTGGCCTCATAGATTTGTGAGGATCCAGCTAATGAAGCAGGTTCAAAACCATTTCCTCATGGATTATGAAGAGCCTATTCTGTTTCCTATTCCTATCTTACAGCTCAGGGGGCTGTGCGCCCAGGGAACAACCAGTCTTACTATTAAAGACTGAGACAAAGAAGGCATGAAGCACCACAGCCTTATCACGATCCTTGGTAACCGTGTTCCCTTCTGCATCTGACAACATGTGGGGATAATCCCTACGCCTCCTCTTACTGTTAATGTACTTAGGAATAACTTTTTTGTCATCCTTCACCACAGTGGCCAATTTCAATTCCAACTGGCCTTTAGCCCTTCTAATTTTCTCCTTACATAACTTCACTGCATGGTTGTAATCCTCATAAGTTGCCTGCCCCCACTTCGAGAGACTATAAACTCTCCTTTTGCTCCTGAGTTCCAGTCAAAGCTCTCTGTTCAGCCAGGCTGGTCTCCTACCCCGTTGTCTTGTCTTACGTGACTTGAGGATGGTCAGCTCTAGCACCTTTAAAATTAATTCTTTAAAGTACACCCAGCCTTCCTGGGCTCCCATGTCCTACAGAACTGTCTCTCAAGGGACTCTAAAAACCATGTCCCAAAAGAGGACAAAGTCTGCCCTCCGGAAGTCCAAGGTGGTAGTTCTGCTGCCCCCCTTCTTGCTTCACCAAGAATTGAGAACTGTTAATATTTCATGAGCGCTTTGTCCAGGACAGCCTCCAACCATTACATCCCCAACAAGACCTTCTCTGTTAACAAGCAGCGAGTCAAGGAGTGCACTTCCCCCTGTTGGCTCCCTCGCCATCTGTGTGAGGAAGTTATCTCCCACACAGTTGAGAAACCTCCGGGGCTGTTCCCTCACTGCTGTATTATAGTTCCAGCGTGTCTCTGCAAAGTTGAAATCTTCCACGAGAACAAGGGGTTGAGATCTATACAGTATCTTATCAATCTCTTCATCCTAGTTGGGTGGTCTGTAACAGACTTCCACAATGACATCTTTCTAACTGGCCTTTCCTTCGACTTTAACCCACAAGTTCTTCAACCCTGTCATCACCATCATTAATTTCTAAGTATTCATATTTCTCCCTAACATAGAGGGTCACCCCACCACCTCTCCTACTGTGCCTATCTCTTTTGGAAAGTTGGTATCCATCAATTGCAGCACTCCAATTGTGTGAGTCATCTCACCACATTTCTGTGATGGCAACTATATCATGGCTTTCCATCTGCACAGTGGCCTCCAGTTTCTCCTGTCTGTTGCCCAAGCTGCATGCATTAGTACAAATATACCTCAGCTGCACAACCTTTTGGGTGGAAGAAAAGATGATGGGTATGTTTAGGACCATGCTGTGCTCCTGAACTTTATGCCTGCCCATCAACTCCTGCATAGACATATTTGCTGTGTTTGGGAGACAGTGTCAAGAATTTATCATGTTTGAGCCATGCTGATGCAAGTTGAGTGAGTTACTTTCTTGGATTTTGTTGAGTAGAAGCAGCAACTAACAAAACATGTGAGAGACAGGTAAGCATACAGAAGGATCTGAAATGGAAGACAAGTCGCTGCCTTGACATGATATAGTAAGGGAAGCCCATAGACAGCTGCAGAGAACGGCGGCACCAATTTTAACCCAATTTTTATCATTATATGATTAAAAAAAGTGAATCCGAACAAGAAATGTGACTAGGTGGTTGGTGAACATTTGTTCAAGATGGTTGTTCCTCTTCATTCTTTCTTTTCTGGTTAAACCAACCTGGTTCATGCTACCAGGCAATGCAAACACAATAAGGGAAGCCATCTGTAAGGGTTCCTCTGAGTCAGCACCTTCTCTGCAATCTCCAGTGAGAGCAGCCATGTTAGCTTAAGTAGCTGTTGGTCACAATACTTTCATAATTCTTTTAATACCCTATAAATCGTAACAGGTGTTAATGGTAAAATACTTTTACTAAGGCTATAGTCTCAGCCATGGCTCAGAGGTCATACTTACTAACACATCAAATAACATGGATGTGGGATTTAAACTGCTTTTAAGTACTGCCTTCCTCCCCCAGGCCACTTTTTGTTAAATTCAGCACTCACAGCATCACAGACAGCTGAAACCAGGTCTGAATCAGCTTGACTATCTTCTTTAAGAACACCATAAAGGACTGGCTTGAGAGCAGAGAAAAAAAATAAATTCAAATTGCTGGGAAATAACTGCCTGTGATACTAACACAATCACAGCAATTGTCCTGCCTTGGTTCATTAACACAGGAAAAGGGTGGAATGCAGGTTGAGCTATGAAAAGAAACACTTGTATTTTTATTTTATTTGCCAGTAATTCATGGTACTGCTCATTGTTTTCACTAAACTTTACTAAATGTCTGATGGACATGGGGGGGGGGGGGGGGGGGAAGTTAA
>JAOXOE010000256.1:13304025-13317746 GCA_028565055.1 Phoeniculus purpureus
CCTGAGGGACACCACTTGTCACTGGCCTCCACTTGGACATGGATCCATCAACAACCACTCTCTGGGTGTGGCCATCACGTCAGTTCTTTACTCATCTTGTGGTCCACCCATCAAACCCATGTTTCATCAGCTTGGAGACCAGAATGTGGTGCGGGAGACCAGAATGTGGTCCTAAAACAGCTTATGTTTACTATCTCTACACATCACCAAAGGAAAAGAGCACTACTCTTAAAAGCACACTTATTGTGTAAACCTCAGTATTTTAGCTTCTCTGCAGTCGTTCTGTAACACCACTGGGTGTCACAGTTAACATCAAACTGTACACTTGGAAGATTTTTCCAGGTTCATTTTTAAACAGACTGTATTCTCAAAGATAATATTGATTCCTAGACCCATATTATCCATAGCTACCCCCATTTCAAGACAAGGAAAAGGCTTCTTCAATACAAATAAAGACCAGAGTTAATACAAGCTGTGTTCTTTTAGAAACAACAGCAAAATGGAGATTTGCTCTTCAAACTTAGTCTACAGATAAGATTCTGTCATACTTCTTGTGAAGTGTTTTTACTGAATGAGTGTAATGAGGCACTTCTAGACTTCATGGACTTGAGGATGACTTTCCATGGACTTTTTTTTTCTTTCAAAAAATGATGCAACAGGAGAATAAATTATTTCCTGTCCATTTTGTAAGAAATCCACTCACTCAAGAAAAGTCTAAACATTCTGGCAGCATACACAACATTACAGCCCTACACTTCAGGTGCCAGATGTCAGGATTACACAGCTAGCAGAAGAACCTGAATTTTCATGGGCTTTATTCATTTAAAAGTAAGTTTGTTATCTTCATCACAGAAGACAAAATGTATAATCAATGCCTATTCTAGTTTGCAGAAAACAGCTTTAAATCATGTGAAGTGCTGCATGCCTTTGTTCATTTGCCGACTCCAAAGGGACAAGCCAATGTTAACACCACAAAGGACCCTGTGAGATGAGGATCGTATCTGGTAAGCTGGTTCTACCCACCCATGTATATACCTTACTCCTGGAGTAGTGGAGAAGTGCTCCACGAATCTAAAGTTTAGGCAGAAATTATTTGCAATTACACAGGCTATCATACCATATCATTTAAACCATGTAACCATACAGCTTCAGTTTAGATTCCATACACTCTGAACAAATACCATCAAGAAAGGCTGGCACAGCTGTGTACATTTGGGAGAGGACACAGTGGACAGTCAAAGCATGCCATGACAAGCAGGCTGGTGCTCCTAAGTGCCTGGGGCCACCACAGTGTCCACAGAATGCTTGGGAAGCCTCTGTAGTATATGTGCTAAAGGGTACTGGTCTGTAGCAGGTGCTGAGATCAGTCATGGATTCGTGTTTGTGATCATTCTGGACAAGAGAGTTTTTGGGATCTTTGCCAGCACCTGCAAGTTGTGAAGGAAGGAGGAAGGTACTTCCTGGCATATACTCAAGTTTGACATTGAGGGCTGAATGATGAGTGTGAGCCCAATTCTAACTTCATCCTCACCAGCTGGACAACTTGTAGCTGCTACTAATTTTCTCATTCCCTACTTTTTCTTACCAATCACTGACTCTGAAATGGAGAGAACTAAAAATGGAAGCAGAAAACTAACTTAAGCCCTTAAAATCAGGCTCAACAGAAGGACCTACAGTTCCTGGCCACAGTTCAGGTGACGGGTGAGCAACACAGGCTGAGACACGGCCAGGTGAGACAGAAATGCCAAACAGGCACTGTCATAAGAGATGTGTAACACAAGGCACATCTCTTATGCACTATGTTTAGGGCCCCAGATCGCCTTAAGCAAATCACCCTGCCCTGCCCAGCATTTTCCAGCTCCTCCATTTCAAACACTTGCTGCCTGCTTGGTGAAAATGACTGTCTCAGCCAAAAATGGTTTTCCTTATTTTTATTTCTAACCTATTTTTATCCAAGTCCAGGCACACTCAGAAAGATGTAAGCATCATCTAATACATGAAATATGGATATAGAGAGGAAGAGAATTAATCTGTTCTTGACGCCCAGCACGGCATGATAAAAAGTAATGGGTGTAAATGGCAGGTAGGAGGTTTAGAAATTAGAAAAAGGCTTTTAACCAGTAGCCACAGTTAAGGACTTGAATAGAGTGCTTGAGGAGGCTGTGCAAGATTTCAAACACAGGCAAACAAACATTTATCCAGAATCATGTTGGTATACTTGTTCACAGACTGGAAGAAGCAGTAATAGAGTCATGGAATGCTTTGGTTTGGAAGGGACTTTCAAAATAATCTAGTCCAACCACCCCTTTCAAGGAGCAAAAATAGATTGCTCAAAGTCCCTTCTTGTCCTGTTCTCTTTTGATTTTAAGGATTTTTAGTGACTTCTCTTCTGCTAGGGATTGGTCTTAAACAAACTGCACAATCTTAAAACACTACCAGTAAAAAATAGAAAGGGTTTTTACTTAACATTATTCCAATTCCCTGTCTCCTGACTAAAAAAAGCCCTCCTAATCTTCAACACATTCAACTGCAAAGCTGAATACAGACAGTAAAATACTGAAAGCATTACACTAGCAGCACTGATAACACTGTGGCAATAATACAGCAAGTGATCTGCAATCTATATTTATTTTGCCCAAGTTCTCACCCCTTATATCTTTCTCTCCTCCTCCTTCTCACCCCAACACAATACATAATTTTCTAAATTACTGGAGCTATTATGCACACTTTCATTACCATAGCAGGTGCAGTTCTTTAGACCATTAATGTCCTAGCAGTAGTGTAAGTTGGGAGTGACCCTACTGCAAATTAACAGTTCAGACACAAGAGGTGAATGGTGCTTTAAAGTACAGCTGGAAATCTTATGCTGTACCCAAACAGGACTTGGTCCAAAGTCCTTGTCTGAAAGCTGCTTCCTTCACACTTGAGTTGGAGAAGAAAAGCATTAGAGACTAATTCTGGTTTGTGGAGAAAAGAAGCTCTTTTCTTCAAGCTGAAAATAAAAGCTGCCAGCAAGCACCAGCAACCTATTTGGAAATTTTGGACTGACTCCTCATGTGATTTGACCACGGACTCTTTCTCCTATTGCTGCTGTACTGTTTCTATGAATTCAGTTACCAAAAGCTTCTTGGATTCAAATTGATTCTTTCCCTTCACATGACTGTGCCACTTTTTGTCTTGCCTTTCCCTTTCACATTGCTTTTCAGTAATAACTTCCTTTCCAATAGTTTGAAAGACATTAAGAAAAAACCTACAATGGAATCCCCTCTATTCAAACTGTTCTGTTTATTTTACCATCCCATTTTGTCTCCTTTTTCTAAACTGTAAGATTACTGGGGCATGGACATTCATTTTATGCTTGCACTAAATACCTATGAAAATAGGGTTCACTTTGCCAAGGCCTATAGTGGTTACTGGTAAATGGCACATTAAAAATACCATGTTTATGTACTATAAGTAATGCAAAAAATTAATGTTGGGTTGTGGCTACTACCACATACTTTTCTAAAGAAACAGAAAAAAATAACCTCCAGGAACACTTCCTGAAAAATTACCAGAAAAGTTGAGGAAAAGGAGATGCAAAAAGCACCACAGTACGATACATACTATCGAGAATGCTCTTGTACTGGTCACAATCCTCCAAGTCAAGCCATGCTGACAGTTGCTGAATGCAGTACTGGCCACAGAGTGGGGTCCCACAATGTCTGGTGTTTGCATCAGCTGTGTTGCCTATTCTGAATAACTTTGGTTTAGCTACCTGACTTACTACTCATATAAACTTATAGTTAAAAGGGGGATATGACTGCACAGCTCAGTGCAGCACTCCTACCAGCAAACTGAAAAACAAGATGCTGTGTGGGTGTGTCATCAGGGCACTCCGCTGTGGTTAATTAGCAGGGCAAGCAGCTGGGCAGACAGGCCAAGGCCAGAGACCTGCAAATTCTATAGCTCCAGCCCATAAACTGGTGTCTCTGTAGGAACTGGAATGAGGAGCAAGACAAATGTTAGACCCATGTCACTTCAAAGATGTTAAGAAGCAGCCTTTTGCTACCTCTGTTGAACACATGGAAGCAAAGATAAGATCTGTTTCTCTTTCGACTGAGGGTCCCCTTTAAGTGAGATTCCGGTCCAGGTAGACACAGCAACCCTTCTAGTTCATAGCTGCTTCAATTGCTTTTCTTCTACAGAGCTACAAGGATAGCATAACCAGTAGTTACAACAAGTTGGCTTTTAGGTTGTTGTTGATTTATCACATTATTCAATAAATGCTAGTTTGTTTCAATGGACCATACCGTGGCCTCACATCAAAAAGAACGACAAAAAAATGGTACTGAAGCCAGTAGAATTACATGGGCATAAGCCACCTGTAAAACAATGTAAATATCATTTAAGTAAACTAATACTATCTATTGGAACATTCTAAAATAGAAATCTCTTCCAAAAATTATTTGATGCAATCACCAGGAGTCCTACCCAGTGAACCTCATTCTGGTATTACTTATCCTTCCTCTTATAAAACCTCTGCAGTATAAAGCAAGCAGGATTAAGCCTAACAATTCTATTAAGTCATTAGCTTCCTGCTACAAACAAAAATCAGACACGCGTAAGAATAAAAAGCCAGTTTGGCAAGATACCATAATGCCAAGTCAGGTCAGTCAGGTTATAATAATTTCTAATTAATACTCTTCAAAGTTTCAGTGTCATTTATTTGCATGTCAGTGTCACTCAGAATAATAATACATTACTCTTTCCTGCCTGTGAAAACCTCTGAAAAAAGAAAAGAAAAATGTTCAGCCTGATCTGTACCAACAGAAATACAATGTAATGACAAATAAAATTGATAGTTGTACTTGACAACCCTTGATTAAAACACCTTTAGAAATGAGAAGACTGATATATGCCCACTGATCAAGAAGAGAAAAGCATAAATCAGCGCAGGTTGAATACCACTGAAGACATGATTTCTACATCTTACTTTGATTATGTTTATCCATGCAGCAAAACTTTCCTATCTCATACTGCTTTGTATTGCCTTGCCCCTCAAAATGCTCTCACTTCTCAATGTTGAAATAATGCTATCAAAATATTGCCAAAGAAGGTGTTGCAAGTATCTGTTATGGAGTGACCATATGAATTTAAAAATTAATATGAAAACTTAATGGGTTTGGTGAACAAAGGGGATGGTTTTAGTGGGAAAGCTGTATTGCCAAGATGGTATACTAAATAGCTGTAATTTTTCTTATTCTAACAAAGGAAAAGAGATTGTGGGAATAAAGAGAAATTGCTGACAGTTTTGTATATTCATAATGTTCACTGTATTTAATCAGTAAAGGTTATTAAGTTTTCATGTTGTTTGTTGTTCCTGTGTAAGTATAATACTATTTCTATGATAAGTTTAATCATTACCATATTTTTAAAGCAACAAAGCTAATGGAGTAGCAGTGACTGCCCTTTACTATCTAATGAACTGCATATGACTGTAGCTATGCACAAGAGTCACAAGACACATATCCTGAAGCATCAAAAGAATGGCAAGCTCTGGGAGCAGCTTCAGGGTAAGTAGTAGTAGGCCTTCAGATAT
The DNA here is from genome assembly GCA_028565055.1 of Phoeniculus purpureus. Taxonomy (NCBI): domain Eukaryota; kingdom Metazoa; phylum Chordata; class Aves; order Bucerotiformes; family Phoeniculidae; genus Phoeniculus; species Phoeniculus purpureus. The sequence continues at coordinate 13,309,607 of JAOXOE010000256.1, forward strand.
CACTAAAGGTCAGCACAGGACCTTTAGTAAGGATGTCCTTAGAGACCTCCTGCTTCTTCAGGAGATTGGTCATATTGTGGTGACCATTAGGAACCATTATGACCTTGAAGACGGGTGGTGAAAAAAATCACTGAGAAGTGATGTGACAGCATGGTTTCTGAGCCACAGGTTGGCCTCCCTCTTACATAGGAATAGGTGTTCAACTGTCATAACTTACTGTGACTGTCAATGGCACACTGGCAGTCATGATGATACTTTGCATTTTCAAATCTGCCAGTGCAAAGGTAGAATGCAGGACAGAATTTCCCTCTTTTAACTCAACTGCCCTACAAGTTAGTGAAGTAGTCAAAGGTAGCTGGGCTAGGCTTCCTCTAATGCCAATGGAGAAAGACACCAGAAAGTTATTCATCCTATCCTAAGATAGTATCTGGGATTAATCACCTTCGTAGGTGTCTCAGTCCCTCCAGAGGAAGCCGAGAAAATAGCTTAGACTAAATTCTTAACTTAGAGATGTAAAAAGTTATCCTAGATGAATCTTATGAACGATGTTTTTTTTTTAAAAACAAGGTTTGCCAGATGATACCATTGTTTTCATAACAGCAAAGCAGATTTATCAAGCTACATTTGTGTCAATGCTCCTGGCAAAATAGAATTTGTTCTGTTCAGCTGTGCCTTTGGCACCACACGTCTTTGGCAGTGGACTTCTAACACATGGGGATTCTTTTAGTTTCATGGACAGGAGCCTGTGTTGTTATGAGAGAAAACCTGAGCTTATTTCAGAATGTGGTGTGAAGTGGCCACAGTGTACATTACAGTTAGATACCATGAGGTGTCAAATTCATCATAATTCATAATAGCATGAACTTGAAAACGGTGAAAATGTTGCAAAGAGTACTACACACGTAAGTATGTCTACACATGGACTGAAATATTTAGTAGATCAAGCCTTTAATCCTAATTTTATAAAACCCTTTCCCTTATTCCAGCTGGAACTGCTTCCCACCATGCCCCCCAGCTCTATCCAGCAGGACATGCTCCTCTCTCAGCTGTGGTGTTCAGAAGTGCTATGAAATGGGAGATGCTTACAAAGAAGGTGTTAGTTTTTCTAGAAAATTTGGAATTAATTGAATAACTCACAGATGTAGTTGAGTATATTGCATCATGTTGTGCTGATGGATAAAAATAGGAATGACAATATATAAAGTGGCCTTCCCATTTGTCAAACTGGTAATGAGTAATGCAGCTAAATGAGTGTTAGTAAAGCCTAGCTAACACATCGTGTTTCAGAAACCCTCTTGCCACTCTTCTTTAAGAGAGAAGTCACAAAACCAGAAAGGAAAAGGATCTGAAAAAACACTTCTGGAGTTCATAATGTAATGTTTAAGGGTCATCAGATCACATTGGTTTAACATCTTACTGCTTGATGTTAGCTACAGAAAGAACTTCTGTCTTGCATGAATGATCCACCTTCAATATTGTGCAATACTGTTGTGGTTTGCTTCCCTCTCTGGCATCTCAGGCCAGTATGGTTCTGGAACAACAGTCTTTCAATCACGCAGAAGTATTTTTGTGTTGGGTTATTGGTGATGTCTTGTATTCTTTATTATGGCACTTATTAGGAGGTCTTAAGTATGAAAACAAGTGCCAGGGCTGATGTACTGGAAAATGGTTACAAATTAGATGAAGCAGTAAAGACTTTTTAATGTGTAAATGTACAGAGCCACATAAAGGAATCTTTTCTCTAACTTTGTGGCTGTTTATTTATGATATAAATACTATGCATTAACAAGGATGAAGAAGCTTGTATGGAAAGTTGTATTTTAAACAAAAGAACTAGTGATTTCTTTTAAAACAAGTGTCACTTAAATAATAGTGCAATGACATTCTTGTGACAATAGTCTTTAATGTCTTCTCCAAAGCAAGAGGGTTTGGCAGCTTACTCACTTTTTTAAACACGGACTTAGGAAAACCATATATTTCCTATTAAGAAGAGGAAAAAAGTTACTAAGTAATCCCAGGGCTCCAAGGAGCTATTCACAAGCTTAATGTTCAGATGTAATCTGCTGGTGATTATGTAACGGTTTCCCCTCTCTGCCCATTCCAGATTGCATATGATATACTACAGTCTACATGCCTGGTCTTGAATGTTTAGTTCCAGGTGTAAGAGCTCATTGCAATACAACCCTCTAGAGAGAACAGAAAAAAAACCAGAAAAGACTAGCGTACATGTCATTCCGGGAGAAACAGGTTCTAATTCAATGGATAGTCAATAGAAAGTTACCCCACTGAGAGTTAGGCTCTAGTAGCTATATGGGAGTTGGCAGACACAATTAGCAAGCCTGAAATAACAATTGCTTTGAGAAACAGCAAGAAGTATAAGGCAGGGGAGTGGCACTCCAGTAGGAAAAATAAAATAACTGCAACAATAGAAGGATAAATCTAATCTTGCACAAAAACACTGATAACTCATCTGAGAGCTGGACATGAGATTGACAAACTAATATTAAGGAGCACAAACTAAAGGAGACACTCAAAACAACAGGCTTGGACAGCCCCATGGGACAAAACTAGTGCTAGGCTTTTCTGTGGAATACCTGCCAACTCCTGCTGCCCACAGTGGTCAGAAGTGGATTTAGTGTCAGCACGAACGTTTATACCTATGAAGATATGGGAAAAAAAAACCAAACGAATGTCCAAAAAAAAAAGAATGTGCAAGTATGGAAATACCCCTTTGAAGCACTGACATGGTGGCCTACCAATCATCCTTCCAAATCCTGGCAACAAATAGCTTCCTAACATATCTGAAAATAACTGATATACCACAGCGTACAGGGCCTGATCTGCAGGTTGTTATCTAGGATAGTCCCAGACAGATAAATCACTCATGCAAAGCAAGTCTGACATACCCAATTCACAGCATATGCAATGTTGTCTTCCTATGCATACATCTGCCCATACAGAGAGTTCTGACTTCTCACAATATGTAAGAGCATCCTGACATCCAGAAAAGACAGCCGTGGCAACAGAAATATGGAGAAGGCTATACCATGTGTGCTCTTCCTCTGAGAAATTGTATTAACCATATAATAATATAGCACACTCTGTATTGATCAGGACGTTCTGTGCCACACGGGATCCTCAGCACTTTCTGGTATTTGTTTTGGTCACCACACCATGCTGTGATTGCCTAGGAGAGTGCAGAGGTCAACATCAGTGTATGCATGTGAATTTGGTGGAGAGAAGACACAGTGTGATTACCTAATATTTAACTAGGTTACAACAAAAGCACCAATGCCCTTATCCTTGCCACATGAACTCATCTACAAGAAAACATGATGTCCCTAATGAAGCTTTGGGGCATAGTAGCAGCAACACTTGCAACATGACAATTATGTCAGCAATACTGTTCCCCTCACAGTACAGAGATTCTTCTGGAAGAGTATTTATAGTCACAGTAAAATAAAAGTTGAGTGAGATCCTTTGCAGGTCACTGTTGCAACCTCTGGCTCTAAATAGGTCTATCTTCAAAGGTAGACTAGATTGCTCAAAGCCTTGTCCAGTCTAGTTGTGTCTCCATGATTGTAAAGTCCACAGTCATTCCAGGAACATGTCCCAGTACTTGATTGATCACTCTTACTTTGAAGTAACTGTTTTTTTTCTTACAAACAGTTGATTTTTCTCTGAGTGCAACTTCTTACTTTTGTCTCTTGTCATCTTGGTGCACATCTCAGAGATAAGCCTTGTGCCATCTTCTCTACAGTTTCCTCTAGGAAAGTGAACACTCATTAGATTCTCATGTAGCCCCTACATGCTTCAGCCCTTACCACTTTAGCAGCTTCACTGAAATGGTTGTTGCTGGAGGACCCACAACTGAACAGTCCATATCTAGTGTGACCTCACCAGTGGTGCACAGAGAGTGCATACCTGCTGGCTATATTGATAATTCAGCCCTGCAGGTGATGAACTCTCACGATAAAATTCTTTTCTGCAGGACTACTCCCAAGCCAGCTGGCTCTCAGCCTGTAGCATTGTATGAAGATAGTCTGTCCCACGTTAAGGACTTTGCACTTGTTGACCATCATGAGGTTCTCACTGGCCCAGACTTACAGTTTTCAAAGGCTACTCTGAATGGCTGCTGTGGCCTCTGCTATGTCAACTGATGTCCACAGTCTGTCACTGAGTCAGCTGAAAACTTGCTGAGGGTGCATTCCGTCCCACCCCCGACACATCAAACCAGACTTGCTCCAATATTGATCCCTGATGCCTCCTAGCTGGGCATCAGTCAGACTTGAAACTAATGAGGTGCTACCATTCAAGCCCAGTCATACAGACAGTTTTTCACACACATAGTCTGCCCATCTCATTCACATGTCATCAGATAAAAGGTTACGAGTAAGACCTTATACATATAGGAAGATCTAATAAAGTCAAGCTTAAATAGCATACTTAGCTCACTAATCCAAAAGTCAGGGTGACATTGGTTCAGACATACCTGAACTTAGAGGGAAAACATTTGCCTTTTGTCAGTCATTGTCAGTCTTCCAAATGCCACAGCCTTTCAAATGTCGCAGGGAAGAAGCACACGGTATTAGGGCCCAGCTCCCTTGACATTCAGATGAGTGCCATCTGGTCCAGTGGACTTGCATATGACCAGTTTAATTCACCAGACTTTAGGTAGATCCTACTCTACTATGGGTAGTGTCCCTCTCCCCCTGAACTCTTGCTAGCAGCCATAGAAGCTTGGGAGGTGAGTAAAGTGGGGTTTTTTTCCAGTAAAAGTCAAAGTGAAAGGGGCCTTGAGTAACTCAGGCTTTTCTTTGACCTTTATCACCAAGGGAATCACTCAATTCTGCAGCAGGCCCACATTTTCCCTTGTCTTCCTTTTGCTGCTCATGCACTTGTAGAAGCACTTTTGATTGCCCTTCATGGTTTCTCTGAGTTACAATTCCAGACAAGCTTCAGCTTTCCAGATTCCTTCCCTCTACTAACACATGATCTTCTGTATACCATCTTCTGGAATCACAGTCCAGCATAAATCGTTTATGAGTCCTCAGTCTGTTGAATGCTTTCTAGAAATACTATTTAAGGAAAGTGGTTGGTTTTCACCCATGTTGCATTTTTTGAAAGTTGCAAGCATATGCAGGTGCCTGTTCAAGTATTGCAGAAAATATCATTGTTCTAAGTTGTTCTTTCTTCCTATGTTCCTTATTGTCAGCTCTTCTGTTTCCAGTATCCCCAAATTTGGTGCAGAAAGAAAGTATATATGCACACACCTGATATGAGGGAATTGAATAATTTATTACCTTTGTCACTGCTAATATATCTAATATTTTGTCATATTTCAGCTCCACTGAAGCAACCTCACGTGGTTATAATAAAAAACTGTTAATGAAAGAGTTCCTTCCTATTATTCAGATGTGGACTTCCTGCCCCATCCTCCTTTGAGGCAAAATGAATAAAAAAAAAATTAGCTACAGTTTCATTAGTTCAAGTCAGTCCATAAATACTAAATTGAAGGATGTCTTTTTTAACTGTCCAGATCTAGAAAGGGGAACTGTTTGTTGCTTTTCAAGCATTTGCATTTAGTACAGAATGTCCCAAGACAGTTCTCTTACACATGAAGACACTGCTTGTTCAACATACTCTGCCCTCAGACATTTCATTGGTTGTTTTTGATATGGAATGATTGGTCTCTTCAGTCTTGCAAACTTTCCCAATAACTAAGGAGTGTTTCAGAAACAGTTTTATATCAAAGATATGGCTCTATTAAATAGGAAGTTGCTTGAATTACAATATAGTCAGAATTGTCCACATTCTGAAGTAATACCGTTGATACTATGACAAAGGTATTTAAGGTTGTCACAATTTGCCTTTAAAATTCATCTTCTGGTGTTTTTGTCACTTTTATTGCTGAGCTATTGTATTTATTTTCTACTTTTGGGAAACTCTGAAGTTGTCTGAATATGCGGAATGCATCCTTCTGTTAAGATAATAAAGTCCTGTGTCACAAGTGTGATGTGCTTCATATTTACCAGGTGATTGGTCTAACTGCTCAAAAAGCTGCACATACTGATTTGGATTGTCATTAAATCTGCTCTCTCACACATTTGTGGAATAGAATTAGGATCCAAATCAGGGCTCAGCTGATGAACAACTGCCAAAGCATAGGGCCACTGTCCCTTTTCTGATATTTTCTTGCTACAGCATAGCAAGGAAGGTCTGATAGCCACAGACCCATCTCTCATGAGTCCCTTCTGGTGACTAGGAAAAGCCTGATCTCTTTACTGCTCCTGTCATGTTTACCCGAATCTTTGAATTATTGATTCAGTGATGGCACCTGGGGAAGGGTAGAACCGAAGAAGAACTCAAGAGTGCTGAAAACACAGACTGATGGAGGTAAGAGGAGACACGGTAGTGGCTAAAACATACATGAGCATTGTGTTCTCCAGCAACAGTAGGTGAGCAAAGGAACACAAAATCAACACACTCCTCTCATCAGTTGAGATGTTGAATTTAACGCTACAGCCACACCTGGGCAGTACTCAGTGACAAAGCTCTTTCCAACATTTCCCTCTCATGTAAGAGTGCTTTGGCTGTTATCAAACACCTTCTGAGGCCTCTAAACAGGTAATCCACAACACCAAGGTACAGTATCCACTTCAAATGGCCAGGCCTCTATGTGGTTTCATCTATTCTAGTTCCATTTCTTTCACTAATTTTTTTTGTCTTCATAGACTTCTCCACTGGTCTCTGGTTTCCCTCAGACATATTTCCTCCAAGTTCCACTTGAAAGAAAGCACTACTATGCAAACAACACATATTAACATAAGCCTGTAAACATTCAGTGTTCCTAAAACCTCAGCTTTGGAAGAGGAAGATGACTGGATGTTAATCTCAGCTTTTATTAAGAAAAAAACCTTCTGCTATTCCACTTTGGTTTTTAGAAAAAAGCTTGAGAATACCAGAGAGGAAAATTCTAGACTCTAAAACCAAATAACACACAATGTATTATTTCAAGACGCTATTTTTTTTAAAGACCAAGATTTCACTCGTCTTATGACTTTTCACCAGACAATTGGCTGAGGATTTGAGTTTTCCACTAGTCACACAGAAATAATAGAATTATAGAATCATTTAGGTTGGAAAAGATCTTCAAGGTTATCTAGTCCAACCATTAACCTAATTTTATCAAGCCCACCACTAAACCATGTCCTTGAACACCAAATCTACATGATTTTGAAACATGTCCAGCGATGGTGATTTAACCACCTCCTCCCAATGACCCTTGGAGGGAGACACCATGAGTGAGAAACTGGGACCTCCAAAACACTCAAGTGTCTTCAGCCAGCCTGTCCTGATAAATGTGTCTCAACTCACAGAACCACAGGATGAACATCATTTGGGTTACCAAAGACCTTTAACATCATCAAGTCCAACTGTAACTCTCAACAGTCCTGGAAGCCATTTCCCCTCACCATTCTATGCCAATGCACACAATGATTATGAAAGGTGAGACCAGCAGTGGGTCTGGACACTTCCAGTTCAGAACCAACCTGGGCAAAACCAAGAAGTTACTTCATAGAATCATAGAATCATTAGGGATCGGAAGCGACCCCAAAAGATCATTTAGTCCAATCCTCCTGCCACAGCAGGATCACCTAGACCAAGTCACACAGAAACACACACAGGCAGGTTTGAAACGTCTCCAAAGAAGGAGACTCCACAAACCCCCTGGACAGCCTGTTCCAACGCTCCGTCACCCTCACTGTGAAGAAGTTCCTTCTGGTATTTATATGGAACCGCCATCAACTGTTTATATTTTTTTCAAAAAACTCAACAGATTACTTGAGAAAATTACTATAGCTGTCCTTCACCTGGTCACCTTCACCTGGCCTTTGCCATATTACAGGAACCTCCAGGGTGGTGAGCACTGGCCACATGTCCTGCACACACCTTCACACCTCCCACCATCGAGGTCCCACTCCCGAACCACCAGAAACAGGACCCCCGGGCACAGGCTCCGGTGGGGTCCTGCTCCTGCGGCCAAGAGGGAGAGGGTGGCCACCTGTGAGACCCGAGCGGCGGGTCATTGGCTACTCCAGTGCCTGCCCCGCCACCGCCCCCCGGCCCCTCCCGGGAC
>JAOXOE010000256.1:13317846-13361402 GCA_028565055.1 Phoeniculus purpureus
TGAAGTCAAGACAGACCACATCCACCACTCTGCCATCATCTATCCACCTGGCTATGCCCTCATAAAAGGCTATCAGGGTGGTCAAGCATGACTTCCCTTTGGTGAAGCCATGCTAACCGTCCCTAATGACCCTCCTGTCCTTGATGTGCCTCGAGACAGCCTCTAGGACAAATTGTTCCATCACCTTTCCTGGGATGGAGGTGAGGCTGAGCATTCTATAGTTACGTGGGTCCTCCTTCTTACCCTTTTTGAGGACTGGAGTGACATTTGGTATACTTCAGTCCCTAGGCACCTCTCCTGATCCCCAGGACTTAGAAAAGATGATGGAGAGTGGCTTAGTAATGACTTCTATCATCTCCCTTTGAACTCGTGGGTGCATCCCATCTGGGCTCATCCACTTTGCTCAACGTATCCCTAATCCAGTCCTCATCAACCAAGACAAGCTCCTCTCTTGCCTCAACTTCCTTTGGAGCCTCAGCAGTCTGAGGCTTGAGATCAGGACAGCAAATATCATGGTAGTTAAAATCCCCCATGAGAACCAGGGCCTGTAGCTGTGAGGCTGCTGTCAGCTGCCTGTAGAAGACCTCACCAACTTCCTCATTCTGATCTGAGCCTGTAATAGACACTCACAACAGTGTCACCCATGTCAGCCTGCCCCTTAATCTGCACCCAGAAACTCTCAACTCTCTCTTCATCCGCCCCTGGAAAGAACTAATACATTCCAGTTGCTCTCTCAAGTAGAGAGCAACTCCTCCACCCTGCATTGCTGACTTGTCCCTCCTAAAAAGGACATAGCCATCCATGACCACATTCCAGTCATGCAAAATCAAATCGAACCTTTCCCTTGTTTCTTTACTGATACTCAGCCAAAGTGCTTTACTTCTCCTCCAAGAATTCTGTTGCTGTCTTTTCACTCAAAACCCTCTAAAAGAATCTTTGCTAACACATGGTTCATTTTCTTAACTCCCTCAGCTCATTTATAGCCCTGTGCTTTCAATATACTTTAAAAAAACTATTCAAGATCCTCTAGAGAGAGCACATTTGATAAAAAGTATCATACTTGATGTAATCAGAAAACACACATTAAAATTACGTAAGCTGGCAAAAACGAAATGGTTTGAGTCTTTCTTGTGGATTGTTAGATAGGACACTGAGGTTTCCCTATCTTATCCTTTTGTCTGATATAATTCCAAAGGTATTACTTCAATTTTTCTTTCTCAAACTTTGCGTCTACACGTGACTGCTTTGTGTCTCACCAGTGCTGTCCAGTACTGTCCATGAGCTGTACCTTCTGTTTCTCTTTTTATTTCTTTCAAGCTCTTTAAAAATAATTGATCATCAGGTGGAATGTGAATACTACATAAGCTGTTCTGCAAAATCATAAAAAAATACTAGCATTAAAAGTTTGTGATTAGTTAATTGCAGGTGAAAGAACCTCCCGTCTCATGGATCATCTAGAGTCAGTCTGTTCTATTACTTTAGGCTGTACTACCACCCACCGGCCTAAAACAGAACTAACAAAAGTCTCTCTGCTACTGCTTACAGCCTGTCAGTGAATGAACTCCCACAAATTGCAGCCCAGCAGCTGAAGGCTCCTCAATCTTGATGGATTTTTTTATAGTTCAGTGCATCTTTAAACAACTTATTATTTCATTTGATCAGATAAATCATCAAATCTGTCAGTAACATGCCTTCTGCTGTGATTTCTTTAGGCTTTATAAAGCACATCCAGTAGCATTGCTCAGGTGTGGAATAAAATGTTCCTTGTTCCTCTGAAATGCAAATTTTGCATATTTCTAATGAGTTATATTGGCAGTTGTTCAGAGGAATACAGTTAATACCTACCAGATATTACACGAGGCTGTAAAGTTTCTCAGAAACAACGGTGTGGCTCAATACCACACAGTGACACGCAAGACCACAACAGGGTTACATGCTATTTGTTTATTGATGACACACTTGGCCTTCAGTGCAGGCAGCCCCAGTAACCACATGGAGGGCTGCAAGGGAAAAGGAGTTTGGTCAGGGGCTTGACTGAGGCTCCATTCATGTCTGCCTCAGCTTAAGATTCTTTTTGATATATATATTAATATAAATATATATAGTCATATATACATAATGCCCACATGGTAACACATCAAACAATACACTACTGAAATAATCAGAACTCAGTGCACTGTGACCTAATGATCATGAGCTTCTTGAACTGGGACTAGATCACAGGCATTAAAGCCATGTCCTTGACTAACTGCCAATCTTCCAAGCCCTCCCTTGAAACTTGTACAGCCCAATGTGTACGGACTGCAGGGACCAGGTTTCAAAACACGGAGCAGATGATTATGCATAGTTTTTATTTGACCTCAATCAGTACATTAGAAAAAAAAAATAAAGAAAAACAAGGAAGAGATCCTTGTAGTTTAGCTATTTACATGTGCAGCAGCACAAATATCTGTGTTAAAAGATTTTTATATAAAAGTATGTGTTGTATTATTTCCCTATTAAAAAAGAAATCTAAAGCCTAAGTTTTCTCAAGTTTCTTCCCCCATATAATCTGAAAATTGATACTGCGTTCTAGGAAGACTTTTGAAATAATATACTCATACAAATATTACCTGAAAATACTGCCTGAAGGAAGACAAAGCAAATCAGAATGGCAATATGCCATCAGTAACGCACAGAAATGCAGCTATGCTGAGGTTAGCATTTCATTTGTTCACGTGGCTGTCTCTGTTCTGAGTGATTCCTATCAATCTCAAAGCAAAAGTCATCAATAAGGCGCTTCATTAAGACATGGAAAATAATCTTCAGTCTTGAAGAGGATTGGAGGTTCATAGAGGGTCTGTTGTTGTCGTGAGGAAGATGATTTCTGAAAATTAGATAAGTTTATTTTTCACCTTCTTCAAAGAGCAAGTTTTACAACAAAGCTCACAGTGCTAAAATGCAAAACATGAGGAATTTTAAAGATGTCATCTCCTTAGTCAAGGAAAGTTGTAATCACAGAGCAGAGATGGGTCTGGCATATTCCTAATGTCAGTGAAGAGCAGTTTTTGACTTTGGCCATTCTGTCACCTGAATAGACTCAGTCCTGTGTGGCTTTGCAGGAACCAAATGGGCTATAATGATATAAAGAAGCATTTTAAAAGATTGGCTCTACAAGTAGCTGGTATTATCCCTGTTCTCTATCACTTAAATTCTGCCAAATGTAAAAACCATCTTTGAAATCAAAGCTCTGTTTTAGAAATGTATTTCCTATTCTATACTGGTCTATGAAAAAACACCTGGCAAGCAAGGCAACCTAAGGTTACAGGTATTCTGCAACTCCTGACACTGATTTAAGAGAAACTGTATTTGCTTATGTGCAAGAAGGGGAACATTTCAATCAATTCAGTGAGGAAATCCATAGGCAAGCATAGCACTCACCACTGCTTAAGTATACATTTACGATTAGCTCATTTTGCAGCTGCTTAGCAGACATTTTTATCTTTTGAGAATCTAAATCCTTAGTGATATTATAAGTCTTACAGTACTGTACTTTATACTGCCTGGTATTCACAAGAGAGGAACTTGGGACAAAATCTGAAAGTGAGATTATAAATACACAGCTTGAGAAATATGAAATATACCCTTTGTGCAAATAGATGGGAATCAAGTGAGGGGACTTGACTAAAATTGTGGCAGGAAAATGTGAACTATAGCTACAGAGAAGATCATGGCATCAGGATAACCACCTTTTTCAAAATACTGATACACTGAGTGGGGTTTCTCCTCAAGCTAGGCATAAGGAGAAATCGCCACAGGCATTTTCATTCAAAAATGCTTGTGTGTGCTAAGGAAAACAGGTATCTTGTTATGCAATACTCAACTACTACTGGGGAGCAGTCACCTGCCTTTCAGTTAATCAATTCGTACCAGTAAGTTCTGAGTGTCATTATTGCGATCCATACTCAAACCAAGAACCCACTGGACATGACAGGTTCACCTTGCTGACACTGTCAAAGACTTTCCACCTTAGTAACTGTGGAAATGCTGCTTGGCTGACAAAAGGTTACTGTGTAACACAGAAAAAGCACCTTCTTAGAACCTGGAAACTTTTCAACTGGATGTTACAATTCTGTGGTTGACATCTGATTTTAGCAACAAAATGAAAAATATTGTTGAATATTCTTCAAGGCAACTGCTAGAGCAGTTGGGGGTTTTTTGTACCTGGCCCATAAAAAGCACCTTTTTTAAAAAGAAAAAATAGTATCAATCTAAACTTAAACAGCAAAAAAACTAAGACGAAATGAGTAACTAACTTAAAGGCTGCACGTAAAAGAGCAGTGAAGAACAGGTTTTTTGAACTTGTCTTAACAAGACTATGTGTGTTCTTTTTATATTTATTTTTCTCTGCAGCCACACATGTGGGAACACAAATAATTCAGACAGCTACAACTACCTTCCTCTCTCACCCTGCAAACCTACTGCATTTCAGCATTCTCATCAGTATTATGAAACAGAAACCTGAGCTAGTACAGTATAATTTACAGAAAAGGGTAAGAACCTGGTGGCTGACAAGCACAAGGAGGAGCAGTTAGAAATGGTGTACTGACAGGTGATGCCAAGAAGCATCAGGTGTTCAGATTTTATTTTTTGTAACTTGAAGGTTATTTAAAAACTAGGGCACAGTGTCAGTTCAAGGTTAGGTAAAAGGCATTTCTTTAGAACACAGCAGAGAACACTGAGTCTTCTGCTGAAAAACACTCCATGTGTAGTAACAAGGAAAGACAGAGAAAACAGCACCCTTAGAAAATTTAAGAAGGTGTTTATGTGACTGCTGACCTGTGTGGATTGAGTAGACAGAACCTTCATTTAAAAAAATACTGTGCTGTGTAGCTTCCACCTCCTTCCTGTGGTGACATTATTAATTGTATGATCCTGTGCTGTCTGTACAGTCTTTTCCTCCTTGCTTTGCATAGCACCAGAGATCAGAGGTGTTTAATATAAAGGCTGGTGCATTATGTGCTGCTTTGTGTCCTTCACATTTGTGTATTCAGCTTTATTTTAGATAAGTACAGAGACCCTTGTAAGAATTTGTGATTTTTAAGTGTGGGGGGTTTTTTTCACAGAATGTTAGGGACTGGAAGGGACCTCGAAAGATCTTCTAGTCCAATCCCCAACGCCACATCAGGACCACTTTAATAAGTCTAAGAACTTTGAAAAAATCCTAGAAGTAAAGTATATAGAGGATATACTGATAGGTTCAGATAGACGTGTAACCAACAGTTACTTTAATCATCTACTCCGATAAGCAGAGCAACCAAGCTGGTCACATGGGGGCAGAAGATTACTTACATTAAGGAAGGATGGTATGCTGATTGTGTGCAAAATCTTCTTAAAAGTGTTTGGAAAAGCTCCACGGTCTGTTTCTGCTTTTATGACCCGTTCTTCCAGTCCAGCTACGCAATTTCCAATCATCTTTACAAAAGCCTAGTGCAGAAAAAGAAACCAAAAGAAAGCCAAACTTTTCCACAAATTAATTTAAACAAAGTTATGTATTGCACAACAGCGGTGAAATGCTTAAATGAGAAGGAAACAAAAATGTAATGCTCTATTTTCCTTCCACATGTAACAAGTCCATTTAATTGCTAAAAACTACTTGAGATACTTACAAGGCTGAAAAACCAGGTTAAATCTAATAAAACTATTGCTCTTCCTTTTCCTATTTGCCTTTCAAGTAACTGATCTAGACTTCCACCTGCCTTTCCACATAAAGTGAGACCAAGTTTCTGAATTAATTTTGAAGCTTCAGGAATCAACAGACCTCTCATTCTACTTGCCTCAGAATAGTTCCCAATAACTTGCTCCCTGACAGGAAGCAGAACGCATCTAAACAGTATCAAATACGTACCTCTAGTTTGTCAATCTTCTTGTATATATGTCTCATCTCTGTAGCTTTTGCATAAATCTGAGGTATGCTTTCATTGACAACTTGAGAGGAATCACTTCGAATCTAAAGATGATTCAAAGGAAAAATACAGAAATTAAAGAATAAAACAGAATATTCAGTAGAGTTCACTCTGGAAACTTCAGCTGTGCTCCAACAAACAGATCAAAAATTCACAGTTTAAAATTAGTATAAAAATACTACATTAAAACTAATTAGCTAGCTTCTTTTTATAGTTTAGCAACTGACTTTGAAGAAAATTTGTTTTGCATAGGCAAATATTTGCCTCTATACTTGTATTAAAACAGGCTGCTACAGCCTTATGAGAATTAGGAGATGGAAGAGTTCCTGAGACATACAAAAGAGCTAAATTAATATTAAACTGAATTTTTTATTTATATTCTACTACCAGTACATTTTGCTAACTTCACTAAAAAAGACAGGGAACAAAATCTTGTTTTAGTGATATTAAAAAAAAAAGGTAGTAAAGATCCCCTTAGAGAAGCGCAGGAGCACCATGTGCTCTGCTTCAAAGACTGACTGTACCAGTGTTAACTTACAGAAACTTTCCCTTCAGTTCCTCTGTCTCCTCTCACGTGAAATTGAAAACAAAGCTCCCTTTCTAATGAAAAGGTCTCCTAACAACAAATCTAGCCTTGGAAGTCTGGCAGTTCTAATTAGATATCTTGATTAAAAAACCCACAAAAGATGTATTTACGTATGTCAAATATCATATTGTGCTTTTAAACATCGATCACTGTGGGATCTCATGTATGCACGTGGACAAATATACAACTACGATTCTGTAAATACACAATTATACAGCTGTAAGGGCACATTGTGCTCCAAGTCTGTCACCCACAAGTTATCCAATTAACAAAAATGAATTATTTAGCTATCAAATTTGTTTTTACACTGGAACCTGCCTAGATCAAGGGCTGCTTCCTATGTCTGCCTCATTTAAAAATGAAAACACACATTACATCGCGTTCTGACTTGAAAAACACAGCTACACAGAAGTTATACGTACCATGTCCAGCATTCCCACAAATTCATCCACTCTGGTCAGCAGGTCCTCTAGACTCTTGTCTAAGCTTTCTATCTACAAAACAGAAAGCCTTTACAGGTACTTGAAAACAGAAAAAACTCCCCGACTCTTCCAAACAAAACCCCGAAGGACAGGTTTCAGCCAGACCAACACCAGCCTAACAGCAACCTCACTGCTTCTCATCTTGCGGCAGTGTAAAGCTGAGGTGACCAGACGCACCAGTATAGAAAATCACTGAACGATCTGGGTTACAAAGGACCTTCAAAGGCCACCTAGTCTAACCCTCTGCAGTGAGCAGACACATGCCCACCTAGAGTAGGCTTCTCAGAGCCCCCTCCAACCTGAGCTGGAACGTCCGCAGCAATGGGGCATCTACCACCACCCTGGGCAGCCCAGGCCGGTGTTGCAACATCTTCGCTATTAAAAAAACCCCCAACCCTGAGAGTCCTCACTCCAGTCGGAATCTCCTCTCTTTCAATTTAAAACAACCACCTCTTGCCCTGACACAACAAAGAAGTCTATCCCCATCTTTCTCAGGAGCCCCTTTTAAGCACTGAAAGGCCACACTAAGGTCTTCCCGGAGCCTTGTCTTCTCCAGGCTGAACAACTTCAACTCTCCCAGCCTGGTCCCACAGCAGAGGGGTTCCAGCCCTCAGGAACCCATTTCTTTGGCCTCTAGACATGTCTTACACCGAACTCCCCGAGCCCACCCCCGTCGCTCACCTGCTCGCTGAAGAGGCTGCGGTCGGCCAGCAGATAGGCAGAATAGGCGGCAGCGGTGGCGCTGAGCGACGCCTCCGAGGCCTCCTCGTCCTCCGGCTCGCCCAGGACCGAGTTGCTGCTGTGGCTCTGGGACACATTCCCGCTGTCCGTTCCCGGCGGCTCCACACCGGGCCCGCCAGCCGCCGCCGCCGCCATGACACCGGCACTGCCCCCCCACCCCCAGCGCGTCCCGGGAACGGGCGGGGCCGGCGCAAGCGCAGGGCGGGGAGAGGCTCCGCGGGTTGAACCGGCCCTATGGCCTTCGCCTGGACTAGCCACAGCCCATCCGGCAGCCGCAGTTAAAGCCCCGTTCAGCACTTCATGTCGCACCCGTGAAGCCCACCAGCTCAGGCTCAAGCCCACGCGGCGGTTGATGCTGGTGTCATCTGCCCTTGGAAAGGAGCTTAGCTCATAGCCGCTGCCTTTCTAAGGCTTCAGTTACCAGCGTGGGCCATGCAAAACCAGCCTTTTTTAACCTCGTCAACGCAAGTGTTTTGTGCTTATCCACAAGTCTTAAACGTTAACTTTGCAAACTTACATCTGTACTCGACTATTCTCAGCTCGTCATCTGTCCTGGGTATGAGCAAGCCTTGTCACACCAGTGTCTGCAATCCCAACGTCCCACCCAGCACTGCCTGGTCACCACTAAGCCATGTCCCTAAACACCAGGTCCACATGATGTTCAAATACTTGCCAAGATGGTGACTCCACCACTGCCCTAAGCAGCCTGTCCAATGCCCAACAATCCCTTCAGTGAATAAATTGTTTCCAACATCCAGCCCAAATCTCTTCTGAGGCAGCTTGCAGCTATTTCCTACAGTACTATCACCCCAGAGAGAAGAGGCTGTACCCATCTTCACTTCAACCTTTCAGGAAGTTGTAAAGAGGCACAAGGTCTCCAACACAACTTATGTTTCATACCTCCCGGGATGAATGCGCTGGAGAAGTTGGGGTATTTGGCACCAGCACAGTTGATGTGGCAAGCTCCAGGCCAAGGTGAGCAGCGTCCCAGCATTATCAATGAGCCACAGCTATTGGGAGTGTTTTTCGTGGAGCCAGAACACCATCATGTTCTCAAAGCCTGGCTTGCTTCAGACCTCCTGACTACGAGGTGCATAGCAAACCACCTGGTTCCCACAGTAATGAGTGCAATAGTACCCTTTAGTAAAAGAAGTACTGGGGAAAACACATTATGGAAAGAAACTTGGTATCACTAACAAGAACTGCCAGGGGAATCAAGGTCTGTACCATCCAGATAAAAGCATTACTGATATGGTAATGCATTTCTAGAGTCAAAACCAGGAATTTTATTTCCACAGGGAATGGAGATACTTCCACAGATAGATGTGCTTGAGCAAAGAGGGAGCGCAGAAGTAAGACAGTGCATATTTTATTGCCGACATCACATTTTCATCAGTTAAATAAAGTAAAATGAGTAACTTCAGTCAGACAAATCCACTTATTCATAGAAGTAGTCTTAAGATATAACAAAATTTTCCTGATAAGATGGTCTGATTGCCTGAAGCACATCCAGCTATCCACTTTTATTACTGCACCAATAATCAGAATTCTTTTAAAAAAAGAAAACCTTTGGTAAAGTACACACAGTTTTAAGACAAATAGGATCAATATTCTATTCTTACTGTGCTGGGAAGAGTAAGTACAGCTCTATAACTGCTGTGATACCTAGAAGAGGTTTAAAATAAGTGAAAGAAATTTAAAATAAACTTTTAAAGCAAATCTAAAAGAAAGAAACTAAGTTCAATGTCCCAAATGTATTTATCAATGAGCAGAAGACTGGTTGTTCCACAGGTATTCTACATTAGCCACCATGAGTTAGTCTGTGCATCTTTTGTCCAGCCATTACAGATTCCAAAATGGAATGTAATTTTTTTCAAACCAAGACTTCTGAGTTTTCATATCCACACAACATTTAAGAAATGTCTATTCCACCATACAAAAAAAGCTTTAATGTTCTACAAAGTTAAAAACAAAAAGAAAAATGACACAAGCTAAAAGTAGAAAAATACATCGTAAAACATTTGCATTTTGTTCCTTACACTGATCAAGATATAAAATATTTCAGATTAGACCACTTTCATAAATTCACGGTGTTTTCAGAAGGAGACTTGACAGTCACTGGTACCCATCAGCCAGCATTCAGTGAAGATGCCTGACCATCGCCAACATCCAGTATCTTTTAGGTTTCCAGAAATCCTGTGTAGACATTATGCTTTGTTACTAGAAGAGTCCAAAAATAATGGAGCTATTCTAAGTTAGGTGTGACAGTCCGCATCCCTCCAATCTTCTGTAAGAAAAGACCATGAGGACCGAGGATGCCTCTAAGGTACAGGAAGGACTTGAGTCAGCCCTGAGGTGAGGGCAACAGTCCAGCACATGGCCACTTCTGCTACCTTCTCACTGGTATCCCTAAAATTCACACAAACCATGATGCTTAAAACAAAAAAACAAAAAAAATCAGAGATGATGGGAGGAAAAGAGAGGTATTATCTAATAAATATTGAAAAAGAATACACTTACACATAATGGTGCTGCACCCAGCTTTAAGCCCTTATCCGTGATGTTGTCTCACTCTGCCTCTGACCAGAGGGTGGTGCTGATCTCACAGCAGTGACAGCAACCTCCCCTCTTTAGGCTTTTAATATTGTTTCATTTGGAAAATGTACTTGCAGCATCTCCCTAACAGAGTTACCAGAGTCAGAAACTGCCACTTTCTCCAGAGCTTGTCTGGATTAGACACAAGGTTGCAAACATGGTGTAAACAAGTTAGTGGAAGGTTGGTATGTAATGGTAGAGAGTTGGATGCCTGTTAAGCAGCACTCTATAAAGTGGTATTAGAAGAAAACCAGATTCCACGATTCCACTTCAAATAGACATGTCTGTTACTATTGAAATCTAACTCATATACATGCATGTATAAATACACCTGCCCATGCTTTCAAACCCAGGTATGCAGCACTGCCATTGGTAGCCTAAAAGGCTTCTCAGAATTATTGTTCTCACTTAGGGCTGTGACATAACCTGGGTTTTACACTCTGGCTGTCTCCTGACAAATTTTGCAGTGCATGACAGTTTTACGTCTAACTCCAGATGCCATGTTCCTAATAAAGCAACAACTTTCTGCACTCATGAGGTCTATGAGAATATCAGCTCTCTGTTTTGTGCATAACATGTTGCAAGAGTCAATTGTCCCAATTGGCACTTCGGACTGAAAAGAGAGTTGCAGGAATTGCTACTAAAGTGTAATGACGGTTCCATCCTCCTCTATACCTCCTCTGGGGATAACCAGACTATGTCGGGGATCAGTTTTTAAAGAACTGAGTAATTTGTGGATATTGCCATTGCTTTCTCGGCCAGAGTTGTTGTTGAGCACTAAGTCCCTTTGAAGTCTGTGGCCAAGGCTGCTGCCATTGATTCGAGAGAGGCTACTAGAAGTAAGGCTGTGCAGTTTAGGAATGTGTTGTGGCTCCAGACCACCCTCGATGACAATATCAGCCTCTTCATCACTCTCCATTTCATCAGGGTGGAAGTTCTGCAGCATGTGGGACGTAGGCAAGCTATGGTGACTCGCAGTGCTGTCTGTAGACTGGCCAGAGCTACCAGACATCCGACTGCTTCGAATAATATTGTTCCTCTGGTTTGCTGGTTTGACTGTGATTATAAGATTATGGCTATTTGCAATCATCATGTCTGTGACTTGGTCAAGAGTCTTTCCTGCTACTTCAATGCCATTAACTTCCAGGACTTCATCGTTCACAGCCAGCAAGCCTGTGCTCTCTGCTAAACCTCCAGGAACCATACGAGAGATGAAGATACCAGGTACTTTCTCCAGTCCATGAGGAGTGACCCTTACGCTGGTGCCATCACGAATGTAAAATCCCAAGGGCTTTTCACACCCATGTCGATACAGCCTCACTCTCCTGTGTGTTTCTGGAAGAATGTCCACATCAATTATGGAAGATACTGGCCTAAAATCATGAGGCATGCTGATGTTAATGTGAGGACGCCGGCGGAGGTTGTCATTGCGGAGTGTCACCAGAGCTTTCTTCTTCCTTGATAGTGTGTTGGTCCCAAAATTACTGTAGTCCACTTCATCTGCAAGAGAAACAGTACCAATGTATCAGCCAAACTGAGAATAAGTCAACCTACAGGACATTTTCCTCTTAAATCTGCTTCAGTGAAGCCAGACTCCCAGTAATACGAAAAATAGAAGAAATTAAACAAATCAAGGGATTCTTTTAACCTTTCTTTTCATGTCCATGAGCACACCATTCAAACGAATGCCTTATTTTCAATGACTACCTGTGTTTCTTTCATATTTTGAGGGAAAAGTCTTCCAATTCTCAGCTCCTGCTGTGAGCTATGCAGAAAGCCATTAACTAGCAGCCACAGGCCTGATGTACCATCTTAGATGTGAGACTGTACTTTCAGAGCCAGACTGTAAATGTTGCACATATTTCTCAAGTGAGCAAGAAGCGTATACACATTCCTAACACAAAAGCCTGGAGTATTTAATATCCAATACAGAGTCTTAACCTGTTGCAGACCTTAGTATAAGACATGAAAGGAAGGCATGAGAGAGGAGGTGGGCATGGTTTTTTTGCCCAGCCTTTTTGTAGTTAGGGATTTACATTCAAATCTATCTCTCTGTACAGCAGTTCTCTCTTTGGCATATTTTACTTCATTTCAGCTGAATTTGAAAGTAATTAGAAGTGTCAAAACTGCCATGTCCAAACAAGTTCTGTGTGAGGAAGTGGCTCAGGGAGAAAGGAACTGCTCTGATGTCTAGTCCATCTGCTAAGGATCACAAATCGTATGTGGACTCACACATGCACTCCGGCCCTCAAGAGGAAAATCCACAGGGAAGCAGCCTTTGGAGGGACAGCTGCTCAAGAAATGAAGTATTTCAGCCTCTGTAGGACATGTGCAAAGTGATCAACTCTACATCAGCCAAGTAACATGACTAGTTATTCCCTATAAGAAGCTCATGTTGTGCTTTGCATTACAAAACTACTTGGTCATGAGGTTGTTAGTGTACAAAATATGCATCACTGAATTACACATTAAAATTACTGTGCCTATTTTCAACATGAAGGACGTGCTAGGAAATTCCTTCACCACTTTTCAGATAGGCTGAGAGACAGTTTACTCTTCTGTTGAAGATGAACAATAAAATATGAAAGTATGATTACAGAACTGTCACTAAAAGTTTTATCCCAAACAAATTGACCCTTACATAGTAATGTTTGAGAAAGTAAGAACATACCTCTGCATGATGAAAGTAATTGTTTTTACTAACACTTTAATTTCTTGCAAGGTCTCATTTTCAAGTCAGCTTGCAAGCCATATTATTGACAGGCTTCAATTAAGTGACATTAACTTACACAACTCAAGGGATGCTAAAAAAAGTGCTAAGCAGCAACCTGATCTAACAGCCTGCCTGGAGCAAGGTGCCAGATTAGCTGATCTCTTGAGGTCCCTTCCAGCCTAAATTGTTCTGTGGTCCTACACAGACCTTTGAACCGGAAAACATAATTTCAAAAATTCAGAAAGACTATTTCTGCATTCTCCTATAACTTACTTAGATTGGCTAAACTAACACTGAGGATGTTACAAGACATATAAAGGGTGATTCCAAAGGAAGATCATCTGTGAAATAAAGATACTGCTTAGACAAGTTTGTCATGTTCACTTTTGCCTCTTCTCTCTCCTCCCAGGCCATTAAGAGCTGTACCAACCGCACAGGCCCAAGTATACTATTTTGACTGCTGAGGCACAAGACTGGATGTCCTTAAATTCATCCAAACACAAGAACCTCCCAACTGGGTCCTAGAAGCATATTCATATGTGAAACAGTGACTGTGTGAAGATGCCACCTTCTCAAGCCCACCTGGTGAGCACTCAGTGTGGTGTCTGCTCTACTGAATGCAAAAGTTACCTGCCGCAGCCAAAGCCTGTTGTTATTCCCATGCTTTCATTAACAGGATCACCAGCAACATTCACCTGGACTTCAAGTTTTGATGGATGACTTTTAAGGTTGGCAGCTAATAGTTTTTTCTTTGTAAAGTAAAAACAGAGAAGCATCTTCATCACCAGTCTCAAACACCACAGCCTCCTCCCCCTTGCAATTCACTGATCAGTGCTTGTGACAGCCATATATAAACAATCTGGAGACTTAGAATTAGAAATCAGATTTTTCCTCACAAAACAAAGCATTGTTTTGCTTTGCATTGTTTGCCAAAGACAGCCTTTATCCTAACGTTTCGGTTTAGAATGGCAGTTACCGTGTAGGTTTATAAGTTTAAGACCATATCCAGCAGTACTGACAAACCAAACTCAAAATGAAAGCTGCATCCCTTGAAGACTCAGGAAATCAGGTTGGTGAGTGCAGTTTATTGCACTGCAGGCAAAACTAAACCCATCTATTCCTTGAAAGCACACAAGTAACGGTTCTCTCCTCCTCTTTTTCCACGTTATTATATTAATACTGAATTACTTTAAGGCAGACTTGCAAAAACTTTACCAAATAATTCACATGGGGAGATTTGTGACAATACTGTTTTCTCAATTGTTAAATTAACAACTGAGAGCTAATTCTCACAACATCCAAGGTTGTGATGATCAAGTAGTAATTTCACAGGAGAAGTATGATGGTCCTTCCAGACATACTAGTAATTTCTGAAGCAGCTTCCTTTGACCGAGCCACCACCAAGACAATTACATAAAAGCGGTTGTTCTATGTGTGTGACCTTCTCACCTGTGCTCAGCCCACTAATCCATCTCCCCAGATGATTGCCAGCATTCCTAAACTCTGAGCAGCTTCAAAACAACCACCTCCTTTAATAATAAAAAGCCCAGCTTACCACAAAAATGCTTTTTCTCCCCCTCCAAACATGAACCAGGCAGAAGCAGGAATTACATTACAAATGACATGGGCTAATTCCAGTGTTGGGCCACTGACTATTCTTCAATTTAGTATTTTGGGGCATGTTAAAAAACCTGAGAACTTGTCAATATTGATGACTAGAATTTTTATTTTTAAAACATAGTCAGGCATTAGTTTTCAACTCTGACACTAAACAAGTTTACAGAGGAGAAATATGAAGTCTAAGTTTTAACAGGCGTATCAGTTAACATCTATAATAGCCTTGAGAAATGAGGGAGAATTTTGAGAGCTTTCTTAAAAAAACCCAACAAATTAACTATTCTGTATAGTAAGTTAAAGTGCACTTCTCAACAATATGGCAACTATTACATTACTTGTATTCAAGATGACCTGCTCACAATCTAGCAGTTATATTGCTTGGGACATCACCTTAAAATAAATTTTCAAAATGCCAAAAAACCCACGAACCTCAAACTAAAGAATGAAACAGTTACCCCCACCACCACCATTGGTGCAGTATCTCTAGTGAAGTTTAACAGCAGTCGTTGCTGTGGCAGCAGAAAGTCATCAATCCCTAGCACAATGGGAAGAAAATTCCTTCCTCATGAGAGAGCTAGGGGAGGTCAGCCAGTACAACCCATCTCACTCACTGTTATCAACTGCAGGGTGGTCACACAGTGGTGTATTACCTACTTCCAGTAAATTACCCATTTCCAGTAATAAACTGTATGGTTGGCATGTGTCAGGCTGAAATGAAAGCTGTCATTGCATAATTTACAGTGACACATCTACTGAAGGTCAGCAACTTCTTGTTAGGTTTTGAGTTTCTCACCATATAGGATTTCAAGCAGGAACACCACTTCAGCTAATGAAACAGACTGTGCCTGGTGCTGGGTCTCAGTGAGAACCAGTGTATGCCATATGCTGGAACCAGACACAGATCATTTTTTGTGTGTCATTTGTTACAATATCAAATTCTCCTTCTGCTTCTTTAAAGTCTAAAGAAGATTCCTTTAATGTCTACAGAAACAGGCATGTACGCTGACAGGAAAAGTGCCCTGATGTGGCACATCTGAAGAGCACTTAAAGCCTTGTACTTTACAGGGTCTCATGTTTTTCCATGTCTTTTAGGTACTTAATATGGCTCCCATTTCTTAAAATGAGGCAGATTAAATTAAGCATTTTAATGTCCAAGAAGCAATGCTTTCAGCCGAAGTTGTACCATGAATCCAATGGATAACCCTGGATAATCACTAATCTGTGGAGGACTTAGACCTGTTATTTCACTTGTGCCCATAATGTGCTTCCTACTGAGAATACTGCTCCTGTAAAAAGAGAAGAATATTTACCACAGTTGGAGAAGGACTTTCCAGCTCTCTCCTACTTCAAACTGCAACCCAAAGCTACAAAAAAGCAACACCTCAAACTCTTTTGTAGGCACTGAATATTATTGCAACTGTTTTCCCTAAAAGCTTCAGTTTTGGGGATGTTTTAAGAAACACTGTTATCTGTCAACGAGTTCCATAAAATCTTAAGTATTGTGGCTGCACCCTTTCTGTCAATAAGTACTTACTTAAAAAAAGCTGCCATTACCTACTTACACATTATGACCTTGCTGTTGAAGAAGATACATACTAAAGACCTCTTGATGCAGAGATATACCTGTGCTTAATTTCTTGACAACAGTGGTAGTGGTTTTGTTGGTTTGGGTTTTTTTTCCCCTTGGGATTTTTTGTTTGGTTTTGGATAATTTTTGTTTGTTTCGAAACTAATGGAACTACCTCCACTTGTCTAGCAACAACAAAGCCCACTGAAAGAGGTTTGCACCTCAAGCATGGATAATTTACCATCAGAATTCTAATTTCTTTTCAAAATATTATCTGGAAACTCAGAGATGATAACATCTTCAAGGTACTCTTCTACCAATTCCATAGTCAGCCTGTGACCTTACAGACTACATTTGTCCCTTCCTGGTGGGCATCATGAATCCTATCGTTAAGCCCGACAGCACATAACAGCAGAGCATGCTTAAATAGCTATTTATAAGGGAACGAAAACTGCTTAGAGCATCTGGTTGGAACCAGAGGAGTATTGTATTTCTTTAATTTACATGAAACAAGAAATTATAGACCTTCTGCAAAAACCACCAGGAGCACCACTCCCACTGCTTGGACAGCTGCTTTTCATAGGAACTGCCTGCCAGACGAAATACCAAAGCTTAGCCAGATAAGATTATATAAACAAGCTGAATTCCGCAGAGAAGCAGACTGCCAGGCTCCTATAGGAACAGCTCATTTCAGACTCAGTGTTTTCAGTGTACATGCACTCATGGCTTATTATTTCCTCTGGGAACTGTGGAACATTAGTTGACAGCTCTGGAAAGTACTTCAAAGTCAAAATTACTTCCACTAGGGAGAGCAGCACTTCAGGCAGCTTGGGAAGGAGGCCAATGAGTCATTAATAGTGAAGGGTAACCCCTCCATGCAAAAGATCTCTATTACTAAGCATTCAAATTAGCAGCGGTCACAAAACCATTTTGGGGGAACATGTCATGTTCAACCCTTCTACCTTTCTGTGTCCCAGCCACAACACAGTGTTTTGACACAAGCTAAGTTCAGTGTCTCATTTCTCTGAAAGATCAAAACCCAAAAGCATTTGTGAAAGCAATCAGACAACAGCCAAACTGGCAGTGTCTCATTTCTGACCTGTAAGGCTGACCACAAGCAAAGGGAATTAGGAGGAAACAGATACGACGTGAACTATGGCTTATGGAGACATCTAGTGCCAATATCACTCATCAAGAGGTATTTAATGGGGGAAAAAAATAAGGTTAACTGAATGCTAACACTGCATTTTGTGTGTTACAGGATTATTAAAAAAAAATCCAGGTACCACTGCTGCCAGCAACCTCTGGGTGGACCAAGCTGAGAAACAAACAGTAAGTAAAGCAGTTGAAGTTGCTACTCCATTAGAAGTCAGGCAATGTCCATGTGTGGACAGACACACATCTCTCTCTCCCTTCACATCACTCTATCGTAAGGGATGGGACATAATGTCATCAACATCTAGAAGACTGCCTAAATATTATGGTTTATCTCTGTTATTCAACAGTATTTCTGAAGCACAAAGAAGATCAAAAGGGACACATTCAAATTAACAAGAGAGCATGTTAGCCTTCATGTCCTTAATCTTTTCATTTCTAAGTGAGGCTTTCCAAACACTATAAACTCAATAATGTATTTTTGGAACAAACCCAATATAACTCGCCAAAAAGAAAATCTGAGACCACCATCCTACTCTACTCTAGTACTGTTACATCTAGTGAACTGCAACCTTCTTCAGTGATTCAGTATGAAAAAAATAAATCTGCCTTCCTACTTCAGCAGCATTCATTAGTATGTTAGGATCAAGATCTGAGGAACAAATGTATCTCTCTACTCTCAGAACATTTCTAAACTTAAGATATCCTACCCTCTAAGAAAGTGAAGGTTATTTTGTTCATTGATTTAGTGTGTTGCAGCCAGCAAAACTACAACTGCATTAGGCTCAGGCTCTCTTCACGGTGTCACACACGTGTAAGAAACATTTTCAGGCCACTTGCCTTGAGGATGGAGACAACCCCTTGGGAATTTAGCCTGTGCTGCTGGTGAAGATTCCTGCACTTCTCACTGGTTGTCATCAGAGGCCACTGTTCCCTTACTGAACCTCCTTCCTCCTCAGAAGAAGGCACTTCACTTTTTTTTGACTGGACACACTACTTCACAGAATCACAGAACACCAGGGATTGGAAGGGACCTCGAAAGATCATCTAGTCCAATCCCCCTGCCACAGCAGGATCACCTAGACCAAGTCCAGGCAGGTTTCAAATGTCTCCAGAGGAGACTCCGCAACACCCCTGGGCAGCCAGTTCCATGGCTCTTCACCCTCACTGTGAAGAAGTTCCTTCACACCCATAACTCACAGAACCACAGAACATTAGGGATTGGAAAGGACCATGAAAGATCATCCAGTCCAACCCCCCCCCCCCCACACCCGCCACAGCAGGACGCCCCAGATCAAGTCGCACAGGAGACTTCCTAGTTCCAGGGGAAGATGACTCTTCCCAGCGTTCCAGAGTCAGACTGGCACACATGGGATTTGTCCTATGCCTCTGCTTCCAGTTGCTTTTGTAGTTGCAGAAGTCCCATACTATGATCTGGTGAAGAAACTCGTGTTTCCACTGGTATCAAAACTCTGGCTGACAAGGAGTAACGGGTGTAAGCTGGAACACAGGAGTTTTCACATAAATATGGGAAGAAACTTCTTCACAGTGAGGGTGATGGAGATGGAGCAGTGGAATGGGTTGCCCGGGAGGTTTGTAGAGTCTCCTTCTCTGGAGATGTTTACGACCCATCTGGATATGTTCCTGTGTGACTTGATCTAGGGAAACCTGCTCTAGCAGGGGGTTGGACTAGACGATCTTTCAAGGTCACTTCCAATCCCTGACATTCTGTGATGACAGGAACCTTTAAACATCCAGCACCCCGTTATGACAGGTAGGTAGGTGGTGGAACCTGTTACAGTAAAATCACTGCGGTGTTAACGCATGTGCCTTTAACTGGAGAAAAGTTCCTGTGCTGTGCACCCTTTCGCACGTTAACACGCAAATTATAAGACGAACCGCCCCTTAAAGCCGCCCCTCACCCAGCTGCCATTTCCCTGCTTCGGGAGTGGGGTAGGGCCGGTCCCGCCCCGCTCGGCCCCTCCCAGTCCCGCGGCGGTTGCCGGGGTTGTGGCGTCCCCTGGCGGAGACGACGGCCACTGCAGCCGCGATGGAGGAGGAAGAAGCGCCTGCAGAGTCGCAGCAGCGGCGGCAGCGCCATGCAGGCCAACGGGGCAGGAGGGGGCCAGCAGCAACAGCAGCCGCCGCCGCAGGGGCCGGCGGGCCCGGAGCTGGGCTGCCTGGGCGCTCAGAACGGCGAGGCCTCGGCAGGCACGGCTGCCAGCGACCAGTTGGCCCACGCCAACGGGCTGCTGCCTTCGGCCAACAGCGGCGGCGGCGGCAGCCCCGGCGGCCTCAGTGTTAACAACGGGGTGTCCGCCGCGGGGGGCCCCGGCCCGGCCGCCGCGGAGCTGGGGGGAGGCAGCGGCGGCGGCGGCAGCGCCCTGAAGAAGAAGAAGCGGCTCTCGCAGTCCGACGAGGACGTGATCCGGCTGATTGGGCAGCACCTACACGGGCTGGGCCTCAAGTAAGTGGCCGCGGCCGCAGAGCCGGGGAGGCCGCGGTGGGCAGCCAGGGGAGGTGGGGGTAGATCCCCTGTCTGGGGACCCCTGACTGAGGGGGTATCTGTGGGGCCGGGGGTCTCAGCACCCAGCCCTCACCCTCCTGTTCGTCCTCGGGGAGGGGGCGGCGGGGTCGCGGGAGGCCGGTGGTCCCTACAGAAGATGGGTAGCCTGAAGCGGGGGGACAGGAAGGGATCCCTGGAGGATGTGGGCTGGTGGTGAAAAATACACTGTCGCGGCCTGATAGTGCCCAGCGAGGACAGGCAGGGCAGTGGGGCAGGCCCGCTCGCAGAAAAAAAAATGGAGCCGGAGATGTGTTTTCCGAGCTTGTGGCCGGGTCAGCCCCTTGTATGTGAAAGGGACAGGCTAGGAGCTTCCCTTGCCAGGGATGGCAATATGGAAGTCGAGTTGCACACCGATAACGGTAGATCAATACATATGTGTTAGTGGGGGAGAAGTTATCTGGTAAACATAATGGAGCCCGCAGCTGGGCGGGGGGAAGGGGGGGTGGCTTTTTGCAGATGAGCTCCAGGATTTGGCTTGTCAGCTCTGACGAATCGAGCACGAGCTAAACTGCCACTTAAACAGGCTGTTTGGTTTTACTCCGAAAAGCCTTCATCCCTGTAAATGGTGGAGGTCTCTGCAGATTTGTGCTGGACATATGTTTTTGCTAATAATCTGACCTGTAGACTAGAAGTGTATGTTCACTCTTTCTGAAAGTCAGGATAGGGAAAACAATTTTCCAGTGGAGTATGGGAATTCTTGAAAGCTTAATCACAACACTCACTTTGAGAGTAAAGCTAAAGCCAACACATAATATTGGAAGGAGGCTGGAGAGGTTCCGTTAAGTCTTCACACAGCTGCTACAAGAGAAGTCTTCAAAACATTGTGGAATGGGTCAATTATAAAGAACTTTGCACATAAATTGCCTCTGACACAAGAGGCAAGTTGACTGCAAGTAGACAACTCGTGACTGTTCATAGACAACACCACAGTAAATAAGCTATTTTTAGTGTAAAAGGGGAAGGGCTACAGGTTCCTGAGTTTATTTTGTTTTAAGGAGCTAGTCGTTTAATACTTGATGAAGAAGAAAAAGTTAGGCCTATAGCAGATGAGCCAGCTCTCTGTTCTTAGTGGGGAGTGGAGGGAGGGGGGGAGGAGAGGGCAGGGGATAGTAGCCAATAGCTAACAGCTTTCTAGTCTGTATCTTCCTTCATGAAGTTTATCTTCTGTGCAGGGATGGCTGTTTGTGGTGGCTGGTAAGTCACATACTTTATGGTACTTCAGCAAAGCTTTCCAAGCTCTTTGACAACTTGGTTTAGATAGACAGCTGTTTACATGTCTCGGGCAACTGAGATAATTTTTGGAACAGCATCTGAATCTGGTCATAGTATTCTTGCTTTATTAAAGTTACTTTTAAATATGGTTAACTGTTATCATAGCAGGCGGTGTATTTGTGAGGGTAAAACTGGTCGGGTTTTTTTACACTGTATCTCTCCTGCAGCCAGACTGTTGATCTTCTCATGCAAGAGTCAGGATGTCGTTTAGAACATCCTTCTGCTACCAAATTCCGCAATCATGTCATGGAAGGAGAATGGGATAAGGTAACGTAGGGCTTATAGGACTGTATAACCGCTGTTTAAATTTATAGTATCTGTGAGAGAAATAAAAATCCACCCTCCTTATACACCTTTTTTTGTTTGTTTTCTTGTTTTTTCTTTTTTCTTATGCTGATTTCTGCAGGCTGAGAACGACCTGAATGAACTTAAGGCCTTAGTGCATTCTCCGCATGCAATTGTGGTAAGAGGCGAACTTGAACTCTTTCAGAGCTGTGTAGTTGGGACTAATTGTAGTGCTGTAATCTGCTATGGAGTTGGTTGTCCATAGTTCTTGTTGTCTTTGTTTACTTTAAGCGGCTTGCATGCTATCTCAAACATCATACTAATCTGAACTTTTTTTATTCTTTTTTAGAATGTGAGATAGGAAGCCCAAAGCATTGAGGCTGTAGTGAATGTTTAAACTTTGTTAAACATATTTAACTGATAAAATATAATGCTTGTAACAATCCCAAAATAGGTCAGTTTCTGTAGAAACTGCCTATGTTGAATGCTCAATTGAAATTTGAAATGGTTTTCACAATGTCTGTCTATGGGACCTAGGTCATCTTGAGGGAAGAGAAGTTCAGAAATTAAATGCAATAATGTGGAGTTAGCATAGTAATAGAACATTACAAGTGTATAGAGGCTGCTATAGACTATGAACAATACTGTTTGTTTTCCAGATGGCTTCTAAAGAGCAAATGCATTTGTATTGCTGTTTGGGATTTTATTTAGAGCTTTTTCTCTTTGCTTGGCTTTTTTTTTAAGGATGAGCCTAGAAATAAAAGGCTGGTAGATCCCATGACTTGACGATTACAATGTGTTGTTATGATTTCAGTTACTTTGCTCAGAGTGTTTCTTGGTTTTACTTTATTCTTCTGTCTTAAGATGAAAACCATTACTTAGCTCTTCAAACAGCTTGTTCTGTTGTGTTTAAACGCGTATTTTAACAAAATGAAGTTAGAATAACTACAGTCACTTAGGAAGAAAGGGTAGCAAGGCTTTTTGAAGTGTCTGTGACTGTAAACAATGAAGAATCAGCTGATGGCTGGGTAGCTCCACTTCTAGCTGATTCATTTGTTGTCAAGACAATTTCCTGTCTGGTGGGGGAGGAGAACAGGAAGTGAAGTAGGAAAAACAGATGACAAAACATCAGAGTACTTAAGAGAAATTTACATTCTGTTTTATTAGTTTGATCAAAGTTCAGCATCTCTTAATTAGATTAGCAATTTACTTTTTTATGTATATGAAGTCTTCAAGAAAATTAACTTTCAGATAGTTTGGAATATTACATGCAGCTTTTAATAGTTAGGAGGCTGAAAGTGTGCAACTGCTGTGTGAATATGAGTGGTTATTTGAAGCAGAATTTTCTCATATTTTTAACTTCTGAAGTTATCGAGTTTCCCTGTAGTATTAAAGTGTTTTACATGGCTGGGAATCAAGATATGTAACTGAGTATCACCATTGTGCTTTCTGGAGAACCTAATCTGAGGGGGAAAAAGTAACTTACTTCCTGTTGCTTTGGACGGCTCTGAAAGCACGCTGCTATTTAATATTGGTGGCTACCTGCTTGAATAAAACTTGTTGCAATAAAAATACTTGGTTTAGACTGAACTTCACCTCAGCCAAATACCAACTTTTTTATTTTGAATCTTGTTTTCTTTATATAAACTTGCTATAATGTAAAACATATAACAGGTATTAAATGTGTTATGGTTCTGTAAGACAGTACTGATGTGCAAGTATGAGTTGAGCTTGTGTGCTCCATCATATGTGCATTGCCTTTCCCTCCGTCCTTACCTGGCTTCTTTTTTACATGGTTAAGATTATGGATGGGTATTAGTCAGTACCTGGACTAGTGAAATATCCTTACAGGTAAGGAGAGTGCTTTATGTTCTGTAGGTAATCCTGGCTGCAACAAAGTTATCAAGACATCTATTGTTTTCATTAGCTTAGTTTAAACTTTTCAAATGATAGTGCTGCAGGTAACTGTAAAAACAGAATTAGATTTTGAGTTTCCTGGCTTGTGACTCATTCTGTATGACAAGATGCTTCAGAAATGTGTGCATGAGCAAGAAATAGGTACTTAAAAGTTTAGATGACAGTGTTCAACAAAGTAGGGTGTGTGTTTTGGTGGTTTGTTTTTTTGGTTGGTGGTTTGTTTGGGGTTTTTTTTCTTTATGACCTGGACAAAATAGCCAGGATGCGTAGTTGCTTTTGAAATATGTGGTCAGTGAAGGGTGTATAGAAGTAAACCAAAACAGGAGTTTCCAATATACGTTCTGCAAAGTGCTGTGGGTTCTGCAGGTGAAAATACTAAACATGAAAAGACTGTTGCCAATTTGTAGAGCTTTGATGCTGTGTATTGCTGTGTTGGGTTGGGGAGGCACATGGCAGTCTGTTATTTCTATTTGTGTCAACATCGCTGAGTGCTATATAGTGTGCCATTAGTCATGTTTACTTTTCTGGCATATAAGATAGAACTGTCTTGACAATCTGTAGGAAAACTTTTTATAGTTGATTCAAGCATGGCATTTTTCCTTGAGTAACACTTAAATATCAGCTTCAAGCCAGCCTGAGATTTTGCTTACTTTAGGGCTACTCAGGCATATTAAGGCATCTGTCTTGGCTAACTGATTGAATCTAGGAAGAAATATGGAGATTATTCCTCTATATTAATATAGAGTATAACTTCAAATTGTCCACTTTATTTTCATTTACTTATATAGGGCTTTCTCCAACTTTTGGGATATACAGCCCACAGCAGGCAAACAACAATAAATGTGGGGCTTTTTGTCTTGTCATTTGAGCAAAGAGCTCCACCTGCTCCTCATTCCTCATTCTCGCTGCCAGCAGTAAGGGCCTATTCTCTGTTGGAACAAGTTAGTCTTTAAATGGCAGGATTTGGTATGGTTCAAGCCTTATTAAATCACAGAATCTCAGAATCATTTTGGTTGAACAGTCCTATAATATCATTGGCTGCTACCCAAACACTGCCAGGTGGAATTCTGTAGGCTGGAGTGTATTTTTCATTTTATGTATCAAAATAAGTATGGAGTTTTGAAAAATTATTTTTTTATCACTTTTACCAGACTATCAAAGCAATAAAGACTATGAAGTAATGAAAATTGGGGTCTTGATTTTACAGGCTAAAAGCAAATAGCTACTATGAATCTGTCTTGAAATGTGAGCTGATAATTTCAGCTTATATTTTAGTTATTATATTTTAGTTACCTTCTTTTCAAATAAGAGTTGATTCTACTTACTTATTTTGAAGACTGTAACAAGCTTATTACTCTACTAAGTTATGTAGGTCAAAAATAAGCCTGTAAATCTAATCCTAGAATTAGATTATAATGCATTTTACTCTCTAAATTTCTGAAGATTTAGTGTTGTAACCAGTGATCTGTTTCTTTACTATGGTAGGATGCTTGTCATGATTTTCACAGTTGTGTTGCTGAGTCTTTCACCTCAGTGGTAACAAGTAGTTAGTGCTGGTGAATCACGGTACATGTAGAACTTCAGAGAATTTAGGATTTTGGAGGAAGCTTTCCTACTAACTGTCAGTACATTGAAGGAGTAAATGAAAAATATTCATGTTAGTAACCAAAGACTTTTTCCCCAAGAAAAAAAAGCAAATTACTAGTAGTACATACACCTTGGGGTTGGGTTTCTTTTTTGTTTTGATGTAAATCTGTTAACTTGGTTTTGCCCCAGGGTGATCAGAGGTTCAACTTACATTTAAATAATAACTTCCAGAAACAACAAAAGAATGCACATCCTCAGCTCCTCTGTAGAGTTAAAAGGCAGGGTGATGTGGTGGTAACTGAAGAAAACTAAACTGCAGTACTCAAACTGTTGTATTGGACTTCTCCAAAGGTCCTGCAGGGTGAAGAATCTTTGCTGTAAGCTAAGCGACTGTGGAGTCTGGATTTAAATCAACAGTGAACAGTGTAATGATGTGGATTTCCGTTGTAAGCTTTAAGATGATAACAAGTTCCAGGCGCTTCATTTAGGTTATGAATGATGTGACAATTTTTATACCTTTGTATGGTAGCTGAAGATTATGGAAAATGAGCAAGGTGTTCTTGTGGGTGCACTGCATCAGATTAGTCTTACACCTCTTCTACTTAAATTGTAAAGTAAAAGCAAACATCCTACTGTCACCATATTATAAACTCTTATTGCTTCTAGAGGAGATTGCTGATGTACTTGGTGCTCTTGTCTACCTTGAGGAAGTGGTATTGGTAGTAATTACACTGTCCTGCTACTAACAGTACTATTAAACTGAAGTTAAACATCTTTGCATGATAGTGTTCTACATGGTAGCGTGGCTGTAATGCTTTGATAGAACTGTTGTGACTAAAACTGGGTTTTAGGTTTTCTTTTTTTCCCCCTAAAAAAATTAACATGCCAAGTCCTAGAAGTACGAAGTGAGGAAAAAGCAGTTGGGTACAGATGTAGTTACCACTTTTAAGGGAAAGAGTGTATAATTATTATGTGCAGTGAATGGTGAAAGAAGAGTTGGAAGGGTTATGGATTTCATTGCAAACTGAAGATACCAGGCTATTTTTTTTTTTTCATCAGCAGTGTGAGTGAAATACATGGTATGTGGCTACTACCTGAACATCACCATACATCCTTTTAGGCATATGCATAGCTGAGAAAGAAAGGTTTTACTGGTCTTGCTGCTACTGTATAAGCAGACAGTGTGAGGTCTTCTGGCTGGTTGCATGGAACCTGCCATTGAGACTGTAAATAATTGGGATATCTTTCTTTTGGTTTTCTACATGTCAAGACCTGGAAAAACTTTGCAATGGTGATCTAACAAATCCAGATTTGAATAAAGAGCTGTTTAGGGAATGTAACTTGAGTTTGTCTATCACATACATGACATCACAGAATCACAGAATATTAGGGATTGGAAGGGACCATGAAAGATCATCTAGTCCTGTCCCCCACCACAGCAGGATCACCTAGATGAAGTTGCACAGGAACATGTCCAGGCAAGTTTTAAGTGTCTGCAGAGATGGAGACTCCACCACCCCCGTGGGCAGCCCATTCCAGTGCTCTATTGCCTTCACAGTTAAGAGGTTCCTTCTCATATTTACGTGGAACCTCCTATGTTCCAAAGCACTGCAGACATGTTTGAGCATAAATAACTTTTACAATGTAATGTTTTAAGCTTCACAAAGTGTGTGGTAAGTTAATAGCTCTGTAGATGAAAGCTTTATTCCTTTTAAGCATCAAATATCTCTGGGAGCTAAAACTGCTTTATTTTAACTTTGGATTTTACATATAGCAAGCCTTATGTTTTCATACACACTTTGTTAGGATAGGATCATCTCAAACTCCCTCAATTAACTTCTACTCTAGGAGGCTGGCAGTGTATTTGCAAGTAAGTAAACACTGACCAAATACAAACATGACAACAGTGAGGTGCCTGAGGTCTGACAAAGCAATCAGTGGTGTATTAGTTAGAAAAGCAAGTGTGATTTTTGCCTCACTTAATCTTCATTCTGTGTCTCACTGAGATACCACAATCACAGAATCACTCTTGTTGGAAAAGACCCCTGGGATTGAGTCCAACCATCTACCCTACCTTACAAGTTCACCCCTAAGCCTCATCAACACCTCATCCAAACGATCTTTAAACACATCCAGAGATGGTGACTCAACCACCTCCCTGGGAAGCCTATTCCAGTGCCTGACCACCCTTTCTGTTAAAAAGAAACTTAATATCAAGTCTGAACCTACACTGTTGTAGCTTGAACCCATTCCCTCTCTAAGAATGTACTTTTTTTTTCTCTTCAACCTGGTGAGTCTTGTGTACCACAAATGTATAAAGCTGATAACTGCTAGCATTGAAGATGTGAAAACACAGAAAACAGCCAAATGGTGTTTCTACTGAATTGCTGTTATCACTATTAACAATTTCTAGGACTTCAGGTTTTTGTTTCTGACTACAGAAATAAATGCCTGATTATCTTTTTATTCAGATGCTTGTAGTTAGAATATCAGTCTTGATTAAAAGAAATGACCAAAAATTGCCAGATGAAAGGGATACTGTAATAAGTGATTAGTTCTGAGAAGTAATTTCCTAAATATGAGAAACTATTTTTTTCCTGTAATCCTGAAAAGTTAACATCAGAGGAAAACAACATAGAACTAAAAAACAAAACCCCAGGCAGTGTCAGTTTGCTAATGCTGTATGTTATGCACCTATGCAAACAATCCTTGTCAGCTCCTGTGTGAGCTGCATGAGAGAACTTCTGGAACTGGTGTGTTGTGTTCTGTGGTATCATGCAGTCTTAAGAATGTGGTTACCTGCTTTTTTTTTGGGTGATTTTCTTGACAGACTGTAAGATAGGCTTCCCAATTCAATTAGGGTTTGGAGAACGTTGACTGACGATGGAGTGGCTATGGAAATGAGAAGTTGAAAAGGAGATCTGAAAAGTGAGGTAGGAAGGTACTTGGAGCCACATAAGGCAGGAAGAACATTAATGGATAACTTAATTGCAATATTGTTGAAAACCCAGCAAAAAGAAATTGAGTAAAACATTACATATAGCTGTATTTCTGAAGGGCATAGTAGAATGGTTTCTACTGTTCTGTTTAGGCTCAAACGTTTTCTGAAACTTCAGTCAACCTTTTTCCCCTGACTGCTGCTTTCTGTCATGTCAGAGGATGAAGTTTTTGCTGCTGCAGCAGAAGTACCTAGAATACCTGGAGGATGGCAAGGTCCTGGAGGCACTTCAAGTTCTGCGCTGTGAACTGACGCCTCTGAAATACAATACAGAACGCATTCATGTCCTTAGTGGGTAAGTGTGTGGCTGTTAAGAACACTTCATTTGACCTTTTCTAAAGGAAGGCTGTAGTTTTTGATAGCTGATGATGTAAAAACACTCA
Source organism: Phoeniculus purpureus (assembly GCA_028565055.1). Lineage (NCBI taxonomy): Eukaryota > Metazoa > Chordata > Aves > Bucerotiformes > Phoeniculidae > Phoeniculus > Phoeniculus purpureus. Next base: position 13,346,256 of record JAOXOE010000256.1, read on the forward strand.
AACTGTATTGAAGCTGTTATCTTGTTCATCAGTAGGCAGTAGTGAGGTATGCTAAAATGGTGAGTAAAGAAGACTATTCAGTAGACAGTGTTCTGTTGAAGATGCTTGAAAACAACCTGATTATGATTTCTAGTACTAGAACTCAGTGCATACTTATGTATGGTCACTAATCTTGAGAATTATTAGCCTATTAGCTTATAATTGATTAGGTAGGTGAATACAGTCTGATTTGTTCTTGGATGAAAATAAGCCAGTTCTGCCTTTCCTAAAAATCTGTTTTTGTTTTTTCTTTTTCTGTTGCCAACTTGTAGATGTTTGTTCTGAAGAAGATACGTGTTTCTGTGGAGTAGTTCCCTGCCTTTTTTCCTATCAATCTCAAGCTTATGTGTCCTGTTTCCAGTTCATTAAGAATATTCTGATGTGTATTATGCTTAAAAGAATTATCCCAGAAAGACTTGGTCTGTTGGTGTGTGTGTGTGCTTTTTTTAAACAGGTATCTGATGTGTAGCCATGCAGAAGACTTGCGTGCAAAAGCAGAGTGGGAAGGAAAAGGAACAGCTTCCAGATCTAAACTTTTGGACAAACTCCAGAGTAAGATGTTCTTATGTTTAGAATTTATTCCCACCTCTGTAAACTCAGTACTCCTTATGTAAGGATGTATTCTGGGAAATTGACTTTAACTATGTTTCTGGTTGTTGGATTTAAATTTTTTGGTTAATGTGGATGCCTTTAAGCACCTTTATCCCTTGATCTTCTGTATCTCACCTTGTGTTGTGTCTGATAAGCTATTTGTAATAGGAGCTCTTGTTTCTCAGCTCTGCTGCATGCAATAATATTATAACTTGGTGATTAAATGTGCAGTTCTGAGCAGATGTGTGTTTTAAATACGAGCTATACTGAGAGGTTAAAACTAAGTGTGACATGTAACCACTAACAGTGCTAGTGTAGGCTGATGGTGGTATCACTTTCAGATCACTGTGTTTTGTTTCTTTTCTTTCTTGTGGCTGGTATAATACTGTATATCAGAGTGGTAAAACCCTGGTATTGTTTGATTTGTGAGAGCTAGTGGAGGAAATCCTGGAATGCACACAGCTGTTCTATAACTCTACGGATTTTTTTTTTTGTTAAAATGCTAGATTTTGAGTTAGCATGCATAACTGTAGTTGCTGGCCAGGACAGCGTACATTGTGACTACAAATACCTTGCGTATTGCTCATTTTCTAGAAGTTCAGTGCTTCTGATTCCAGATGAATAGCTGTAAATTTGACAAGCTGCGTCCACACTCCTGTGGCTTTTAAGCTGTATTTACTGATGTGTTCCAAAACCACACAAATCAATATGTGGTGTTATTTGTAACCTGGTTTTGATGTATCTTTTTTTCTTAACTCCTCTAAAGCATACCTACCCCCATCAGTGATGCTTCCGCCAAGGCGTTTACAGAACCTGCTACGTCAGGCTGTGGAACTACAACGGGACCGGTGCCTATACCATAATACAAAACTAGATAGTAATCTAGATTCTGTGTCGCTGCTAATAGATCACGTTTGTAGTAGGTAAGAAACTCTTGTAACTTCTGAAATGGGCAACAATATCTTTGTCTTAAATTAATTCCTGTCAAAAAGATCATGAAAGCTATTTTGGTTTGGCTTAACAGGAGTTGCCTGTAAAGAGACAACTCTGATTAAATGAGTAGGGGTGGGGGTAGAGAAGGTAGCTACTTTGGCAGCTGTATATGTATTAATGGGGTCAGACTGAAGCTATTATTACTACACTAACCCTTAGCGTTTGTGACTTTGGACAGCTAGTCTGTTTCTTCATCAGCTTATGATTGCTGTATGTTTAGAGTGGAGAATCACTAGTATGTTACCTACCCAGACTTCCCGCAATGCGAGAAGCCTACTGAAGCAAATGTCATGCAGTCAACTTTCAGCTTTTTATAATGAACATGTGAACAATAATGTGAGGTGCTTCTAGGCACAAAGGTTGAAACAGGAAACAGCATAGAAGTGTGCAGTAGGTAGTTCTGCTTTGCATAATATGTAATCTGAATGATACAGTGAACTATTTGTTCAGATTTGTCAGGTAGTAAGACTTGAGCATTTCTTGTATCTATGTATTATAATTGTCTAAATAGTATTAGAGCTTTCTTAACAAAACCAGTACTGCTTCAGAATGTTCAAAATGCTTATTGTTGTAGACACAAAGCAGAAAGATGGTTGTTTTTGACAAATAGCTGACTTAAGTGGGGGTTTTTTTATTGTCAAGGAAAACTTGACTAAGGACCTAAAATCTCAGGGTAGCTCTTAGGAAAAACGGTTATGCAGGGTCTAATAAGGGAATGTGAGGGCTAGGACACCTGGGAAATAAGGGTTATGTTACACTTGGTTGTTCATGCTTGTGCTTACAGGGGAATTTTTTTCATGTTAAGGTTAGCTCATCTAAGTACTGAAACTTGCATGTAGACACTTGGTGAACTTGGGTTACTTGCAATATTTTTTTTTTTTAAGATGCAGGCTTCTACAGTCCTTTACTGTAGTCATCTTAAGATTAAAAAAATACTATATTTGGCACTTCATATATTCAAGTAATATTCCAGACTATTGTCTAGCTTGCAGTTTTGTTACATCACATTATTTCAGCAGTTCAGTGCATGTGGACATTTGTTCCCTATTTTAAGAGCTTTTTGAAATGATCAAATATTGGTGTTATGGCTTCTTTGTCAGAAGTGAGTCCTAATATCAGAATAGCAGACTAAATTTTAGTCCATAGTTAACACTGGTTATTCTTTAAGGGTGTTCACTGTGATTAATTGGACTCCAAAGAGCATTTGAGCCAACTGTAAAGAACATGTTTACTGCAATTCTACTAGATAGAACCAGATATAAATGATACTATATGCAATGAATCTGGTCTTCAGTTTCATCCATCTGTGATTGTATTAGCTAAGGCAAAAACTTGGCATGCATGTGTACATAGGTACTCAGGACAGTGCATATTTGTCATGCATGTATTCATAGGCACTCAGAACAATGCATATTATGGCATGCGTATATCCATAGATACTCAGGACAAAATAGAGAAACTCCACTTCAAAATAAAGGCTTCCATTCTGTCCTCAACTCAACCTATTGTACCTACCTATTGCAGGGGTCTGAGATCAGTGTGTGGTGTGCTGTACGTACTCCCATGCTTGGGCATAATGAGGTGAGTTAAAGACAGTGGAAGCCAAGTTTTGATAAACTAGCAGAAGTAACAGTAGTCTAATAGCCTAGACAATTTAAGTTCTGTACTGCTGAAGTGTTAGAACACTGACAACTTTCCTTTTTTAGTTGGAACTAATCTGTTTGGGACTTACAGCAATATTTTGATCAAGCATGCTTGAGTTGCACTAATAGGCAAAATATTTAACATGTCACTTCTTAAGAGTGGGAGATAAGAGGAAGAAAGTGCTTGCAGTGAAGGCAAGGGATTTAATGTTATTGTGCCTGAGATTTTTGATTCTAGAGAGTTGATGACTTTGGGGGGTGGTTATTTTTGGATTAGAGAGCCTTCAGTCTAGTTGGTTATTTAGTTTGTTTCTTGGGGTTTTTTTCCTTGGTATTCTTTTGTCTAATTTTGGTGTAGATAAACATTCTGAGTCCATAAATAAGCAGGGGAAAGCCCAAATCAGATGTCAATGCAGCAGTGTCTAGGTGCTGGCTTAAGTTCCACAAAGCATTTTTTCCAGAAAATTGAGAAATACGTCTTCCAAGAGATGCACAGGGAATGAAACAAGTAGCTATTCTGTGTTTTATTAGAACTACAGACTTCACTAAATACAACAACAGGTGACTTTATTCAAAGATACTTTATTTCAGAGTGTGGACAACATGCTTCAAGTGCTGAACATAGCAATTTGTAATGAAACTTTTCAAGAAAAATCTTTGGGCTTCCATAACATCTAATTGCACAAAACCATCTGTTAGACAACTGGTTTGGGTTACTCATCTAGAGATTACAAAAGAAAACGGAAGCAAAGGGTTATTTAATGTATGTTTAGCTATCTGTGAAGTCAAGATTTGCTGGACTATGTGTTTCATTAGTTCATGGAAGAGAACTTTTTGTGACCAGGCTCTGACTGGACTGTGAACAGCGTAATTCAGTATTGGAATGTGTCTAGCAGTGGTATTGGCTGTGTCTGTCCTTTTTGGGAATCTGAAGCACCTGTAGTGTTACACTGCTTGCTTTTCATGTCTATAAAATGTTGGCTGCGTTTCGTAAGCTTTAAAATAAAAAGTACTGTTGTTTGTGGGCTTGGTTTTTTGGCTACCATACCCTGAAAAGTCTTTTCTGGGACACAGTATTCCCCTTGTACTTCTGAGTTATAAAGTCTCTTCTAGAGCAGATTACTTCTTCGAGGAAAGACATTGTTACAATGGTGCTAAATAACAGTGAAGCACCTTTTCCTGTAGGTGCACTTATCTGTGTAAGGCTTGTCTAGCTCCCTCTGGACTTCAAGGAAAATGAAGTCCTTCATGGGTTGGACTTTTTACCTTGGGCTTAGTGTTGTTCCAGTCAGCTTAAAGCAGGAACAGAACAGAACTGTTTTGCTCTAAATCTGTGCAGCCATACCAAGGCAGCCAGCTGCAGATGTATATACACACACATTAGGTTTAACCTCATCTACCATAAGACAGGAAATGGGGTATGTATAGTGTGGTGCTGCTCAGTTCTGTTTAAGCATGGACTAAGAACAATCTTGTAGTCAATGAGAGTTTATTGAGCAGGTACAGAGACTGTATTAAGCAGAAATTTTTCTAGTAGTAATTTTTTAGTTGTCCGTTAGCCTGTATTTTTAAGCAGAAATTTAAGGGAGATGGAGCTTTTTAGGCCAGTTTGTCTCCAGTGATAATGTATCTGTACAGCAGATAAGTACATAACTGTACATTGCTGTTCGTACATTAGTATCATCATGTCCCATTAGGGTTGTGCTGGACACTATAACCATAAAAAAACCACTTAAGGAGTCTTGTAGTTGAAGAAAAAAGACTGATTACAGACAGCCTTTTAGTGCTTCTGAACAATGAACTTGTTACTGCAGTGTTACTTTTAAAAGCAGGCATCTGTTGTAAAAGCCTGTGTTTATTTTAGCTTATGCTCTAAACTGTGGGCAAGCTGTAAAAAAAAAAAACCCTTATCTCTATTTCTTACCCAACTTAATGTTTTGACTGTTGGCTGTTCCTCCATGTGTAACTAGAAGCTTAAATATTAGCTCTAGAGAAATGTTTGATGCTTCTCCTTCAGTAGTTTATTGTGTGATATTTTGCTTGGTAAACACAATGTTGTAGAAAATAGCATAGATTTTGTGAGTGGAAACAGTGCAAGTTGAAAACTCGATTGTACCGTGTTATGCGTAGCTATTGTATGTGCTACTCTGCAATGACAGTGAAAAATACACAAAATGAAGGCAAAGACACACCAAACACTGCAGAACACTTTGGAGAAGGAAAACCTACTGTATAAACCTACTGTATTCTTCAAATTGTATAGAAGAATCACAGAAGTTTGAGTACCAGTGTTTTCTGTGCATTGTAGAAGCACATAGTAGTGAAGTATTACGCTCCTAATGAGGTCAATTTTATTCCAGGTTGATATGAAAGCATAACAAATTATGCAAGTGGAAAAGAGTAATCCTAAATTCTTACAATTAGTTATGTTCTCTTGGTTGTGTGAGCTTTGTAACAGACAAAATGCTTCATTCTGTGCTTATTTAAAGCATCTGTTAATAGAGGAGTTGTCTGGTCTTGTATTTAAGTCTTTGTTTTAGGTACTACTAGCTCATTAAAAAAACCCCCTCTTGCTGCTTTCTTATTAATCTGCAAATGCATCCCTTTCCTTTTCCAGGAAACAGTTCCCATGTTACACACAGCAGATACTAACGGAGCACTGTAACGAGGTGTGGTTCTGTAAATTCTCCAATGACGGCACTAAACTAGCAACAGGATCTAAGGACACAACTGTTATTATATGGCAGGTTGATCCAGTAAGTGCACAATGTGTTAAAATGTGTATGACTTGTCTTTCTCTTCCCTCTTTGCTTTCTTGTGCTAGGATGGTCTGATTTTTATAGGACAGGGTAACACATACTTGGGTGTTTCTCTGGGATATAAAAGACCTGACGATCACAGTCAGTGTAAGTTAACGAAGCAGGACACTTGAAAACATGATGCCTGTGTGCTTCTAATCAGTACTATAGGGTAGAGCCTGCTCATGTTCCCTCCAGGAAAATTTCTAAATCTGAAGGCCTTGACAAGCACTATGTGAGGATGAAAGGAGCATGGCAGTGACAAACCTTTCTTCAAAATCACTAAGAGTACATCTGATCTCTATGTGACTAACTCCTTTCTATTGTTACTAGTAGTACACTTGGATTTGAGTACTCTATCCGTTTGACCATTTATCGCATTATTGCTGAGTAATAAAATGGTACATGCTAAACCAAGGTTGTATCAGCATACCACTTCATGCTCGTTGCCATTGAAAGATTTGCCTTGGCTTGAGATGAAGATGTAAACATCTGATAGGATCCACCGACACATGGAAGTGTACCTGTCCATTTTCTTACGGTCTGTGGACTAAGGTTTTGATATTAAAATATGGCATGGTGTCTCTTATGAAATACTCTGCAGCTATATGGTCTCTTTCCTATCCATGTCCATTCTTCTGTAAATAAAAAGATTGACTGATGAATCAAAGACTGCTTTAATTGACTTGAAGCAATATGAAAGTATATCCATACATTTCATAGAAGAAAACTTGTAAAACTACGCAAAACTGAACATGTTAACACAATACTTGAGGTTTTTGATGCTTTTAAAACGCCATCAGCAGTATTTTAATTTTTTTAACCATACAGCTGCAAGCTGGTGTACTAAGTTAAAGATGTTTTTTCAGTTTCATACTGGCTTTCAGTAAGTTTTGAAAGCTGATCTTAGTCCAGTTGTGTCACTGAAGAACAGAGTTGTTCTTCATATAACTTGAGTCTTGCTATGAAGATAGAACTTAAAATCAGTGTTCCATACAGCACATGCTTGTTACATAGTACCTGAAGTAACAGAAAATGTTAGAGATTTCTCAGGCATAGAACTGCTGTGGTTTGTTGGTTACTGGAGCTAGTGTGCTCTGGGCCAGGATGTGCACAGCAGTGTGATTCAATTTGTATTAGGATTTAATCTGTGGGTTTTTTTGTTTGTCAAACAATCTCAAGTAATTAGTGGGAAAGCAGCTTTGTAGTGTGTTGTCTTCTGTATTTGAGTACTTCAATAAAAGGAAAAATAAAAAACCTGAAACCTTTTCAAGGAGGTGGATGCCTAAATAATATTAGGCTGTATAACTAAAATAATTAACTTTCATATTTGCCAGAGCACACTTCTCACATTTCCTCTAGCAGCTGACAGTGTTCTTTGAACCATAAGTTTAATCAGGTTTTCAAGACTTTTAAGTGTTTAGAATTACTTTGTGTGTATGTAGTCCAACTCTAGGCAGTCAATGAGAAGATGCTATTTTAAATTAACAGTATCTTTTTCCACACACACGTGAGAATCCATCAGTTCTCTTTTTATCACCTGTGTTGAAGTATGACACTACTTCTACATGTTTTCATTTGATACTGTACATTTATTGTCTTTCTAAGCTCCAGCTACATGTCTTAAGCGGTCTTAACCTGTGCTTCAGTTTTCATTTGTTCATTTCAAAGTTCTTCTGCAGACTCGGCAACATTAAATACCATCTTGAGTGAACTAGGTTTGTGTGTGGAATGAGTTATTTGACTAAATGTGGCAGACTCTTCAAGTATAGTAGGCGCATCACCTTGGTCTGGCATGCATCTTCTTTGATAGAATTCTCCTTTTAATCCATATAGAAACCCTTTTTTCTACATTTTCTAAAAACTGTTGGCTGAAAAGCCAAACACATGCCAGGGAGCTGAACTACTACACACTTAAGCTGATACCCTGAATAGTTGTTCCTTCTACATAATCTAGGAAGCTACATGTAAACGAGAAGAGCTGAGACTTCTTTTGGTGGTGGGTGGAAAGACTAAATTTGGGGACATCTTCCTGAAATACTGCTGACGGCTGTTCAAGTGTAAAACATGGGATATAGCAACTTTGTGTTTGGGGAGGAGTATGAAAACAGCATAAGGTTGAGTAGCAGTCACAAAGTCCTGTCACTGAAAGAGGAATATCCCATTTATCTTTTGCTCTGTAAGTCTCAGGTGTGATGCACAAGTGTAGAGGCTGCATTAATCCTGATACAAAGAAGTCTGTTGCAGGCAAGCTGCAGAATGTGAGCTTGTCAGGCATGACCCAGTTTTCTTGCTGAGGAGTTAGGCTGCAGACATAGTAGGGCCTAATGCAGACCAGGAATAGTAACTAGAATGGAAAAGGTATCTTGGGGAGGTCCACTTGTTTGCCCCTTTTTCACTGTGCTTTGAAGATTGTTTTTAGCCCACTTTCTTTTGAGGAATGTAGTTCTAGCCAGAAATGTCAAAGCTGCAGGCTGGCTGAAAATCACCAAATCTCTTGCAGCTGATCCCAGGAAACGGTCTTCCATGTAACTCCATTCCTTTGTTGCCTGCATTATTTTCAAAATGAAGAGGTGCTCTGCTGATGAATACTAAAGCAAAAAAGGGAAGGAACAATATTAGAAATCAGTCTAGGTTTTGAAAAAGTCCTACTTTTTGAAGAGAAGTAGGAGGTCTAAACATTCTGCATGCAGGAAAAAAAGAAAGGGGGATGGGAAATCCAGTTGTCCTTTTTCAAGGAGTTTCACAGAAATTACTAACAGTTAAGCTCTGCTCTGATTTCTGTGTGTGCCTGTAGTGAAGAGGGTGCAAATATTGTATTGGAGCATGTTTCTGTATTTATGAAGCCGGTGTATGGTTTCACAGTATCCAGCTGTAGTACTTATTTTGACAAGCTACTTGAAAGTCAAAATCCTCTGATAAGGCAGTGGTAGAACAGTTGTAGCATAAAGGTGGTAGAAGATACTCTGCACAAGCGAAGTACATTTCATTCACTAAATCTGGCAGAAAAGATGCAACCGCTTGCTGTATTCTGCATTTCTGAAATAAGAGCACCTCTACGGGAAGCTTTTGAAAACTTACTTCTGTAAAAATTTTCTTAAGTGGCACATACAAGATATGTTCATGTTTGTGAAAACATTGGTAGTTGGAAGAGCATACGCTGAGGTTTTGATTCTCTATTTAATTGTAACAAGCTTCTAACGTGTCCTTATTTTTTAAGAAAGAAACTTAATTCTGTAAAATAAGGTTGGTAATACTTTTGTGTTCCAGTGGATGTAGAAAGACTTCGACGCTACAGAAACCTCTTATGTTAGGCAAGTGTAATGCACAATTCTGGACACAGTGGTATTTTGTGAGTTCCATGTTCAGACTTGTGGAAGATTAGAACAAAAATACCTGCAGCTGTTCTTTCTTTGTGTATTGAACCTTAGAATATTTCATTTTATTGTCATACTCTGTAAGCTACAGACTGCTTTTCCTATAAGAACCTATTCATGCCTAAAGCAAACTAGCCATACTGTACTTAGACACATTGTATGTGTGAAATATAGTAGGAGTTCATTTGCATTGTGTCAACAGAATCCCTTTTGTTTCAGGATACTCACCAGCTAAAACTACTTAAGACGTTAGAAGGTCATGCGTATGGTGTCTCTTATATTGCTTGGAGTCCAGATGACAACTATCTTGTTGCCTGTGGCCCAGATGATTGTTCTGAGCTTTGGCTCTGGAATGTACAAGTAAGTGACGACTAAGAGTAGAAAACAAAACCTAATGATTGATTATTGCTGTTTATTTAGTATCTAAATGTCTACATGTGTGAAGCATGGAAAATAATTTCTACAAACTTGTTTTGCGAAGGTGTGAGTGTAAGAAGACAGACCGATCTCCCCACCCTCCTATGGCAGCCTACAAATTCTGTAATCAATTTATAGAGAACTGAAATTAGAGTTCAAGTCTAAGTGACTGACTGTGCAGCAATTCTAGCATGTCTGGTTTGCAGTAATTCTGAGGTGGGGATTGCTTAAATTCATAGGGCCTTGACAGCTACAGAAGACAACGTAAGTTAATCAAGATGAATGGGGTGGAATTATCTAAGGAGAGCACTTGCTCATTGAAGATTTTAACAAGCAGCACAAGTGTAAAAGATACAAGCTTCCCAGTGATATTAGTGGAAGATCCAGAGAGTCTTAAATTTATTATAGAAGTTCACCTTTCAGTCAGACACCAGGGCATTCTGCCATTTCCTACATGAATTTGAAAATCCTTTTCTGCTGTTGATTTTCATGGGCTCTTGAGTTGATACAAAAGCTTTCTCAGCCACAGTTGTAGGCTGTATAGTCTTTTCTTGTACCGCCTTAGCCTCTGAACTAATTTAGCTTCCTTAAACAAAAATGTCTCCTTTTTTCACCCTTGGATTACTTCTAATTGGCTAAATTGGCTCAGCGAAGAGCACTAGAGCTGGCACAAGGGATTAGAGAGAAGCCCTTACTGTTTTAACAATGGTAAGCCACTCATTGGCACTCTGTCTTGTGAAACAGTGTTGTAAACAAGGGTTGAAAGCTAAATTTTGGCATGGAGAGCTCCAGTTCAGGGCAGAAAATGTTCCAAATACTCTGACCCTTCCCTCACTTTTTTGTTAAAATGTATTTTGTCATCTGTGCTTTCTTGTAGTCTCCTCCTGCATCCTTGCTTTCAGTGTTTTAGTCTTTTAAGTTCTTCTAGTTTCTTTTAATTCTCCACTCCACGAGTAATCTTCTAGTGCACTTCTTGATTTGAGGGACAAAATAAGTTGTCCCTGATCAAGTCTAGGGTCACTGGAGGTGCTGAGGTTGTCCTGCCTTTTGACTGTATTACTCAGATGTTTGTTCTGATTTTTTAATAAAAAGGTTGAAATACCTGCACTTCGAAGCACTACGCATGTTGGGTAAAATTGCTGATGTCTTTCTCGAGAAGGGTTCCAGTATAAGGCCTTGCTGCCTTTGTTTATTTTTCAGACTGGGGAGCTGAGGACAAAGATGAGCCAGTCTCATGAAGACAGTCTAACAAGCGTGGCCTGGAATCCTGATGGAAAGCGTTTTGTAACGGGAGGTCAGCGTGGGCAGTTCTATCAGTGTGTAAGTTCTCTGCATCTGTGCCATTGAGTACAAAGCAAGAATGAAAGTTTTGTCATGGTCAGATCTGATGTTTGTGTTTTTCTCATATGTGTGTTCACTGAAACTTCTGATCTCAAACAGAATACTAATTTTAATATTTCAGCAACACTTCTTTATGTAGCAGTTATAAGTGTTCAAGCGTCTTTTGTCTGCCTAAAGGAGGATTTGTGGTCTGGGAGTTTTTTCTTAACTGCTCTGGAAGATACACTAACAAAAAAGATACACTAATTAAAAGGTAGTGCCTTTGTCCACAAATATGTATTCCACAGAATTGTCTGTCTGTTTTAGTTTTTGCATGCTGTCTTTGCTCAGCATAGATAGAAATATTTGAAACCCTCATTATTGGACTAGGTTGATTTTGAGTTATGCTTCAGTGTCTAACCCTGCCCTTGATCATTTGTCATCTGAATTAGTTGCCCAGAATAATAGTGCAGTATGTAAATCCCACTCACTGCAAAGGTGAGCTCTGACGTGATGTAGGTGGTGTGTGTCATGCACAACAAAATAAGCGACGAAAGGGGTTTTCAGCTCTCCACATCAGATACCTGTATAAGCCCTCAGTTAAGGCAACCAAGTCCTAATTCATTAAGTTCTCTTTTTTACAGGGTAAGGTTGCTTTCTCTAGTGATTGTCTGAACAGAAGTTGACACAAACGTACTTGTGTCATGACTCCTCAGAAATATGAGACTAATTGTGCATTTTGTGATTTGTTTTTTTTCCTTCTGACCAGGATTTAGATGGTAATCTCCTTGACTCCTGGGAAGGGGTGAGAGTACAATGCCTTTGGTGCTTGAGTGATGGTAAAACTGTTCTAGCATCGGACACGCACCAGCGGATTCGCGGTTATAACTTTGAGGATCTTACAGACAGGAACATGTAACTACCTCTTTCTTTGGTTTTGAACTCCTGGTTCTTAGTGCCAGAAGGTGATTGAGGAATAGCTTGTGGGGAAGGATGGGAAATAAGTTATTAAAATTATCTCAGTGTTAAAGAAGAGGAGAATAACACGGGACAAACATTGGTGAGTTTCAGTTCTGGCAAAGAAGCATTAGATAACTTCCTAAGCACTGGAGTAGAATTTTATATTGCTGTTATAGAATTGTTGTCTTCTTAATTCCTGTTATGTTTTAGTAGATTCTGCTTTGATGTTAGGCATTGGATTTGAGGTCTGCCTGAAGACCCTTTGGTCTTGGAGTTTGTCATAAGTAAATTGTTGCAGACCTCAATTGTACTGACATAGAGATAAGACCATTCTGAATTTGAAATTATCCTCATACTATTGTGGTGTTATGACATACTTCTTTTCTTGGTGTTGCACGATTGTTTAAGTGTACCCTTAACACTGATGTGTCTTCCAATTTCAGAGTACAAGAAGATCACCCTATTATGTCGTTTACTATTTCAAAAAATGGCCGTTTAGCTTTGTTAAATGTAGCAACTCAGGTGAGTTGGTGAAATGAAAATGCAAATAAACTGCTCTCAACTGCTACCTGTTTTTAAATACTTTATGTGAATTGGAATGTTTATAATAACCAGTTGAATTCTGTGTAATATGAAGGCCTCAATATTCATGAATATAGCATGGGATTCTCTGACAGGAAGGTGATCTTATTCTTGAGACTTTGTGGGTTTGGGGTGGGGGTTTTGACTTAGTCTGATTTCCTGCTACGAAATGTTAATATCTGGCTGTTACGCTGAGAAGCCAAGAATTGTGGCGGGTTGATGTGTCTGGGGAAGTAAATATTAAATTTTCTTTATTTCTGTTTTTGGAACCCTGGGTGACAGTAGGAACTTTCAGAGTGGAAGTTACCACAGACTGGAAGTTTATTCTAGTAATTTGATGTATCTTTACTCTGTTGATCTAATAACAGTACTAAAGTCGGCTGAAGTAATGTACTTCCATGTTTAGTTCTCTTCAGTGTTTCAAAGGAGTGCAATAAATGATGTTTAATGATAAAATAACATTCTTTATACTTATTTTCAGGGAGTTCACTTATGGGACTTACAAGACAGAGTTTTAGTGAGAAAGTATCAAGGTGTTACACAAGGATTTTACACAATTCACTCGTGTTTTGGAGGTCATAATGAAGATTTCATTGCAAGTGGCAGTGAAGGTAACATCATTCCCTTCTGTGCGCAAAACTGGAACACTATATCCTTCCTGTACCTTTTTATAGCGTTTTTAGCAGCTGTCATCTATGAAAGCAAGCAACTGGTTCATTAAGTTTGCCACAATTTCAGTGCTTGTCACAGTTCAAGAAATAATCATGTGTTAGCAGAAAGAATTTTTGAGAGGATGGTAATAGTAGGAAGCATTAATGAGCCTTTTGTGTTGCTCCTCTAAAGCAAAAGCATCTGTACAGCTTTAATTAGAAGTGGGTGGGGTGTTCTTGAGGTTGGTTTTTTTTGTGGTATGATATTTATGGTTTGAATCAAAAATACTTTGGGGAAGTAATAGCTTCATTTGCCTGTTGAAGGTATAGGTGTGGTGAAATTATTTTAATTTCAGTAGAGTTGTCAGCTTAATTATGGAAGGAGTAGTCTCAGGCACAGTCTCAAATTAAGCAGTTGTTGACATAGTTTGGTAGGGTTTCTTAGTGATCAAAGGCTTTGTGGTATGTTTTTATTCAACTGTCTGGCAGGAATAGAAATTAGTTAATGGTTTATATGTTGATTTGGTTCAGGTCTGTCATTGATGTAGTGCCATCACCTCTCATGGGGTCATTTAAGATTTAAGCCTGTGCAGGGCTAAGCATTACATTTAAAATCTGTAAGAAAAGACTTCCATTACTATGCAATTCACAGCTGTTAGGAAATAAGGCTGGCCAAAACATAACTATTATAATTTTCTGGAAAATACCAACTATGTCTGAAATAAACCCAAATTTCACCCCCTGACCAGACCTAGTAGAATATAATGACTGAAGGGCAGCACCTCTAATTCAGTGTGAACTTCTTCAGAGTTGAACAAGGTTCTTGGTTTGGGACTTGAGTACCTAAAAGTCAGGATTTGTTTTAAGCCGTACTGATTTGTGTGCATAGGTGTAGATTCTGTGCACCAGGCCTCCCTCCTGTTACTTACTGTTATCTGAAAGCTGCCAAGCAGTAGTTGAAACTGATGGACTGTCTGAACTTGTTGCTTCTTTGCATTCAGTTTGCCTCTGTATCTTAAAAATCAAGCAAAAAAACCAAAAATAACATCCCATTATTACAGCTTTTTTTAAAAAAAAGTAATAGATTGATTAGATTGTTACAGCTTCTTAAACCTAAGATGTATTGTCAGCTAGGTAGGCTTTTTTCTAACATTTGCAGCAGTAGGAAGAAGAGGGAGGGAGGTTGACTGCTCTTATTCTTGCCAACTCCTTTTTTCCAAAGCACTATACAGTCATTCTGACAAGCACCAAAGTACTGGTTTGTGTTTAGGCTTTGATTCTGGACGACAACAGAGGTTTGCATGTCTGGTGTTTAAGCAGAGGGCAGTTGTGTTGTTTGATGAATAATGTGGAGTGTAGTCTTTTGACATTGTAAGTGGGATGTAAACACAACCAGAATGCATACATCAATACAAGTACATACAAAGGTGTTGTACTCAAGTGAGCTGATTGAGCTGAGACAACTGAGTTAGTGCATGGTTTCATTATGCTTATTCTAGCAGATAGGTCAGAGAGCAAGTTTGTTTCCTAAAGGGTTGGAGGAGGAATAGGCATTGGTTTGTTTGCTAAGCCTTCAGAATGACATCTACATTACAACCTTTAAAACAGATTTGGATACTTTGATTTAATCTTGACTTTGGTAAAGCATCCTCGAAAGCCAGTCTGAGGCAGTGTGTTCTAGAAGATCGGGTAGTGAGGAGGATCGTGAACTGGCTGCAGGATAGAAGCCAGAGAATAGTGGTCAATGGGACAGAGTCTAGTTGGAGGCCTGTATCTA
>JAOXOE010000256.1:13361502-13388539 GCA_028565055.1 Phoeniculus purpureus
TCCTGTGTGACTTGGTCTAGGTGATTCTGCTGTGGCAGGGGGATTGGACTAGATGATCTTTCAAGGTCCCTTCCAATCCCTGATGTTCTGTGTTACTGTGATACTGTAGTTTTATGTGCTACACCTAAATACTAGACTTTTGTGTAGTAATAGTAGTACATACTTGTTCAGTTTGTATAGCTCTGGAGTATTACAAAAACATTCCTAGAAGGGTTTTGCCACAGGCTTGTTGAAGGCTGCTAGTTTAAAATTGGAAAAAAACCAACAAACCAAAACCCCTTTTAGTCATTTATTTTTAAACATGGTTGGTTATAAAGCAGTAACACTTCTCTAAAAATTGCAGCAGAGTGTCTCACCATTGACTCTTGCATTTCTAGCATGTTGCTAGAAGTAATTAAAAATGTCCTATCATAAAGTAATATCCGTAGAGCTATTTAGTCTACTTTAATATGTACATATACATGTCTTTACTGCACAAAAAGTAATTGTTAAAGGTGGCATTAGATCACAGTTCGAGACTCTTTGTTTTGCTCTCCCTTACTTGCTGTTTGCAGTTAACTGGAATGTTTTTAGGGATCAAGATGTACTTCATAAACCATAGACTTGTGATCTCATCTAGTGCTCATCAACAGGTGGTGACTGTAAATATTTTGCCTGAGTACTCATGAATTCATAATGGATGTACTAATCTGTAAATATTATTGTTTCAGGAAAAAATCTACAATCTTTTGAATAAAATTACAACTCTTATCTTTTAATTGGTTTCTCCCTTTATTAGTTTATTTACATTGTAGTCAAATGTTTTTCTTCAAATACCAAGTGTAATAGACTTGCAATTCTTTAAAGGGAATGTGCCTCTTAGTGACAGAGTTTTACCTATATTCTTCAGATGATTTTCAGAAGAAAAACCTTATTGGGGCTATTGAACCTTCAACAGATTTTTTTTTTTTTTTTTTTTTTTTGTTTTATGTGGAGTTTGACATTAATGGTTTTTTTACTTGCTGAGAGCTTTTATGGAAGTGCTTCTTGATACGACAAATTGATCTGTGCGGAACAATGCTTCTCATTATGTCTTTTAAATTCATACTTTTAGATCACAAAGTATATATTTGGCACAAGCGTAGTGAGCTGCCAATTGCGGAGCTGACAGGGCACACACGTACTGTTAATTGTGTGAGCTGGAACCCGCAGATTCCATCTATGATGGCCAGCGCCTCTGACGATGGCACTGTTAGAATATGGGGACCAGCGCCTTTCGTAGACAACCAGGATATTGAAGGTAAAAAAACCACAGTGTGTGTGTGTGTCTGTTTTCTAATCTCTGAATGCTTATGTTAAAAAAATTGGTGGATTTTCTGCACCATAAATAGGACAGAAAAATGCTTTAGCTCTTGGGTTTCACTACTTTTACTAAAAAAAAGAAGCCCCTGGGTTTTTATGCATGGATGCTGATTTTATCAGTTATTTATGATTGTGGAATAAAAATGGAACAACCCGTACTTCCAAACTGATACTTCAAGTTTCTGATATGGCCCTATAGAAAACTGGGGTATCATAAAGGATTCCCAGAAGTACTTCGAGCTTATTCTCCAGTTGATTTTACTTGTGGCTGTGTTTGATTTCTCCCATTAGCTACTTGCTTGTGCTTTCTCCAGAAAATGAGCTGTAAATGCCAGGGGAATCAAAGGAATAGAAACTGGGTTTTTCACAGCAGAGCTTCCATGAGAAGTGTAGATGCACAGAATTAGATGTAACAACTGAGGAATCGTAAATGGATGACAGAGCTTTATAGTTAGCATGCTTCCTTGGATCTGGAATGCAAATGTGTGTTATGGCTTTTTGGAAGAGGTGCTTTTTGTGTATCAACAACTAATTTAGAGATGAACTGAGTATGTTAATATGGGCTGTGGTATCTAAAATAAGTAACTTTGCGCATGGGATGTAGTTACAGTATAAGAACTAATGCATGGTCAGTAAAACATATGTAAATACACTGTATTAATGACCTTATTAGAAATATTAACTGTTGATAAGACCTTCAAGGTGTGATTTCTTTCTCTTATGTTTTTGTTTTTGCTCAGAGGAATGCAGTAGCATGGATAGTTGATGGCGAATTTGGAGCAGACGACTTCAGTTTAACTTAATTAGTCGTATTTTAAATGGCTTGGGATTTGGTGCAAACAAACATGATTGATAGCTGGACAGACATGCTCGTCATGAAAAAGAACCATTTCTGAAGCCCAGTTGGGGCCAAACATTTACCACCTTGCTTCATAGTAACCAGTCAAGATGAAGCACGTCGTTAGAACGTTGTTGGACACCGTGTTGAAATTACCCCCCCATCGGTTGTGAAGAACTGTGCTACATTCAGGCTAACCATTGAACTCAGTATATATATTTTTCCCTCCTGCCTTTTTGTCTGGCAGGCTACTGTTCTTGTTGCTCTTCTGTGTAATGAAGTTTAAATGCTTGTTTGGAACACTTTATTTAACAGTTTAGAAGGCTTGATAGAAAGAGTGCTTTAGTCTGAAGAGTATACATTGGATAGGAAAGTATTTCCTTCTCTTGTTTCTCAAGTCTTTCTCCGCCTTACTTAGCTTGAGATCTTTGCAGCTTGGTTCATGGAATCTAGCCTTGCCCGTTGCGCAGTATATATCAATTGAGATGATAAACCAATGAACTATGTCAAAAGCACTCTCAGTATCACATTTGACAAAAAGTTTTGTACTTTTCACATAGCTCGTTGCCCTGCAAAGGGGTTAACAGCACAATTTTTTAAAAATAAATTATTTATAGGATTAAAATGACTTCATTTGTATACATTTGGAATTAAAACAATGCAAGAAGTGTTGTGAAACACAGTATATCACTGATGCTTGTCCGGAGTGTCTTGACACCCAGTCAATCCAAAGCAGTGTCTGGAGGGAATTTTACATAGGCAGTGGAGCTTGTGTTAGAAGGAGAAACTGGCTGTCCATCTTTACAGATACTTAGATAAAGAGTTCAGAGTACACCACCAGGCTAAGAGTTTAAAACAAAGTCTTTTTTTTTTTTATTTTAATTACATAAATATATGCAACAATGCTGGTAAAAGGTAGACTACACCTTGAGGGAAGAATGTATTGAATCCTTTCCTCACAAAGTCAACATTTTGTAAAAGTAACACACAAATCAGAATTAAACACTTGTATTATGGTGGAAGTTTTTCTTTGTTTGATAAACAAAGGGTTTCTTTTTGACAACATACTTTGAGGTTTGAAAACTTGAATGCTTCTCCCAGACCTAGTTGCAAACTGGTGCTGCGAACATCATGACACATCTAGGAATAGTTCCACTAATATCCCATGTTAAGAAAAGATAAAGATGTTCAACTGTTTATTCACGTTGACATAAACAGATTGGCCTGGCATCTCTGTGCTTCTGCACTATTCACTATGGGATGGCACTGAATTCCCTTTTGCCACCTTGGGTGGAAAAGTAGTGTTGGTACTACTGTGAAGTAAGGAGGGAGCAGGGAAAGGCCTATCACCAGAGCTGGTGTGAAGAGAAGTGTGGACTTCGTCCTTTAATGAGATAATAATCTAGTGTCTTTACTAGTCATGTGTGGAAGAAGGGTGGGGGAAGATTTGCTGGAGTTCCTGGGAAGAGAAGTATAGCTGCTTTGATGGGAGTGTGGTGCTTAGCCTAAACAGTCCCTCTGTTCTTTCCCAGAAAAACCAAATTAATCTTGGCAGGTTCACATGAATATTCCAAACATAACTTGATGGGGTTCTTTTCTTGCCTTGTGTGTAAACTTAAACGTGATCTAAGATTCCAATACTTTGGTTGAGACCAGCCATGAATCTGGCACACTCCTAGTGCTTACAAAATGAAGTCAGATCTTAATGTTTAATCTCCAGTCTACTACTTTTGTCTTAAAGTGGATTGCTTTGTTAGCAATTCCTTTTCACAGTACTGGGAATACATGTAGACATAAGACTACAAATCAATTCCTCCTTGTGTTAGCTGGTTTTAGAGGAAGCTGTTTGTTTCTCTTCCAAGTTCAGTGTAAGATTAGTCAGTCTCTCTCCAGTGTTGCAATAGACAACTTCTTAGGGTTAAATTTGAGCAAGCTAAGCCTTCGGGTCTTAAACCTGAATGTCTAAATTGTAAACAATTTTCTGTTCAGAGAGTTACATAAATCTTAAGCAGTGCTGGTACGTGAAATCTTTGAAAGTGACTCTAATATCGTCTTACTCTGGAAGTAAGTTTTCAAATAAAATACTGTTTAGGGAGGGTAAGGAGAATTGATGTCTCAATGTCTCGTACAATGGTCTGGCACTACGTGCTTACCTCATACTTGTGAGATGTCAGTGGGAGCTGTAGGCAGGGGGTGAAGGCTGGATCAATTCTCAAGTTTAAAGTCTCAGATGACCTTCAGTGGGTCTTTTTCATGTGGTGGCCATATGTAAACAGTGAGACTCCTTACCCAGTACAAGCTGGGGGTGCCTAATTTCCACTGCAATGTATTGAAATTTAAACTTGGTACTTTTGCCAAAAGCCAACTCCATTCAGGGGTTTCTCTTCTCAACTTGGTTTGTACCTCTCAGATACACTTCAGGTATTTAGAAGCTGAGTTAGGGAGCAGCACATGTTCTGATGTCTCCACTTTACTTTTGCAGTGCAACTATGCAATGGAAGGGAAAGCTCCATATAGATAGTACAGATTGCACTGCTTCCAGTGTCTTGGTAGCAGCACATTGCATTGCTGTCTGCTGCTCAGGTGATGAGCAGAGATGAGAATCTTTTGAGAGTCATCTTCAGTTTGCCACACTACTTGATCCCCCCGTTAACTGCCATTATAGATCTGGCAGTAATGACTACAGTGCTTCTAACGTGTCATGGATTTGCAGTATGTGAACTGAAAAGTACCAATACTTTTTGTACTCAGGCTATACAATGAGACTACGGGGGAGGAAAAACAAATCAGTTTGCTCATTTGCAACACGTTGATTTCCATGTGCTTAAAAATGTTCATAGGCTGGAACAAGTACACACCCACAATAAATTAGTGTATTTCTAGTCAACAGGCCTGTGGTTTGGGGGAGGAAAATACCATAAGCGTGTGCTCCTTTTGTAACTTTCTGTGGTCAGCTCTTGACTTAAAACATTCACAGTGGCCCCATGTTATGATCAAGGCAGATCTTTAAAAAAAGTTACGCTGAGGCATTTTGTGATCTGAATGTTCTTTAGCTGTTCAAGGTAAGTAACGTTCAAGGCACAATGGAGCACAAAAGGGAACTTGGTAGATCTGTCCTTGTTTTGGAGAAGAGGGTAATGGGGCGTGGGGGGAATGACACCTTTGTTTCTGATTCCTTCTAAAGTTCTCCAGCTTGAAGTTAAATACTTTTTATGGTTAGAGCAAAGATGCAAGCTAGAAATCTATCGAGATCTTGCCCTTCTCAACTTGGCTTCAAACAGGTAATGTTTAATAAACCTCAGTATGCTGTTGGGAGTTGGTGTCTAGTTGTACACATCTATGCTGCTCAGTGACACTCCCACCCAAAATGAGTTTGAAGGCTTCCTTAGCAGGAAACCAGGACTCACACAATTAGCTGTAGTTTGAGGGAAGATGTAGATCCCAATGGGCAGGGAGGCAGAGAAAAGAATGGGTGTAAAAAGCAGCATTTACTGACCAACAGACGAGCTACTGTAACTCAATGGGGAGGAGGAAAAATGCACTTTCAATAGTTTGTCCCTATTTTTAGCTACAGAAGACACTTGTATCTTTTTTTTTTTTTTTGAGACAACTATTAAGAGGAACACCCATCCCATAAATGGCTGATCCTCTTTTTACCTCCTCCTGGCTTTGCCACATTGGCTCGAGTCCATTTTCAGCTGCCGTTACTTGATTTTGAAAACTACTTTTAGCAACGTCTAGAAAGAAATCATGAACTCTTGACACTTTTTTTTGAACAGGGTGGACTTAATTGAAGCAGACAGTGTTGAACTACTGCTGCAGTAGCTGCCTCTAGTTGTTGAAATTAACTGTAGACAAGTTTTCTGTCTATTAATCCAGATAATCTGGGTTCAATAAAATGTCTGTGAGAATGTTGCTCCCACCTAGTATGAATGTGCGTGTGTTCCATGAACAGACAGAGAACCAAACGTTCTAGGTACTTGTCATGTTTTATCGCATACTTTGAGTTGTGTGTATGTGAAGTGTCCTTTGACCAGAAGGTTTTGGTTAATATCAGTATATTTTTATAAATTTGAAATTCATTGTGCCCCATCTTTTTTTCTGACACATTTCTCATCGTTAGGGTACATGTGCTAGATTTGAATCCTTAACATTTTTAGGCACAGATGGAAAAAGTTATTGGCTCCTTGAAAACTTGCAGGATAAAATGGATCCTCAAAGCATGTATGTACTTACAAACCAAGCTGTAGAGATCAAGAAAAGAACTTTATTGTTGATCTCAAGATTTCTAAATTGTCAAGATTTATATGGAGTTGTGGTGGAACTAGTTAACACTTAGAGCTTTTGGTATGTAATGACTATTTGCTATGGACTGATATTAAATGTTTCAAAGGATTGCATTCTTAAACTTTCTGGATTTTTGTTACTCTCCTCGGATTATATTAAGTAGTTAAAAATTTCTTTGCTCTATCACATTAAAAACATAAGAACTTTGGGTCTCGTATTTATTTTCACTTGTTTTACTAATTATTTACAGAACACCATTATAACTTTTTTATTTTATAAATGTGTAGTATTTTAAACATATCTTTAAAAATTGTTCAATTGGAACTACATTAACTTCTGATTTGTTTTTATTAGGATTTTTAAAAAACAAAAATACACTTTTTCCATGTGGGTGCACAGCACTTAACAGAAATGTTTGTATTCCCTTTCTTTCAACTCAATAAACAGAATAAATAACTGGAATGAATAGTTCTTAGTTTCCCTAACTTCACTTACATGACTGACCTGGATGTTAATATCTTGATTATTAGTTATAGATTTCTTCCATAATTGTCTTCTTTCCTTACTAGGGAGATTAATTTGTGGCGGTTTAGCTGAAGATGATGCATTCAGTGTTGTTTCGTAGTCTTCCCAGTTCCTCATGTTTGGCTCTAATCTACACTGTGCTTGTGTTTTTACTGTACATTTAGCACTTGCCTGTGCCCCATTCTGTACTTGGAACCAAGTTGTTGGATGTCTGGCTCCTTTGAGACTCGATGAGTGTCTTGTTTCCTTAATGCTGGAGCTTGCTTTAATATCAGAGCCAGGTTGCTTTGGGTGACT
Source organism: Phoeniculus purpureus (assembly GCA_028565055.1). Taxonomy (NCBI): domain Eukaryota; kingdom Metazoa; phylum Chordata; class Aves; order Bucerotiformes; family Phoeniculidae; genus Phoeniculus; species Phoeniculus purpureus. The sequence goes on from JAOXOE010000256.1 coordinate 13,368,791, forward strand.
GGTGTGTTCTGCCACTTCATAGATTGGTGCCTGAAGTGCTTCCACCTCCTACCTGGATTTCTCTTAAACTGGAGATCAGGGACCACAAACTTCTATCTGAAGTTGCTGAGAGCTCTTGAAGCTACTTCTCAGCTGTTGTCTTCGTTCCCTCCAACTGACTGAGAGTTCTTGTCCTTTCCTGTGCTTTGAACCAGAACCTCATCTTTGACATTTTTATTCAGCTCTAGCTAACGCTAAATAAAAAAAACCTACCTAAATTGACCCTGCCTTTCCCAACTGAAACCTTTACCGGAAGTGCATTTAATTTTGAAATTCATTGAGATTCTATGTTGATCACAAAAGGTGTTTGCTCCCTCTGTATTTGTTTGCATCTTTGTATTTTTATCTCCTCCCTTACAGTTTAAGCAGTGTATAGGTAACAATGACTTAAATGCCCCTGCAAACTGAAGGAGCTGCCTTCATTCTTTCTGTGTGCTGCTTTGTGTCACTTCTCTTTGGGACTGCAGTTTGCAGGAGGGTTGTCAGATTGTGCAAAATGCTGAAGAGCTTCTTGTGAGAAAAATGAGAAAGCAGCTGTGCCGCTACTGAGCAGATAAGGACTTGCCTATCAGGGTTTCAGAGCGATTGTTAACGTGCATGTAGAACTGTTCTCTGGACTACTAGTTGCTCTATTAATTCCACTGATCTATGTTCCCTAATACAGAACTTTTTTTTTCCCTATAATAGTTATTTACCAGGATCAGGAGATAAATATATTCTTTAACAAGACAAATAACCAACAGTCTCTAACTGTAGAGATCAATGTATGCACTGTTGTACACATTTTAACTAATGTTTCTCCCAAGCACTGTACTGTAACAGCTGTCTGATCTCTGAAAACTCAAATGACTGTGTTAGCAAGCTGACTAGGTCCTAGACTGGGTGCAGGAAAGAACTTAATAACTTTGGTTAAAAGTTAGAATCCCTGTGGGCCACCTTCAGATTTATTTTCATGGTTTAAGAGCTTTCTAGAGATAATTGGGTGAAGGCTAAGTCAATAGTTTCCTTCTTAAGCTATACTTGGATACCTCAGTTCCAAAGGGAAATAAATCTGTTCTGAACAAGAACAGTGACCAGGAGGGAATCTGTTTGGTCTCACACCCATGTAGTGATAAAGTTAATTGTGAAGGTTGTAACTGTTTTGAATTCTGTCTAGTAAGGTTGGATTTAAATCACCCTGTTCAGTCCTAATGGAGACATGGAATTTGATGTTTACTACTAAACTGCTGTGCTGTGTGTCTCAGAAAGATTGCAGGATCCGTATCTGCAGCTAATGAACTACATTTTTAGTAGGTACAAATACATTTTTCCTGTTGCTGACATCGAGCACTGTGGAAATCTGTGTTAAGGTGGGAAGTGACTCTCTACATTAAGGAAGCCTTCAAAATTACCAACGTAATTACTCAGCAGAAATTGTAGTCTCTGGAGCTTGCTGCTGAAGCTTCTGCAACTATCACAAGCTGTTCAGATATGAATGAACAAAGAATTTACTTATACAAAGAAAGGTGCAATGGGAAGTTCACATTCATATAAAAGTGCATCTTGTTTAGTATTTGACAACCCTAGAGATATTTTCTAAGTGGTAGTTGGTTGGGTTTTTTTTGTTGGTATGTAATGATTAAAAATTCAATCTTGAGGAAGGAAATGGAATCTACAAACCATCCATTAGGTCAGGTTTATAAATCAAGACAGATTCTACTCCTGTTTTTAAGGGTTTTTTTAAAAAATGTTACTCTCTTCTCTTATGCTTCACTGTCTTGCTCCCCCCTCTGAAGCAAAACTTCCCCCAACAGAGGAAAACAGAAGCTCTCCATAGTGAGTGACAAATTTTACAAGTTCCATTAGGGAATGGGTCTACTCAATCTAATGTAATCACTAATTCTGAGGTGCTAACAGAAATAATTGAAGACCATTTATCTTAAAACATGTTCATTAATAATAAAGCTCTTATCTCAAAACCATGTCTTTGGAGTAAGATATAACCTGCCAGTTTAAGTTGTGGACTTAATGGATCAATGACTATGTTTCTCAGTGTGAAAAGTCAATGGAATTTATCTACTGTTAGCACTACAGCAAGGACTTAATTCAAGTAGCCTACTCATAGATAACACCCAAACTATCTACTAATCTATTATCTAATTATCTACTACTATGTAACACCCAAAATACCTCTAAGGTTTTTTTCCCCCATCTCCACATACAAGTAAGGTGAATGCCTACTATGGAACTGACAAAATGTGGCTGATTTTCCTCTTTGAAAGTTTTATTTGCTCTCCTTTTTTTTCAGACAAAAGCTTTATAAGGCAGTGCTTTCTGTCATTTGATTCTTGTGCTGTCAAGCAGGCAGCAGCATGCAGTTGTGGTAACAGTTTCCTTAGTTATTTTTAATGAGCATAATTTTCAACAGTATTCATTGTTGCCACAGCTGAACTTGGACTCCATCCATTATAAACCTGAAGCCAAGACTTTTCCTAGAATAAACACTGAGCAAAAGGTATTTGGAGAAATGAAATGTCAATGCCAGCCATGAAACCAATCTGTAACTACAGCTATACACCAAAGAACAAGTATTTGAGCTTTTCCCTCTCAGGAACTTCAAGACTCTTATTTACAGATTTGCATTTTTTCAGTGTTTCACCTTGTCTTTGTTTCAAAAAAAATGTTTCCATGCACGTAAGGAAATTAGACAGTTACTGGACAATGGAGGGTACAATCTCAGGTTTATATACTTAGCAGTGATGCCAGAACTGCACAGAAAGCTCGTAGTTTGCTGGTGCCTTTGAAGCTGAGTCACATCAGAACCGGGGTAACTAGTTTGTTGTTTACCAGACCACCTCCCTGAGCTAGACATGCTCTTGATTCACCTCACAGGGATACAGAAACAGCAGGTTCATGGACTAGTAACTGCAGCTAGTCTGCACTCAACTCCAACTGTGGCACAATATGATGTTTATGTTGTAGAGAGCTTTATGGCATAAATCAGAGTTGAAGGGAAAAAGCAAGTATTAATCCAGTTTCTTACCGCTTTTTTTCTTACATAAAAGTGTCACTTTCACCAAAGGGACCTTAATCCATCCAAACACAAGGCTTCATATAGATGATTGGAGGGAGGGGTGGAAAGAAAGCATAACATTGCCTTTTTTATCTGGAAAAAACACTGACACAATGATGCAAGCTGTGCTGTTGTTCTGCTTTGACATCTATGTTGCAAGGGTTGCCTCAAACTAGGCTCTGATGGGACAGCTTGACAGCCAGGGGCACATGCTAACACCTTTCAGTAAGCAGCAGATGTGAGAGCTGCACTTAAATTTATTCTGGAACTATCACTATTATCAGCCCACACTGCTGAAATGAGTTTCCCATCTGACCATTTAACTTCTAGGAGAGCAGTTCTGTAAGCAAGGGTTTCATATTACAGAATCATCAGCTCCAGCAGTTTGGGTTGTAAAGGAACAGAAACAACAGCTACACAACTCCAATGTGTTTTGAAAATATTTTATGTTAAAAATACAGAAAAAAATATTTATTGTTCAAAGAGGAAAAATATACTGCATGACGACACTGATCTAGGTACGCTCGGAAGGCGTTGTGGCTCCACAACCAGTCACTCGAGTGATGACCCAATTTGGCAGCTAATGGCTCTTTTTCAACTTCTCAATCATTTATCAAAGCCAGAATCATACTGTGACAAAACAAAAAACATGACATCAGTTGATTACTGAAGCATGTGCAAGTAGGAGATGCTTGTTGCTTTCATGAAAGAACTGTGTTTGATTCTGAAATAAGAAGTCAGGGCAACTTTGCTCTGTGCTTTACAGTAGAAGTAACACTGCAGTAGAAGAACAGTAGTTCTTCTGTCTTGTAGTAAGTAGCCTCTGTACAGAGCCAATCCATTTCTAACTTAGCCAGATCAACTTTATTTTCTAAAACAGAACTTGTAAAACAAACCTCAAGGTTACTTCCATTCTAAATAGGCCACTTACTCTAGGTGCTGGAATCATGTAGCTCTTTATATTGTACTTACACTGGTTTTGAGATTAAGGAGTAGTCTGAGTTTCCAAACAGTGTTTGACCAGAAAGAATAAAGGCATGTAATGAGACCGCAAATAGCTGTCAAAATACATTACTGAGGCTTAGCAGAATGCAAAAAGACAAGAGCAGCAATTACATCAGTAGAACAGAGGAGAGAAAAATAGCTGGCAGAAAATTCCTTTGTTCCTTGGAAGCAATTTTTGAAACTAACCTGTAGAGGTACATGAAGAAACAGAGCAGATGAAAGCCTAGTTTAATCATGGCTTCTTTCATATGTGACTTCAGTTGCCCTCTGTTATGGATCTCAGTGGGATCAAATACCCCCATGTTTCCACTTGGCACCATAGTGTACCTGCAAGTTGTAAGAAAAACAAGACAGAAGTATAGTCACTTAACATCCGAGTGTCGGGGGAGAGCTTGCACAGAAGGGACACTCATCTAAAGAGTTGTTTCACAATTCAAGGTAAGGAAGCTCTCTTTAAATTCTATTGCAGTCTCAGGATACCATATGTATTGCCACTGCTACAACCCACAGTCAAAAAGTAAAGAGACAAAAGGCAGCAAAAGCATCAGCCCAGTGGGAGAGTTTCCAGGTAGCAGCTGATTTCAGTTCATTTAAATTGCTGTTTGTGGTTACTTGATGTTGTGGAGAAAACACCCACATGCAGCGGAAAGATGTATCAGATGAAAGAGACCAGAGAAAAATTAATTTAGTTAAGAATTAGTGATGTATTTACCAAAATACACTACATAGATTATCAAACACTCCAGTGGTCTAAATGAGAACTTAAGGGTTGTGAATTATTCCCATCTTTGTCACAACCACCCTCTTTTATCTCAGCAAGGACATTGAGGCTCACAGGACTGGAGACTGGGCAGAAGCAAAGGCGTGAAGTACTGCTGTCTGAACCCGTGTAAGAATAGAAATTGACTGAAACAGTGAAATGCAAGCAAAATGAAGACATTTTACTGGGTTTAGTGTCCTCTGAAAATTCAACAAGCAGCATGCTCTTCTGTCATGACCATTTCTCAAGAGAGCAAGTGCAAGCATATGAAGTTCTCAATCCAGCTGAGCTCAGTATTATTATTTCACTTTAACTCATAGAGTCTCTGCCTTTCTGGAGTAAAGCAATTTCTACACAGGAATTTAACTCCTCATCTAAAAGCAAAAGCAAGGTGTCAGAACACAATGCTTTGATTTTCTTTATACACTCAAAGAATGTCACCACTTGTACTCCAGGAGGCACTCGCCCACCTCTTACAACATTCATTTCAGTAACAGGAGGGAAAAGAAGGCAACAGGAACTGATGATATTTTCTAGTAGCAGCAGGAGACAAAAAAAAAAAAAAAAAGAACATAGTATTTGTTTTTCTTTCACAGAAGCATTAAAAAGCACTGCAGTGTATTTGACTAATAATGAAGACAATTATATCCTGTAAAAACAGTTCACGTGAACTAACTACAATTTCACGTTCTCTTCTAAATTTGGAGTTTTGAGCAATCGTTCTATTTTCAGTATCATAGCACAAATTATCATCCATTTACTGAGAATGTAATGCTTTTTATTGGAACAAAAGGAACGATGCAAGCTTCCTGCAGCAATGCACTGCAGCACCAGAAGGCACAGTATTCTTACATCTCTAGGATGTGAGTGCCATGAAGGTGGTGTTTATTAATTTTGATTTTTAAGAAGACTGGTAACACTTAATGATGCAACTTGATTGTAGAACCTGGGAATTAGTTTTTTCCAAGAGGCCAGGAGCTGGTACAGTTTATGTTGTACATCTAGGGAACTGTCATCATGAAACCAATCTTGCCAAATGCTGACAAACTCTACTCAAGCCAGAGTAAAACATAAGTAACTTCTGCGACAAAACTGCACAGAATAAGAAAACTGTCATCTTTAATGAACACACATACTTAGTGCCTCCAGTATCTCCATTCAGTGGAAGCTGCTGCCACAGCAACAGGACATTTCCTTCTAGACTACATAATTGTGTAAGAGATGTGGAATACTGGTCAGAATTTTCACTGTATTATAAAGAATTTTTGTTTTAAGAGGGTACAATCTACTTAAAGACATGGCAAGAATCACATTAACTGGACCTACTGTCTCAAGCAGGTCGTCTTCTTCAAAGAAGAAAGAGAACTGTTCAGATTTTTTTCTGAAGTAGCAGATCTAAGAAATATTTAAGAACTAGGAAAAACAGGTATCTCTTTTGAAATACAATTAAATTTCAAATAAGCTTCCCAGTACACAAAGAACAGTAAAAACCTTTCCAAATACCAAGAGGTGAGATGGGAGACCAAAAATTAGGCAAATGAGGGGAGACACAAGACAGTAGAAGAAGGAGAATTCCGAGGATAACAACACAACCCAACGGTTTTACAACCATTGGTCACACTGACCTACGTCCTTTGAAGTTGATATTACTATCGAGTGTGTAGGCACAGCATGCAACACATTAACAACCATGTCTGCACTACCTCATAATCCCAAGTAATGTGCAATTATTTCCTATGACCTTGTGAATAACTCACAAATCAAAATTCATGGGCACAAGAGAGCATGCCAGGAAAAGCCATATCCTTTACACGTTGAGTTTTCCTCTACTTTGAATTGCACAGAACACAATTTAAGTGCATAACTGAAACACAGTATATTAGTTATCATCAAATTACACTTAAAGCTAAACTGTGAAAACATTTACAAAGCACACACAACTCTTTGCACTTACCTATATATATTCCATGTTGCTACTGGAAAATTAAGGAGAAAGAGGAACCAGTGCAATGAAATAAGCATTAATAAAGTTACAACAGCATGGCCAATCACCTCAGGAACGACCCACTGTGAAAAGAAATAAAAAAAAGTTATCTGCAGAAATCTAAATTGCTGGGAAAAAAAAAGCCACCTTATACAGTCTGATTCTAATATATCTGATGTGTCCGATTCTACTGATGTACAACTCAGACATAAAAACCATGGAAGAAGCATGTGAATTCAGCACGAGGGTAAATTAATACCTTCAGACCGATTCCACATGATTAAACCAGAAGTCAGGCTCTAAGATGTTACAATAGTTACTGTATCTGTATATTAAAACAGTATTTAAAGAGAAGGACAGCAGCTGTTTGAACATAACTATATTACACAAGCACTTAAAAAAGCAAGTTAGGAAACTACACAGAGCTCCTTTGAAATCACTGCAGGGAACATCTGATTTAGGAACAAGAGAAGTGGATAATTAAAACCTGCACAGACACAGGACAAACACCCTCAGGCTTGGAACAGATAAAGAAGTTAATCAATCTGAAAACTGGCATCATTAGATTGTGTCAGCCTTTGGCAATAACTCATTTTTTCATTTGACAGTATTCTGTAGCATTCTATCTTACATTAAGAAATAAAAATGTTCTAACATTAAAGTTAATGCCCATGAGGGAAAGTCACATTGACTTAAATCAGTTTTACAGAGATTTGGTTAAAACGTGATTTTCTCTTATCACAGTAAAACACTCAACTGTTCAAGAGAAATTACACAGAAACACCATAGAAACTTGCAGGTAACTCTGAGTTCAGTCACAAGCAGATAGCCTTGGTGTGGCACACCTACAAGAACAGCACAGAACTCGGAAGCTCTGTGAAGAGTTAAACCTCAGTCCCACAGATTTAGAGTAGCCCCCATCTTAGAGCACAAAAGGTGTGAAGAACAGTCTTCCCTTCCTGAATCTGTTGGCACACAGGCAAAAAAGAAAGCAGGCAGGCTGGAATGAAGGATAGGTGCAAAATACTGTCAGTCAAGGCTCTTCAGATGACAGGCGTGTAATGTGTAAGAGGGAGGACTGTTTTCTTAAACCACATTAAATGCAAATAATAATAATTTACTTTGTTGAGTTTTGAGCAGCATGACCTAGCATTAATGTAGTCACATTCCAAGTCCGATAGTGTAATTATCTGAAGTCCAAGATAAGGAAAAACTGTATCGTAACTCAGAATGCACAAAGCTTTGTTTTTATCCAGTAAGTTGGGGCAAGTGCTTTCCTCTAAACATAGACCACTTTATTCTACCACTGATCTGCCAAAAGCCAGTTTCAATCAGTTACAAATTATTCCTGCTTTACACCATAAGTTAGGAGACATTTTATCACTAGACCAAGTGACTTTATGATGGTTTTCAATTACAACTGTTGCACAAGTGCTAAAGTTCAGTTTAACACTTAAGACAGACCCAGGAAGGCAAACTACACTGATTTTAGTAGCTGAATTATGAAAACACTTGAAACCAGAACTTAAAAGGAAGAAAAAATTAGTGCTTTTTTTAAAACTCTCTTCACAATAAAGCCAAATATTTCATTTTTAAATGTTACATTTACAGTAATGTTCGATTAATTCAGACTTTTATGGGAAATACACCTTAATTACGAATGGACTTCCGGCAACTGAAATATGAAGATCTCAGACAGAAAAGTCCTCCATAAAAGATTTACTATGGGTGTGTACACATCATCATGCTACACCCAGTAAAACTGATGTGCCTTCTCTCCACGAGAATGTAAAGAATGTAAAAGCACTAGACCTTTTCAAACCCCCAAAAATTAGATAAGGTCTAATTGAAAATTTTTCAACAAACTATCTATCCTTCTAGGCCAAATTTCTTGCAAATGCCTCTGTGCTATTTTATTTCCACCCCCCCCCCCCAATGCTGTGAGAATTTCATACGTTGTGAAATAGCACCAGCATTTAAAGGACTACGAGAGCAAATTATTTTTTATTCAGAATTTATTCAGAAGATTAAAGAGAGCCAAATCAGTCTTTTTCATTCTAACGTGGACAGACTGCAGGCAAGTTTGTAACAAAGCACATGGAAATTCTGTTTGTCGAGGAACTCGGAGCCTCCCAGCTACGAGCTCCCCCAGAGTAATGTAGTCTCACAATCAAGTATGGTGCTCCTCTATTTCTGTAGCCCTGGTTAGTTCTGGAGGGCGTGAATTACCCTTTGACGCCCCTTTCCCTACTCCAGCGCCAAGCACGCACTGCCTCTGCCGGAACGCGGTGCATTTTCCACAACACAGGCCCGCAGCCCTCCGAGCTCCAGCGCTCGAAGTAGCGGACACATTTCGAGTACTGAACCACTCATCTCCCGCCTCCCTAGGCCGCCCAGCCCCAGCTCCGAAGACTCCCGCCCCGACCCCATCCCAGCAGCAGCCATTCCCCAACACAGGCCCTCCCTGCCCTCGCCGTCCTCAGCCCACCGCGACCCTCTGGTCCTGCCCTCAGCGGCGCTTCCACGGGCCGGGCCCGGCCCGCCTCAGGCAGCCCCAGCCACGGAGGAGAAGGATACGAAATAGACAGAGAGGAAAATAAGGGCGCAACAGTCGGTCAGCGAGAAGATGAAAACCAGCGACTCCATCCCGCCGTACCCGCCGCTCGGCCCCACCCGGGCCGCGCTGCCCCCGTAGCATGCCGGGAAATGGAGTCTCCCCCGGGTCAGTAGGCGGGGAGGCGGAGCCCTCGGGCATTCCGGAAGGGGCTTGAGGCCACACGGCTGGGGTGCCCAGTTTGCTGCCTGTTCACAACTCCCGTCTCACGCAGGCGAAGCTCTCGGTCAGCCCGCGTGGCGGTAGGAGGCCTTCGGCAGGGCGGGCGCGATGCGGGACCGGCCCGGTCGGTTCGTGGACCTGCGGCTGAAGCAGCGCGTCCGGCAGGTACCGACCAGGCCCAGCCTCGTCCCCGGGGCGGGTACAGCGGGGAATGGGGCGTTACAGACCTCCAACACGGTGATGTCGCGTTTCCCTGCCCGTGGCTGAGAGCGGCCTGGAGAATCCAGCCCGCTCAGGTGTGCGGGAGAGGCACAGAGCTGTGTGGGACCTTGTCTGACAGGGCTTTAGAAAGGCCCTTTACAAGCGTCTTTACTTTCTGTTCTTTTAGTTGTTTTTTTTCATTTTTTTTTTTTTGTTTCTTCCGCCCTATTCAGTATTTCTGATCTTTAAGCTATTTAGATTGTGAAATGGATAGTCAGACAACCCCACCGCGCTGTGGATGGATGCAGGCAGAGGGGAGGTGTTTACATTTCAATATCGATTGATTACATGAGGGAAGCAAGGGGGAAAGTTGCCATTGCTTCTATCATACACGTGTGAAGAGTGGGGAGAGCAGTGATTCAGGTGGCATAGTGCTGTGTTACATTTTGTGAATGTTTTATGAATATTCACGATCGCTTTACTAAAGAAACACCTTTCTTGAGTGTGTATAGTGTACTTCATATCTAGTTCCTTAAAATGTGAGTAGCAGTGTGAGTGTGTTTGGGTTTTTTCCTTTACAAGGTCACGGTTTGACTATTCTGAAATAACAACCAAATGGATTTGTGGTAGGCTTCATATTTTCTGCAGGTCTGTAACTGCCTGTGGGTGATACGAAGTGTCACATCATTAAAAAATATTCTGTATTCAATTGAGTGGAATTATTCATTTAAATGAGATTTTTAAATTCTCCTTGCTCTGACCTTTTTGATGCCATATCTTTTAGGGAGCTTCTCTGTCTCCTTTTTAGTGTTTTTATGATGGAATCCACAAGTACCATATTGAAACTGCTCCTGGGGAAAGAAAGAAAATGGAGTCCACTTGTACTTGAAGTTTAGTACCTTTCTCATGCTTTAATAATTGTGGTTTGAAAATGGAGTTGCACCAGCAGACATCATGAAGCACGAAAATAGAGTAAACTATATTTCCCTGGGAAGTGTAGCTAACTAGTTATCTGTGTCTACATACACATTTCTCATTTCACTGAGAAAGTGTTTAGTGTGTTTCAAAGCAGCTCAAAGCTGTTTCTGATTTTTATCTTCTAAAAAAATTGACTTTGAAGTAGATGTATTTGATCTAACTGTTCTTGTGTGATTGACAAAGATTTTGTTTGCTGCTTCAAATTCTTTGTTTCAGTATCTTGCAAGTAGTAGATGTGGCCAGTATGTTGACATTGGAGCTATAGCATCCGATTTGCAAAAGCTCTACAGGTGAGCCAAAATTAGTCTTCTTGTTTTCTACATTCACTGTATGGGATATATTATTTTTCTTCGAATTTTGGTATTTTTAATTAAAAAAAAAACTTTATATTTACCTCACTGCTAGTTATTGAGCTTGATGGAAACAGATAATTTCCTCTGCTGAGATATCTAGTATGTTATTTTATTAATGCATTGGTATTGCAAGGTCTGTGGTTGTGGTTTGTGGGGTTTTGCGTTTGGGTTTTTTAAAATGTATTTATTAAACAGTTACAGATGCATTAGGACATGTTGGTTCTTACCCAGTGAGCATAAAATGTGAGGGAAAACAACACTCCCTTGCAGATGAGGCATTCAGTGTTCAGTAGGAAACCATTTGTGCATTTTTAGAGAAAGGTTCCAAACCCTTTTATTAAAACACTTACAGGTCTCGGGATTTTGTTTTTGTTTGGTTTCTTCTGTCAGCTATTGTATAAAAGCAAATAAATAAAATAAACCCTCAGTAAGTGAAGGTAAATGGTTGATGATTTTTGTTTGCATTTAAGGTTTTCTATAGAGAGTTATTGGTTAGCAGAGATGTTCTTTGCTGAACTGTCCTTTTTTAACTGTAGTCTTGTGACCAATATGTTCTTGTTTACCTGTTTTTTAATTTTAATTCATTGTTGTGAATTAGAACCCATTGTGTTTGCTTGCACATTGCAGATTCTTTATGTCAGCACTTAAAGAGGGCCTTGATAGCTTTTACCAAGCATAACTTTAGTAGTTTTGCCCAGGCTTAAGAAAAAACAGCCATGTTTTCACATAGCTCCTTATTAACAAGATCTTATGTAGAAGCTCAGATATCAACTTACAATGTATTTTTTCCTACTGTTGACAGAAAAAGTTGTTGGTGTAACCTCTTTATTTTGTGGGCTTTTTTTCAGCGTAGAATATGGACGAAGAAAACGAAATGCTTTTAGAATACAAGTTGAAAAAGGTAATTGTGTTAATATTACGTCTAACATGCCAATTTTTTCACTGTGCTTTGCCTGTTTTCTTAACATGGTTGAACTTTCTCTTTCAGTTTTTGGAATAATCAGTAATGAAAAAGAACGTGAAGATTTAGCAGTGTTAGAAGCTGAACATGTGGCAAAGAGAGCAAAACAACAAGAGAAAAATGAGTAAGAGGAATTTTTACTGTTAGATTACTTACCCAGTTAGGGTTATGATTCTTTAAAGCTTTCTGTCTTCATATTATTAAATTTTGGTAGCATCAAGCGTTTAGATCACTGATTTCCCGTGGGCAGGTTGCCTGTAGTAATGGAAGCACTTTTTTTCGCTGAAGACAAGCAGATCCTGGAGATTCCTAGATTTCTCCATTATCAGGAATATACAGCTCTGAGTTAGTGAATACTCCTGGGGCTTCCTTGATACTTTTCCATGTAAGGTCCCAGTCCTTATGTGACTCAGTTCCTTTCTTTCAGTCACTCTTGGTGTAAGAAATGTTACCTAAATCTATCTGAGAGTTAAGTCTACAATGTAGGTTATTCAGTCTAAATCATCATTAGATATGAGATTGATAGTAAAATTTCCTGATTCCTAACCCTGTGCGTAGTCTCCTGGACTGATCTAGTTTCTCTAATCCATGGTAGTTATTAAAGGTCTCATGGGAATTTACGATATTGCTGTCAGAAAAGACTGGTCTGGTTCAGGTCTGATTTGCTACAACTTCCTCTGTGCCAGCATTGGTGATTGTGTTCTTTTGAATGATATTGATGCTACATCAGTTTGGTTTGGCCCTGTCTTTCAGCCAGGTCACCAAGTTGATCTAACTCATCACAGACTTGGGAAGGTTGCATTTTTTTAACTCTTCTTCGTAGCGATTCTAGAGAATGCCTGTCAGGAACCTCTTGCCAGTCTTGGGCTACATATCATGGTTATGGGGAAACACACTGTGGAATTTGCATTAATTTTCTGGGTGTCTCAGTTCTGCTCTGTGATGTCAATAGTTTTTGTCTTCTTTCCACATAAAGTACTGCAGGGGATGCCACAGATTACTCTGATTCTGAAGATTATCCAGAAGATCTAGTAAGTTGTATTTTGTTGTGATTGTATTTGCGTAAGACACGATCCTGTATTGTGAAATCGCAGTGGACTTGGAGAGTTTAAAAGCAGAGGTGAAGTGGGTCAGAGCTGGCAATTCCAACTGAGAATCTACAGAGTGAAAAGGAGGCTGTTTCCTGAAGTCAAAGGAAGCATCTGTGGTGGGAAATAACTTTTGAGAAAGTACACGGAGGGCCTGAAAGCCTTGGCTATCAAATGAATGAAGAGATTGAAGGAGCCAACATATTGACTATTACTAAAATTAACAGGGCTCATTTTTGGGGAGATTGCAGTGGCTGCTGCCTCTTTAACCAGCAGATATAGTTCTATATGCAGTTGATTTTTAGGAGTGTGGGTTGGAAGGTGCATGACTGCTTTCTCCAGCAGGGCTGTTGTTGACTGATGTTTATTAAATACTTATTAAATATAATTAGATACTCCCAAGTTATAACCTGTAAATTTTCTTTTTAAATTCATGATTCTGCAGTCTACAAATCACATGAACAGTTCCTTGCTGAGCTTATACAAGAAAGGAAATCCCGACTCTGTTCCGACCACTCCAAAAAATGGACCAACAGAAACCCCCCCTCCTGTGCCAACAGCACCTCAAACAAGCACACTCTCAGCAGGAGCAAGAGCAGAAACACGAATCTCTGATGGCGGCTGGTTCATTGATAAAACTCCATGTGGAAAAGATTTTTTCATTGACCTTTCTGAGGATGGAGGAGAAGATGAGAAGAAAATTATTTCTGAGGTACTGTGTTTTACAGCCCAGTGTGGTGTATGTAGCAAGGTTGATAATTTCTGGTGTAAGTGAGCAGTTGATACTGAGACCAGAAGGACTGTCTTGTCTTCCTCTCAAGATTTGGAAACTAATAATTATTTTTATTGCAAACATGCATGCTGAGTTTAAAGACTGTGAACATGTTAAATAGAAAGATTGGCTTAAGCCCAGTGGAGTACTTGTTTTTAGCTTGGTTTCTAAAGAAGAAATGCCCTAGTTCTGCTGGGTCAGAAGTGATTTTTTTAACCTTCTGGCCCATTCCAGGCATATTTGTATGGGAGGTCAGAAGTCACAAAAGTATGAATTTCTTCCACTTTGTTTTGAGGATTATGTAGTGCTCAGTATTAGGGTGACCCAGATTAGTGCCCATACTGAAAGATAAGTAGAACTTAGCTGTTATTCTCTTTCCTAGTGACCAGCCTAACTAGTCAGAAAGTATGTGACTTGCTGTAGCCAGAGCATGTACATGGTCTTCCTTAGATGGTGTTTAAGTCTTAGTGAGCCTGGGAAAAGCCAAAGTTTTTGGAGTGAATTTCTAGAAGCTGAAAGGAAATGGATTTGATTTATAAAGCAGTTAAAAATAGGTCCTGTTCCTCGTCAAGACTTCCTGTTCACTTTATGATTTCCTAGCACCATACTTCCCCTGCAGTGTATTTCTTTTTTAGAAAAATCCAGTGTTTTAAGCTATTGGAAACTGTGTGAAGAAGCAGCATATCTTAAATAACAAAAATGGATTGTCCACAGGAAAAAGCATTTACATTCATGCCTTACTTGTCTTTATTAATGTAGTAGATGAAGTTGAGTGTCACAGACATGTTTTGTCCTTTTAAAGACGTGCAGAATTCAGTAAAATCATAGAATGGTTTAAGGACCTTGATAATGGTTGTGTATATATAATCTCTTTTTATGCCTTAGAAATCAACACAACTTTCTGGCTTGGAAAGTGAAAGAAAAAAGACAAGGGGTAAGAGAGCAAAAAGAAAAAATGAAGATGGAGTAGATGGAGAAATTGAATCTGTTTTACTTGAGAAAGGTGAGAAGTTCTTTTTGGCGTGGTGTTCTGATCAAGGAGAGTTGGGATTTCAACAAACAAGTGTTTTCTGAGGTGCAGAGAACTGACCTCAAGTGTTGTTTCTGTTATTGTTTTAAATAAACTTTGCTGCAGTGCTGTACTAAAAATTTCAATCCTGTGTCCTTTTACTACCAAAGAGCAATGCCTGTTAGCTTGAGTACTTTTTGGTTTGGTGTTGGGAACTGCTATTACACAGTGTCTAAATTTGTGTGACTTGTCCTCCTTAACAGTTAGAAGAAAGCGACCAGAACTTTACCACCCTCCAGTGACATTTGATGATGTAGGAGGCAATGATGAAACTTTAAAGGTTAGTTAAAATTTTATGTGTGGGATACAGGATGCAGAATGTTGCATGAAAAGTGACAGAAGTCCAGCAGAGTTAATCTGTGTAGTTTTGAGAATAGCTGCTTGTGCCAGCAGCAACAAAGTTGTTTTGTGTCCTTTGATTAATCTTTCTGAAAACAGTCACTGAGGTTACATTTAAAAACAGTTACTTTATTTTGGTTTTTCTATAATATTAGCAATCTGTAGTACCAATTTCTGCAATTGAAATGGAAGCATCTCTTGTTCTTAAACAGGAAATATGCAAGATGCTCATTCATGTCTGTCATCCTGAAGTCTATAATCACTTAGGTGTGGTTCCACCTCGTGGCTTTCTTTTACATGGACCACCAGGATGTGGAAAGACACTACTTGCACAGGCAATTGCTGGGGTGAGATAGCTTTAAATTTAGTTTCTTCTTTTTCTGAATTGTATTTAGAGAAAGTAATCTTCATCATAGACCAGATCGTTCCTCTTTTTTTCTCATTTCTCTCCTTCCTATCTTAATCTAAAATACTTTAATATTCACTTCCTTTGTTTAAAATTCATCTGAATCTGTGCTTGATAGAATGCCACATGTTAAACTCTTGTCACTGTGTCACCTCTTATGTTTGGCTTAATTGTCATGAGGCTTTCCCATGACAGCAGTATTGGCATTGGTGTTGAGAAGGCCATCAAGATACTTAGGGTTAAATTTATCCCGTAGTATTTTAGGTCTGTGAGGCATTGCATTGATTTTATTAGGTTACATTCATTAAATAGCCGTTTCTGAATTCCAAAACTGGATGTTACCTTGATTGTGTCAGACTAGTGATTTCAAAACGTATGACATTATTGATGTTAGCAGTTCGCTGTGTGATGAGGCTTCTGCACTGCTCTGAGCTTGTTTTGGTTATAAATCTAAGACCTTTTTAGGGCTATTCAGTGATAACCATGGGCATTTTTTTTCTTTAATAGAGAAGAAAATACTGGTGTTTATACCTTAAGTATTGTTTAGATCCTTTTGGCATTATGTTTCAAGTCTTTTAATTAAAAGATTTGTGTTGTTTTTATTTCCTTAATGTAAAAAAGTTACCCATCGAATTAATCTGTGGTATTTAATACTTAAGTGAATATTTCTGTTCTGGAAGGTTATTAAATGTAGGGGAAGAAACATGACACAAATAAAATTTTTTGGAGATGAAATAAATTTAATGACTACTTTTTAAATAGTTTTTCTTAAGAGATTTTCAGTAGTGCCATTTAAGGCAAATTACCTCCTTCAAGCTCCAGGTAGTGCCTCTGATGGTCTTGATTTGTATGAATTGCAACCCAGAAAGCCAGTTGCATCGTGAGTTCCATCCTGGGCCCTGTCAAAAGATGCATGACCTGCAGGTCAAGGGAGGTGATTCTCTACCTCTGCTCTGCTCTGGAGACCCCACCTGGACTATAGTGTCCAGCTCTGTGGACCCCTTGAGCAAGTCCAGGGGGGCCACAAAGATGGTGAGGGGGCTAGAGCACCTCCCGTGAAGGCAATTTGACTGAGTTAGAGGTTGTTCAGTTGGGAGAAGAGAAGGCTCTAGGGGAGACCTTCCAGTACTTATAGAGGAGGATCTACAGGAAAGATGGGGAGTGACACTCTATTAGGGAGTGCAGTGGTAGAGCATGGGGTGACAGTATGAAACTGAAAGAGAAGATTTTGTTTAGAAATAAGTTCCTCACTGTGAAGGTGGTGAGGCACTGGAACAGATTGCCCAGAGAAACTGTGATTCCTTCTCCCCAGAGTCTAGAGTGTTCAAGGCCAGGTTGGATAGAACTTTGAGTAACATGGTCTAGTAGGAGATGTCCCTACCCATTGCAGCAGATTTGGAACTAGATGATCTTTAAGGTCCCTTCCAACCCAAATAATTCTATGATTCTGTGAAATTAGGATTTTTTTTTAATGTAGTTTAAAGAGATTGAAACAGGTCAGAACTCTCTGACACTGCTGTGCTACAGTCTGTCAAAGTTACAATTTTATTTCTTTATTTTAAACAGCAGAAAATCTTGAGTGTGAGCTTTACAGGTATGTTATTGTACTGCCCTGCTCAAGTATTTCTGGAACAAGTCTAAGGGACCTAAACCTGACGGCGATCTCTTCCCCATTGCAAAGAAGACTTTGTTACAGATGGAAATAGAAAATTTTTTCAAGGGAGCCCAAGCATGAACTGAAATTTATGTTGTGAAGGATTGGGTTGGGGACCAAGGTGCAAAGCTGTTTGACAGTGCAGCCATTCTCTGACTGAATTAGGCAAGCTTTGGGTTTGTGTGCATTTCATTTGACCGAATGGCCCAGACTCATTTTAAATTGGAGGGTGCAACTCATGTTTTTTAAAAGCTCTTTAAGATTTAGTCTTGATTAGGTAATCTTTGGGCATAAAAGGTGTCCTATTGGAAAATATCTGTCCTCTAGGAGAGACAACATTTCTAACCTCTGGATATATTGTACACTGTTCCTTGTCTCTTCCAGGAACTTCAGCTCCCAATGCTGAAGGTGGCAGCAACAGAGATGGTGTCTGGGGTGTCAGGGGAATCCGAACAGAAACTGCGAGAATTGTTTGAGCAGGCTGTGGTGAGACATCTGTGGGAAATAACAGTGTGAATTGTTTGCCTTTTTTTTTTTTTTTTTAACTATTCATACTTGGCTGCTGTGGTTTAAATCTGAGTGAATCTAAGTGAGTGAATCTTTATACTGCTGTGCACAAATCTTAGTATCTTGTCTTCTGTGAACAGAATTCCTTTATACACGTATCGTGCTGTCACAGAGCACAAAGATTACTATTCTGAAATCTTGACAAAAGACAGTTCATCACATGTGAAGAGAACATCATAAAGTAATCATCTATTTGGAGCTGTGTGCCCTGATCTATAAAAATGTTCTTTTTTACAAAAACATTGTAAAAGAACATTGAGTAGCTCAATGTTACAGATTTGGCTTTGTTGGTTTTCTGTTGCTTGGAAATTAGGTGATTGTGACAGACTTAAGACTTTAGAGGTTTAGGTATGAAATGAGAAATTTGGGACAAATATACGAGCAGGAGTCAAGTAGAAGTCTGGCTTTGATGTGACCTTCAGACTTAGTAAGAAGCAAAGAGAACCAGACAGGTTGAGATCATTTTACTTTAAACAAATGCAAATTTTTCTTAGTTGCAATGTATGACTGATGTTTTATTTCATGAGGACAGTTTTCTGATAGCTCAAAATATTTTCCAACTTTATTTTTTAGCTTTCCCCCCCATAACTTTATAGAGTGTTTTTTTTATAAGAAAGAATGCTATACAGAGCAAGAATATTGACTGTGAAACTGTTAAATTATTATGTTTCCAGCTGATACTGCATTTTGATTTTTAGAAAGCCTTGTTAAGGTGCTGGTTGAAATAAAATTAAATAAATGATCAGCCAGATCTTTTAGGAGTTTTGAAGACATTAAACATATAAACATAAAATATGTTTAAAGATTAAATCTGTTGCCTTTCTTATAGTTCCTCACATTCACTTAAGTTCCACTAAGTTTTTGTACCAACTTTTGTGTAGGGAAAAAACCGTGTAGCTCCACATGTGCTGTGGAATCTTTACTGCTTAGTGCACTTTTTTCCTGTGAGGTAGCGGGAAAGTGAACGACCACTAGATGGTGCCGTTGGTACCTGAGAACACTGAAGGCCTGGGGTTTCAAGTACTTTTTTTTTCACGTGGGTGTTATTTGAGGATGATTTTAATGTTTTCTTTAACTGTTCTTTTGCACTACTAGTGCTTTTTGGGAATATTAGTAATCTAATGCAATTTAAACGGTATTTCTTCTCCTAATTACACTAATTATTATTCTATGTCTGTGTTGGCTTTTCCTGAACATAAAGTATTTGGAATTTTGGAGCAGCTGTAGGATTTGCTCGCTGCACATTTTTAGTCTTTGAACATGGTCAGGCTTTATAGTAATCTTGAAGTTGGAAGATTATTTTTTATGACCATCTACTGCTCTTTTTTGTTTCATTATGGCAAAATAATAGATACAGTACTAGTTATTGAAATTCCACAGCTTTAATGTCACTAGCAATACAAACAAAAGAAGAAAACCATCCCTTTCTTCCCTGATTTTCTCTTTTTGGACTTAAGCAAGTAAGCAGTCACACCAGAATATGTACAGAAAGCATACAGCAGCATAGAGGTACATGTATGTTTCCAACAACATGTAGAGACATTTTGATTGTTATGCCTGAATTATGCACAGTTTCATAGTCTGGTGACTCTAACAGAAAAGTCAGTAACAGAACTGTTCCAGGACAGGTTGATTGTGCAGCAGACTTGCAGTAATACGTATTGAACAGGAGGGCCGAGCCCAGAGAGTGGTGGTGAATGGTGCCACATCCAGCTGGCAGTCGGTCACTAGCGGTGTCCCTCAGG
>JAOXOE010000256.1:13388639-13407553 GCA_028565055.1 Phoeniculus purpureus
TGTGGTAGGGGTTGGACTTGATGATCTATTAGGTCCCTTCCAACCCTGATAATACTGTGATACTGTGATACTGTGAAAACCTAAGAAATTTATTTCTCTCTTGTAATATACTATCAGTGCAATTTTGGCATTATTTCTGTTTCTTCTTCCTAGTCCAGTGCACCATGTGTTCTTTTCATTGACGAGATTGATGCAATTACCCCAAAAAGAGAAGTTGCGTCAAAGGACATGGAGCGGAGAATTGTTGCTCAGTTTCTAACCTGTATGGATGGTGAGTTTCAGGAACATCTATATGAAGCTAAACTTTCTAATTATCAGGCTTACTGACTGCTTTCCTTCAGTAATGACTCAGATTACTTTAGCAGAAATAGTAGAAATACTGGGTTTTTATTTTTGCACAATTTACTTGGGTGGTGGGAAGATTCTAGTAGCTTAGAGTGGATGTCACTACATTATTTTCACAGTGGTCTCTCCAGCGTTATCTAGGCCTATCTGTTGTATAAACAGATATAATGGGAAAATGTATCATGTCTATCATCTGAAATGCTTTTTTGCTTTGTTGTGCAAAGTACAGATTCTAGGTAGTAGAAATAAGGATGAACAGCAGTCTAGTATGACTGTTGGTTGGCTTATCTCTGCTGTCCATGTACTGTGTGCTGTATAAAGAATCCCACAGATACTGACAGTCGAGATGGTGAGTATGAGTACTAACTTCCTTCCTTCCTTCCTTTAGACTTGAATAATGTGGCTGCCACTACGCAAGTTCTTGTTATTGGAGCAACTAACAGGCCTGACTCACTGGACCCTGCACTGAGGCGAGCTGGGAGATTTGATCGAGAGATTTGTTTAGGGATCCCAGATGAAGCGGCAAGAGAAAAGTATGTTACGAAGTTTAAGCTTCTTTTTGATTAATCAACAAGTAAGGAAGTAGTTGATAAATTGGCATACAAATTAAGGAATTTATCATGTTTAGTTCTCCTTGTGTCTGTGCACTCCTGTGAATCAACACACCCTGGAAAGTGCAAGAGACATTAAGTGTAGGCTTTGTCTTGATAACTGTGTCTACATATGAGGAGGTTTCCTTTCTTGTGATCAGATCTGCTTTTACCATTGTGTTGATGGATTTTAAAGTGCCTTAACAGTACAGGTGACGGAATTAAATCTTTTCCTGTTGTTCTGGAAGCTAACACTGTGTTTAGGCATTCCCTATCTGACTATTAAATTAGGAACTGTAATTAAGTGTGATTTGTTAGTTATTCCTCTTAAGCAACAGGCCTAGATTCTCCCATTCCATTCTTCAAGGAAATACAACTGTCCAGGCGTTAAGCTGAGCTGCAGTAATCCTATTTTGTGTAACTGGCCCTTTTTACTTCAATGATCCTTGACTATAAGACTAGTGTTTAAAAAAAGTTAATTGCTTTTTTAGTTAAAAAGGAACCGCTACTCATTTCCCTAACAGCAGAAAACACAGGAAGGGAAGTGCAAAAAAAAATGACTGTGGCTTGTCTTATTATGGGAAGGAAAGAAAGGTTAAAGGATAAGTTCCTTCTAGCTCAACTTATCTTACTTCTAGAGTTAAAGAGCAAATTATTCTACTTGCAGCATTGCTCACTTTGTGTTGTCAGCGCTCATTACTGACCATTATTCTGTCTCCCTGCCTTTCTTCTGGCTATGCCTCCACATTTTTGAGGGGGGGATTTTTCTTTCTCACTCCAGGTCTGTGGCCCTGTATAATTAAATTACTCTCTTAGTTGCGTAAAGACATGCAAGTAGTTAGAGGTAGAACTAAAAAGGTGACTGAGAGTTCTGATTCTGTGGTATTTCTGAGGTTCATGTTAAAACTATGATATTCCCAGAAATAGCAGTTTCAAAGGATAGGGGTTGTGACTGGAAAAGCCATCATGGAGTGGAGAGAGAGCTCACCATTTAGAGCACAGTGGTATTTGTTCATGTTATTGTTTGGTACAATTCTGTTTGTGTTCCTGGAAGTGTAGGCTTATAGATGCTGTAGATTGTATTTTCTTTTTTAAATTAACCCCTCTTCCCTGCTTTTCTGCCTTGTTTTTGTGATTATTTTTTGTTGTTGTTGTGGGTGATATATTCCTTTTTAAAAATAAAAAATAGAGGCAGAAGTCCTTGATTTACCATATAATAAATAAGTTTTGCTGAAGGCATGGTGTGAGCTGCTTAGCCTCTGTGGTTCTGCAGCCTTAGGGAGGTGGAGTAAGATGAGGAGATGTAGCTGGAGATCTTGCTTTACTTGCAGTGTTTTCTTGTGCATTATGAAGTACATGAGGAGAAACAATATATGTAAGATACTGAATTAGAATGTGCAGTTTAATCTTCTTAACTTTTTACACTTTGAGTCACTTGATTTAGCTGCAGCTGTTATTAGGCTGAAAAATTGAGAACCAGTGTAAAACCACTAATACAGATTTAAGTGAGGTGTGGTGGAACTTGTTAGTAAGAGAGGCAAACAGATAAAATTTCTGAGTTTTTAATATTTAAATAACTAGTTCTGTTCCTAACTCTTCTGTAGTTACATGACTTGATCTAGAAATAATTAGTTTTGGAACATTGGAATTAGAAAGTACATTAATGATCTTCAATTCTCTGGGTTTTGATGTCTTTATAAAATGTTTTTCCACTAAAGTAATATTTTGCTGTTCTAAACAAGTTGATTTTTTTCCCCTCTACTCAAGGTTCTTCAGCACCAGTGCTTATGCAACGACTGGGGTTTTTTTTGCTTTTTTTTCCTGACTGTTCACGTAGTTTTCTGTTGTTTTTGGCTTAGAAGAACAGCAGCGGGTCTTGGTGGATTTTGAGGAAGGTTTTTAAGCTTCGTCCTTGATACAGAGTGAGAAAACTCTCCTTAAATGAGGAAGTGTGAAACATAGCACTTCTGTCGGTTAGAGCTGCTTTGTATTAGCAACGGAACTGTATCGTTAGGTATCAGGATGAGGTAACACAGAAGCTGTGTGTTGCCTCTTGGAAATTCTGCTAGGTACGCAGGGAGTATCTGCAGTTACATTCCACCAAAAGTGGTAGCGGAAAAATGCTGAAGATTAAAAGACAGAGCTCCTCACATAGTCTGTTCTCATTTACTCTTTCCAGAATAGTTGTGGATGTTCTTTATTAAGTAAATAAAAATGGGATGGAGCAGACAACACAGACTACAGTTGTTAGGAGGACAAAGTTAAAATGTCACTCTCAAATCTACTCTGTCAATTTTGAGTCATAAACTAAGGTTTAAAGAATCTGTAAAATTTAGATTCACCAAAACAGCTTTTACCTACTGAATGACGGGGCCTGTTTGATGCTGTTTGGTTTTGTTTAACACGTGAAAGGAAGTACATAGTATAGGTTTGTGGGTTTCAATGCTGATTGCTTCCTAGCTGAGTGAAAACTATTCTCATGTTACACCTCAATTCATATGGACTGAGGCCACAGCTCTATCTTTATTTTCTTGTTCTTTTTCTCCATACTCAATTAGAATTCTCCGGACTTTGTGTCGAAAGCTTAAGCTTCCAGAGCCCTTTGAATTTCATCATTTGGCACGACTGACTCCAGGTTATGTAGGTGCTGATCTAATGGCACTTTGTCGTGAAGCAGCTATGTGCACAGTGAACAGAGTCCTGATAAAGTCTGAAGAGCAGGAAAGGAAACATATATGCACTGGAGGAAACACAGCTGAAGAAAACATGGGAACAGGAGCAGACATCCCAATGGAAGAAGATACCAAACCACTAGAACTCCCTCCTCAGGTATTTGTTCCTTGCACAATCTATTACAAACTTGCTGTAGGTACTTTAGTCATTCCCTTCTATCTGATTCTGTCTGTATAAAGCAGAGTCATTTATTACATGAGAAAGAATGGGCAGTCTGCTGCCACAGGTCAGACAGGGTGGCGGCCGTGGGGTTTCTTATCTGAAGTGAGTACTCTGTCCTCACAGTGTGCAGATGCAGTTTGCAACATGACAGATGTAAATACAAGAAGGAACTTCTTCCCGGTGAGGGTGACAGAGCACTGGAACAGGCTGCCCAGGGAGATTGTGGAGTCTCCTTCTCTGGAGAAGTTTAAAACCTGCCTGGATATGTTCCTGTGTGACTTGATCTAGGTGATCCTGCAGGGATCTGGCAGAGGAATTGGACTACATGGTCTTTCGAGGTCCCTTCCAATCCCTGATGTTCTGTGATTCTAAATCCAAGTTTATTGTTTGTAATCAGAGAAAGATCAGCACCTAAGCTTAACTCCTAATGACCCATACAATAGGTCTGAATAAGCAGCGCCCAAACCCCACACTTTCTGAAAACTGTTAATATTTTAAACAGTTTTTCCCCCTTATGATTTTAATCATTGTTAATCATTGTTAATTTCTGTTGTATTGTTATGTTTTATAGCAGATCATATGTTAAAATAATGGCCATAGTAGTGGCTATATGTGTTATCAAAAGTTTATTGGCTGTAAGAGAGCTCTAACAATATCAGATTTGCACTGAATTTTTAACAAGCGGGTTTGTTGTGCCGTCAGTGAAATATCTACTCTGATGCTTGAGGATCTTCCCTGACTTGTTATAGTTAGTTAGCCAAAGTCTGGAAGCATTTACACAGTCAGTGTTTTCCCTCCAGCTGTGTGATTACTTCAGGTAAACCACATGTGGCAACTAGTACCTATAGCAGTTTGAGGAAGAGATATGTATCAAACAGGAAAGGTGAGTTATTAGCAATGTGATTTGAGCTGCAGAGAAAGTATCTGTTAGTGTGCTGTACAGCTGGATCTCTTTTTCAGAAAACTGTGTTTCCAGTGCCAGAAGTACACAGTGACCAAAGTAACATGCTGAGCATCTTTATGTAGAAGTACTTGACTCTACTTGTCAAACTTTGCAGTGTGTGTGTGTCTTCACTTTGTGCATTCCGCATAAAGATTTGTCTGGAGAAGTAAAACAAAGTGCTTTTAAATCCATTTTGTACTCAGATTCTGGTTTTAGAAGAACTGACGAAGAAAACACTTAGTGCAATTAATAAAAAACAATGCAAAAAGCTGTAGTAAGTCTTTTTATTAGGATAACATGATCATGCTGCATGTGTTTCCTGGGGCTCAATGGAGCCAAAAGAAATCAGGGAGGGCAGGTAATTGCAGCTTTTATCAACATCACCATAATCAAAGGGGTGTTGAGGATGAGGAAGTCTAATCCTAACAGAGCCATATTTTGATAGCTGGCAGGAGGTTGACATAGCCCAATACAGACTATTGTCACTAATAAAACCATTGTATTATGTTTATAATAGAAAAATAAACATACAAAACCTTTAAAAACCATTCACACAATTCAGGTAAACAAACCCAGTAGTCTCAGTCTCAGCTGTTTCAGCATTTCTAGTAATGGTTCTGTTAAGGGCTTAAGCAGGAATATGGGGCACAATAAACACTTTCTTTGTGGACAGTTAGAGAGCTGCTTTAGTTTCAACAAACAGAAAGTGATACTTTTCCCTTATACTGCTGTTGGAAAAACATGGAAACTTACTTTTTTTTCCACCCTCTTAAAATGAAAATCCTAGTGTAGTTTTTGCTCATGGTGTGGTATCAATTTCCTTTGATACTGCTTTTCCATATTAGAACTGGGATGTATGGATTTTGTGAAGATATAAAGTTCTTGTGATCAAGTATTTTCTCAAGTTTCCCCCATAAGGAAATGATTGGGAAAAATTTGAATGCACCTGTCTGGGTGCTCTAAGGTGGAGCAGTCCTCAAAAGATTTATCCTGTTCTTTTTGCCCAAACTTTATCAGAGCCTGGTTAAAAGTGAGGTCTAATTTGCCTGAGGATATAAGCTAATGACTTGAAATCAAACTGTGTTAAATAAAAGCCTGTCATCTATAAGCATGTTTTAAAGTATTAGATGTGACTGAATGTGCTGCAAATTGTTGAAATTGTGCAGTTCAGCAGAGTTGTCCACTTTTCCTCAAGAGCCATTTCTTACTAAAACCAGAATTAGTAGATATAATTAATAAATGTTTTGGAAATTTCAGCATGGAAAGAGCTTTCTCCTAATCAGTTTGAGAAACATTAGGAAGAATTTGAAGACAAAATACGTGTGCTAGCTGTAGAGCTAGCACAAGTAGTTGAGTAGCATCTAAATCAAGACTGGTCAGACTCAGGGCTTTGAGTGTTAAACATACTTAATGCTTTCTTGGAACATTTTTTAATATAAATGTAAATTTTTAATGTTATTCTACATACTGTATTGTAGATAATGACAATAATTTGTTTTATAGTAGTGTTACAGTTGAAGAAAGTACTGCTTTGTAAGAGCCCTTCAAAATATTGTTCTTAAAATCGAATAAAACACATGAAGGTTTTTTTTCCTCTCCCTTTCTGTGTATCTGAAGGATGAGTTGCAGAGACTTGTGGATTTGCTGAAGAAACAGAACCCATTGCCTGAGGAGCAGCTGCAGAAGCTGTGCATTGAGTTGAATGACTTCATTGTTGCACTGTCATCAGTGCAACCCTCTGCCAAGAGAGAAGGCTTTGTCACAGTTCCTAATGTGACATGGGCAGATATTGGAGCCCTGGAGGATGTTCGGGAAGAGCTGACTATGGCAATATTGGTATGTCTTAACCTTACTTAACCACCTTTGTGTTTTGGACTTGGCCTTTTAGAGGAAATAGAACTATGCTTATTTGCTTGGTGGGGTTTTTTGATATATATAGTTAACATATAATTTGCTGCCCATGAGTTGCAACGTGTTACAAACTAGACATTTTGCAAATTCTTGATTTAAATAATCATTCTGTTATTTGCTTTCAAATTCATTGCAAGTTTGATTATGTGTTTTAACATTTCGCTTACTATATTCATGCTTTCAATTTTCATTATGTTCATTATTTCTGAATCTTCAGTATCCTAAAAGTTTTTTACCAATAACCTTAGATAGGAAGCTATTACAGAAAAAATTAGAGACTGCTTAGCTGGAAAGGGTAGCAGTGTCAGTGCTGATCAGAGAGATAAGTAACACGAACACCTTAAGCTGAGAATTTTGGTAAATAAAATCTTTGCATCTGAATAATGATACTTCTTCCATTGTGGGGTACGTATCCGTGCAAGATAATAAGGTGCTGATCAACTGTTTAATCTTTTAGCCTATAAAGAGTTGGAATAAAGAACTTGCTTATGAATGATTTTTTTTGTCCTGTTGTAATTGAAATAAAAAAGTTCCATGTTTTCTTTTTCTCACAGATAATTACAATTTCTCTTGTAGGCACCTGTACGAAACCCAGAGCAGTTTAAAGCTCTGGGCCTGACTACTCCAGCTGGTGTGTTGCTAGCAGGGCCTCCTGGGTGTGGCAAAACACTGTTAGCCAAGGTAAAACACTTTCTAAATGTATTTAAAAATAGCAGAGAATCTTCTTGAAGTGGATGTTTTTGTAGGAGTGGCTCAGCCTGGATGATACTGCCAGAAGTTGGGCTTTTGCACCACTTGTCATCAGAAAATTAAATTTGGGCCTCTGTGCTAATGTTACTTGGTTTTTCTTGGTATAAAGTTACAGTTTTTCTTGAATTTTGAGATTAAATTACTGCAAGACTTGAAGGCGCGAAGTTGGTTAAGAAAGTTGCAGAGATAGCAAGAAACTGTATTAGATAACCACTTCTTTGGAATATTTAACTGTAACTAAATTGTATATTTCAAAGCCATCTGTATACAGTATGTGTATTTATTGATTATCTTAATCTTACTGAAAATACTTCTGTTTTGCTTGTCCTGGAGTATTTTAGTTCTAATGACCTTCCTATGTAAATGCATATAATAAGAAAATTTGTAGTTTGTCATTCATCTGTATCTTCAAATGCCCCTATGGAGTTGAGTATCGCTAATTCTCTGTAATTGGGAAGAATTCTCAGCTGATACAGGGGAGAAGTTGTGCCCTGTGAATCTGGAGCACTGCCTCATTAAAGAGAAAACAACTTGCTAAATTCTCCACCCCCCTAACACTCTTAATTGCACATAATTATGCTATGTACTGTTCTCTGTGTTTTATAAACAGTTGATAACTATGTTCTTTCCCTTTGGTTATTACAGAACCAAAGAGAACATGAAAAATGTGTGGTTTATGTAAACATCTTTTCTTTTTTGACAGGCTGTGGCAAATGAGTCTGGACTGAACTTTATATCTGTGAAAGGTCCTGAGCTGCTAAACATGGTATGCAGTAACCATTGTGATTTGTTATTTAGAGATCTTGTCCACAGGGAGGAGCAACAAAAATTCTTGATAATAACACAACTGATACTGGCTAAACTGAAGTTACATCTCTTAACCTCTGCTTAAAGCTTTTAGCAGTGAGGTTATTAATTTGAAAAGGAAAAAGTTGTCTGGGTAGTTCAAGTATATATCTTGGTTTAAATCATCTGGCAGATGGAACCTTCCTGGCTGAAGTAAGATTTCTTCAAGACCAACTGTACGCAAATGGAGGTCAGGAAAAAGTAGTACAAATCTATATGAAAACAGTTGGTGACAGGAATGGTGAATCAGCTTTCACTGAGCAAAATAAAATTTGAACTGTCACTTTTGGAAATACCTTTTGCCAGTTATTGTAGCTTCTTAAGGGGACTTTGAAACCTTGGAAAGCAGTGTGGGTTTTTTTAGTTCATCAAAGTAACTTTTGAGGATTTTAAATATTAACAGATAAAGTGCTGTAGTCTGAGTTTTTCAAGCACTGGACTTAGAAGTTAAGAGAATGCGTTGAACTAAGCAAGATGGGTGCAGCCCACATCTTGGAAGAATATAGCAGTTATGTGTTTATCAGTAATGTGGAAGCTAAAGCCAAAATACAGAGTTTGGTTTTTTTTTTTCTTTTCCCAGGCATTTTCTTACTGTGTGCTTCACATACTGATACAGGCAGGAAATGTAACTCTACATTAACCTTGCAGAACAAAGAGAAAGTGCCTGGCTGTGATTCAAACTGTGTTAAGATACAAACTGTATTAAAATGTGGAGGTTTTTTTTTAGAAAGTGAAGTGTTTGCATTTACAGCTTGGCAACTCCCATCCCTCTAATTTCCCATTCACAGTGAAATTCTGTCTTACTTTCAGTTCTCTACTGCCAACCCTCCCATCTTCAGGCAACAAAATATATGAACTTCAAAAGTTCATTGTACACAAATTACTCACTGAGTTTGTTTATGAACAGTTGAAAAGCAATGAGGTCCTTGGTGATGATTCAGCATAATGATGGCAAGTTCGATTCATTTGCCAGACAGCACGAATTCTATTAAGCTCTGAACATATTTCAGTGTTCAAAGTGAGGCAGTGACAACTAGTTTCCGTGTAAATCCTAATCAGTAAGGAAATCCAGATAACGGACTGTTAACAGATGTAAACTGCTTAGCAGGTTGCACTTCTCCCTTGCAGAGCACCTCAAATAGTGTTTAAAACTGTGACGGTGTCTTTCATTTTTTTTCAAACAAATCGTCATGTCTGAGCATTGGTTCACTGTGATTTTTCATCTGTTTTAGTATGTTGGTGAAAGTGAACGTGCTGTGCGTCAGGTATTCCAACGTGCCAGGAATTCAGCCCCCTGTGTTATATTTTTTGATGAAGTTGATGCTTTGTGCCCTCGGAGGTCTGATCATGAAGTGAGTTTGCCTTCATATCTCCATAAATAAATGATCTCAGTTACAGCATGTGTGACATTGTGCTAACAACTGAAGTGCATGGAAGAGTACTGCATTCAGGATCTCCCAAGAGCAACAATCTGATAGTGAAGTTCTTTCTGTTGTTTTGGAATAGGAACAACCTATACCTCAGCAGTTAGAGTAACTTCTGCTTTAATGGGGGCAGTAATTGGTGCAAACAGTACCTTGAGAGAAAAGCCTCTCTGGTTTTCATGCAGAGGATGTGTAGCTGTTTTAGGATACTGTAGTGGTAAATGTACTGCAATGGTTGAAAGATGCTTTTCTTCAACAGTCTGTACTGTTCAGTTATTTCCATCAACGACTTCAACGCAATGACTATTGTAGTTGAGTTCATAGGAAACAGGAAGTTTCAACAACTGTTTCTGAACCATACCTTGTTATCTTAATTTGCATAGTTCACTTCCAATGAAGGATAGACAAGCTGAAATACTCTCTCATGGAAAGGAATAGACTGCCCAGGGAGGTGGTGGGGTCCCAATCCCTGGAAGTGTTCAAGGAAAGATTGTGTGCCATGGTGCCTGATGTATTGATGTTAAGTCATAGGCTGGACTTGATGATCTCAGAGCTCTCTTCCAGCCTCGATAGTTCTGTGATTCTGTGAAAAGTTTAGACTTTCTGAGTGTCTCAAGGTGGTGGTTACCACAGAGCCATATTCTAAAGAAGGTGTCCAGTACTAGACACCACAGTAGGTATAGGTGGTGGCCACGGAGGGCGATGACGGATACTCTGGCCTCACTATATTTCATTTCTATGATGGACATATCTAACTCTGAGTGGCTCTCAGCTACTGAGTAGCTCTGAGTAGCTTCTCCCACCTGCCAATACCCTCAGTATTGAGATGATGTGAGGATGATTAGTATAAATTCTATGATTAGTATAAATATCTGTATGCATTTGAGTCATTCATTTTAATGAGAAATACAAGGTTTTGCATGTGTTAAAGTGTGCAGCGGGTGTATAGGTAGCGTAAATTTGGGGTGGAAACATGATGCGACTGTGATAGTAGAAATTCAGAATTCAGATACATTGAAAGGATGTTAAAAAGAACTTTCTTTGGGTGTATTTCAGGGCAGGGAGTTAGTGGATCTTTTGCTTCCTTTACTTTGAAATATTCACATCCCTACTGTTTCCTCAGTTTTGTTAATAAGTTTCTCCTTTTAAAGTCAGGAGCCAGTGTCCGAGTAGTTAACCAATTACTCACAGAGATGGATGGTCTGGAGAATCGACAGCAGGTTTTCATTATGGCTGCCACAAACAGACCAGGTAAATCATAGCCTTTTTTTGTTTGTTTTCTTATTCTGATGAAGTCATGTGTTCTATACATAGCAAGAAATTTGTCTCTTCCTGAATTTGAACTCCATCTAGACACCAAGGGAAGTAATTTGTTGTCTGTGTAGAGAGAAGCACATGTGAACATGTTGCATTTCCTTGGTTTTGAGCATTTTTCTGATCATTGCAGTTGGAATTAAATACAAGAGTACTATCTGCCTTGGAAAACCACACTGGGGAAGGTGCAAGAATTTGTTCCCCCTAGAGTATGTTTCTGTAGCAAATCACTGAAAATGACAAGACACCATTGTTTCATACCTGCTGGTATTAAATAGGAACAAGATACAGAATTCTCAAGAGAAGTGGCTTACAGGGAGACATAGTATCATGGCTACTTTGGGTAGAATTGGAAGAGAAAGTACTTGATGAACTGCTTGGGTCCCATAGATTAATACAAATTTATTCTAAAAGCACCTAAAACAGGCAACTGTGGGTTTTTTCCCAGTGGTCAAAAATTTCAAATATTTTGAGGAAAATGTTCCTGTCTCTTGAATTTTTTGCACTATGAGAGGCTGTCAAGGTGAACTATAAGCAGTAGGTGCTTCATGTGTATCTGCTTGTAGAAATTCTTTGATTTAAAGTTGTATGTTTTCCTGGCATGAGCTGGAAGATTCTGACCTATCTAATGAAATGCAGAGAGGAGAAGGAGGTTACTCAGTGTAGCACATCTATATATAGATATAGTTTGATATACCAAGGGCCTTAGTACTGGTGTCATCAAGTTGCCTAGGAAAGACACTCCCACTAAAATAGTTATGTTAGTGCAAGTGTTTGTATCAATCTGTCTTACTTGTTGGTGTTTCTCAAGGGCTTCAGCTGTAATTGCTGATGACAATAAACTCATCATTATGTCTGACTGGTAGTGGGCAGGGTGAATTCCAACACTTGTCATGCCTGTCATGCCACCTCAGGTGCACCACACGCGTACGTGGGACACTGTTACCATATAAAGCACCTCTAATGGTTTGGGAATTTTTAATGTTAGTTTTTCCTCAGTTTTAACAAGTCCCCATTGTCTTGTTCATCTGCCGTGGTAGGAGTAGTGTAATTTTAACACTTTGCTGAGTAGTGAAGGTTGAACTACTATTTAAAGGAAGGTGGGAAATCTGTAAAGCATAAACCCAGCAGTGTGTTGCTAGCCAGTGACATTGATGAAAAAAAGTGAATTTGAGGTTAAATGCCAAACAAAGAAAACACAAAGGCAGGGATAACTAATATGAAAAACAGACTGAAGGATATAAGTAAATGTGTGAGTTCTGTGCATGGCTGAAGACTGCAGGTTTTTGTTTGGGGTTTTTTTTTTTTTAATGATAGCCTTTAAGGTCCTGGAACACTCTAATTCCCGTTTTGCCAGAAGAGCAGGCACAATCTGTTGGTTCCTTTGTTTATCTGCAAGTGGTAATTCTTTTTCTGACAGTGCTGAAGTAAG
Source organism: Phoeniculus purpureus (assembly GCA_028565055.1). NCBI lineage: Eukaryota > Metazoa > Chordata > Aves > Bucerotiformes > Phoeniculidae > Phoeniculus > Phoeniculus purpureus. Next base: position 13,401,090 of record JAOXOE010000256.1, read on the forward strand.
TGTGTCCTTAAAAGCAGAATGCTTGAAAGTTTTTGGTGTTTTTTTTTTGCGCTTAGTGACTTTGAAAGTCCTCTGTAGGTCTTTCCTGACTACTGCTACATTAGCAGGGATGCAGTATTCCCATCTCAATCTCTTTCCACCTAAATGCAGAAACAATGTCAAACTTTGTCTGAAGGGGATTAAACTTTAAGCACTCAATGTCATAAGAAAGAAGTGAAGAAGGAGGGGAAAAAAGAGAGGCAGAATTTATGAGTCAGGATAATTTTATTCTTTTTCACTCTACTTCCTTTTTAAAATCTGAAACTAAATACAAGTCCGTCACGGTCTAACTAAGGTCTGTCACTTCCCACAATTTTCTAGTTACCAGTATGTTGGATACTGCTGCTTTCTGCTCTTTCCTTTCCTACCTAGACCTTGAACATTTATAAGGTCTTTAAATAAGTGCTGACCAAGGCATTGCCAGCATTTAGCATGAGATTTAAGGAACTGTGTGGAGCCTGAGGAATCACAGAACATAAGGGATTGGAAGAGACCGCGAAAGATTATCTAGTCCAATTCCACCACCATAGCAGGATCACCTAGACCAAGTAGCACAGGAGCATCTCTAGGCAGGTCTTAAACATCTCCAGAGAAACAAACAATAAAGTGACAGTGATTTGAGCTTGAAGTAAATTGGGATGATGTCTTTGCTTTTATTCATGGTCCTTTTCTCTAACTTTTTAAAATTGGTTATTGCAGAATTCACCTTCTGCTTTCCTCTTAGAGCATAGTCTTAGTTTCAGTGAGTCCTATTTCTTTTTAGCAAGTTTATGTTACTTTTCTAAAGCTATTCACCTGAACTACATGCTTTGAAACACAGGAAAAAAACCCAGTTTTCAGTCTCTGACAATAGTTACAGTTTTGGATTGGGCTTTTTGTTTGTTGTTGTTATACCTGTTTATACATGTTGCTGAATTGAAGGCAAGATAAGATCTAAGAAAAGCACCCAATATGTGACACATGGAACAATTTCTTTCAGGGTAGTTCTAATGTGTATGAACTGTATTTCTGCATTTCACCAGTACTTGAATGCAGAAATAATCTTTCATGGTAACTTTAGTATAGTTCATTTGTTGCGTAGGAGCAAAATTATTAGCTGCAGGGTTCATCTGAAGTCTCAGAAAACCTTTTAGACATTATGAGCCTGCGTTCCAGAGTGTTATGACTGTGAGGACCTAGGTCTCGCCTATTTCAAATGTAATTTTAAAAGCCGTAGTGAGTATAGGATAAGTTTGATGGACTCAGCACAGTCGGCATTGTTAATGTTTGCACTGAACTTCTGTAAGTGTTGACCATTATGCCTTGAATGTGACCCCAATAATCAACTGGAATGAGCATGAGACTGATGGGCTAGAATGTTGCATTGTAGGGATTCATGTGGGGGTACATACAGTAGAATTTAATGAAGAGGATAAAATGTTGCAGTAAGTTGGAGAGCACTGGAGCAAACTGCAATATTACATCATTTGCTAGAGGCTAGTGCCAGTGTTAACCTGTAAAAACAAAGCAAGGAGTGGATGTCTTCTAAATGTCTTCTTAGGCAGTATTGCCACATTATTTGGAAAACAGCCCTACTGTCTTCTGATGACACAGTCAACACCATTGACTACACCAGAAAGCTAAGACAAAATTATTAACTAGACGTGTCTCTTAATAGAGTTACGTCTTCAAGTAACTGTCTCTGTGAGACAGTTGCTTGAAGTAGAAGTGCTATGTGTTACCACACTTTTGTGTTTAGCTTCCAAACTGGAGAGATAATAATGGACTTTTAAAGAGTTATCTCTAAGAATCTTCATTTCACTAAAGTGTTAAATGTGTCTAAAATCAGTTTACTCTTCTGTTTAGTTTTGAGATAATAGATATGGAGACAATATGGCTTATCAGTATGGAATGTTTTGAAATTCTTAAAAGGGGGAGCATTATTCAGTTATTTAACAGATAGCAAGTGAACTGAGTGAGTTTAAGCAATGAGTACATACTAATTTTCTGTATTATATGACTTCAAGAACTCCAGGCCCAGGACTGAATTGTACTGACTTGAGGGTGATGAGGAGTGTAGATCTGCGTTTTAATCTTTGGTACACTCTTCTCATTGTAAATCACCATCAGTGCAGCATATGGAGTTAGTATGAGTTGTGGTAACTCTCTGAATGTCAGCAATGTAATCATTTATGTGCAGATGGCTGAACACATCTTTAGACCTTGTGCCTGACTTCATAGCATTGAACATATAGCATAGCAAAGTGCCACGTTCTCAGCATGCAGAATAGAAACGGCATTTTCCATTTCCATATCAAGCTTAATATATTTTTGAAACTTTAGAATGGGGAAGTTGTCAAGTGCTTAGTGTTGTAATCCCTACTGAGAGTGTTTGTGTTTGTGCTTGTAATTGATCTGTTGAGCAAACTTTGTCATCTCATCTTAATAATGTGGCAAGACGTCTGTCCACAGAGACACAGAAACAGGAAAATGCGCTTGTGCCATAAGGATCCTGTAGCACTGTCCATAGACATTTAAGAAAGATGTTTCTGATTGGGCCTACTGTGGCAGGGATTTTGTTTAATCTTTGTTTCAAACCTGTTCTACAACAGGGATAAGGATAGAGCAACTGATGACATCTACCTGGATATGTGCAAGGCATTTGACACAGTTCTGCTTGACGTTCTTGTACCTAATAGAATGAGTCACGGCTCTGACAGATGGACCACTTGGTGGATAAGGAATTAACTATTCCTCTGTGGTCACTCTTTAAAGACTTGTGATCAACAGGTTTATGTCCAAGAGGAGATCAGTTGTGAGTGGTGTTCCTCAGGGGTCTGTTTTGGGTCCAGTGTTGGTTAACATCTTTGTGGGCACCGCGGGCAGTGTCATTGAGTGCCTCCTCAGCAAGTTTGCCTATGGCACCAAGCTGTGTGGTTTTGTCAACATGCTGGAAGGAAGAGAGGCCATCTAAAGGGACCTTGACAGGCATGAGAACTGAGCCTATTCCAACCACATGGAGTTCAGCAAGTCCATGTGCAGGGTCCTACATCTGTGTAAGGGTAATCCCAGGCACAAATGTGTACTGGGTCATGAGTAGATTGAAAACAGTCCCAAGAGGAAAGACTCAAAGGTGTTGGTAGATGAGAAGCTGGCGATGTGTAAGTGCAGCCCAGAAGGCAAACTGAATCCTGGACTGTTATCAAAAGGAGTGTCATCTGCAGGTCAAGGCAGATAATTCTGTCTCTCTACTCTGCTCTTGAGAGACCTCACCTGGAGTACTGCATCCAGTTCTGGAGTCCTCAGTACTAGAAGGACATGAAGCTGTTGGAGCAAGTCCAGAGGAGGTCACAAGGGATGATCAGAGGGCTGGAGCCTTGTCCTATGAAGACAGGCTGAGAGAGTTGAGGTTGTTCAGCCTGAAGAAGAGAAGGCTCTGGAGGGAACAGCAGCCTTCCAGTACCTGAAAGGGGCTGCATGAGAGCTGAAGAGACTTCTTATGAGAGACTCCGGTGATAGGACAATGAGGGTAGCTTCAAACTAAAAGAGGGTAGAGTTAGGTTGGATCTTGGGAAGAAATTCCTCACTGAGAGGGTGGTGGGGCACTGGAACAGGTTGCCCAGGGAGCCTGTGGGTGCCTACTCCCTGGAAGTGTCCAAAGCCAGGTTGGATGGGGCTCTGGGGAACCTGGTCTAGTGAGAGGTATCCCTGCCCATTGCAGGGGTTTGGAACTTGATGATCTCTGAGGTCCCATCTACCCTAAACCCATCTGAAATTCTATAATTCATCTGCTCTGGATTAAATCAATACATTCAGAAGTTTGGGAGCTTTTTTCCCCTCACCATTCTCATTGCTTCTGCAGTAGTTGATTTTTACCTGCATAGGTGCCTCTGGCCACGGCTGCTGTATCTTGAGGGGGAAAATTGCTTTTGTCCCAGGAAAAGATAGCAAAACAATTTTTACTGAATGCATTTCATTCTACTTTTTCTCCTTCATGGATATGTGAGAGAGTAACAAAACCATGCTCAACTTTGAAAAGTGAATAAAGACTAGCTTGTAAGATCAGGCAGTTGGAGCATGTAGTTAATGAAACTTTTTTCACTTGAACAAAGGAATGGCTGTGCTTCCATGCTGCTGGTTTGAGGGGTGATTTGTTTTGTTTTTCTCTTAAACATCTGTAGAATAAGTAATAACACCTTCGCTTATCCCAGTTTTTCTTCAGTATATGTGAATGCACATAGTTTGTCTGTCAGCCATATTTTGTCAAGAGAATGTATCAGTGTTGACAGCTTCCTTGGAGGTCTTGATGGTTTCCTGCTGAAGACCTAAGTATAGCTTTCAACAGTTGCTTTTGGATAAGATTCTTGCAGTGGCTACATAACACATCAGTGTAACTTAGACTTCCCAAAAAAATCTGTTACACTAAAGGTAGAGCTTTCTTTTTGTCTTCTGTGAGTGCTTTTATGACTTTGCTGTTCATATCACTGTAGTATATAGGATATCATAGAATTATTTAGGTTGGAAATTACCTTTGAGATCGTTAAGTCCAACCATTAACCCAGAACTGCCAAGTCACCTCTAAACCACTAAGTGCCACATCTGTATGCCTGTTAAATATCTCAAGGGATGGTGACTCACTAGTGAAACAGAACAATCATCATTTTTGGTCGATGGGGAAATGGGGCACCAAGAAGCATTTAGAAACATGACTTAGGCAGTGTGTGCTAAAATTGGACAGGAATTGAGGTCTTTCCCAGGTCATATGTCCTGTTATATATCTGTTACACCAGAAGTCCTTAGAATTTATATCCTAATTTACTGTTTGTGGAAGTTCATTGTTGACGCCTGTGATGGTAAAAGACTGTTAGACATTCTTGTTACATTTAAGCTTTGAGTGAATGAAAAATTATTTGAGATGGTTTTTGGCTTCTTATTTCTCCATATAGATAAAATTTGGCGTCTGTAGTTCTTCCAGGGGCAACTCTGTTTTGTCTTTTCATGAGTTTCCTATTTTACCATTCAGAAAATGACTGTGTAGTAAGGCAAATAACCAGTAAAATCAAAACTACATATAGCTCTGACTCTCTGCACTTAATTTATCGCTGTGCCTTTCAAGCAGATTTACAGCAGTTGGTAGAGGTAGAGCTCCTTCCAACAGAACAAACTGGAATAATAATTATTGTGTCCAGTTCTGGGCCCCCTCAGTTCAAGAAGGACACGGAGCTGCTGGCACAGAGCCACGAAGGTGATGAAGGGAGTGGAACAGCTCCCTGATGAGGAAAGGCTGAGAGAACTGGGTCTCTTTAGCTTGAAATAAAGGAGACTGAGGGGTGACCTCATTAATGTTGATAAATATGTGAAGGGTGGGTGTCAGGAGGATGGAGCCAGGCTCTTCTCAGTGCTATCTAGAGATAGGAGAAGGGTCGATGGGTGTAAGCTGGAACATAGGAGGTTCCATATAAATATCAGAAGGAACTTCTGCAGTGAGGGTGACAGAGCACTGGAACAGGATGCCCAGGGGGGTTGTGGAGTCTGCTTCTCTGGAGACATTTAAAACCCGCCTGGATATGTTCCTGTGTGACTTGGTCTAGGTGATCCTGTACTGGCAGGCGGATTGGACTAAATGATCTTTTGAGGTCCCTTCCAATCCCTAATGATCTGTGATTCTATGTTTTGGATCTTCTGTTATGTCTGATACACCATCTGGTCCAAGCTAAAGTTTATCTATCTTTTTTTCCCTTTTCCCCCTACTTCTAAAGCTAATGTTCTTGCATTTTGTTGTTGTTTGCACAAGTATAAGGCACTGTGTTAATCAGCTTATACTGTGCTTTTGGGAGCATTTGCATCTGTGAAGGTTTTCCTTGAATGACAAAGTTGTAACAGTGTGAGATAATGTATGTCCATGAGTTCCTTACCACCAAGAGCAGCCAACTAATTACCAGGAAGACCCATAACTCGCACGTTTTGTCAGGTAGTCAAGGGAGTGGGAGCCCAGGTAATATTTTCTTCTATCCTCCCTGTTGAAGGGGCCAATCCTGAAAGATTAAAGAAAACCCACATGCTCAACGTTTGGCTTCGAGACTGGTGTCTCCAACAGGATTTTGGCTTCTTCGACCATGGGTCCCCCCATATGAAACTAGGTCTGTTGGCAGCAGATGGGGTACACCTCTCTCCAAGTGGAAGGAGGTTTATATCACAGGGGTTGGCTAGGATCGTTAATCATGCTTTAAACTAGGTTGGAAGGGGGGGAGGGTGGAAGCCAGGCTTGCTTTAAGCAAGCCTGAGACAATTGTGAGGCCATGTGTCAGCTCCACTGGTGGCCTGGGGGAGGTAGATAACAGTCAGTTTTGTGCTGGAGCAGAGGTAATGTATGGCATAACAGGGAGGGAGGCTAACAGGAGCCTTCAGCCTGTTACCCTGCAGCACACTGGGGACACACAAGAACC
>JAOXOE010000256.1:13407653-13429537 GCA_028565055.1 Phoeniculus purpureus
TAAATATGTGAAGGGTGGGTGTCAGGAGGATGGAGCCAGGCTCTTCTCAGTGGCATCTAATGATAGGACAAGGGGCAATGGGTGCAAGCTGGAACATAGGAGGTTCTACATCAATATGAGAATGAACTTCTTCAAAGTGAGGGTGACAGAGCACTGGAACAGGCTACCCAGGGCAGTTGTGGTGTGTCCTTCTCTGGAAACATTTAAAACTAGCCTGGATATGTTCCTGTGTGGCTTGGTCTAGGTGGTCCTGCTCTGGCAGGGAGGTTGGACTAGATGATCTTTCAAGGTCCCTTCCAATCCCTGATGTTCTGTTATTCTGTGAATTCTTTTCCCTTGTTATGAATGAATATGAAATTCCTCGCTTGACCACGTGAAGTATAACAGCAAAAATGTTCTGGTGCTGTACTGTGAAAGACAGAGTTGTCTTCATTTGTGGAGAGATTAAACTGGTGTTAATGGGCCATCTCTGAACAGCTGTGGCTTAACTATACTGGGTAATAGAAGTTCTTCCTTGATGAGATATAAAATTACTTAAATCTGATGTTTTGAATGCTTACACCTTCACATCATGACACAAATACTTGTTTGAATCTTGATACTAGCTGCTTATATTCCTTCTCATGTGTACACTTTCCTAAGGATATATTCAATTTCCTAATAATTTTTTTCCAAGATATTATTGACCCAGCTATCCTGAGACCTGGTCGACTGGATAAAACACTCTATGTGGGTTTGCCACCACCTGAAGATCGACTTGCTATTTTAAAGACCATCACCAAAGTGAGTATTTGGAAATAAATCCTAAACTCTAAGCTTGGTGGAATGATTTAAAACAAATTACATTTTACAGAGAACTGCAGGATCCTGTCTCATTAAACATTTTCATTACATGAGGTCGTAAAAATAAACTGTTAGTCACAGCTGCTGCTAAATTTTCTGAGACTTGCAAGGGGCTAATAAATCTTGAGTAAATCAAACCTGTTAAACTCAGAAGCTACTGCCTTTATAGTCACAGTTTGAACAGATTTAATGAAAAGATTCCTGTAGGTGTGAGTAATGGGCCTAGAAGTGTTTTGTAAGCTCTTTTGGGAGGGTTCCAAACATTCACTGGAATGATTCACAAACTCCAGCTGTCTTTGCTCAACCGTACTGGTGACACTTAATTATGTTAGGATTAAAGGAAGCTCACAGTGACAGAGGTTGTAGGTCAAAGTAAATGTAGAAATGTAAAATTCCTGCCTTCATGGATCCTCCCATGGTTTAATGCCACAATCTGCCAGTTCAGATTTGGATTATAAACTTCTCGAAGTGCTCTATAGCAGTAATCAAGGCCTTAAAAGAAAGTACAGAGTATTATGAACTACTCAGATAATTCCTACTTTAGATTAAGACTGATTGTTAAGAGCAGGTATTCTGTCTGATTGAGGTTTTTTTGATCTGCAAAGGAGACCAAGTCTTTGCTGCAGAGAAAAGATAGCACTGTGTTACAAACAGTACGGAAAAAAGTACTTAGCAGTTTCTAAAGATAATTGAGACTTACAAAAGGATAGAGGTTGTAGTGCAGGGAATAGTTAATCCTGCAGGAGGATTCAGAAAGTGAGAACTCAGTCAAGCATGTTCTATCATGCCAAAATAGTTAAGCGTCAGTCATTGCAAATTCGGGGTGTTACATTTACTGCAGCTGCCAGAAGTCATGGGTGAGACTGCTGAGAAATGTCTTTGCTCTTTCTTTATGGGCATCTTTGTGTCTATGGTCCGACTTCCTCTTGTGATAACACCAAGAGGAGTGGCCCACAGGATGTGGCAACCTTGTCATCAGAGCATATTTATATATCAGTCTTCTGCTGACAGGCCATCTTTGCAGTGGCCCTGTCTGATTATGGGTCTTGTTATGATACAAGCAACACAGTGCATAGTGTTTACAAGCTTGGTGCTTGTGGATCCTGTCCTTGATTATCAGGGCATATTATTTTTTGACTGTCAGATAGTTACATGCATACGTATGTAGTTTGTTGTAGCCAATATTTTGGTTACAAAGCTTTGTAACGAATGAAATGTTAAGTCTGTAATGGATTTTTTTCTCTGCTCTTAATTAAGCAGCCAGCAGAAAGGAGATACAAACACTCTGAATAAATCTTTTCCTTATGCATGTCTGTGTTCATTCCATAAGGAGGCCAGCCAGTGCTGGTGTCACTTTGCTCCTGCAGTTCTCATAAATCTAGGCAAAGATTTGTTTCTAGTGTTGAGAACAAGAAATAGGTTATTTTCTTTAAAAGATGAATAGGAGTTGTCTGCCAGAATAACATGGAATATGGAAAAAGGAAAACATGTTGAATTTAGTTGAAGTACCGTGTTTGTTACCAGGACTTCATCCGTGTCTTCTAGGTAAGGAAATTTGAAAAAAAAACTATGCACAGGAACAGCTAGTGTGACCTCAGAGTTAGATAAAACAAGATGTTTGGTGCAGATGTGACTGGCTTCTGGGTGACGGTATGCGTTCCCAGAGATCCCTGAGGAATACACGCACAGGATGTGCAAACTGAGAATCAATGCAGGATGTGGTTACAAAGGCAGCATGAGCAGAAGGGGCAGTTAGGGGGAGGAGGAAGACAGCCTAAACATAGGCTGACGCTTTGCTATGAAAGACTTTTATTGCAATCAACTTGTACCGATCAGTTGTTTTCACATTGCATATTAATTTGCAAGAGAAGCATGTCCTCACATGTTTGAGTTACTAGTGCACTTACATTCTTACAAGCTGTATCAAGCTTCTCCAGTACTGAGCTTGTCTCCAGAGTACAGTCATCCCATTCAAAAAAAACACCCAATGTATGTTGCTGTCCTAGCAATGGCGCTTACTTTTAGCGCAGGTGGTGTCTCTCACTTGCAGTCTTCAACAATTACGAAATGATCCTTTGTGACATGGGGAATTTGAAGCTGCTTTGTTTCCGGGTAAAAGTATCTCAAGATGTTTCAGAATGAGACTGTTCCTTTGTTGGGTTTTGGAGTGGTTTTGTTTGGTTGGGTTGGGGTTTTTTTTTCCCTTTTCTAACTGGTGTTCTACCAAAGATTCATTCAAGATTGCTCCCTTGTTCTGCCTAGACCTTCGTTATTCTACTGTCTGTTAAGCATTTGCAGGCTTTAACTTGGCAGTTTTTGCACATTTTATTGTTTTTCTCATGAAGCAATTGTAGACACATGATCTGTGAGCTCACCTGAAGAAGTCACAAAAAGAATCATATAAATCTGTGCATTTCTGGAAAGTTTATTTCTGGCAAAATTTTATAAATTGTGTTCAGAAAAGAGTTCTTTCATGTCCAAGCTCAGGTGTAGTTCAATACTGCAGACAGCTGGAATTTCTGTACTGCCATATCCTGGGGTGTATCAGAAAGCGGGTGGTTAGCAGATCAAGAGAGGCTGACCTCCCTCTCTACTCTGCCCTGGTGAGACTGCATCTGGAGCATTGTGTCCAGTTCCGGGCCCCTCAGTTCAAGAAGGACACAGAGCTGCTGGAATAGAGTCCAGCACAGAGCCACAAAGATGATGGATTGGAACATCTGCCTTATGATGAAAGGCTGAGGCAGCTGGGTCTCCTCAACTTGGAGAAGAGGAGACTAAGGGGTAACCTCATTAATGTCTATAAATACGTAAAGGGTGGATATCAGGAGCATGGATCCAGGCTCCTCTCAATGTTGTCTAGTGATAGGACAAGGGGCAGTGGGTGGATGCTGGAACGTAGGAAGTTCCACATCAATATGAGAAGGAACTTCTTGACAGTGAGGATGACAGAGCACTGGAACAGGCTGCCCAGGGTAGGTTGTAGAGTCGTCTCCTCTGGAGACATTTAAAACCCACCTGAACGTGTTCCTGTGTGACTTGGTCTAGGTGGCCCTGCTCTGGGAGGGGGATTGGACTAGATGATCTTTTGAGATCCCTTCGAATCCCTAATGTTCTGTGACTCTGTGTGATTCTGTGATATCATGATAGTGCTTAATTGTTTTCAAAGGGTAGTAGGGAGGTCTGCATGCTCACAGTGTTTGAACATTTTGTTGGTTAGCTTCAAATACAGCTTATAATTTTGAATAATTTTTGGCTGTTGGAGATGCACAAATAATAACAAAAGAAACCACTTGTGGGATCTCTATGGAGGAAGCGGTAATAACATGGAAGAATAGTATCAGAAAGGCCACATAAATATCTACAATATATGTAAATTTTTATTAAATCCAGAATGGAAAACTTCTATAATTTGAAAATGTATGCCTAAACATAAAAGATAGACCTGTCTTAAAGGTAATGAGGTAAGATTAAATCTACTTGTAATTGCTTAGCTATTTGAATATGCTCTGGCCATCATTTTTGTTAGAGAAAATGTAATTTGTTGGTGGGAAGTTAGAAGTTATTTAGCCTTACTTTTTACTTCAGAACTGTTATAAAGCTGGTTGTCCTTTTTGTCTGTTTGACAAAAAAACTTTAATCTTTGCAGATTATTTCAGGGAATTTGTCAGACCCCTATAAAGTTAGTGATTAGGGGTGGTATGTGTTTATAAAAGAACCCAAAAACCAAACCAAAAAATCTCACCAAAAAACCCCAACATAAAACACAAAAAAACCTGACATTTTCTTATTTTAGCTTCCTCTTTATTTTCTCAACTCCTTTAGGGTGGCACCAGGCCTCCACTAGACACTGACGTAAGCCTTGAAGAAATTGCTTACAGTGAACATTGTGATCGTTATACGTGAGTAGCTTCTAGTTTTGCTTTGAACATGCTGTGCCAAAAGTCTTCTGATGCACGATAATATGAGTTATGTGCTTCTTACTTAGAGGATCTATTACTTTTTGATCTTTTACACTATTTGTCTTGCTTTTGCTCATCCTTTTTCTCCAAGGAGCTGTAAGAATATATGGATGTGAACGTGTTTTTCATCTGGAATAGACCTGTACATTTATAAATACACGTCAGTAGAGGCTTGATTTTATTTCTTAGGTCTTGTGTAATCTAAAGATTAAAGAGCCCTCTTTACATTGCAGACCCACATACAGTGATGATGAAAGCAAATTTGGTAAACAACCATAACCAACTTGTTCTATCACACAGCAACATGTTTGATTAAGTAACGAGGGCTTATAATAGCTTGTGTTTTGAGAATACCAGGGTGTAGTTTTGGGGAAAGCTTGACAGCTGTATCTGTCAGAATATTCAGCAATTGCATTCTGAAAAACTTCAGAAAGCTTTCATTTATTAAACAATGTATTGATAGCTAATGATTTTCTGGAATCCACAGAAGTTTATGTCATACTCCTTGTCACAATATTGGTCTTGAATCTTAGAAACAGAGGCTATCACAAGTAATTATTTTTGCAGTGTCATTGTTTCATGCTTGCGAAAGAGAAACCATTTTTCTTTCTCCACCCTTTTCACTCACTGTAGTTTTAGTGTTGCTTGGTTTTTGTTATGTTTGGGTTTCTTTGTGTTTTGGGGTTTGAGTGAGTTTGTTTGTGAGGCGGGGTTTGAGTGGATTTTTTTTTGTTGCTGTTTAGGGTTTCGTGGTGTTTTTTATGCAGCAGACTTCACAGCGCCCCCAAATGAATTGTGGGGAGCTAACTGAATGTTGGCCTTGATTCAAAGCCGTACACCAGCTTGAAGGGTTGTGAAAGTTCAGCAGCTGAAAACAAATATTTGGAAAGGCTGATCTGATCACATTTTGTGGATACTGTTACACTAAGAGTGTGTTAACAGTGATGCAGCTTTGAGCATGGCAACTCCCTTTTGTAACCACTAAAAAAAAAATATCCTGTTCCCACCAAGTGCCACAATATCAGTCCATTAGCATTTTTAAAGATGCTAGGTGGGGTTTTCACCTCTTCCCTTGCTTCTCATTTATTGGATCTTAATTTGAGACTAAAATCTGGAGGATGTTGTTTCATAACGAAGGTTGCAGCACGGGGTAGTCCTTAGACCTCTTTTCCTCTGTTCTTAAGATGAACCTTTGAGAACACGATCAGTTTCTTACAATCATTTTTACTGTCCCGTTTTTGTAAACGCCATCAGGAAGACAAGCCAAATTTACCCAAAGGTAACCTATTCTGTTTGTATCTGTAGAGGGGCAGACCTTTCCGCTCTGGTGCGTGAGGCTTCAATTTGTGCCTTGAGACAGGAAATGGCCCTACAGAGTACTCAAAGCAAGAAAGGTAAGAAACCTTTACAAAAATCCTAGCTGAAGATTGAGAAGTGAAGCGTAAAGTATTTAAGGTAGTTGAAGACAAGCATAAAGGTACAGCTTGTATGCTGTACAGGTGATTGATGACTTCTGAGCCAAATGCAAATCAGATTTGTTTTAAGAACACATAAGCCAATCTCTGGACTTTTAAATTGTATTTTCTTGGTTTTTAAATTACTTTTCTGTGCAGATAGAAAAACTCTTGGAAATTGAAACTTTTCTTTAAAATGTATGTGTGTGTCTGGATTTTTTGCCAATTTCATCTTGTTATTTATTTCCCCCTTAACTTAAAATACTAAGATGGAATTGTGACTTTTCAGATGTCTTTGGGAACTATATTAGGCGTTCGTTATGTCTCTGATGTCTAAGAGCCATGCTGGAATTTTAATGGCCTTGATTCATTCTTTTTGATCTAGTACATAGCCAGCCTCATCTGGTTTTTAACAACAGTATGCTAACAGAGCAGAATGCTTCTGTTTCTTGTTTTCAGGGAGCTATCATTCTCATTTAGAGGTGAAATAAACAAAAAGCAAACTATAAAAGCTTTCACTGCTATGTGACTTGGTTACCCATTTTTTTTTCTTGGTGTAGATGGAAAAAGCTCTTGACCTGAGATGGAAATTTCTGAATTTGTCCTGTTTGGTTTTGTAATTATCCAGAATACAACAGGCTTTATTCAGAGATTTACATCACTTGGGTTCAGCCTTAACATTTAGGATTGCATCCTAAGTGCTTGGTGTAGGGATGTGTTGGCAGCCAGAAAGTCCATAATATTTGCACAGCTTGATCTGCATGTTTGTGGCAGCCGCTTGTTTGGGATATGCTTGGGTTTGGATTTCCAAAGTGACAGCCCATGCTGGTGTGAAAGCATGTGAGGCAGTTCTTGATTTGAGACGTTGTTCATATAGTTCTTCAAAATGGTAATAATGTGCGTGCAGACTGGCACATTTCTTTATTCAGCATTACCGCAGCACTTGCATAACTGACTCCCCTCCCACACCCTGTACATGACTGTCGGTGGGTGCTGTGTCCTCCCCAGTCAGCACTTTGAAATCACCCAGCTGAGATCAGTGCTGCTCCTTTCTGTTCTGTACAAACTCTGTTGCAACTTCCTTGTTAGACCTGGTATTGTCCCTAAGGAATAAATCTATGGGTATGGATTCTTTTTTAACACTCAACAGTGGTTTGCTTGAAGTGGTTTTCATTTTTAAAGTGAAATGGAAAAAGGTGTCCTGATGTTTCTTAAAAGAATCTATAAATTCTGCTTACAACTTGGGACAGTCTGAGAAGAGATGACCATGTTAGTCACAGCAGTCTGGGAGTTGTGAGATACTGCAGTTTGTCTGGAGGAAGAGAGGGGGAACCTTGAAAAGATTAGTCAGATTTTCAGTTTTTATGAGGTCCCTCTGGAGTTCCTCATCATTGCTCCAGCATTTGACTGCTCAGAAGAGATCAGGATTATTCACAGATTTGGAGTTCCCACTTCTGGTTACCTTTTCCAGACCACTGGAAAAGATGGTGCATAAAACTGATTTCAGCACCGCTGTTGTCACATTGAGGCCCTACTGCTGCTTGTGCCCTGGAAACCATTAAGCTTTAGTCTGTTTAATAACCTTTAAGTGCTTTCAGTCCTTCTCAATCCATTCACCACCCAGTATATATTTGTGCTTGGAATTGCCCCAACCTTGTTGAACCCCATGTGATTGGCATGGGCCCAGTTCTTGAGCCTATCCAGGTCCCTCTGGATGGCCTCTCTTCCTTTCAGTATGTTGACCACACTACACAGCTTGGTGTCATCAGCAAACTTTATGAGGAGGCACTCAATTACACTGTCTGTGTCACTATCATTAGCTTACCAAAATTAATTCATCTAAATAATAAAATTCATACCTACTTAGCCAATCAAAATGGTTTTGTTATCCAAATTCAATGCAAACTCTGTTAATGCAAGTAGCCAAGGTATCAATTACCAATAGCTAAATTCTCCACAGAAGCGTTTTGTCTGCTTTTATCACACAATAAGCATGAAGCAGTTCAACAACTGCTGTTTCCTCCTTTTCCTTTTCTCCCTCTGAACAGCTACATGCTTCAAAACAAAAGTGAAAGCAAAATTACATTATCTCTACATTTTATTATTTTATGGACTTTCAGACTGAATATTCAAAAGTCATTTGGCTCCTATGAAATACCTACGTTCAACTTCTTTTCTTACTTTAACTAGTGTTTCTTTAGTGAAATAATTTAAAATACTGGTATTTTGAATTTACATCTTTTGATGCTAAATATCTATAACTTTATACAGTAATGGGAATCTTGACTATGAACTTTAGGTAACTGAGCTAAGAAAGAACAGCAAGGGCATGTCAGTGAACTTTAACCTTCGTCTTTATAGCAAGTAATAATTGTAGATTACTTGCTGATGAAAAGTCCTGCTTTCATCTTATACATACTTTTGTTATACTAGCAGAAGATTTTTGTAAAACTCTGACATTAAATGTATTAATAAAGAATCCATTTTAATGGGGTTTTTTAGCGTCAGCACATCCCATTGCACCAAGGAAAGTTCAGGTTAGATGTTAGGAAAAGCTTCTTCATTGAAAGGATCATCAGGCATTGGAACAGGCTGCCCAGGGAGGAGGTTGAATTACCATCCCTAGGTGTGCCTGGAAGTTGTGTAGAGCTTAAGGAGATGTCTCAAGGCCACTGCTAAACAGAGTTAACGGTTGGACTTGATGTTCATAAAGGTCTTTTCTATCCCTAAGTGATTCTGGGAAGAATGCAAAGGCAGTACATATCTGTGGAAACAAACAAGTCGTAATGAAATACGTAAAATGCAGCAAAATTACTCTAAAAACATACTTTCTGTACCTCTGTTATTCCAGTACTTCTGCACATTAGCACTGTTATAAATCTGTATAGAAGTATATTGAGAGTCTTAGGTCTAGATTAAACAAGGCTCTTGCTTATGAGAGCAGAAGAATCCATGATTTAAGAGGTGCTTACATATAAGCATTCTAAAAAAAAAAAGCCACCTGTCCAAAAGGTTATGATTAAGATAAAAAAGGCAATTCAATTTGCACACACTTAAACTCAGCTAGGTTTCAGAAGTTCTGGGTAATGTCAGACACAATGATATGAAATAATTTATTTAAGAATTGAGCATCTTGCAGTAGAACTGGAATGCTAAAATGTTTTCTAGATACATACTAAATAACACTGTGTAAGAGAAGCTTAATATTAAATATGTAAAAAGGAGAGCCCAGCAGCAGGATTTGAGACAGTCACTTCCAGAGGGCTTAAGAGACTTGGAATTCAAACTGGATTTGATATAAGGTGCATTTAACTCAGCATCTTTGAGAATGAAATTCTCTGTCTGCATACGGAAACACTAATAACTAACTAAACTTTCTGAAACGAGTCATCTTTGGCTTAAAGTACAAGGGACAGAGGGATTAAGGTAGACAGCAAAATACACGGAGTCTGACAATTCATGTGTTCGTGACACTACTGAATTCGATCTCTTACCACTGACTAGCATATGCACCTTAGTTAAGCTTCATGAATGCTGCCTTGAAGTGGATGCAACAGTTGTTAGATTGTAACTTGCTTGACTTATTATGCTTTATTCTTTAAGGAGAAATCAAGATTTCCCGTAAACACTTTGAAGAAGCTTTCAGGAAAGTGAAATCTTCAGTATCAAAAAAGGTAAGATAAGCTTCAAATATGTGAGACTCATCACTACATGGAGACTGGTGGCAGTAGTTACAGTTGCAGTATACTTGCAGGTATTCCAAACTGACACTACCTTTCTCTGCCTTGAAAAAACCTGATCTTTTTGACAAGGTCAGAATTTAAAGGCTCCCTTTTCAGCAGCATTTACATTGCATGTAAATGGTTTACCATGCTAGCAGGGTTTCCTTTTAGTAAGGCACTTTGGACTTCTCACTGACATTCCTAGGTTAGTAGCTGACCTAGCATTAACCTTTAGAGTGTACTGCATCTTGCCACCACCACCACCGTTTTTCCCCCTAGTGATACCCAAAGATGCTCATCTGTTAATGTGCAAAAGGAATAATTTTGAGATAAGATAAAATGTGTTTTATATCCTACTAGTTATTTCTTCACGTTCTTTTTGTTATTTGTATCTGTCAATAAGTTTATTTTAAAGTTTCCTTATGACCTGGTCTTTAAGGACTGAAAACTGTTAAGTCTTCTTAATTACTATAATTAAAAAGTTAATACATATAGGAATTGTTACTGCTGCAGAGCTTTTGTGTATAGAGGCCTCTGTGTTCACCTGGAGTTTACTGCAGACAAAATGCATTAATGTATGCAATTTGAACCATAGCCAGAAAAAAGTTAACTATTTCCTTTTATTATTGTGTTTAGATAGCCAGTTTAAATTTTAAAATTTTAAAACACATCTGTCTTTGTCTCCAGTACCCTTTAAAGATGGCATTGGTTGTTGTTTTCTTTCCCTTTGTTAATCGTCATGCAAACAGCTCTGAATCAACAGCCACAAAACCTTAAAATATCTCTAACAAAGGAATCCCTCAAGTGTTAGGACATATTCCTGGTTAACCAGAAAAGTCCTGCATCACAATAACAGCTCAAGTATCATGTCTCAGAGCCCCATATTTCAGTTATATCCATCCGAAATATACCTCCCATTTCTAGATGCTACTTCCTACCTGCTAAACAAATTCAATCTATTAAAAACTCTATATACTGGAAAAAAAAGCCACATCTCAGTGATAGTGCTTCTAACTCTTCCCTCCCATATACATCTCCAAGTTCACTTAACTTACTTTTGATTTAAATGGTGGACTACAGGTAAACCAGAAGTAGTTGTTCTTAAAGCTATGGACAGGCATCACCTTCTGAAGCCAGAGATTTTAGTGGCAGTTAGCCTCTCTTAGTGTTCTGTACCTCAGAGCTGTTTGAGTGACTAGTGAAAAGGTTAAGGAACAGTTACAGGTAAGTAGGACTAGCAAAAAATGATCTTGTCTGTTCATTGTGGCAGAAGATGATGTGGGAATAAAGTGTCAAATCAACAGCTACCCTAGTAAAGAGCTTCCTAATGAAGCTGCACTCTGAACCTGGCATGGCAATATTAAATACAAGAACTCTGCCAAAGACATCACTAGAGAACCTCATTTGTGAGTCAGGTAGTAGGGTTATGCCTTATTTAGGTTTTTTTTTTTGTAAATTTAAAATACAGCTAGTTGTTCATACAGCTGTTTGTTTCACTTTGTAAACATGTATAAAGTCACTTTTAAACATGGCATAGGTTTTTTTTACTCTTGTCTGAATTTTCTCTTATCTTGATTCTCTTAGGATCAAATAATGTATGAAGAACTGCATCAGTCACTGTGCAGGTGATACATTTGGATAATTATGCAAAGAGACTTACTCTACACTGCTGAGAAGTCATATAGAACCTGTGCCTGGTTTCTAGAAGTGGGTTGGAAAAAAGCTGTACTCAATTTCTCAACTTTAAATGTACTTGGAAAATAGCCTACTGCTCTAAACAATCCCTGATCTATGTCCAGAATAAAAGACACTTTCTTCCTGTTTATCACCATTTACTTTTCTAAAAATGAGGGCTTTTAATGAAGAACTAATACCATTCTCATATATTTGGTGTCCTTAAATAGAAATCACTCTGAGATAGACTGACTACTTACACTGCTCTCATAGCTGTTTTAAACCATAAATGAACAAAACGGTGAAAGTAGATTGGGAAAATACTCGACTGTTTCTTACACACCTAATCATACCTTTCCCAAGTACAGTAGCCACTACGATTGTGCCAGCACAGGTTCTCAGAGCATATAACACCTTTTATCTTTGCCTCACCAGAAGCAAGTTGTCCTAACTCGGTAAGGAGAGGAGTTTAGAAATCTGGTAAGTGCTGTTATTATGATTTAACAGCCACAACTAAGAAAGATTTGAAAGTTATCTAACAAGCTTTTTCGTTTTTTTAAAATAGATAGATCTGCAACAACAACAAAAAAAATCTATTAACCAGATTTAAATTTCTTAACTCTAGGGTTTTGACATCCTCTGGAGAATGGAAAATGTTTCTGTTTTAAGGAACAGGCCAAAAAATGCAAGCACTTTGGTTTTAAATAGAAGAAATCCCATTTTGAAAGGGGTCATAACTTTCAGCAAACTGAGAAGTATCAGAGTTAAGACCAAACACTGAAATGTGATAGAAATTAGCCATTTAGTATTTGAAGCCTCCAGACCTTCCTGAAATTTTCACCACTGTCAGCATTCTATGAATTTTAATCATTAAGCTCACTTCCTGGCTTTAATCAATCTGATTCTTCCTAGAAGCACTGCAGCCATCAGCCAGTAATCAGAAAAGGAAATAGATTATTTCTCCTAGCAAATTTGAACTTGGTAACACCAACTTTAATTTTTATAGAATAGTGAAGTATTCAGATCTTGTAAAGCGGTGTTTATTCTGTAAGCAATAAGCATTCCTCTGGCTATTTTAACATCAGAAGGAGAAGAGATCCCTACTCAAATCATAAATTTAAATTGCCTTGCTTGATGTGACCCTGAACAATCCAATAAAATTGGCAGCTTGTAGTTCCCACTGATTTTTGCACAAGATGATCTGATAGTCCCTTCTTCTAGGGAAGTTTAGAACTCAGTGACTCAGGTTGCGACCTGTACGATGAACAAATGGAGTGTTTGCAGATAAAACAGATCACCTGTCTGCTTGTCACTGTAAAGCAGACTTGGAGCTTCAGGAATTACTGATTTCCAGAAATCCAAGATGAAGGATCTTAATTTCGTCTCAGTAGTTTTACTTGTGAACATTCATTACTGTGAGGCAGTGCAGTCAGTATGGAACAGTTAAGTGACAACTTTTGAAGTGAAGTTGTATCTCAGTATCACATACACAGCTATAAAAGAATTATCCTAAACACTTTTTCCTGTCTTGAGTCTGCATCTACAATTTTATAAGTTTTACCACCTTTAAGAGGTTTTTACTTCATAGGAATCTACAACTGCATGACAGTAAGCAGTGAACTCAGTACAGTAATAGTCAATTGTGAGTTGACCAGTGAAAGGAGGACCAGGTACAAGCCCCATGAAAACAGTACCTGATACTCCAAATAGCAATTTTGAAACTGTCACCCATTTTACCTTTAGATATGGTAATTCTGTTCCAAAGGCCAGCACTTTTTACCTGCCTGTGCACACATTGGTTTACAAAGCTATACTCCAATCAGGAAGTAGTAAAGGTCCAACTGTGATACAACTTTAGTGACACAATTTAGAAATGCTTCTCATCCTTTCTGGGGAAAAAGGATGTAGCAAGTGAATCCCTCTTTAGAGCTGGAAGTAACCACATGAATGACTTCTCCTTTATACAGAAAAAACTCCTGCTACTGTAACTTAAGGATAGCTACAGTTGGTGATCTTATGAAGGAGTAAAGTCCTCAAGTCCTGGCATACTCACTGAAGAATTTTCTCCTTTTTATGGTGGCATGGTTCCCTGACAATACATGGAGCAAGGTAGGACTTGCAAGGCAAGACTGAGGAAATAGTATTCGAGTAGTAGTAATACAAACTTAAACTCTTTAACCAAACATATATTTTACATTAGACTTGTGTCTCAGACACCTTGCATATTATTCTTAATATGTGATGGTGGAAGTGAAAGTGGGGTGCAGGACAGTTTGTCTTTGCAAGAGAAGCTGAAGTAGAAAGGTAGAAGTAGCCAAATCAATCAGGTGTGCGTATCCCATTTCCTCACCCACTCTGGGCTATGCACACATCAAGGGGCAGGCACAAGGAGGCAGCAGATACCTGACTGTTAAGAAAAGTTTAAGTAGAGTGCTGCACCCACATCACTACTTTTTCTTGTGGAAAAAGTCTACAGTACTTAACACTAGAGGAACCCCACTTGATACAAAATAGAATGCAAGATCACTTGCACAGAAAGTGAGGCCTGCTTTAAGGAACAAGCCTTCATGCAATATAGACCATAGCTTTGTTCTACACATGTAGCTACCACCCCATCTAGCAGATAATGCATTGAGGTTTTCACTCTAGTAATCGAGGTTCTGTTGTGACAAGATCAAGAAATCTTTCATCATGCTATTCTTTTCTCTCTATATCTAAATCATAAGAATGATTCTATCCCAGAGCATGTTAGATGTTCACTTAATCATGGATTTGAGGTGGGGGTGGGCAGAGGGAATGGTCAGCAGGGAAAAAAGAAAAATGTCTTCATTCTTGGCTCAGGCAACATTTTCAATGTTTTTTGTTCTCATTCAAGTGTCGTACACCACCGCAAACTTGTTTAATTAACTCTGTAGAGAAGACAATTGTGTACATACAGTTGCAGGTTGCTATATAGCAAAGGCACCTCTGCGTGATTTAAGCACACCTATTAGATGTTCTTACAACCTTACAGGAGCACAATCTCGGCAGACCCAGAAGTAACTCTTGTGCTTTGCAACATGCAAGCTGTAAGAGCAGAACTTACTTTGCCTTAAGCCTTTTGAAGCTCTTCCAAATTACAGAGGAGAACACTTTCCAAAAGCTGTCTCTTAAATGACTTTATCATGCAGGATTGTTACCTGAGAGCAACTGTTCTCCTGTTCCTGATCTGGAAGTATGGAGCTCTGTAGCCAGAAAGATGCACCCACTTAACACACACTAATTGGCCAGTGCTGCAGAGCAGACAGGTTCAACAGCAAAACAAGAATGCCAGAGGCAAGGGTTGTTCTGAGAGGAATATACCCACGCCTGTCCTGTGGGAAAACTCATGCCTAGTATGATCAATTCCAGCATGCATTACTTGCTCCACTTAAGTATTAGTCCCACATAATTGGGGGGATGTGTGTGTTAAAAGCCACACTAGACAGTTTATCCTAAAAACTGTAAGTTGCTTTGAAAGCCCTGAAGGGGATTCAGAGCTCTACACAATCACTGCAGCTAAAATACTTGAATGATGTGTTTAATACAGCTGCACTTTGCCAGTTAAACTCCTGCCTGATTTCACATAAAGGAGAGATTTGCCAAAATGACAAACTAGTGAGATGCTTTAATTACTCAGAAAGAAATCCTATCAAGCATGTAAAAGGCTGAAGTTAACTCATTCCATCTGAACAGATGGAAAGTAAACCACACCAAAACCTTACAATTAGGTTAATTTCCAGGCTTTTTAATGCTGTAGGTTTATTTGTTCTTCACTGGTTAGTCAAAGCTCCCTCCAACTTAAAAGTATTTAAAAAGAAAACACTAGCCTGTTTCTGCCAGCTGTACTTTATTATTAAAGAAAATGTATATACAATTCCTTAAAACAATAACTAGATGGCTGTTTTGGGGCTTTTTACTGTAATGCATTTTATTTCTGTGCCATTGCTCTGGATAACCAACATTATGGGCACAACTGAAGACAAAACTAATTATTCATTTAGAATCTATAAACACAAGTCAAGTAGTCCATCTGGTCTAAATTCCTTTTACCAGTGGCTCAGAAATGCTTCTCATTCTGTTTTTAGGGATGAAACTGTGCTGCAACACAGGTTAATTTTCAGATTATCTGCTTGTGGGTAAATCCCTACTACTGAAGTGAGATGCAAAGGCCTCTTATGCACTACACAGCAAGTACATGCCTAAGAATGGTAGTTACCAACACTTGCAGAAACTAGACAATGGCTCAGATCCAAAATCAGATTAACCCTGTCCAGTGTTTTCCAATAGGCAACCAACAGCAAATGTCTCAAAGATTACAAACATAGAAATTTCCCTCAGAAATCCCCACTATTCTGCTGCTCTTGAAGTGAAAATGCTGTATTTATAATCAGAGTTGGAAGGGAAGATCATAGTCATAACACCTTAAACCAACATTTGCTAGTTTAAACAAGATCACAAATTCAGTCTTGTGTGAAAGTGGTGACTCACACTTGCATTGTCAGCTGGGAGGATGGTAAGGGGCACCAGTGATTCCATGGAGTAGGTAAATAAGCCTGAAATTTTAACTCTGAAGTCTAGGACAGCTGAACTTCCTAACTTGAGCTTTTAGCTGCAGAACTTTTTGAAGACACTTTTTGTCCTTCTTCCAGGTATAGTAAGGCATCAACACTAAAGAGATTTAATTCCACTGTTCACCTCTTAAATTGAACAATCATGCAGAAGTGGCTTAAAAAGAAACTCTGGCAACTCATTAAGCTTATTCAAGTCTTTCAACCAAAGTCAATTTTCTTCTGAGTAGAAAGGCAAGGTGACACTTCCTTATAGTTCATCTACACCACCACTAAACAGAACAGTTCTTGCATCTGCTTTAAAAAAAAAAATCCAACCCATCAATATTTCACTAGTTTAAATCTCCCGTAAGGGGAACAGTAAAAAAATGCTTCCAATATAATTCTTGCTTTTTAATTTTATGTAAAAATACTGAATAAAGTATATTTTGACATTATCCTGAGAAAAATGCTGGCTAGCTGACATGTTCTTGGCATCATAATGCAGCCTCTCTGCAAGTGGTTGGCACTCTTCCATATCATTTTTACTGCTTAACCACAGATGAGGGCCCATACTCCAAACAATGCACACATCAAAAACAGGGCTGAAGTCAAACAGTGGTTAAGATTCTTGTCACACATTCTTGTCAGACACTAAGCTTCTTCAAAACAAAGGAAAAACACAAAGCAAAATGCAAGATTTCATCCAAAAATTAACCTACTTACAGTAGACCAGTGTGGACAGCAGCCAAGACTTTCACGTTCTTCAGCTTCCATCTTTCAATTAAGAACAAGCCAAAGGATTGTCATTTGAGGTTTAAGGGTGATTTGTAGCCACCTTTGGCAGCTTAAAGCCATCATCAGTGCATTAGATGATAGAGGGCAAGTTGACTGTGCTGAGGTATGTAGAGACTCTTCAGCGTTCAGCATGTCTGTCAATGCTCTGTTCCCATGAAGTTCGTAAGCAGGAAATTGGGTTTCACCAGCTGTGCTCTCACCACATTTTAATATGTAAGAAAAACAAGTGTTTATTTATGCAGGATACTGCATACTAATGCATTTAGGGTTGTAGTGGTTGTGTAGCTATCCTTGCTTCATAGAACAGTATCCATTTCAATGAATAGTTTTCCATACAAGTCAAATTTCCAAATGAGTGTATTTATAGATTGAGCATTGAAGATTCATGTAACAGCAGAACCAATTAGGAGAAACCTAACACTTTTTCTTTGCAATCAGAACAAAAACTGTAACAAGTTTTCCATATAAAAAACACAATCAGTCATGTTAAATTACCTAGTGGCTTACACAGTATGTTTCTAAATTTTAGGTGCTCAAGCTATCTGCTAACACAAGCAGCTCAGGCAGTAGGTGGGGACACAAAGTTGGCAATGCCATGAATATTCCCCATGGATAACACACAAGCCCTCTCAGAAGACACTAGTTTCATTCTGATAGATGGCTCCTTTCCAGGTACTTTCACTACAAGAGGCGTAACTTTAAAGCAGTGCTTCAAATGACACACTACCTATTTAAACAAAACCAACTAACATTTCTGTGCAAATTTAGCTCTTACACCCATAAGTTATGAAAGGGGTCCAACAGAAGGTTTAAGTTAACAAATAATGTTAGTTTAGAATTAACAGGTAAGTATAGCATTTTAACAGTACAGTCATCTAAATAGCATGTTGTGGGCAGTTTACTACATTGAGAACTTTTAAAATACTAGGAGTCCGATGTTTTATATAGACAATGCCTGCCAAAGTAAATTCTGTAACAAAGTGATTTAGCATTATGCCTGTAACACTGATCCTTAGGCAAACATAAGACACATTAAACCAGTGAGTCTGAAGACTGCAAGGAATGTTATAGCTGTAGGAGTCTGCTACAAACTGCAACAAAGTGCATTGCTGGAGGCCTTAAAGGAGGATGCTGGTGAAGGGCTTTAGCAAGGAACCTTATACCAGCCACTTTAAAGCAAGCAGATGTTACAAAGTTTTTTGGTTGCCAGAAGTTTAATCTTGCTTCACTTCACCCTTTAAGTGCCTTTTCATGCGTGAGTACGGGCTGATCGTATCATCCATCACGAAGTCATACAGTACTTTTATCCAAGAGTTATACTGTGGCAGGTTGTCATAGTATTCAGCTGCTATTTTCTTCACCTGAAGAGGAGATACAAGGTCTATTTACTGTTTATATTAGCACCAACTGTGACAGATTTACAGTCCTGAACCCATAACTCAGTGCAGATCACTAGAGTTTGATTTCAGATGTTAGATTCTACAGGAACAGTTCCTAATGCCACGATACAAACATTTAAAAGGAAAAGCAACCCCTGGTTATTAAGTGAAAATTTATCTTGTGAAACTTTTGTATTGAAACTAATCAGAACAAAATCAGCCTTGACTCTGAAGTCCATTCACTGTGCTACCTATGGAACAATGTAGCTCACAAAAGCAAGCAGTTTATTCGCTAGTGGAAGTGGGTCAGTCCAGTGCCAACTCATAGGTATACCGTATCGCTAAAATGAGCCTTGGGAGTTATAGAATCATAGTTCTAATTATAGAATCAGTTCTAAGAAGAGATGTGATGTTTAAACACAGCTATTTCTACATGTCACTTCAGAAGAAAAGACATCGCATTTCTGAGGAACATCTCATTTCTGAAGATGGACATTAAAGAATACAACCTGCTTTCAAAGACTTGATTCTCAGATGTGCTGATTACACCACTGTCTTAAACTAAGAGAGCTGGAGTTTCACTCGGACAACTGTACTGACATTGAAAACCAACTAAAGCCTTAAAAACCTGAACAAAACTGATTTTTCACTAAATTCCATAGATTTAGACAGAAAAAAATAATCTGTATAAACAAACCCAAGATTTTTGCCTATCTAGTTTGAAATTCAAGTTCATGTTTAGGCATCATAACACTTACAGAACAGTGCATCTAACCCAGTACTCATAATCAACAGTAGTTATTCTCAGCGCACTAGTACCCCAGCTGGAATCAAGTGTTCAGCACTTCAGTGATCTTTAGCACATAGCACAGCAGAGTCCTGTCCAACCACTGTTTTAAAAAGCAGCTTTGTTTTCTTACCAGAGCTCTGGATTACGAGTCCTGAAGTAGACCTGGGTATTTACCTCTGCAATTAAATACTTTTTAAAATCATTCCCTATTTATGACTTACTTGCTAGTGCAAGAAACAACACTGGTTCACCTAGCAGAGGTCTAGGTATCAAAGGTTGAGTTAAACCAGCTTCAACTGCATTTGAAAAATGAAATTTAAAATAAATCCTCTTTTTTAAAAAAAAAGCTAAACACAGAAGCAGTCTCAAATCAGTTACAGACTTGAATTTCCCTGCTAAAGAAGTGCTGAAGTAGTTACTGCAAGGTTATTTAATCTGAAGTTCCACCACTGACAACAGAAGTAGCAATTGAGTTTAGATCCCACTAAAGGGCACCAGCTTACAAGATATTAACTATTGCTGAGTGCAAAAACAGCCACAAGACCAACACTAGAGCTGCTATCAAACTTCAGATTCTGTGTCTAATGAAAAACATTTCACTTAAAAGGTATTCTAGGTGGAAGCCTTTCTTCCCATGCTCAACTGGGAAACTCATACACAAAAAAATTAAGCTCCTCCTTAAAAAAAAAAATTAACCAAAATTCAAGTGAGAAGAAACCAGTTTGAAAAAACTCACATCTGCTACTCATTCAAATGTGACAGGCCTAAGCCTCAGCTTTGAAGCCTGTCAATGTACAGCTGATACTTATGTAGGGTCCAGAGGTTCTCAACAGAGGAAACTGAGCTGCTTGCTCCAAAACAGAAAGTCATTAAACATTAGTCAACAGTACAACAGACATTAGCGGTAGCTCAAAGCGTTCCTATTCCCCAACAGAGAATGCCAGAGACTGAAGGATAAGCAAGCATTACAACATTGTCCTTAAGATACTAAGGGCAAAGTATCTGTCACTTCTTAACTAGCTTTCTGCATTCTTAAAAACCAAAGACAGAAAGTTGGTAACAACTACAGAAGAGCAAAGTTAGTGCGTAGGGTAAGACATGCATTTCTTCCTCTCTTCCTTTATGGGAGCAGCTTGAGCAGCAGCACATTGAAAGCTAAAACAGTACAAGTCATTATCCCCTTCATCACTTAAGTTGTTTTTCTTTTGGTTTCTTGAATGGGTTTTGCTTTCTGTTTTTTTTTTACTCTCATAAATTCCATTCTTTAACTATCAGAGTTCTACATGATTTTCAAGTTAAAGGAGATTTTAAGAAAAAAAAAAAATAACCTTGGAAATAAACTTACCAGTGGAAGGCTCTTGCCAGGAATGTTGGGGAAGTCATGATGTTCATTGTGATAGCCAACATTAAAAGTGAGCATATTAAGTGGCCCATAGTAGGAATAAGTCTCATGTCCTTTCAAAAACATGTAATGCTCAGCTATGAAGTGTCCTGAAATCGGGTGCAACCCAAGTCCAAGAACTGAACCAGCAAGCATGTAAAAAGTGGATTTGACTCCCCATAAATAATATATCACAACATCAAAGGAAAGCTGAGCCAATAAATTGATTATTTCAAGTCGAGTAATAGGTTTGGGATTGATGCAGAGAGGTCTAATTGCATAGAAGAAAGGCTGAAGGACAATCCATATGAATTTTCTAAAACGGGTGCAGAAGAACCAGCCTTCAAAGTTAGTAGGAATGTCCACATCAATTCCGTCACCCCCCAAGTAACGGTGATGATCCATGTGATACCTCTTGAAGGATATGGAGTATGGGAGACCAAGAGGGAGGTTAGCAAATATTCCAAACCACCGATTCCACATTGCTTTGCTGTTGCCAAAAGCACTGTTGTGAGAGATCTCATGAATAGCCAGAGTCATGGAGTGGCTGATACAACTTCCAAAAACATATGCCCAGAAGATTACCCACTTCCAGTCCAAATCTTTAACTAGATAAAATGCAGTCAGCTGCGCAAGGACCATCAGAATAACCACCCAGATCAAGTTGTAGTCTGGCTTCATCAATGCTTTTATTTCTGGGTGTTTAGCTAAATGGGAAAGAATTAAACAAAACAAAAAAATAAAAAGGAATTACTTAGAAGCTGTGCTACAATCAGACTACAAAAGCAGACACAATAATTTCTTCCCTTCCTCTCAATTAAACTTTGCCTGCAAAGGTAATGAAAATGCCCCACCCACTTGTGACATTCCTATAATGGATCCTTTAGAATTAAGTAATTCATCCTTTTTCTGTTGCTCAGCAACTAAACACGTACATGGCAGTCACCAGCGCCACATCCAGCCTGCCCAGGAACGAAATTGCTTCGAACTGACAACCCACCAGTCATTCGGAAAAGCTCCAGTAAAAGGTCTAAACCGGACCGTCCGACCTTGCTCGAGAAGGCAGTTATTTACCACCAGCACTGGGTGTCGCGATGCCCTCCCAGCAAAGCCCACGTAGACCGGCCAGCCGGCACCTTATCAGTCACCCGGCCCGTTCCCTGCTGGCACAGAGGGCGTCGAGGGGACCGCTCTCCGGGGCCGCCGGCACCTTGCTTCGTATCTCAGAACAGGCACCCACACAACACTTGGGGGCCCAAGATCAGCCCCGGCGAAAGGGGCCCCCCAGCCTTTTCCTTCCCTTCACAACCCTCCCC
>JAOXOE010000256.1:13429758-13448126 GCA_028565055.1 Phoeniculus purpureus
CCCGCTCCCCTCCCCCGCCCGCGCCGCCAAGGCGGCGGCTCCCGCCTCCACGTCCGCGGCCGCCGTTCCCCTCACGCGGGCTCGGCCCGGCTTCGGCCTCAGCGCTCAGCAGCTGCTTCCCCGCCCCGCGGGGCGCAGCCAAGGACGGGCCCTCCACCCGTCTCGGTGACCCCTCAGCCGCGGGCGACCAGCGGCCATTTTGTGGGGTGTCGCGTGTGTCCCCCCCCCTCCGCCACGCTGACCGCTCAAGGAGCGGCTGCACCGCGGCCAGCCCTCCTCCTCCTCACCCAAAATCTCCTTGCGGCGGTCAGCGTGCGGCTGGTCAGTGTAAACCCACTCGAAATCCTCCCTGGCCACAGTGTTCCCCATGGCGATGATACAGCACCCCCGAACAGGCCAGCCCTAACAGCGAGGCACCACAGCAGCGTCTCCGCGGCCCCTGAACTGCCTTTATAGCGCCGCGGAGGCGGCTCGGCGCGAGTCCCGCCCACCGCCCCATCTTCATTCCCTATTGGCTCCTGCCGGCTGTCAGCACAGACAGTCCCCCACCCGCCGTTGCCGCTCGTCCTCCGCCCTTCGCGGGGCAGCCGGTGCCTGAGGGGGCGGGAGCAGCTTCCGCGGGCCTCGACGACCCCAGCGGGCGGAGCCGCTGCCTCGCGGCGTGGCAGGAGCGGCGGGAGGGTGGGAACAACCCTCTGCCCCGCTTCTAGCGGAGCGGAGTTGTGTGTGGAGTCTTGCGGTGCTTCCTACTGTTTCAATGACCCTTATGCGGGTTTAGGTGTCTGTGACATTTCTACCCTGCAGCAGGGTGGGGCAACCTGCCCAGAGACCACCGCAGACCCTCTGGGAGGCCCCATCCCACTCGCTGTCTGGATTGGAAATTTCAGCAGCTCTTTAGGACTAAACGCTTTCTCTTTCCCAAAAAAGGTGGTTTGGTAGGGACTGGCTGCCATTTGCCCAAAGTTTAAATTTCCATTAGCTGCCTAAACACAACTACAGCTCTCACCGCCTGTGCCAAGGCCTCCACTGTCTCCACTGCCCTGCGGTATCTAAGAACTTCTTTAACAAACTCCTCTGTAAAAACTAAACTCCTCTTAACCTGTATTAATTATCTAGTATTGACTGGGCAGTGCAAAGATTACTCTATGGAGCCGCTGAAAGACTGCTGGCTTGAAATTTTATCTGTCTGTAAACCCACACAAATTAAAATAATCTAAATCGATAACAGTGATAAGAAGTTAGCACAAAGTAAATTACACCTTATCTATTAATGTACTATGAAGAACTCAAGGTTTATGATGCATGACTTAATAGTAATAGGAAAAAACGTGGTAGCTTTTGTAGTTTCATAGTAGATGCTAAAACCCCCACGTGCAACTGTAGGAGAAATCCCTGCCCGGCAACATTACAACCTAAAGTGACAAAGCGCAGGATCTGCAACACACAACAGCTTCGCAGAGGTTTTTGTTCAAGTGACTTTCAAATGTGTATTAGGATGCCAATCAGAAACACAAAAGTCAGTGAGTAGAGACATAAAAGTTTATTCACAGATTTTCCTTCCTTATTCATACCATCTGACTCTGGGGTTTCTGTGAGGACAGGTGTAGCAGAAGAGGTATTTTGTCCTTGCAAAGGATCTTCAGGTTTACTTTTTGCCCAGTGACTGCTCCACAATAGATCAGGAAGTGTTTGTATTACCAGTGCGGGAGCTGACTGATCACAAGTGTTTCACTCCACTACGGCCTAAACACTGTAAACATTTTTCTGAACGCTCCCTTCTTGTCACAGTTCAAATATTAGCACTGCTAGCCATTACTGTGCTAAAGACCTCCTTGCCCGTGGGAAGGATTCCTGTCTGCTGATAGAAAGGTTGCAGCTGTCAACAGGTTCATTGGAAGGGTTCAGTACTCAAACGCAGGTTCACAGCACTGCAAATGTTATATAGGTTTATAAACAGTCACAAGTTTCAGTGGGGTAATTAAATCAAAGATCCCAGATTTATCACCTAAATATTCCATTGTAGCTATACAAGGCCTCAGCAACCATGGAACACATTAAATAGGATCGTTTTGGAAAAATTAATTTCCCAGGTGTCCTGGGGTGCAAAGCGTTTCTGCTATTTAAGCACTGGGTCTGAGTCTTTCTGATTTAAGCAGCCCCATATAGCAAATCTAGATACATTAGGCCTTCAGCAAGGTAACAGTTCTGTATCTGGCATTTTCCATTCCCTAGACAAAGAGATCCAGTACCTGTGCGTCTTCAGCCAGCACAAGGCTAGAACAAAAGTGCTAGAGTGTTTACCAAGGCTGGCAGTGCATACCATCCAACCAGGAAGGTGAGATCCTGTAAACATGACTGAAAGCGTAGAGAGTACATAGACAAGTGAGCTGGTCCAAGTTCGGTGCAAAGCAGCACAGGAGAAGCGCTGGAAAGTATCAGCCAAGTTCACACTTAGCAGACACCTTGTTATAAAACCCCCAAACTGAACTTGCTTGCGAAGTAACACTATAACATGCCAGTTAGGCCTTAAAACCATCTGGAACAGCATGAACTCAGTCCTCTTCCATCTGAAGACTTTTAACTACATCCTACCTCATCTTATTTTCAAGAGGCTCTTGATGTTGAAAATTTCTTAGGGAGTAATCTCGATGCTTCCCACAATTAAATGTAGGAGCAACAGAGTCTCAATTCAGTAGAGTCTACTATGTTAAGATATTTTGTGAAGGTGCCCTCATGATATTAATGAACTGCAATTAATTTAGTGTGCTGAGTGTCTGGCATTGAAGATGATAATGCTTGTTTCTATCTGTTCTGAAATCTGAGGAATTTATCTTGCTAAGCAGCTAGTCTGTCTTCCTTCAGTGCTCCTACCTATTACATCCATCAGCTCTTGTTTAGAAGGTGCCTGCATACTACATTTATGTACAAGTTGTTTGGTTTGGGGAGCAAGCCCAGGATGGGAACAGCTCTTCCCTCAAAAAAACAACACTGTAGTATCTTTCAATACCATTTTCATCATCTTCACTACATAGGCAGACTTGTAAAAAATCCTCAACCTCACTATGAAACAAAAAGCAGTTTACAAGGCAAGCTGGAGGAGAAGGAAAGCCAGCCTCACTAGTTCTCAGCTGTCTTAGGAAATTAACTATGAAAGACATTTACTGTGTCTTTCCCTTTCAACCCTAAGCTGTTTGCTGTCAGCCCTTGCCATAAGGGCTGTAACTGAACACTGGCTGCAAATAAACTATTTTTCAAGTAACTTTGTAAATGACATCTTAGTCTCTTTAGTTCTCCCTTGAACAGATTACGTAATCACTAACCACTACTAATGCTGCACTGTTCGAGGCCAATACACAACTTAATTAAACTTGCAAACTTCAAAATTTAGACATAAAAGTGATTGAGTTTTACTTTATACTATTTCTCAGCTTGTTTGTGTATTACAGAATGTACCCTTTTAGTTTATAAGGGCCAATATAGCGTCTTCCCTCCTTCCCTTCCAGAGAAAACAAGACAATTACAAGTAAGCTCTGAGCTTACTTGTAACCACCCCCCTCTGCCCCTTAAGCTTTATGGGACCTTGTTCCATTTTACTGTACTTGGTAGCACACAGAGGAATCAGGATGCACCTGCAAACTTGCAGCACGTGATACTTCCTTGAGTTGAAGGTTCCAAGTTGGCACCATTCACAGGGAATGTTTCATGTAACAATAGGCTGCTGTTGTTCTTTCCAGCTCAGTTTACACACAGCTAGAGATCTGCAGTCATACAAGTAAACGATATCTCAAATAACCTCAAACTAGTTGCATATTGTGAAGGAGGGGGAATTGTTAGCATCTACAGATGAGTAAAGAAATGGAAAGATATAAAAAAATGCATGAATAAATCCCTTCAGTAAATGCAGATCACAGGTTTATACTCTTTAGAGATATTTAACTACAAATATCAGGTAATTACATGAATTTGTCATCATGAAAGATCATTAAATGAAGCTGTATCAAATGATGCACAGTAACTACAGCTATTGTGCTGACCCTTTGATTAAAATAATCTTTTAAAAAACAATGTGCTAGTGTTTTTAAACTGAAGAGCAGCTATTGATCTTAGAGATTTTTAACAGTAAGGAAATTCCAAGTCATGGAAGACCAGTAATAGCAAATGTTACTTTCAGAGTTTAACCTTTCCCCCAGATAACATTTCATCACTTCTTTGATGCTTTTCTTAACAAACATGCCTTTTTCTTTTTTAAAAAAGTGCTCAATCTAACCAACAAGTTCATTTGAAAACTAAACATCTGCCAAAAATGAGGCATTTTCAGTGTTACTTCTGACGTGAGCTAACAGACTTGAACAGAAAAACTGCAGCTGAAGCTGCAGGAAAACCCTTTTTTTTCCCCTCTATGATTATATAACATTTGTCCAGCTAATTTCCTATTTGCTCGGTGATTTAACCACAACTGCTATGTTATGCAGACAGACATAAAAAAAAATAAGAGTAACTTGCACTTTAACCCCTGGTAATGATATCAAGATTGTGAACAGCTACAAAAATGCAGCATATGCACTTTCAGTGCCACTGAACTCGGAGCAACAGCTGATTTAAAAAAGGAAACATACATCAGATGAAAAAGCTACATAGTTTTAGTACATTAAAACAAAAAAATCCAAAGACAATTGCATTTGTTTAAGGTCCCAAAAATATACAGCTGGGGTAAAAAAAAAGCAATCACTGGACTCTGAGGTTGTTAAAGTGACCAGAGAGACTGACAGTACAAGACATGTTTTTCCAGTTATAAGCTCAAAACAGAAGTGCAAAAGAAATTAAAGCTTTTTCTGAAGTCATGTACCTTTTAGGGTAAGGAAAGCGTAGAATATTGTCATCAATGTTACAAAGAAATTCCACCCCACTCCACCCCTCCCACCCCGCCCCTTACACATAAAATAGTTTAATTTTTCCATAATATAGCATTTTGTTCAAATGACGTCCCCCTGAGCTTGGTCGCTGTAGGGACAGTCTGTCTGATACTTGAATTAGATGTTGGCCTATGGATCCATCGATGCACAGTCAGCCGCCCAGTTTCTCAGCTTTGGCTAATACCTGCAATTTGCAGGCAGTGGAAGTGGCAGATAGCCTGGGTTTAACCTCTCCTACAGCCAGCTCTATAAGACACGTCCCTATAAGGCCATTGTGCTGAAAGCAGATGCTAGGTTTTGGCTAAGGAACACAGAAATTGCTTGCTAGGGCTCTGCTCTGTCCCAGAGTTAAGAACAATTTCAGGCAAGTGCTTTTAGCAGGCTAAGCTGCGCATGCATCTATCCATGCAAATATACTGTATGGCTCCTAAGACCTAGAACCAGGGTGTGTGCATGTGAAGACTAGATGGAAGGCCCTTCCTTCTAAGTTTACAAAAATATATCACTGTCAAGGTCACTTGTAACACAAAGGTGAAGTTCTCCAAAACGGGATTTTAAAAGCAGATCTTTCCTTCAAGTGAACAGGACATTGTTTTTACACTTAACATTTTAAGACTGAATTTATTTAGAACTTCATGAGAACATATGCATAAACACAAATAAGTTTACATTAAACACAACTTCACAGAAAAACAAAAGATTAACCTTTCAAAACATAACAGAGCAGGTCTGGTTAGTATGTAACTATTGCAAATCTTTGAGATCCTGTGCATTAGGCCCACTCCAACAGAAAGCAGGGGAGAAGTCTCAATGAAAAAAAGTTATTCTTCAAGTCTAAGTGGTGTTTTGACTGCTTAGGATACTAAAGCAGTGTATCCTCCTGAAGGTGTACTTTACTCCCAAGTTACTTTCTGTTTCGAAGGCGTTTGGATTTCCTAGGGCAGTCTGTGGATTCAGCTGCCTGCCTCCGTTTCCTAGGTGATTGTTCATTTGAGCCAGAACCAGAAGAATTTCCTACTGTACTCTCCATCACTTCTCGCAGCTTGCGTTCAAGCTCAGACAGACGGACATTCTGTTCACCCATCATTTGGGTTTGCTCAAGCAGCTTCTGATCTTGATCTTGGAGTTGTTTCTGTTGCTCTTGCACTTTGATGCGGAGCTCTGAGAGTTCCCGCTTTAGTGCTGTCAAGCCTGTGCCATTGACTTTTACTTGTTGCTGGAGTTTAGTGACTTCTTGTCTTGAAGGGTTCTGCTTGGAGAACAGCTGCATTGTTGACAGTGCTGTAGAAGGCCCTGGAACTTCATAAAAAAATGGAGATTAATCTTCTACAACTTTAGGACAGAGGTAGAAACTGTGTCCCAGGTCTTGTATCTTATTTATCTTTGCTCCCCAAAGCTCAAATCTGAACACTAGTTGCAGGTTAGATGAACATGTAAAGAGATTTAGTCATTTAATAGACAAGAGAACGTGTTATCTCGGAGCTCAACTAGTTTAATTTCAAACACTTAGATTTTCAGTAATCTTTAAAACAGCTGATAATTGTGCCCCCCCCGCCACATCAAAAATTACGTAGAGATATTACATTGTCATCTAGACTTAGTGAGAAAATAAAAACCCCATGTGTCTATAAATTACATATTACGGTACAATTACATTACCTATTTGAACACAGCAGTAAAATTCTGCTGTCTTAGTCGTTGACAGCTTACGTTTCAAGATTTTCAGGTTTAGGTCTTAACAAGTTATTTCTATTTAACTTACTTCGTGACTGACAGGCATTTACTTTCCATGTGCCTTTAGAACGATTCTTCCTAAATACTAAAACCAAACTGTGATCTGATCTTGGCAATGCTGCTAAAGATCCTGCAAATCAAGGAGACTAACAGCCATCGCACAATTTCTTTCACTTGTTTTATCTAGACTTTTTTTTACTATATATAAAATCATTTTACTGTTATATAATTTTACTTTTTTTCTTACTATAACTTTATATTCTATATATAATTTTACTATTTTTATGATAATAATTTTATATTATATAGATTCAATTTTACTATTTTTACTATAATTTAATATTCTACATATAGATATAATTTTACTTTTTTACTATAATTTTACATTATATAGATTTAATTTTACAATTTTTCCTATAATTTTATATTCTATGTATACAATTTTACTATTTTTTACTATAATAATTTCATATTCTATATGTAGATATACTTTTACTTTTTTTACTGTAATATAATTTTATATTCCATATTTAATTTTACTATTTTATAAATGTTGTGCAAGTAAGATGCAATTTTTACATGCTACAAAGAACAGTCTGGAACAGCTTAGAACAGTCGTCTTATTTTTTTTCCCCTTTAAGATGCTAGCGCAGCTACAGTTACGTGACACTGGTGTCATTAGATGGGTTATGCTCCTCCCTCAACACAAGATGGGCATTGTTGTGCCACATAAAGCCTTGGCCTTGAAAAACTCACTGACATCAACTGTGGTTTCAGACATTACTTCCTCAACTGTGAGACTCGATGGAACCGAGATATAACTAACAGGATATAATTAAAAGGTGATATACACGGTGATGGTTAAAGGGACAGACAGGACAGACAAGAAACAACAAGCAGTTAGGCGTCTCAGTTTTTCTTAAGGTGTGTGTGTTGGTTTTTTTCATTTTTATCAAGTTATCCTTTCGGAGGGTTAATTTCACAATTTCCAAGAAGCGTGTTCAGGGAAAACGTACCAGTTCTTCCAAACTTTTGCTTTTGGCCACTGTATGAGGCAAGTACTTAAACTTGGGTTCACAAAAGTTCTGGAAATTCTGACAGAGTATGCAGTGGACCAGTTTAATTGTTTATTTAAGGACTGTTATTTGAATGGCCTTTTCATTATTACTCATCAGTATGTTGACTGTATGGAATGTGCTCCTGGAAATTAAAAGGGCACGTATGAGTAGTTCTAGCTCTATGCTCTACAAGAGCTCAGGCTAAAATAAAAGGCATCCAGTCGCCATCTCACATGCCAAATTTCAGCTAAGTGCAATAACGTCTCATTCATTGGCACAAAAGCATTGTTTAATAAACACACACCATGCATAATTCTAACAAACACTCAAGTCACTGTTCTTTGGTCATACAAAGGCTCTTTAAATTTCAACAAATTGATTTCAATTAGCTTTCTTAAGAACCGAGTATCACCAACACTTACTTAATGAAGGAAGGGAGCACATTTAAGGGAGAGAGCTTTAAAAAGACACCAGTGCTGTGAAGTTTTATAGAAAAACTAAATAAAACTTAACTATATGTTGGAATTAATACCTGGCACAGTTCCTATCAGACGGCCCGATACATCCGACCCAGGCATCTTTCTTTTCAGTATCGGGACAATCTTCTCATCAAAATACTCCATAGCCATTGAGGAAATGTCCCTTAATTCCTGAAGAACTTCATGAGCTCTCTGTGGAGCTCTTGTAGAGTTTACATACCTTAGCACACGATAAATTTCATCTATGACCTAAAATATTTAAGAAGAATTAGGGTTTTCTGATAAAGACAAGATAATTTCAGACCATTCTAAACACCTGTTGCATACCACTGTGTGTTTTAGTTCTAGATCAGCTTTTTGAAATTCAGTGCTGTTTGATATATCAGAAAAGCTATTTGCTTGATCTATCACAATTCATTATATAATGCTCATTGCATGATGTTTTGCTTACTGCATCCACATTTGAGTCCTAAAATACATCATCTATACTCAGCAGAGTAAAATAATTTCTTTAGGGAAAGTCTAAAGCAAGATAATTTAAGCCTCAATGCAGACCAGCAACTCCCCCAGCCAGTTATGAAATACAGGAAAATGTTATCTAGAATTATCATTATGTCAGTGTGAATAGCTGTAAATGTTTACCTGAGTTCACTTGCATCCTCACAGAATAGCACAAATTCAGATTA
Source organism: Phoeniculus purpureus (assembly GCA_028565055.1). Taxonomy (NCBI): domain Eukaryota; kingdom Metazoa; phylum Chordata; class Aves; order Bucerotiformes; family Phoeniculidae; genus Phoeniculus; species Phoeniculus purpureus. The sequence goes on from JAOXOE010000256.1 coordinate 13,438,629, forward strand.
AGGCAAAAATATATTAATCTATAAAAAAACTGTGGTCTGCTGGAGGAAAACAAACATCCTCTTAACAGGTTTGACAGGCCCTTTGGTTAGGAGAGACACAGACACAAGATGTCCTGCTAATCTATGAATGATAGTCCGAGACTGGGCAAGATATAAGTGCTGGTCTCTTAGTACTGAAACTACTCACACAGGTGTTTTGCACAGGATTTAGAATGATTTAAGAGCCTCCTGAAGAACACAGATCTTAAGGACTTAGAATTATAGGATAATACAGTTTCATCAGTGTTAATAAAGGAAGCTTAGCTAAAAGGTTACAAAGCTAGGTAAGACTAAAGTGTCTCATCATGCACCAAGCTTACAAAAGACTTCCCTAATTTTACATTATATCCCGTTTGGAACAACATTCTCAAAGCTTTCTCCACAGAAAATTCTGCAGCAGCACTGTGCTGTCACAAGGAATCCTCACAGAGTACGCTGGACCTCAAATCAAGATTCATATATTCTAACACAAATTCCCTTCTTGACAGTTCTGTGGCATCTTCAAAGGAAATTTCCTGAGCAGAGAAGAGCAGCTCAAGGGGAACTCCCAGACTATAAAGTGAACACTAATCATTGAATCTGCTTGAAAAAAAACAGGATTTTCTGGTGAACTGGTAGTTGTGCTGAGAGAACAGTGGCACTAGCAAGCACAAATAATACATAATTAATTTTAAAAAGCTTTATCTCTGCTATATCAGAAGACAAACAAGATCCTTATGACCCAGTGTCCACAAGGAAAGTGTCTGGAAGCTCACTTTCTCCAGGTCTAGACTGAGTATTGCCTTTCTATCTACTGTTCTAAAATCATGACATTTTCATTTCATCAATGAAATGACATCTTACTTCACAAGAACACAGATGTTCTGCGAAAAATTCCATTTACTATACGAATATCAAGGACCTAAGTTTATTTTACTTTATATTACAAGTTTTAAAGTCAAATAAGCATAAATGTATGAAATATATGAAATTATAATGGTTTAAATCTATTCAACACAAGTACAGAAATCAAGTTACTTCAGGATAAAAATACCTTTCACGCTGACAGCCTATCCTACTGTACGTCATGAACCTCATGTAAAAATGCCTGCTGTGCTTCACCTGAACCCAACAGCCAACTTGTCCATTCATCCCAGTGCAAATAGTATCTGCCCATGAAAATTCAATACCAACATATCCAACCCACATAGGCAAAGATCAATGAACAGAGCATTAGGCTAACGTTCACAGATCTTGTTTCAACCCAAAGCTGCACCAGTCTTAATCAGATCGCTATGCGGTCAATTCCTCTGTGCACTTCTGTGTCCACAGCTCAAAGACTTGTGGTGTCTCCAATGGACATTCTGCTTCCATAATTTATATCTTACGTCAGGGAAGTGTTCTGAAACACCAGAATTGCTCAGTAGTATTAATATTTAATATATTAATATTTAAAACTCATTTCACCTGCTGCCCAAAAACATCCCAGCCACTATGATACTGAACATTTCTAAATACTAAACACTTTAATTCAATCAATCTGAACTACTCAAACTTTTACGAAAGGTGCCCAAAATCTTCCTGGTTGACTGAGTACTTAGTGTTATACATAGCATAGATTACTACATCTTCCCGACTGTACAAACTCAGCTCTTTTGTACAGTTGAAAGTCAGAATCAAACCCTACACACAATGTGTTTCTTGCAAAAAGGTTGTATATAATACAAGTCAAGCATCAGAAATAAAATATAAGGGAAAAAAGTGGAAATCAAGTTTAAAATAATCTTCAGATAGTCTGGTTCCTTAATTTCAGACTGCCTGTAACACCACTGGCTTAAGTGTTTTTTTTTAATGAGTATCTGAAATACAGTTTCTATATGTATATATACACAAACATTGTATAAATGTGTTCCAGGTTGTTACACGATCATATTTCCTAAACACAAATATATAATCATGTAATATAATCTACATTTTACCTTTCCGGGTATGAAGCAACAGAGATTGGAGTCCACATACTTCATGAAAGTCATATTTAACAGGGACAGTCTGGTTTCTACAGCAGCAAGGATGTCTGCATGACGAGCCAAAGAATGGTTTCTTCTTTCTGACTCTCTCCTAGAAGACAGACCATTAGGTTTAACAATGAGTTGGCAGAATGAAGCGATACAACCACTCAAGTTAATTTTACCCTTGAAATGCTCTGAGGTTTGCAAAGGTAACCACTAGTATTGGTTCTGTCTTTATTGACAAAACAGATACAGATCGAGAACCAGCTAGCAATAGCATACTAGGCTGCCTTACAAGAAATTTCTCTAAGTAATTGCTACATCTTATTTGATCCATAAAATCTATATGTAATTTAGGGCTATTTGAAAACAAATTTTCAGTACAAATAGCAGCAGGTCTGAGTTGTCAGTATGAATGTTTTCATCCCCCCATATTCCTATGGTTAACACTTCAGTGGAATTGACAAAAATGTAATATATTATTAGTGATTTCTATAAACTCTAGGTTGAGATGTAAGCTCTCTTGACAAAGGATCTCTACAGCAAGTAGCATGTAGTTTTTTCAGTCTCACTGGGAAATGTGATATGACACAGCTACAGCTGCACTCAACTCACTGGAAAGAGGAGAAGACATTGCTTTAATGAGAACCTAGCTCTCACTAATGCTCACATGTCAAACCTCTACCCCTCCTTTCCCCTATTTAATCCTTGATGCTGAAAAATTGTTTTTTTAAGCAGTCATAAATAAATGTGGTAGGCTGACCCTAGCTGGACAGCAAGTGCCTACCAAATTGGCTCCGTCACTCCTCGACTGGACAGGGGGAGAAAATATAACTCTGGATTTCATATACCGACACACTTTCCAATAACCCAGTTCATAGTATACAACTCACATTCATCCACATCATTATTCTGCAACTAGATCTTAAGTTCAAGGTGCTTTTAGAAAAAAGAATTAAACAAAACCAAAGGTTACTAATTTTTTTCTCAAGCTATATCAGCTGAATTAGGCAGGAATAAAATAATCTTTGATATTCTGCTTAAAAGAGTCCAGCACATTGAAGTTTATAGCTTTATCTGGTACATACCTTGGAAGCTGAGCTTTAACTTGCTTTTGACACAAGTTATGGTATCTTTCCACTTTCAGAAATCCCTGATTCAGCATTTGCTGACAAACAAAGTCCATTCGCTTACAAACCTGCATTTAAATAAAAATAAAAACAATAAGGCTCAACAGTTAATGCCCTGGTCACTTATTATTATCTTATCCTCGCTTGTTGGCTAGTAAAAGATTCTCTAAACAGTTTTTGCTCCATTTCAAGAAGTTGAAACTGCAGTTGAGTTTAAGTATCACCACTTCTCACAGTACTCTAAAAAGGAGCAGCTATGCTCCACACAGTTCATAAATAAATTATCTCACGATGTCTAACAAGAGACAGTAGGCTGAATCCCACTCCTACACAAGCTGACAATTTCCCCAGGTTTTACTAGGAGTTGCAAATGCCTACGCCTGGCTTTTTAAACTCCATCTCCAGAGATTATAGATCAGTATTTTGTAGTCTCAAAAAAGATGACTTTAAAAACAAGAAATCATGACAATTTTCTTTCAGGATTATGTTTTTGAAAACAGCCACAATTAAAACTCCTTTATTTGCTGTGTTAAATACAAATAACTTGATTTTTTTCTACAGATTTAGGGAGAAAGGACATTAATAGCTGCAGAAGATGTAATAAACTGCTAAATTTAAACCTTCATAAAGTAACTAGTTACAAGACAAAGCCAACTGGTGCAGAAGTTTAGAGCCATTGCAATTCAGTTCTGGAGAGGCAAGAGCTTAGTGAACCAACTGCCCTTTGAAATTGTTTTGAGGAGGAGTTTTTTGTATTAAAGGGCGCAACTGCTATTGCAACCTCACTTTCCAAAGGATTAGGTTTGGACTTTTGTGGGGGGTTTATTTACAAAAATCCCAACAAAACAAAACACCAATAAACTCCTCCTCTCCAACACTACTCATTCTCATTATTTTAAAGTCTATGTAAGTTTATTCCTTGATGAAAACTCTCACTTGGCCCAGAAAAACCTGCCATTATTTTCTGTTTATACGGAGGGCATTATTTAAAGAAGTTCTACTTTCTGTGAATCTTCCTCTATTCACAGTTACTTTAAGTGTGTGAGAACTGATCCATCATTAGCTACAGATGCAGAGGAAGCACAGAAGAGGGTTTGGCCATGTGTACACTGACATCTGGTGGCAGCAGGGACCTTCCAGTGGGCGGAAGCTCTCCTACATCGTCCTACATCCAGTAAATCGTAACAGGTAACACAAACTTTTAAACTAGATTTTTAAACACTTTTTCAAATGTTACTTGTTTGTTTAATGCTATGCAGCATGAAGAATTATTTACTGCAATTTCTGGACGTTACTCGTATTTGTGCCAGTCTAGAACCTAAATACCCAACAGATAACAAGTATCACAAGAAACCAAAAGTGTTTCCCTGCAGCTTATTTTACCAAACATCTCTTAATTTTCAGGTGCTTCCTGATGTCACTACTTGAACCATGTTGTACCTGTATTTATAGGACAATATAAATCTTTAAGACTGCGCAGTCAGCAGTCATATGCAAGGTAGCATCGTCACACTTCTAAGTGCTCAGATTAGTCCAAGACTATTCAGCAGACCATAAGGAAGTACACATTTTTGGACATATTTGCATCTGCAAATTTTGGTTAATATCTTCTTATTCCAGCCATAAATAAAGAGCACAGGAGGTTCTGCCCCAATATCAGGAAAAGCTTTACTGTGAAGGAGCACTTGAACAGGCTGCCCAGAGAGTCCCTTTCTTTGGAGGCTTTCAAAACCTGCCTGGATGCAGTCCTGTGTGACCTGCCCTACATGATTCTGCTTTGGTGTGGGGGGGTGTGGACTACATGATCTCCAGAGGTCACTTCCAACCCTTAGCATTTTGTGATTCTGTGATCCTTAGAGGCTATGCAGACATCATTTCATAACGCCTTGCTATGATAAAACATAAGTGACAAAACATTGATGACTTCAGCAAGAAGCTTTAGAATCTATTCCTGTAAATAGATTTACTGGAACTGTGGGAAGATTAAAGCCATGTTGCCCACAGGCTAACAGTCCTCATTTGTGCAGTGCAGAAAATAAGCAGGTTTGCAGCAAAATGTAAGATGCTTTTGACATGTCAGAATCCAAGAAAACCTCTTCCTCAGTATTCATGGAAGGAGGTTGTGGATCGCTTCTTTTTGACCACACTTGCCTAATTGGTAGTGCATTTCCAAGACCAAATGTGAGTGAAAAGAAACTATAAGAATTTCATTATTATCCCACTTAGACAACAATTCCAGAGCTTCTGCAAGTCATTAAAAAAACCAATCACAGTAAAAGAAGCCTTCAAAAGATACAGAAGGTAGCCAATTTCCACATCAACACGTATACTGGGCTGTGACCTGTTTAGAATGTTACAGCTTCAGACATCAGGATCTTGTGTGTTTTCTGTGTTTCTCTTACTATGACATATCAGAGGAGGGAGGTAAAGGTAAATACTCAAAAGGGCTGAAACTAAAATGCTGCTGCTTTTTCAAAGTTACCAAAATTTGATAACTCAAGATTAACACAGAGGCATCATTTCAGACAAGACTGAATTCTGAATACTGTCATTTAGTCTCCATTACTTTAGTCCTAGTTCACTGCTTAACCAGTAGGTGCTTCATTTTTGCTTTCAAATACAGTAACACCAGGAATAGCAGAAAGCATTGTGCTCAGGAAAGCAAGTGCTTCTTTGCACAATGAGGGGCCCATGGTCTTGCCTTGCCTGATAGCAATCATCACAAGCAGGAAACATTCTTTACTCCATCCGCTGGTGACAGACAGAGACTTATGAGGGAGCACAATGTTCCTCATTATGCTCTATATAAACAATACTTGTTCCCATCTCTATTTTAATCTGAAAACTCACTGATGTTCTGTGTGCTCCCACCCAACCAATTCCTTAGTCTGTCATCTTGTGCACATTCTGGATCTAAGACCCCTTCAGCTCAAAGATGTTTTGTTTAACCAGCGAGCTAAGGTGGTCCAGACAAAAAAGAAATTAGGACATCCATTTCATTCCATGCTGGGATCCAGAGAACACAGCACAGTGTGATCAGTTTAGGGAACCCCACACTTTGTGTCCACACAAGTGTTATCAACTTCATTTAGTGACTGATATCCTAGATGGTATTCTTCTATTATCCTCAAGATGCTTTATCCCACAGAACATCACATTCCAAGGGGTTAACGAGGCAGCTTTTGGATATATTTTAATACATACAAGACCTGAGCAATCTCATCCCTGTCATTCAGCTGATGAGGTCATACAATGACTCTTTAGCAGAATACTACTCATAAGATACAGCCATTTCATCTTGGATAAGCAGCTCAAGTCAGCTCTCATGGAGAAAAAAATTACAGTTTGTACAAGACAGAGCAGGAATACAGAAGGGTCTCTTGAAGCTACCCAGAACCTTTAAAATATCTCAAAGCGCTGACATTTAATTATGAATTTATGCCTAGGCATTACTAAGAGCTACCTTAACTGTCAACAGCATCTGGAATTATGTAAACCATCCAGTTTCTCCCTCTCAGTGAAATGCCAAAAGCATGCTTTTAGTGCTGAATGGCCACCAGAAAGCCCTCATTGATCAAGCTTATGCCATTATGAACTACACTTCTGACTAGGTCAAACCAGAAGGTCTTTGCTTCTTTACGTTACTTCTGGTTAGCAAAGGTGAGTATACTTGTTAGAAGAATGCTCATTATGTCTTTTGAGATGCTCGAGGGAGAGGTAAGGAATTTGATGGACATTAAGTTTCTTGGCTGTCACTGACTCAAAAATGAAAAATTGGGGAAGACCAATTGAATAGTTTTTTTTGTTTTACATTAGCATTGTTCCATATGTGTGTCAAAGTTGGTAACTATCATCCAGTCTGCATTTGCAAATTTCTGAAGCTTCTCAAAGCAACAATCTTCTGGAAAAATTGAACTTGCAAATGCTACATACAACAACTAAGGAGATTTTACTTCTCAAGTAGTACTGAGAGTTAAAAAGCTGGTTCAGTCCTTGTACCACCATCTTTCCCATTCTCATATTTACTGCTGACAAAGCATTGCTTACAAATCCCTGCTGAAAGAAAAAAACCTCACCCTTCTATTAACTATTGATAGCTCCACAGGTACTACCATTTATAAAATGCAATGGGAAAGCAGCAGAAAGGGCTGTTCCTGCCGTTGTGATACAGAGCATGTAGCACTAAGCACACCCAAACAGTGTATTTGTTTCTCTTTCCTTCGTTCTAACTCCAGGCACTCAAAAGCAGAGGCTGCAACCCAAAAAGAGCAGTACTACTCCTTTTCACAGATCCACTAGCTAATCTTAGAGAAGAGGCAAAAGTCTCCTTTGCACTGACAGCACATTAGAAATATTTAGGTACTGGTGTACTTGGTGCAGCATGAATAAGAACAGATTTTCTGCTGGAAGATGTTTCAGTTGAAAGTTAGTCAGGATGCAGCACTTCAGGCTGCTGATCCAGGACACATGCAGCCTAATTTTCTGCAGAAATATGCTTGTAATATATAGTTTAGGCTAATGGAGTTCTTAAAATAGAAACAGTACAGTAAATGCAAGTTTACTGAGGGTTACATAAGCTATGCATTAACTCCCTCACTATTATTCCATATAAACTCATAAGGAATTCAGTAAGGTAACAGCTTTTCATAGGTTCGTAGAATAATTTTGGTTGGGAGAAACCTTTAAGATCATCAGGTCCAACAGTTAACCCAGCACTGCAAAGTCACCACAAAACTAAGTCCCTAAGTACCACGCATACAAGTGTTCTAAATGCCTACAGGGATGGTGACTCCACCACTGCCTGGGGCAACCTATTCCAATGCTTGGCAACACTTTCAGTGAAGAAATTCTTCCTAATACTCAGCCTAAACCTCACCTGGTGCAACTTGAGGCCACTTCCTCTAAACCTACTCCTTCCTATCCAGGAGAGGAAAACAAACTCCACCTTTCTAGAACCTCCTTTCAGGTAGCTGTGGAAGTGACAAGGTCTCCCCTCAATCTCCCTTTCTCCAGATTAATCAAACCATTCCCTCAGCAAGTCTTCATACTATTTGTGCTCCAGACCATTTATCAGCTTCCTTGCCCTTCTCTGGACATGCTTCAGCACCTCAATGTCCTTTTTGTAGTGAGGGGACCAAAACTGAAGACAGTATTTGGGGTGCAGCCTCATCAGCATTTAAAATTTGTGTGGATCGGGTGATTAAGGGTACGGTTCAGCAGTGAGCTTGCTACAGTTGGATTAATAGTTGGACTTTATCTTAAAGGTCTTTCCCAATACAAACAATTTTTTGATGTTATGGATACAGAGGTAAAATCGTTTCCCTAGTCCTGCGGGCCACATTATGACATCACATCATGTCACAGTTTTAACCAGGCTCCTTAAGGCAGCAATTAAAGATTTAAAAGTACTGATCTTACTGACAAATGTACTTTTTTTCAGGCATTGTAAAGTTTGGATGTAGAGATAATATCTTTTATTAGATCTACTACTAGAACTGGAAGAAGCTGGCAGCCTTTCAGGCTGACAAGGGCTTTCCTACATCTGCTTCATCGCCCCACATTTGTTTCTAGGTAGTGTAGCGTCCTTGGAGCAGCAGACTCATCATATCCTACATTTGTGGGCTCAAGACACATAAGCAAAAATAAATATACACTTGAGACACAACCATTCACCTAAAAAAGCAGCTACCAGGAGACACAAGTCTCCAGCAACCTGGTAATTCCTCACAGAGGACGAACGTTACAAAAGCAGAGCTAAAGGAGACCTTCACGAATGCCTGTGGGGAGGCACACACCTACACCTCGGAGGCGGCTAGGAAAACGAGAAACAGCCCCAGCCCACCCCACCATTCCCCGGGCAGAGCACAGCCCGGAGTGGGACGGCCGGCACCTCCCCTCTTTCCCCCATCGCTGCTCCCGCCCCGGGGCCGGCGGCACCCGGCGGTCCATAATCCCAACTGCAGCGGGGGTCCCGTTCCCCGCCCCACCGCTTCCACCCCTAGCTCCTACCAGGCGCAGCTGGCTTATCTCATCGTAGGACAAGAAGCTGAGGATCCGCTCGATGGCCACGATGGGCAGCCCCATGAGCGTATTGCTCCGAACCGGAGGCTCCAAGGATGCCAAAGTCGCAGCAGTCCCCGATACCGAGGGCAGGCAGAGCCGCCCCGATCTGTGGGAGCTGCCTTCCCCGCCCGACGGGAGCCGCTCCTCCGGCGCTGCCATCTTGGAGACCGTCCTTTCCTCACAGAGACTGAAGACTCTGTGACGACACTTCCGGTCCCGTTCAGAGGGCGTGGCGAGACGGCAGCCGCCGCGTCGGCGAAGTACTCCGCCGTGGTCAC
>JAOXOE010000256.1:13448226-13483732 GCA_028565055.1 Phoeniculus purpureus
CACTGTGAGTGCCGGTTGAGGAAGGGGGCCGGCTGTTGGGAGCCCCTACGAAGTACTGCGCGTTCCCGCAGGGCAGGTTTAAAGCCCAGGCCTCGGAGTAACCCCGCTCCGTGTAAAAGCACAGGCGGGGCCTGAGAAGGGCGTCGTGAAATGTCACCACTGCCCCGTGGCTGGTGGTGCCTCGTGCGGGGTCCGCAAGCGCTACTGGCCCTGGCTGGAAGCAGCACCCTGAGCTCCCTATAGCAGCCGTCGGGCCCTACGCAACTAGGGTGGCACATTACTCTTAAATGGGTTTTTGTGAAGCGACAGGGTTTTTTAATTCCCATTCTGTGGAAGAAGAGACTCAAGGGTAAGGTCGTTGAGGAGGTTGCAGAATCTCACAGCCTGTAGGATGTCCTAGGCTGGAAGGGACCTGAAAGTGTTACCCACTATGCACAGGACAACCCAAAAATTAGACCATGTATATTACAGAATCACAGATGGTAGGGGTTGGAAGAGACCTTTGAAGGTCATGTGGTCCAACCCCCCACTGCTAGAGAAGAGCACACTGGAACAATAGGTGAACGCCAGATGAGATGGTAGCAAAGTGCATGGAAAAAAGCCATAAAGTGTTTGCAGAGGATAGGATCACTTGTTGCACAAAGGCAGTACAGCTTAAAATGTTACAGAAGCAAAACATTAGCTGCCTGCAACTCTCTGTACATTTCTTCATCTATGCTTCTTTTCCCTTAAAGTTTGTCTCTTAACCTGTTTCTTCCATGTGCATCTTCACCCTTTCCTTGGAAACCTATCTGGAACCTCTTTTTTTAAAAGAAAAAAACCTGCAACTAGAAAGGAATTAACTTGGGAACAGGGCAAATGGAATGGTAAACCTTTCTGTGTGTCATCCTAAAGGCACTCCAAAAATGTGTGCTGATAATATTTCCTTTTTGGGAAATTTTCCTTTTGCCTTGTATGGATTTGGAAGTGTTTTGCTCCCCTGACCCCAGAACTCATCAATGCTGCTGTAAAAGGATCGGGCTGTCTCGGAACAAGGGGTTTATTCTTGAGCGTGGTTTTAGGACCTGATCTCCTTTCACATGCATGCTCAGCAGTTTAAAATACTCAGGAGAATTCTTTATAAACTTGTGACTTGGCACATGAGGTTGAGCTGGCAGTCCATTAATGCTTTAAGAGCAAGTGGAGTTTTTTTCGTCCTAGCTAAGCACATCTAATTTAAAATAGTGTCAAGAATGGTGTTTTGCTTTGTCTCTTGTTTGAACAAGAGTTTGAGTTTTTAAAAGGAAACTTTATGTTTGATAAAAGTAGACTGTATGTTCTGTAGGTTTATTATACCACTAAGACTGTATTAATAATATCCATATATTTATAGTGTTAATTATAACCATGTAAATTGCTTTGTAGTTAATAGCCTTGCTGCAGTAAGTAACACCTTCCAGGTTCTGGCCAGCACCTTTCCCTGATTTATTTGATGCCATTTCTCTGAGCAGGCAGCACTTTGCAATACGTTGCAAAAAATGTAGACTACATGCACTTTCACAAAATCCTCATGACAGACTCTCTAGGGCCTTAAATTCAGTTATTGTAGGATAGAATGAAGCCAGAAAACTCGATAGTAGCTCCTGAAAGGGATGAAATAAAGTGATGTAGAGCTGTCATGGGTTGAGACACATCAGGTAACATGCAAACATTTTGGCAGTATTCTACAGCTTATGCAGGATGCATTAGCCTTGTTTGGGTTATCATTCACTATCTGCTACATTTGTAAGATTTAAAAATTATTGGAATAGTCTAACATTCAAGACTATCAATTGTTATAATTATATGTACAAACTAAGTGTGTACTGAATCTTTTTGGAAACATCTCAGTGACCCACAAGAAGGTTGTTAGGAGAAATGTATTGGTTTGCCCCATTTAAGCAAAAATTCTCATAATATATTAATTTATTTTAGGAGAGATCAATCCTTTTTATGGCTCTGTACTTTGAACTATGAACACAAAGTAAAAGGCTACTTGGGATGAGGATATCTGGTTTGATTTGTTTGCAGTAATCTGCAACAAAAATTTATGTCATCAATCGTAAAATCTCATTGCTTGTCTTAATGTTGGTTAGTGAAAGTCATCAATGTATCTATACTGTACAGATTCAACCTCTCAGCTTTCTACAACCTTATACAGTCCAGATGTATATTGTGCTCCAAAATGATTAGAGGACAGCAGAGCCTGTGAAATTGTACTGAAAGTACATGGAATATTTTGTTTGGGCAACACCAAGAGCCATGGTGAAGAGGAAGCAGCCTGGCTCGAATACAAGGAAAGTTGTAACTATCAAGTGTGAGAAAAGAAAAAAAGAGGGAAAGGGAGAAAGAGAGTGAGAAGCAGGAGCTAACAAGAAGCAGGAGCCTGGGAAGATAAGGATGGGGGCAGAAATCTAGCAGCAGGGTTGGAGTGAAAGAAAATGTGTAACCAGGTCAAGAACTGCCATGTTAATGAGGAATATATGAGCAAAGAGAAGTAATGTACCCAAAAACTGTGGATAAGAGCAGAAGTTGGGTGGGAGGAGAACATATCTGTTTTATTAAGTTAGTGTAATCAATAGAAAAATAGAAGATGCCTTCCCACATGGCACATTTTCTTCTCCAGGGCATCAGCACTTTGCTCACTTTATGGATACCAAGGATTACTGTTTTTAAGAGATCCTACATTTGAAAGAAGTCTGGTATTTTCACACAGCTATATTTACATTCAGGCTATGGGACATCGAGTCATAGTAAAGTCCTGCTTGCTTTGGATTCTTTTAAGAGGCATTAAAAAATAAATGTAAAAAAAAAAAAAGAGCCATATTAAATTTTCCATTTAGAATGTTCTTAAGAAATGTAGACGTGAGTTTAACTTTGAAGAGATTCATGTTTTGCAGGGGAGGCTTTTGATCCATTCATGGGTAACTTAGTAATTATTGTCATGTGGAGTCAGCTTTGGGAATGAATGTAATTCTAGTTTAATTAAATCAATATAAATGCTTAAATGGAGCCTTTGTAGTTCAGTCAGTGTGTGCCCAGTACTGCTACACGTTGTATAAAAAGCTGGTTCACAAATTGCCTGTAAAATTTACATTAACCTTGCTATTTATTTGTCATACTGTATATTTGGTATCTGATAGTAATCATAAGCTGAAGTTGTGAGGCAGAAGTATGTGATGCTCCCTGGGAAACAAGAGGTGGAAGCAAAAAGAAAACAGGTATCAGACAGGATGAGAGAAAATACAAATACAGTCTGTAGATTTTTCTCAGTTGAAAGCATGGGGACCAAACTCATTTTGAGTAGTTTTTGTAGGCTAGGCATGTTGCACAGTCAAGCTTTCATTAAATAGATTTTTCTGGTTTAAATTTCAATAAAAGATTTAACTAAAAGTATTTTCAAAGTCACTGTCTGAGTGACTTTAAACACTGATGAGGTTGCACCTGAAATGACCTGAAATGCTGTGTTCAGTTTTGAGCTCATTATGAAAAGCACATTGGGATTCTGGAGTGCATCCAGAGAAGGGCAGTGAAGCTGAAGAGGATCTAGAGCACAAGAGGTATGAGGAGCAGCTGAGTGAACTGGGATGGTTTAACCTGGAGGAATCACTCTGCAATACCTGAAGCAAGGTTGTAGTGAGGTGGGGCTGGTTTCTATACCCAGGTATCTCCAAGTTGTAGGACTAGAGGAAATGGCCACAAACTACACTAGAGGAGGATCAAAATCACAGAATTACAGAAAAACCTAGATTGGAAAAGATCTTCAAGATCATCCAGTCTAACCATTTACCCAACACTAACAAGTCCTCAACTAAATAATATCTGTAAGCACTATGTCAACAACTCTTAAATTCCTCCAGGGAAGGGGACTCCATCGTTGCCCAGAGCAACCTATTCCAATGCCTAATAATCCTTTCAGTAAATAAATTCTTCCTAATATCTAATCTAAACCTTTCTTGGGACAACCTGAGGCCATTTCCTCTTGTTCCATCATTTGTCACTTGGTTGAACAGACCAAACGCCACCTCTGTACAACCTCCTTTAAGACAGGTGTAGAGAGCAATAATGTCTCCCTCAGTCTCCTTTTGCCCAAACTAAAGAACTCCAGTTCTCTCATCTGCTTTTCCTAAGGCTTGTGTTCCAGACCCTTCACGAGGTTGGATATTAGGAATAATTTCTTCGCTGGATGGGTTATCGAACATTAAAACACTATGCCCAGAGAGGTGGTGGAGTCCCGATCCCTGGAAATACCGTGCTGAGGGACACAATTCAGTGGTGACCTTACAGTGCTGGGTCAATTGGTGGATTTGGTAATCTTAAAGGTGTCTCTCAACCAAAGTTTTTCTGTGATTCAGTGAGAATCTGAGGTACCACGATTCAGTGAGGTACCAAAAAAAACCCTAAATTAACCAGGAGAATACGTTAACTAAGATGTTTTCTCTCGGTCCTGCAGTCACTTTACAGAAACAAATTGTGAAGGGCCTGATCTTACAAGAATGTAATTTTTTTCAGAAATCCTTCTGTTTTCATTTTCTCTTGATTCCAGAGGGACTGCTAGCATGAGCAAAGGCTGGCTTCTTGGCAGCTGAGAAATGGGGATGAGGCAACAGTATAAAATAGCAGTGTTAATTTAACTCTCCACAATCTCTGAACCTCCAGCAGGGATGAAGGTTCAGCATCACTCTGGGGCAAATCAGTGTCTTATGGTTTCTGGATTTAGATCACAGAATTGCTGTTGCAACAGCTTAATATATATCTGCTTAATGAGTGTATTTCTTAGCTCTTTCCCTGTTCTTCCTCACTGACCAACTGCCTGATGGGGCTGGCTGAGTGGCTGCAGGTAGATATAGCTGTTAATTCTCTTAAATAGATGTTTTGTTACAGAGGGCCTTCTGTCAGGATCTGTGCTGAGGTAAACTGACAAGGGTCCAGAGTGAGCCTAGCAAACATAACTTAGTTATCAAGCAGAACGGCAGCTGTGTGTGCTGCATAAAAACCACTAGTTTGTACTAGCCCACCCTTTGCTCAGCTATGCTGAGGACGAATGGAAAAGGAAGTTAATTTTTCCTCTCTTTAAGACACAGTGCAGACTTACTTTAGCTGGCATGGAAAAGAATTCCAGGTTTAAATAATTTGGAAAAGAACTTTGATTGAGGAAATAAGAATTTTCTTCTAGCAGGTAGCTCAGGAAGCCAAAGCTTTACTTTACTGAAGTTAAACATTTGCTGGTTGGTCCGGAATAAATAGAAGACTGTTGTTCATTGTTAGAATCATCTTGTGAAACTTTTGTTAAATTAATCAGCATAAGAGTTGAATAGATTGCAGGGAAGTTGAAGTTTCTGAGTGCTGCTGGCTCTGTATAATGATTGTTTTGCTGAGGAATGTGAATATGTACTTTGCACAGTGGGTGCATTATCTAAAATGTGACTCTCACCGTTTAGATAATGGGATTTTGTTTACACAGAAGATGCAAGTTAAGTAAAAAAAATGTTTTTAATTAACTTTAAGGTTATGGAATCTGAACCTCTGTTGCCTCATGTAGTTCTTACATGAGTTACCAACCAATTCGTATACCATATACACAGTGGCTAACAAAGTTTGTATTCACTGTGTGGTGCAGCTGTAAGTGCTTTCACCAGGCAAGAGTCCAGCTCTCATGCCTCTTAGTGGGGTCAATGTAATCCAGTTGTTCCTTGTGTTGGGAAAATCTAGGTTTGTTTGAGCTGTGGCACAGGAATGTGATAGGATACAATTTTTTGTTTAGATTTTAAATCAATATGATCCGTGTGTGAATAAGGAAGCATCCATCACAGCCTAAGTGGGCTTCCTCTCACAGCAAAACACACTTTTCAACAAAATACAAACTGTTCAAGTAGAGGTCTCACAATGTTCTTCATTAAGGAAGCACTGTTGTGATAATTTCCCTGAAGGGGATTACAGCAGAAGAGAGGCATTTCAGTGGCCAGATGCAGATGTTTTAGAAAGAATTAGCTTATCACAGGGAAGAAGATATATCCGTGACATCACTCCTCATTGCCAAAGGAAACCTTTTCACTTACAGAAGTGGACTTGGCAGAAGTTGTGGCAAGTAACCATGTCTTACTTCAAAATTTATACTTGCTAAACCTTCTTGCTGTCATGTTTTGAATATGGCATAGGGCAGACTTTTGCTTCCAAAGCAGCCACTGGCATAGTATGGGACGTCCTAGCTACTGCTGTGGTTGGTAGATTCCTTTAAGGTTTTTATGAATTTCAGGTGCACTCTTTGGAACAAGTTAACTTCTTTTTTTTTTCCACCTGGGAGATAGATGCAGTTGTGGCTGTGTTTTTGCCAAAACCGGTTCTGCTGTGAGGTCTGTTACCTGATGTTTTAAAACGAATAGTGAAAAACGCAGCATTAAATAGTGAAAATGAATATAACAACCTTTGGAGGGGAGTTGCTGGATTAACAGAGCTGCATGGAAGTGGTGAAAGTTATAAAATCATCAGTTTTCTTTCTTATAGATACTTTTTTAATGTGTGAGATTTGACAACAATGATCAACTGAGGCTTTGCTTTGAATCACTGTCTGGAAAAGCCTTATCTTATGCTGGAGACCAGCTGTATGAATTAGGTGCCAGAAGTTGAACGTTGTTGGAAAGAGTACAACCTTGTGAAGCTGCTGTGCCCCAGCCCACGGAGTTTAGGTGAGCAATTCTCTTGGTATGTTCCCTTCCTTTTTTACTTTTATTTTTTTTTCTCCACAGCAATCTCTATCAAAGCTTTCCTTTCTTTCGGTGCTTTCAAGTCGTATCCCTCAGAAATCAGAGCTCAAAGCTTTTGGTGGAGTTTTAACAGTAGGTGGCAGTGGACAGCAAATCTGAACCAGCCGCCCCTTGCTCCTCTTCTGTAGACGCTATTGTGATTTCTGAAAAACCCTCTCTGAAATTATTGCCTGAGAAGCAGTATAAGAATCGGGCTCACCTTTTGGCCCAAGAATTAAAGGATTATTGCAATATAAATGACTGGAAGGTTGAGCTTTCAAAAAAGTTATTACAAGTTGTTGCAAAAGAGATGTTGCCTTAAGTCTGTCACCTGATAATCCTCCTAATGGTGTCAGGTGTGTTACAGAAGCCTTGACTGGTCTGGAGGCATTTTTAGGCCTGCTAGTAGAGAAAAGGATGAGAAGTTTCTGTTAAAGCTGCTTAGAAATGGCACTGAAGGAATTAACTGAAGTTTGGGAATTTCAAGTGTGCTGAAGGCATGAAACATAACAGTGTCTTCCCAGCCCCCCTTCTCCTGATGCTGTCATATGGTGAGACTAACGGCAAGAAAATATGGGGCTATTTATTTCTATTGACTGTTACTGCTACTGTCTGTAAACCTTTCTGCTACTGCAGATTCCTGTTGTTTAGATCAAGTAGATCTCTTATGTAAAGAACAGTGATTCTGCTACATTTCTGTTTGGTGGTGGTGGTTTTTTCCCTTTTCTTGGATACTTTTAAAGCAATTCCATGAGTATTAACTTCCCCTGGTCCCTTGCTGTGACTGCTTCTAGGGAACTGCATGTGGTCTTATTCAACTGCAGTGTGCTCTGGATTTGCTGCCAAGAGTATTGGGAATGAGGGGAGAGATGCAGAGCTTCAGCTGTCTGTTCTATTGGCTCCAGATCCTGTAGATTTCGTCTTCTCATCCTTTTTGTGAAAGCTTTCTACATGTAGGACTAAGAACTGTTGCCCCTTGCCAATTCTCCTGTGCGTGACTCTGTTATCTCCAACTATTGACAGTCTGGAGATTGAACCTGTGGTCAGAAACCCTCACGTATATCTTCCCACTGGGGGCAATCTACTCCCTGCTCATAAACCCCCAAAACCTTTCCTGTAATTAATAATGTGCTATGAGAAATTCATGTCATGCATATCAAGTGAAGTCATGGCTGGAATTGCTGGAAGAGGCAGAAGAGTGTGTGCCATAGGTCAGGTAAGCAGTGCTGCTGAGATAGGCACAATTGCAAGAGATATTGACTCCAATATCTGCAAACCTGGCGAGTGTCTTTCCCTCTGTTGGAGGGAGCTGGGATCTAAAGTGCGTGGCCAGATGGCACCTCCATTGCAGTGTATGAGTCATGGAACTTGGACATAAACTGGAAAAAAATTAGGTGCACCCCTTGAAGCTTCATTTTCTCAGCAAGGATGGGGTTGTACGTCTGAGTGAAAGATATTAAAAATAGAAGTTGTACCAACAGAACCTTTTGTGGGTTGACCTGTAAGATGCATACAGTAGCAAAATGTTCCTACTGCACACGTATGAGCACCTGAAAACTCTTTTATACTTGATTTTTATGTAACCATTTACAGTTTTATTTTATAGGCTTGCAAATTGCTATTCTAACATTCTAATTATTATTGGAAAGAATTTGTCTATCTGGGGGAAATATGTTAAAATGTTGTGCTTCTTATTTTATCCTTTGCTGGCGAGATGCTCCTAAAATTCACCAGAGATTTGCAAAAGAATGGTGGTTCTCCATTACCACACAGTTTTGCCCTGTAGCATTTTCTTTACCTTGTAAAATGGTTTATGTAGTATATATCTTATTTATTTATTTATATATGGCAGTATATGTTGTAAAACAGATTCAGGGTTTGAGTTAAAAAAACTACCGGGTGAGAACTGGGATTCTAAACCTTCTCTGGGTGGGCTGATGGATGGATCCGTCGGGGCAGGAGAACGAGCCAGGATTTACAGCTCAGCAAAAGGGGCGCGAAGGGTTAAGGGGCAGTACAGTGACGTCACAGCGTTGCCGGGAGACGACGCGCAGTTTTCGCCAGCAGGCCAATAGGCGTTGAGGAAGATGATGTCATGCCTCTGTCGCCCTCTTCTCATTGGCCGGTTCTGGCGGCGGGGCGAGGCCCGAGGGGAGGGAGGCGGGAGTGGCTGGGGGCCCCGGTCAGCGTTGTGGGCTGTGGTGTCGGCTGCGAGGGTTGTGGAGCAGCTTTATCTTCCGAGCTGCCTCGCATAGAGGAAAAACGTCTCGGGGTGGGGAAATGGCTCGTCCGGACCCCCAGTCTGCACCCCGCCGCCTCCCAGACGCTTTCTTCCGAAAGCGAAGCTTTCCCGGGGGTAGAGAGCGCTTCGTGCATCCCCTTGCAAACCGCTGCGAGACCCTGGTGGGGCGCGTTTCGAAGCATTGGAGCAAAAAACAACTCCAAAACGCAGCCATGTGTCTCTTGTTGCTCTTTGCCATAATTAGGCAAGGGCAGAAATAACTTTCTGACCCTGTTTTAGGCCCTCCGCGCCTCCACAGATTTGTATTGAATTACTCGATTACTGCTGGACTTCCTGGGGTCTCATCAATGCTCTTGCAGTTTTCTTACTGCTTTAGGAAAAAAGGTGGTTGTATACAAATGATGTCTGAGTTTTGTTCTCTCTTTGTCTGGGAACTCCTAATCCTCTTTAATGACTGCGAAGATTTGAATAAGAGTAGGAAAAACAGATGGAGCTGCTTTTCCTGCAGAGAGGCGTCCTGTAACGGTGCCGATTTTGCACATTTTCCTTCCGAGCCCTCCCTGAGCGTTGGAAGTGCAGTCAGTGAAGTACCCGGCTTGGAAACGTGGGTCCTGAGCAACGCTCCAAGGAAGGGAAAACTTTCCCCCCTCCTCTGAAGAGCGTGTGAAAGATTTGTGGGTTGGGTGATTTTTTTTTTTTTTGACAGCCCAACCTTGCAATGAGTCTTCAGACTTTGTTTTGGGGCATCTCAAGGCTACTCTGCCACGTTTGACATGGTCCAACGAGATAGAAGTAAAACGTCCGTGATGCTAAATGGAGCGAGAAGGGGAGAGCATTAGGACCCCCCCCCGCCCAGAGGCGGCAGGGGAGGCACTCCAGTACTGTAGCCTAACCTTGGTCACCCTCTCCCCACCCGCGATTCCCCGCCGTTCCAGCCCCGCAGGCCTACCCTCACCGGCCCAGGGCCAGAGGCCGGACTGAGAGAGCTCCGCCAGGGGCAGGAGGCGGGACGGCCCCTCCCGGGGGTGGGCGACGGGCGGGGCGCGGCGGCTCCTCCTTGCCGGACCGGGGTTAGTTTCGGAGACAAGCCGGGGGCCACGGCAGTGGTGGGAGAGGCCACCCGGTTGGAACAAAGGGGTGGCAGGCAGCGAGGCCAGTGCGGAGCCCGGCGCCTCCCGCAACAGGTCTGCAGGGCCTCCGCCTCCAGGGCCGCCGCCGGTCTCCCGCTGCGGGCGGTGGGGCCGATACCGGCCGTCCCCATGCGGTTCGGCTCCAAGATGATGCCGGTGAGTCCCAGGCGGGCAGGGCCGCGGGGGGTCGCCTCAGGGTGGCAGGAGGCTCCCGTGGGCGCCGAAAGTTGTAGTGGGGCAGTGAGAGGGGAAAATGGATCTCGCGGACGTGGAGGGGGGGTGGGGGGCGACCCTGGGGCCTTCCCTCCCTCTGCCCAGCGCCGCTGTGCAGCCGCTTCCCCTCCCTTCCCTCGCTCCGCTTCTGTGGGCTTTCACCTCCCCCTTAGATTTTCCTGTATTTTATCCTCTAACACGCCGGGATCAACTTATTCGACGGGACCGCTGAAGCGGAGCCAGGGCAATGGGGGAAAGAGCGAAGGCGGGATGTGGCGGGGGCTTACCCCAGAATCTGGGACCTCCCCCTTAGCCCCGCTCCTGGGGGGTTTCAGACTGCCCCGTGGCACCTCCTCTGAATCCTGCCAGTCTTAACTTTTTCTTTTTTTTAAATGCTGTAAAGTTCTTAAAAGTTGTCTCGAAACGAGCCGTCTCCTTCTTCTGTGGCTGGCGGGGGGTGTTTTTGTTTCCGAAGGCCCGGGCTCCAGGAGGAAGATGGTGTCCATGTTGTTCACGGTTCAAAGGGATGGTGAGGAGCTCTCGGGGTAGGTGTTTTCCCATGGCCGGCTGGGAGTTTCGGGAGTTGCTACAAGGTGGCTGTGTGAGTTAAACCTGCCCTGCTCCAGGAGAAGCTAGCTCTGATCTAGCACTTCCCAAAGGCCTGGGAAGCACCAACTCCTGTGAGAGATGGAACACGAGTTTCAAAACTTACACCATTGGGTGAAAGCACAGCAGCTTTACTTAGTTTTTCAGCACAAAATACTTGAAGGTGATGACATGAAACACTTTGGTTTCCTTAAAAAGTACAGCTGCCTCTGCATACGTGGCTTTACCAGCAAGGATGTTCCGTGAAACTAATGATTTGTTGTTCAGGAGACTGGAACATGTACAGAAAATCCCAGCAATTTTAATGCCTGCTTAGTCTGAGCTGAGAGTGCTTTAGTGTTCCCTCTACCACTTTCCCCTGGGTGTATGGCCTGCTTGCTCCTGAGTGGCTTTGCACACATAGGCAGCCCTTTAAACAACACTCTTCTATTAAAGATTTCCAGTGTTTTTCTTCCAGGAGCGGCCTGAAGCAAGTGAGGAAGGAACTGTAGTGGAAGGTGAAACTGGGAATCCATACTGGAAGGATATGGGTGTTTCAGGCATGCTTGTTTTGCTATCGGCACAAGGTTCTTCCCCTGCAATTAGGAGCAAATAATGAGTGATAATGTGATCTCACTGAACACTAAAGAATGCCGGGTGACTATTGCTGAAACTAATGAGGGAGGATCAGACAGAACGTGAGCCCAACTACAGATTAAATAGTCTGTTGTGCAACTGCAGTGTTGTCTACCCGTGAAAAGCTAAGGAAAACAAACAGTAAATATAATAATGTGTTAATTTAGCCCATGTCAAAACCTAGCTAGGTAAGCACTCTCGCATAACTGTGAAATTGCCGAGAGATGCTGTTGCTGGCTAGTTCCTTGTCACTGAGCACTAATAAAGGAGAAGACAAGCAAGGGCAGTCCCATCCCATCAGTGTTTGCAGGTGACAAGTTCCAGAGTGTGCTTTGCCCTGGTGGCTCAGACTCTTTGGCTGATGACTCAACTCATTAGTGATTCTTTTAACCCATAAATAAAAGGATGATACGGCCTTTACACATTGTGTTCACTGTGAATAATGAAAGATTTTTGAGGGTTGACTGTGGTTAAAGGAATTAAAAATACAAATATTAGGAGTAGAAAAATTGCAAAAAAATCGAACAAAAAGTAGTGTACTCTTCAGGAGGATAAGATGTCCAACCTATATATCTAATATAGAACAGGGCAGGGCAAAGAGTGTTAAAGTGCTTTATGGACCCAAAATTACCTTCTGTGGGGACATGTGGCCTACCATGCTACACGTAATGCTGTTGAGGTGTTCTTCCAGATCTACTAAATGGGATTTGAAATGTTTCATGAGTTCTTTTTGGTGGCACTAAAGGAGGCTAAGGGGAGACCCTGCTCTCTTTAGCTACCTGAAAGGAGGGTGTAGAGAGGTGGGGGTTGGTCTGTTCTCACAAGTAACAAGCAACAGGACAAGAGGAAATGGCCTCAAGCCACACCAGGGGAAGATTAGGTTAAACATTAGGAAAGCTGACTTATTGAAAGGGTCATCAGGTCTTAAGACAGACTGCCCAGGGAACTGGTTAAATTGTTGTGACTGGATGTGTTTAAAAGTTGTGGAGATCTGGAGCTTAGGGACAGGTTTTAGCAGTGGCCTTGGGATGGTCGGGTTAGTGGTTGGACTTGATGATCTTAGAGGTCTTTTCCAGCATAAACAATTCCATGATTCTTTCATTGGCTGTAGGTGTTGCCACTTTAGAAACATTTTGTAGTAAAAATGCCCAGGTGACTGAATACAGAAATGTGGAGAATGCAGTGCCACAAGTAATTCTTAGTGTTTAGCCTTGTAAGCATTCAGACAGATCTCCTAGTCTGCTCTCTTTTAAAAAATTATTTTTAATCCTACAGTGAGTTTTCATTTCTCCTTAAAAAAAAGATTGAAAGAGTCTAGGTGCTAGAGGAAAAAGGGTTTGAAGGTCAGGAGGTCATCTGAGTGCTCTCTTATTTACACACTAATGAAGTGTCCATGCACTTGTGTATCTTCATCAGCCTTGTTTGACTGAGAAGAATTAGGCTTGCCCTAAACCATCTGTGGGGTGTTTTGTTTCATGCTTATGGATGTCTTTCTCCTCTCTATTTTACAAATAAAATAGTCTGTAGATTTTTAATTCTCTGCTCCAGGTCCCTCTCCTTTGCCTCCAGAAGGTAGCGTGGACAAGGGATTAAACTACACAGGAGCATTCATGACCCCCAGTAGGGAATACAGCAAAAAGAATGGAAACTGCTGTAGAAGCATAACTACCCTTGCTCTTGGGAGACTACCCTGAATTGAGAGTGTTTTCCTCGCAGTGATGACAGATAGAAGCTAAGCTGCTGCTGTAACCATATGTCAGGACAACGTGATTAAAAGTCTGCATAAGTGTGTGTGAAGTAATTTGTGTGTAGCTGTACTGATGAAGGTAATAACAGGGTTAACACTGGCAAGCCCTGTGAAGTTGTCTCACCTTTCATCTGAAGGCTTGTGGGAGTGTGACTGGTACTGTTAAGTAGTGAAAAGGAGCTGGAAAGACTTTTGAAAATAGACTATTTTTCTGCAGCATAATTGATCTTTCTTCCTTATCTTACGTTATTACCCTAAATATGAACATGTATCAAAGTAATTTGCATCATTATACATGCTGGATAAATGGCTTTTTACAGATGATAGGAGGTGACACAGATAGCCAGGCATTAAGGGGTAGCTCAAAGGGTTTGGACTAAAAACCCCTTGATGATCTAGATAAAGTTCCATTTTGCAGTTTGTCTTATGTGCAGTAGTTTATGATAGAGTCTCATTGATACTAGGGTGGATACAGGCATGTGGATCTGTCCTTAGGGCTGGAGACCGAATTTGGCAAACTGGAGAGAGCTTAAATTTCTAGGCTGGCTTTGCTTTCTATCATCAGAAATAACTTAAATTTCTGAAAGTGAAGTTTCCTGATAACCATGTGTTCTTTTCTAATCAAGTTAAACTCTGCTTTGTTTAAGTGTAATGCTGCAAGTTTGATACGGTAAGGAGCTGGTGCATTCCCGTTGGGAGTTGAACCAGATGACTTTCAGACATCCCTTCCAATCCAAAGCATTCTTTGATTCCTTCCCAAGTCTGAATGACTTGTTCCAAGTGGTTTTCTCTGAACTCTTGTGTCCATTGAGCGCTGGACATACTTTCATTGCAGAATGCTTGCCACTCTTACATCTTTTAAAATGTATTTTTAACCTTTAAAGAACATCTGAAGCTGCATTGCTTATTCCATGGAGTGCTTAACTGGAATTGCTATGTGGAGTCCAAGTTACTGAAATAGTGTAGTAGTAGTAGCCTGTCTGAAGCAATTTTCTTAGGGAACATTTTTCTGGCATCTTAAGAAATTTTAGCAGAAGGTAATCTCTTGCACTTTGTAAGATGAGCAGCTACAAGTTTATAAACAATCTGACCCCTAGAGTATACAACTCATTATGATACCACTAAGTAATCTGTAGGATTTCAGTCGTTTCCTGTAGTTTTTTCATTATTTAAGCTCCAATCAGGTTTGTCAGTCATTACCACTGTGTTTCTTGTCTGCCTGCATGTATTTCACTGCATGAATGGTGCTTTAGACCATGAACTCTACGAAGCATCTGCTTCTTATCTCCATCTGTTTGAAGTATTTAGTATCTGTTGTGCGTTCTTTTAATGGAATTTCTATTTATTATTTAGAAGTCTTGAAATTTGACATATGCGAACATTTAAAGTGTTTTTTCTAAAATGCTGGATAAAGCTTGAGTGTTTGTTTTGTGAAGCTTTTTTATTTCCAAGCTTCTCCTACCTTTTACACTTCTTACACACTGTGACTTGTGACTATGTGCAACAGGAAATACTGTCTTGAGGTTCCCAGAGTACTCCTCTTTCTTTCTTTTCCCCTCTTTCATGTTGTTACAAGATCTTTTTTAGATCTCTTTCTTGCACTCTGTGAATAATTGTTGTAGGAATAGTTTTAAATGCATTTAATTTCTCAGTTTCGTTTTTTAATACCTTAGCCCTCCACCTGCAGTTTGTTATATTCCACTGCAGTTATGTTAAATATCTTTTTATTACTTTGTGTGGCTTTTATCAGAAATGGGGGAAGGGCAGTATTACAGATTCATACTATATCAAGCTGTGGAGGCTATGGGAATAGCTAATTATGCTGCTTCTGATCTATTCAACAGTTCAGGGTGTGAGTGCCTCGTGGGGCTCTTGCACTTACTGCTTCAAGGGCTGATATGCAGTGATGAAGTTTGGGATGGGTGAGTAATTTGCAGAACTGCTTATTTTTATTTCCTAGCGTTGCCAGATGCTATTTCCAGTTTATTAGCGAACTGTCGGTTTTGCGGGAGTAATTGACAGGAAAGTCAGATGGACTTTGAAAGAGGCAGGTACAAAGGTTATTTCAGCAGAGCAAACCAGCAGAATGGCACTGTGCCTAGCATTCCTTTCAAATTACTGATTAGGAAACAGTCTTGAAAGTGTTCCATTTGTCTAGCCCCTGTCCTTGTTAGTAGTCTGCCTCTGGGATTCTCCTTTCTCTCCCACTGTGTGTGTTAGTGAGTTTGTTTAATTATGGACAGAGTTGTGCTTTGCTGCTGTACAGCCTCTCTGAAGAGGGAGCTGTGTAACCCTGGGGAGACTGACTCAAGCTACCCTCTCATGGGTTGGTGGCACAGCTGGAGGAGGACTTCTTGCTTCCAATTGTATGTGCCCACCGATAACAAAGGAACCCACGGATCCTTTTAATCTGTGGGCTTTCAAGTTCCTGTGAAGTGTAATAAACTTATTTAATGGTCTGGAAACTGTAAAGTGCTCCTAGTTGTGAGGTAGCAAGTAGATAAAGCTCTTCTCTTGGGCATGGTTTCTCTCTGTTTAGTCACTTGTGAGTCAAGCAAAGTCTTTTTGGTCTTCAGTTCTCAAATGGTCAGATGATACGGTGTATAAAGGTCGCTAGAAATCCTGGACATCATGTGAAGTATATTTAATGATCTTAGTCACTGTTGCTTAACTGTTCTAGAGGTTTTGGGCTTCTCTCTGGAAGGTGAATGACATGAAGCATTGTAACAGTGTTAAGTAACTACTGCTGTAGTTGGGAAGAAATGTGAACAGGAAAGAGGAAGTTAATAGGGGACAGAATAGGTGTCATTACTCTGGACATGTAAAAAGGCAGAAACCAATCTTCTGCTTGCTTTTGCTGTTTGCTTTTTGTTAATCATTAATATTTTGGGTCTTGCTTCTGCTGTTTAGAGTTAGTCATGCTTGTGTCATGCTTGTCTCCTCACCAGTTGTTTCGCCATAGTGATGGCATTACGTGGCTGTTGAACCTAATTATGTATAAGGGATAAGCCCTTTGTTTTTTGTTGCTGCAGCATTAGTACCAGGAATTTTATTACTGAGTGGTAACATCATTTCCGTACCAATTCCTTCTATGCTGTGGTGATGCTTCCAGATCTTAATACGATGTGATCCTTTGATAGATTGCTGCACTGTGTGCAGTGCCCTAGCTTTTATTAATACCTATTTTAAAAGCAAGGATTATGGGAACATGTATTGGCCTTTTTTAATTTTAATTTTTTTTAACCCTACTCTTAAATAATTATTTTGTCCTTCTGCAAAATAAGCATATAATTTTAAAACCAAGTGTGTACTGCAGTTACTCATTGTTCTGCTTTTTCCTCTTCATTATGCAGTTGATTTAGGAAAACTTTTACCTGCAGTGTATTTGGGTTGTTACAGTACCCAAACTTGAGTAAAAACATGAAAAGATTCACATTAACTTTAAAGCTTCTAATGTTGTTGAGTTGTTCAGTATCAAACATCTGGTCTGTAAAATACTAAGTGCAACAGATCAGAGCATTTAATAAAGCGAATGGAGGCTGCAGGGAGGTTAAGCCACTTGTTAAAGGTCACGCAGTGAGTTCAGACTGGGATTTGTGAGACTTGTAGAGTCAAACCAACTGGTACATTGTGGTGCAACTGGAACATAAGGCTTATCATAGCCAACATCGATATTAAACAATCTTACTTAAAGTAATTGCCTGCACCCGTACTCCTGAAGGCTTAATTTTGGGTGGGGAGAGAAGCTTGATGGTAGTTCATTGTGTTCCAGGCTTGAGAGCAGTCCCCAAAAGAGGTGCTTGTTGATAAACCCTTTCTGTGTGTGTAAATTCAGTGTTCCTGTTTCACTATTTAAGGTGTATCTTTGACATAAGAAACAGTATGTGGGTCTTGATGTGCTTTGGGGGTTGTTTTTTGTTGTTGAATACGATGGGAGACTTTTCATTGTTTTCTGATGCTTTTCTTTGGTGCAACTTAACTGCTTAAGGAGCAATTTAGATTGCAGTGTAGACTACTAGATTTCCTCTGTTGGAATTGAGTGTTAAATACTATTATTTCTTTAAATTGAAAGCTAAGGAAGAGGCTCTGGAACTGTGTATTTCTCTTGTTTTCTGTTTCCTTCTTTCATTTAAAAGATCGATGAAGATATTTTCAGCAGGTTCAATTTTAATGCTGTAGTTTCTACCCTGTTTGAGCTCTGTGCTGCATCAGACCACCAGGTGCTCCGGTGCTCTAACAGAGCAGGAGCCTGTGTATTGCAGCCTTGCAGTGTGCATATAAGGAGCTGAAAGACTGTGCATAATCGCTGGTGTAGAGTATCCCTCTTATCCCTTTTGCATTCTTAAGGTGTGGAAGCTTGGCCCTTTTGCAAGATGACTGTCCTCTTCTTGGGTTTCAGTATCCAGGAGACTAGACTCATCACCCTGTTCCTTAGTTTTGCTGGACAGTGTTGAACTGGTGCGAATTGGCTGGGCATGGTTAGAATTTGGTGGTAATTTCCTTGCTACTTACTTTTTTAACACAGTCCATGCTTTTCCTTAGTGGCTTGGCTGGTGTGCTTTTTAAAAAAAAAAAAAGTGTGCAATCACCTTCCCCGCCCCCCCCCCTCCAACCTATATAAGAGTGTGCTGCTTTGAATGCAGAACCTCACCTGCCTCAGTATCTGGGTCATGCAGAGCAGTGATTGATGGCTCCTGCCCTGACTTCTCCAGGAAAGTGAAACCCATTCTTGCTATCTTTGGACATCCCAGGGCTGGGAAGACTGTAAAGAATGGGATTCCTGGAATTTGTTAGAGAGCCTCTGATCTCAGCTGTAGTAAGACTGTATGTATCTTTCAACATAATGAAGTGTTTGGGAAAAGCTGACACAGCAGGGAACGTGGCTGATTTCTGGCTGTGAGAGAGAGAGGGAGATGCTGCTGAGCTGTGAAAGGCAGGGTGCATAGGGGCTAGGTAAAATACTCCAGACCTCCTTGAAGAGTGTCACAAAGCTCTCTTTGTGAAATACCAAAACTGACAAAGCAACTCTGCCATGGGTCATGTACGAGCTGTGTTTCAGAAGAGCACTACCTACTTGTCATGCTGCCCCATAACCACTTTATCAATGGCAGCCACGCTGTGTCTCCCAGCTTTTGGAGAACACATTTTCCTACAAGTAATGGTTTCTGTGGGGAAGCTATGGAAACGGCACTGCATGCTTCTTGCTTCCACATTGTTATTCCTATGCTATTGTACATTGGTCTTTCCTACAAGGCCTTTCTGAAATGTGTTTTCCTAGTGTTGCATAAAGCCATTGTTATTTGAAGTGCTTCTCTTGTGAATAGCTTTCAGTGAGAGAAAGAGTTTTCAACCTACAGGAAAGCTGAACAAGTGGACAAATAGTAACAGGCTGAGGTGATTTCTGGAATTCTTGGGGCAAGAAAATGCCTGCTGAGGAGGCTGGCAGAATGTAAATGTTGATTTGATTAAACTCTTGTCTATTTAATTCGTTCAAAATGGCTGTGGCATCACCTCAGTGACCACCATTTCATACAAGGCTGTCTGCAAACATCACTGTCATGACTTCAGTAGCAACATGTGGAGCAACCCAGCAAGTGTCTCATGTACTGTTCTCCCATCTTGGCTGGTGTGTCTGTGGTAGACTGGTAAAGAAAGCTCAGAGGAGTGAGTGACACTTAAATAAAACCTGTCAGATAGTGAAACTGTACAATCTGCCACCCTTCTGCAGCTTCTGCTACAGTAGCTGAATGTTTTCTGATGAAAGCTAAACAACCCCAGGTACCAGTACTGGTAGAGGACCAACCTGTTGGAGGGCAGTGTAGGAGAAAGGGACCTGGGGGTCCTGGTGGACAGCAGGATGACCATGAGCCAGCAATGTGCCCTTGTGGCCAAAAAGGTCAATGCTATCCTGGGGTGGATCAGAAGGGGGGTGGTTAGCAGTTTGAGAGAGGTTCTCCTTCCCCTCTACCCTGCCCTGCTGAGACCACATCTGGAATATTATGTCCAGTTCTGGGCCCCTCAGTTCAAGAAGGACCCAGAATTGCTGGAGATAGTCCAGCTCAGAGCAACGAGTTTCATGAAGGGAGTGGAACATCTCCCTGATGAGGAAGGGCTGAGGGAGCTGGGTCTCTTTAGCTTGGAGAAGAGGAGACTGAAAGGTGACCTTGTTAATGTTTATAAATATGTGAAGGGTGGGTGTCAGGAGGATGGAGCCAGGCTCTTCTCGATGTCACCTAGTGATATGACAAGGGCCAATGGGTGTAGGCTGCAACGTAGGAGGTTCCACATCAATATGAGAAGGAACTTCTTCACAGTTAGGGTGACGGAGCACTGGAACGGCCTGCCCAGGGGGTTCTGGAGTCTCCTCCTCTGGAGATGTTTAAAACCTGCCTGGTTATGTTCCTATGTGACTTGGTCTCAGTGATTCTGCTGTGGCAGGGGGATTGGACTAGATGATCTTTCAAGGTCTCTTCCAATCTCTAATGTTCTGTGAATGTAGAGCTCTGCGTTTACAGGAGCAAAGGTTAAATCAAGCAGGTGGGCCGATAGGGCTGGCTAACAGGGCAGAATTTCTCCTTCCCAGTTCCTCTGTAGTGGCTGTACGTATCCCATGATACTGTGGTTGACTTAAAACCAGCTGACCATCTGTCATTTCCAGTGTTGGAAGAGCCCCACTGGTCTCTTAACTTGCAAAATAACAAAAGATTCATCTGTTGTGGTGCAAAAGCTCCATGTGTCTTCTGTGCCAGATGAATGCGTGCTGCTGTAGTGCAATATTCTTCAGAATCTGTACAGTTACTAAAGACTCCCTGCGTGTTTGTAGCCCGAGTGGCAGGACAAAATCCCTTCTTTATGCGTTTGAATAATAATTTTGGGGGTTGTCAGATACGATCGCCAAGCAGAGACATTTTGTGCCAGTTGTGTTTGACGTTGCTGGTTGTTGGTTGCCTTGCATGGGCTTCTTGATTTCAGTGTGCTGGCAGTCATCTAGGTCTGATAAGCAAAGGTCATTCTTCAAGGTTCTATTGCAACAGGAGTGTGTTCTCACCCAGAACTGGTGGTAAATTGGAATGAGCTACCTTTTTGTGAAGGTGTGATGTGACATTACACCTAATGAACTTAATTGTAGGATGCTGTGCAAATGGATGGTCTTGTTCCTTTAGTTTCTATCTCCACCCAAAGCCATGTGTCATTTGTATCTTTCCCCTTGAATTTAGTAAGGAGCTGGGTGACAGCTGGGAGGACGTGTATAACACCGAAGGCAAAAAGGAACAAAAAGGTTTATATGATGGAAATGATTTGCTGTGTGGACATAATAGGGGGTGGAATTTGAAGAGAGCTTGGTTTGCCTCTCTCAGCTGATTGTGTTCTGACTGCTCCAGCTTATCTGATGTAAACAGAATCCCAGAATATTTTCAGTTGGAAGAGATGTTTAAGATCCAGAAGTTAAGATGATACCTTATGTTTTCCTTAACCTTCATGTCATCATGAGACATGGTTATAGAGGGGAGCTTCTCCACCATCTTTGGTGTTGTCCCTCACTGTGAGGTTAAGTTGGACTGATACAAGCATACATTTATCCTGGCGAGACTGTGAAGCTCATATAGCAGGAAACCTCTGTTTCCTGCAGGAAAGTGTATAGGCAGCTGGCACTGAGCTTGAAAGCAATGAAACAGTCAGGTTGTTGTGCTGTGTGCTCTGAAGTTCCTGGTTTGGATTTGTTTCTTTTTTGTTTGTTCTGAAGGTAGGTGGCTGAACAAACAGCATGTTCTGGAGTTGTCATGTCCACATGTGGAGCACTAAAATGTCCCTCAATTTCACACTGCAGGGTATCAGACTGCTCAGCCTGTATTGCAGAACAGCCTAAACAGTATGTCCCGTGACTTTCCCCACACTGGAATTACCTGTGTGGTTAAACATGCGTCATTGTTTCAGAAATGGTGTGTCCTCTGAGCCACCTGTGCGTGTCATGAGTGTTTTGGTTTGACACGCATCTGTTTCAAGGAAGTAGCACACAAATTTTTGGCAGCTATTTTTCTGGAGGAGTGACTAGGGTGATAAAAGGAGTAATGTTTTTAGAAACGTTTGGCACTGCTTTCTGAAGTTGCTGTGACTGGAGTAAACTAGTGTTCTATGCTGCTTTTTTTTCCTGACTTGCTGCGTGGTTTGTTTTGTGTTGCTGTTAATCAACAAAGCTTCTGCTCTCTTGGGTTTTTTCCCCCCTTTTTTTTTTTTAAACTGCTTGAGAGAGATACTGATTCACAAACCAAAACAAGTCCTTTTCTGCCTCAATACTCTGCCTTCCCGGTGGGTGCACAGGCCCTTGTTGCCAGTAAATAGGAGGTAATAAATGTACATGAGTGTGTCGGGCACTTGCTGTGTGATGAATGTGGATTTGACTTGCCTGTTCTGGTGGGCTGAGGATGAGTGCTTTGTAGTGTGAACGTTGATAATTTTTTTTTTTTTTATTGGTGAGATTATTATACATTGGTTGGAAAAGCAGAAAATTAGTATTTTTAAAGGCAGTCAAGGGTTGGTGTCTAAGGCAGTGGGTAGTACAGGTGCCAGTTTACTGTGATAGCCTGTTTTGTTTAGGTGTAGATTGTGTTAAATGTACTTTCTTCCCAGGTGGGGCGATAACTCTGCTTTCCTCCATTAAGACTTCTGGCTTTTACCACAATCTTTTTTGATTAAAAAAAATATATATACTGGGCTTGCTTTTCTTTGTAAGAATGTATGTGTCTCTTACGGGACTATTTTGAGAGGTGTAATTCATAAGTGTCCCTGCTGGCAGCCCTTAAGGCTTTTTATTGGCCTCTAGCTGTCTAGAAGACTAAGAGAACAGTAACATTCCCAACAGGGAGATGTGGAGCTTTAGAGCAGTAAGAGCAGCATAGTTTCTTTTTTTATATATGTAATTATTATTATTCCCTTTATTTAGTTTGTGTGGTTTTTTGATTTTTCCTTAGTACAGAGACTGCCTCTGGGTTTGACGCAAGTGTAGAAAATTGAGATGAATCAGGCTTAAGCCTGAGTTCATAACTCTGCTTGTTATGCTTAGATGTTGCCTTGGGTTTAGGCTCTTGTTAGTTGCAGTGTGTGTTGGGATGCTGAATAATGTGAGAAGGAGCAGCTGTAATCACTTGTGGTTATACTGTATGAGTTAGACTGTTACCCTTTTTCAGACTGTAGTACTTGTAAATATTATGTGGTGTCATTCTTTATCTGCCTGAAAATAATACTAAGTGCTTTCTCCTTGTGTACCAAGTGTGTGTATCTCAGTGCTGCACACAGAGGATGAGGCAGTCTGCCTGAAGGGGCAAGGCTCCAGAGACCCAATTGGCCTTTGCTGGTGCCAGGAGGAGGAGCCCTGTGCTCCTAGTTGGACATCAGCAGTACAAGACCAAACATCATGTGTAGGCTTGCTCTTCTCCCAGCCAGCTT
This sequence comes from Phoeniculus purpureus, assembly GCA_028565055.1. Lineage (NCBI taxonomy): Eukaryota > Metazoa > Chordata > Aves > Bucerotiformes > Phoeniculidae > Phoeniculus > Phoeniculus purpureus. The sequence goes on from JAOXOE010000256.1 coordinate 13,470,985, forward strand.
GCAGCAAGTTTAGTGAACTGTTCAACAATGCAAAAGTGGTATCTCTAAGGAGCCACAAGGAAGGATTTGGGGAGAAAGGGGCAGAGTACTTGGGGATGTGATAGCTTGTAGTGGTGCAATATGAATAATGTATTCAGGGTTTGTTTAGTTACACCTAAACAAATTTGAGGTAAAGAATTGTTGAACTAAATTGGTGCAAATCCAGATGTGGATTCAGGTCTGAGCAGAATGAGTTGTACGTGATGTGTTGGCAAACGTGCATGCTCGGTAGTAAAAGGCTGTGGTTTCCTACATATGTTACTGAAACCAATTTAGGTTTTATATCTTAAAAACAAACTGACCCATATTTTTTTTTTTTTTAAAGCATTTTTTTCTGCTGAATGCTGATGTTGCAGTAGATATCTGCAGTGCAACAAAACCAAGTGGCTTTCAAAGCCACACTTTGAGGCATTCTTGCCTTAAGTGATGTGTGGTAGCTCAACCGTGGAGTGTGGCCTCCTGTGCTTAGCCTTCATCCATTGTAGTGAATTCATTTGCATAGTCCTTTCTGGTGTCTGGCTATGGGAGAACATTTGTTTAGGTTCAAAGTCAAGTCTTTCAAATGATCTATTCTTAATGACCTTGTATGTAATACCCTACTGAAAGAGGGGGATGTGGGTCACAAGTCCTGTATTTGTCAGTCCTGAACTATGCCTGACAGATATCACAAAACCAAATGTCTAAACTAAGATAGTGATGATTTTTTCTAAAGTTTGACAGGAAGATTGTAATTGCATCTCCCTCATTTGTTAAGCCTGAACTGGCACTGAGTTCTGTCTTTGAATTTGCAGTCAATAAGATAGGAGGGTTGTGAACCTACACCCATTCATTTCAGATGGTAACGATGCTTGGGCAGAAATCACACTGTTTTTTCTTTCAGCTCTCCAGAATTCCCTAATGATGATTCAGTTGCATGCCTGATAGTGAAATGTAATGTGGTGTTTGTGCTGCAGTAGTTGCCCAGTTTAACTTGTGGATGGCTGTTATTCTCTTTACCTTAAGAGGGAGGAGGAAAAAAGGAGAGGGGAAAGAAGCCTCCTCTTTGCTGTTACCAGCACTTTTCCCCTGTCACCCCAAAAGTGCCCACAGATGTGCATTGTATTTTAAGTTCTGGAAAAAAAAATTGACAGTTTCACCAAAAATCAAATATAAATATACAATAAACTTATCTTTACAATAATCTGTAGAAGCAGAACTACCATGCCTTTGAAAGTGGAGGCTCAATCTTGTTTTCTCCTGTGGTACAATTGAAAGGGAAAAGGACTGTGCTTTATATAGACTGGGAATAATATGAACAGTCCCATGGTGCTTCCTACTGTACTCCACCTACCTTGCATCATAACTTCCCTTCTCATGTTTATGGCCAAAAGCCAGCACAATACAAACAGAGTAGTGTGTGTGGTGGGTGAGACAGCAAGAACCTAACTCCATGCGTTTGGGTGTGGCTGTAGGCAAATATTAAACTTTACTCTGCATTTCTGTTGAACCCAGCTTTAATGAGCAGCTGAACATGAAAAGAAGCAGGGATAGCAATCATCCCATGTGCCTGTCTTCCAGTAAGTCTATTATAATCCTTTGCTTACCTTAATCTTCTGCTTACCTTAATCTTTGGGTACAAGTGAGGATGTTGTCCGCTGAAGGGCTGTTTTCAGGTTCTGAAGAATCACTGAATTACTTTATTATTGTGGTATACTTTGCATTATATGGAGAGCAGAGACTATGCACCGGTTCAGAGTGCTGCGTATCAGAAGAGGAAAATGTGCTGTTGTGCAGGTTGTCTTCTGTTATTTAGAAAGTTGCATCAAGTCAGCAAAAATATATATTTTAGCTGCTGATTTCTTTGTGGCAATATGGGAAGGTGCAGCATCAGTGTTTTTCAGTAGGTAAGATGCAATACTTCCACTTAAAACTATGGAGGGGTTTTTATTTATCAAGCAAGCCTCATTTGTTGTTAAAACAGGGTATCAGGTCTGTGAGTAGAAGCAGTTATTTCTCACTTCTGTCACTGGTGCTTGAAAATTGATAGTTAAACTATTCCAAAAATGCTAGTTTTTCAACTAACTAAATTCTAAAAATATACTTTAATTGTGGATGTAAACTATACTGTTGTAATTATTTTTTCATTCCATAGTGTTTTTAAAAAAGCTATTTCATGCATTTATGAAATACTTTTTCTGTATTGATGTGTATTGCTGTTGTGTAATACACCGTGTAGAAAAGTCATTGAAGGGCGTGCTTTGGGCTCCTTTTGGAATGCTTATTTATACAGCACATTGAGTCTACATGCTTTCTGTATTGTAGGAAGATCTGTTGTCTGTGTTGAACCATTTGCAGTGTAATGTAATGGGTAACAGTAGGGAAAGTAGTACTGCAAACCATTGCATTATCTCCCTTAAGACTGACTTTTACTGCCTTATTGGAAATGAGAGCTAAGACCATTACTTAGCTGAGTTACGGAAATAGGAAAACCCCAAATCTAGTATTCCTTTAGTGTGCTTGAAGGGCATTAGGTTTCAGTCTGAAATGCAGAGAATATGGTATAGAATTGTGGTGTTTGCTCTAATGGAAAGCGATGAAGTGAGTCATGATTTCCAGAGGCTCACTTAGCTACCACAGCGTGTTCTACTCTCATTGCTGCCTCGTATGCCTCAGTTTCTCTGCCTGTAAAGTAGGAAACTGCTTGTTTGTGTCACACTTTCTGGGGCCTAAGATGCTTTGACAATGAGAAATACAATGTGAATAGACACCACTGTCCATTTTGTGTATTATGTGCTGTATGGAAGAGTTGTACAGTCAGGAATTCAGCAAATAATGAAACACAGGGTTAAGTTTTGTGAGGTGGTGGGATTTTTTTAAAACATGATCTGCTTGAATATAGTATTTTATAAAGGACTGAGTTTTCTCTTGGAATGTCATTACCAGTTGTTGAAATTTTATCATCTGGATTAGACTTGTGACTTGGAACCATTGCAGTCTTACGTTCATCCTTGAAACTAAGGTGTTTCCAGAAGTTAATGAAGTCTTTGTATTTTAATTTGTGTCCTGCACAATATTAGAGGTTTCTTCCCTGGAATGATTAAATATTACTCAAAAAATATCAAATTTAACAGTCTTCTAATACCTAAGATGTGTGATGCCGGTTTTATAATGAGTAAAAGAAGCGTGATCCTTACAGAAACACAATCAAAGCTGAAAAGTACATTGCATTTCTCTGTGTGCTTTTCCTCCTTTTAATCAATAATTGAGAACTTCTGATCTGAAGAAAAGATTCATGCAAGGTGTTTGATATGAAGTGATTTCTTGTTGAAAGGATGTGAATTGTAAAGCATGTGTTTGCTCAGATTTGTATTCCAAACAGGTTTGGAAGCTGGTTTTAAATTTATTTATTTGTTAATACAACAAAGCAAGAACCAAAATGTGCGGTCATAACCTTAGATATTTTTTCCTTTCAGTTTAAAACTTACTTGCAGATGCTGAGACCCACTATGCTGTATTTAATATCAGTGCAATTGTCTTAAATCATCCTTTTGATGAGATTAACAACAAATGAGTCAGATTTGTGGGGAAATGTAAGGTTATTTGCGACTGACATGCAGAAGAGAGCTGGAGGATTATAACATGGAGTGTTAGTTGCTTTAACGGATGGCCTCTTCTGTTGCTTGATTGTTTTTCTGGCTTTGTTCTGTGTCCTGGGTGTGATGCAGTCCCGACTTAGTGGCTGTAGTTGGTGGTGATGTGTAAGTAATATGGGTTGAATAAAATGGTACATTTCGTGCTGAGAGGACTCAGAAGCTGCAATTCATTCCAGTTTGGATTTTTCAGATTTGTCTCTGAAGTTGCAGGCTTTTTTGAGACACAAAGTTCTGCTTTGTGTTCAGTACTTTGCTGTTCAGTTGTTTGTAAGTCACGCACTGTTGTCATTCCTTGGCAAAACTGTCTTTTGCTTTGGCATATGTGTCCTTGGTCATCCCTTTGTCCTTGGTCTGTCCGATCGAACTGCCTCATTTGGTGGCTCCATAACTGCAAACTTTTATTTTCTAAGCTCTAGCAGAGTCAGCTGAAATCTGTAATGATTTTAAAAAGAACTGTGTCAGTATGTACAGAACACATCCCTGTTTTCTTGCAAATATGCCATAGTTCTGGAATGCTTTTACATTGTAAGGCTTTTCAGTACCTACATATAGTAAGTACATCTTGGGAGTCAGGTAGGGAATGAGGGGGGAATCTTCAGCTTGGAGGTTGCTTAGGGGTTTGATTCCCATTTAAAAGTGCTCAGCCTGTATGCTGGACATTTCCAAAATTCAATCTTTAAAAATGGAAGAGGAGGAGTATCTCTGATCCAGTGCAGTATAGAATTGTCAGAGTTTAGTATTTGCCTTGATGGACTGTTTTAAAGAATCATAGAATCATTAGGGATGAAGCATGAGATTTACCTGAGATTTGATATCTTTTTTGTAATTAAGTCTATACCTAGCTTCAAACTGATTCTTCTTACTTGTTTGTTCTTTTCCTTCTGTCTTAATTCTCAGATGCCTTCATATATGTTTAAATGTCTTAGGTTTTGGGGAGGAGCAAGAGACTGCATTATACTTCATCTTGTTCAGAAACTTGAATTCTGTAGATTGCACCAAAATATCGTGAGACTTCTTGTTTCCTTAGTTATTCGGTGCTGCACATCAATCAGTAATATAAACTAGCAGGTAGGGTGGTTAACAAATACTGTGTTGAAACATTGCCAGGGGAAGGGTGAAGGGGGGTCCCCATATGAGGTGGTGCAAGCCAGCAGCACCAAGAAGCCACAGCAGGCTTTTGGTTCTCACCAGCTTCTTTGCCTGTCTCTGCCCTCTCTATTGAGAGACACTGATGGATACTCTCTGGTCAGTGCTTGGCCCAGGCTCAGACAGGTGTGAGCAGGCTGACACAGGAGACCTCACAGATACGCAGGCAGTAGAGCAGAAAGGGCTAGCTTTTGCCTCTCCCTGCAAGGTGATAAATGTGACATTTAGGTGGGAGAGAAGGGACACAACTACTTACAGGACTTGTGACTCATCTCTCTGTAGTCCTTGGAGCTAAGGGGAAATGGGGTGAGGTAACTGAATTTTGTAACCTTTAAGTTCCTTTAGACTCTTAAGGCTTTGATGTATGTTTTTAGGTAGATGGCAGATTTGATTGTTTCCCTCACCTCTTAAGTTTTAGAACATGTAGGGTAGAAGTAATGTGGACATGACCAGTTCTCGGAAATGGTCCCCACGCACCAGGATTCGCGCTCTTGGCTTAATGTATTAGTAATTATCCTGAGCATTGTGGATAGAAATGGCAGCTCGTGATCCTTCCTGTGTAGTTGTCGGTATTGGTAAATCCTGAGGATTAACAACTGGATATAAACGGACACACTGAGGAGTGAACAGCCCTGCTAGGGTCAAATTAGGTCTGCTTTGTGTATAATGCCATGTTTTCTATAATTTTCTCTTAAAGCCCATCTGTGAGCTCATATTTTAAAAATAACAAACATTACTGCAGATACACAGCCTGTATTCTGAATATGAGATTGTACAGCATTAAATGTGCAATGTGGATGTTTTTACACAGCTTTAGAGCAGGCTTATATAGGTATTCAGGTGCTTTTATTTTATACTTTTCTGTCCCAATTTTTGTGATGCCTTTGTTGCACATGACATCCCTCACTGTCAGCCTCCTGTAGAAACACTAGATCTAAAAGATGGTACGTTTGGTGACAAAAGATTAAAGCTGGGCTTGGAAAGCTTTGTGTCTTAATTTAGGTCAATACTTCAGCATGCTGTGTGATGTAAACAGCACAATGGTTGCACCCATCTTCACTGTATTATAAGTGTGTGTGGCATGCTGATCCTGCCTGCCTGCCACACAGCACTGGCCCACGCAGAACATTCCAGAGAGGAAGTAGCACTAAAACAGATTCCCTGCTGCCTGTGGGGAAGCAACTGTGACCCCACTGGCAGGTGGGATGCTCCCCTCCATGAGCAGCATTGGGGAGTGAGCAGCAACCTTGATTTAAGCCCTCTAGCACTGGGTGTCCTGCTCCATCTGCCTGCCTGCCCTCCATGAGATTCACCAGCTTCTGTCAGTCCTTAACCAGAGTTTTGTTGCTGCTTTTGCATTTTTTACATTCTTTCTCCTGATTCGTCTCCCTAAAAGCTCCAAGCGTTTGCTTGTGACATAGGAAATGTCTGGGGAATGTGAAAACTTTCCTAAGGATTAAAGGCACTTTTGAGCTCTCTTTCGGCAGCCTTTTCCCACTCTGAATATTTGTAGAATTGAACAAAAACTGTTGTCTTGGGGAGCTGGGCAAAACCCAGAAACTAGAACCTGTATGCTCTTGGTGCTGAATCTGGTACAGTGCCAGGGCCTGCAAAATACTATTCACAAGTGTTTCTACTGCCATAAGTGGGACAAATATTTATACTTTGCTTAACAAGACATGCTGAGTGTTGAATGTTTCCACTGAAATTTGAAAAAGGGATAAAGACAGCCCCTGTCATAGAACTGAAGGGGGATCTTGATACTTGGAAGAGCCCTGAAAGGGTTTTGCAAATGTCATGGTTGTGCATGTCTTAGAATCCATAGAATTGTTCAGATTGGGAAAGACCTTCAAGATAAAGTCTGACTGTTAACCCAACTGTACAAAGCCCTCTGCTAAACTTTGTCCCTAAGCTCCGTATCAGCGTGGCTTTTAAGCACATCCAGAATGGTGATTCAGCCATGGTTGATTCTGTTCTGGAAGAATCCTCGTGAGTGGGATCGTAAAACTGAAGAATATGAGGCTAAATTTAACTTTTGCTGTGGCATCAAACTATCTATTCCAGAGTATTTGCACAAAATCACTTTAATAATGTTGTGTTAACGTGTGTTGGGTTTTTTGGGGTGGTGGTTTGTTTTTAATTTAGGAATGTATTTATACTTCTGTCTTGCCTTGATTGATTTGGACTCTTTTTTTCGTACCTTTGAACTGTTAGTAAGGATGTATACCCTTATTACCCTCTGAAATGAGGACAGGCAAGGATTTCTGTCTTTTCCTGCAGAAACAGGTTTTAAAACTGTAAGTGAAAAAGACTTGAGTTTTGTTTTTCTGTTGATAAGGCTTCTTGAAGTACTTAGTGGAGTATTTGCCTTCCGGAGACACTTGACTGATTCTTCCTGATGATGGAAGTTATGCAACTAGCAACCATTTGATACGGAGTTTATGAATAGGTCTCGAGAGGACTGATGTGGATGTTCAGCTAGCAGCTAAACTTTGATGATGGCAGTTTAATATTAATAGCGCACAGCGAGGTGTTCAGAGCCGGTAATCGTCAGGCTATTCTATCAAATGAGCATTTTAAAAATTAGTTGCCTTATTTCTAGTTTTGACAGGAAAGACATGAGCAACAATAACATGTAGCTGTGTGGTGTGCTCATACAGAATAACCAAAGATCAAGCATCCTTCTACAGCTGTGAAGGAAAAGCCAAGTAAAACATCTTTGCTTTCCTGTGAATGGTGTTTGGGGGGATCTTGTATTCAGACTGAGACTAAGGACATAGCAAGTTAATTTGTGTTTCTAAGAAACCTCCCCATGAAATGTGTTATGGAAATGCAAATCATGTTTCCACTTCACTGCCTGTGTTGTAAGCCCTTTTTTAGTTTTTCATAAACAGACATAATTGCCATTGTTCACTATAAAGAATATTTCTGAGCTCTAGATGACACTCCTGCAGTGTCAAATGTGTACAGTGTATACACTTACAGTGACGTAGGAGGAGTTCTGACATATCAATGTTGGAGAGGAAGAAAGAGAAGTAGGTCCAATTTAAAACCAGATGATCTTCCAGCAATGTAATTTAGTTGAGTAGAGAATAACTTCGGTAGTATCTGACTTGCTTGTACCTTAAAGAAATTTGATTTTTGTTTCAAAATTTTGGATGCACAGTAGTTAATAACAGCTGATACAGTTGTGCTGAAAGTATTGTGACTCCAGTGTGTGGCTGTGTGTTATGAAGTAACCATGTGCCTTTGTCTCTTCCAGATGTTTCTAACAGTGTATCTCAGTAACAATGAGCAGCACTTCACCGAGGTCCCAGTCACCCCTGAAACAACCTGCAGAGATGTGGTGGAGCTGTGCAAGGAGCCTGGTGAGACTGAGTGCCACTTGGCTGAAGTGTGGTGTGGCTCAGGTAGGTTAGGCTTCCGCTTCAAGAGTATACTAGGCATTCGCTATATCTAATAAACTAGCAAATGGAGACCTGACAGCCATGGTCCTGTCCCAGAGGGTTTCTTTGTGCCTTACAGTTTTGTTAATCTTTCATCAGACCTGCAGTCTGGAAATGCATCTGCAGAAAGACTTGCATGTGTGAAAGTGAGCTAAAAGGAAAAGGGAAATCAGGCATGCATCTGTTTTTGTGCATGCACAGCCCTTCTCTAACTAAAATGAGTCTCTGAGGGATGTTGGGAGTTTTCTTTTTTCTTCCCACACTGGGATCTCAGTGGCCTGTGGTTTTTATGGTAGTATCATCAGTTCTGTGTCCTAGTCAGGATAATTTCTTCAACACCATAGATGTTTTCACTTGAAGTGACGAAGGACAAGTTCCTTTTTCGGATGCCTTTGTTGTTTCCGATTGTTAAAATTCAGTTTGGAATGGAAGAGGCGTTACCAGAAGCAGTAGGAGTTACCTGTTGTTGCCAAAGTTGGAACCCTGCCAGGGTGGGCAGCTCTGTGAGCCTGGATTGGCTTTTGGGATGTTTATGTAAAGCATGTTAAACAGAGCATCAGGATTGCCCTGAAGTGTGGGAGAGCACTTCTGCTGCGAGGCAAGTGAAATCTGCCACACTTGACATCCAAATGTTCTTGTTAAGTGAACTTCTGTGTATGTGAGACCGTCTAAAACATAGAGTTTTACTTGTAAAATCCAGTTGTCAGCCTCTCTGGTACCCACGGAGACATAAGAAAATAATCTGCATACAGAAGCGTACAATAAAAAATTTTTTTCTAAGATTAGCCTTTGAAAAGACGTCATGAGCTACCTTGAGAACAGATATGAAATAGCTGTGCAAGCAGCATTTAGATAAAGCAGAAAAAAGAATAATCCATTTACACAGTGAAAACCTTGACAATTGTTTTAGAAACCAAATTATTCCCTTCACTGATTCTGTCATACTTACTAGTTACTTCTGTATACAAGCACTGCTGTGTATGTGTGCAAACCTGTGTGGTTTCAAATTGTACTTGGTAACAAAAATGCAGTAACTATATCACTGGACTGGCTGAAGTACCTGCCAGCTGTTTTGGCGTAAAAATACATCCTTTCGCAAGCATCCGTATTATCATCTGCAAGATATGTTTTCATGTTATCTTCTTTTCTTTTTTCTGTCGTGGTGGGGGAGGAGCAGTAAATAAACCCTTTCAGGTTTTGCCTAATCTTATTTTAAATTTCAGCAGTGCTCACTACCTTGGTTTGCCAGGTACACCGTGACTTCTGTTTTGTTTGCATTTTACGTGGAACAAAGTAAACTTCATTGTAAAAGAAACGTGGCATGGCAGCCAACTGTCTGGGGTAGAAACAAAAGATTTGTGTTGGAAAATGGCTTCTCAGACTTCAGTTACTGAGATACTGTATAGATCACGTATGTCTCTTCTTCTGACACTTGCTCAGGAATTTTTGCTTCTGTTGTCAGACTTTATTAAGTGTACTCTGAAAGATTGCTCTAAGTCTGCTTGAGGCACTGTGCTCCCTGAAGTGGGCAAGTTTACTGCTCTCCCTGTCCTCCCAGTTTTGCTAGAAATTTGAGTATCAGAGGAAATTTTCTTGATCTTCCTATTAATACTAGGATTCTGTTAGGTGACTACCTTGGCTACCATGAAAAGTAGTCAACAGGTGCGTGTGTGTCTGAGGATTACTTTTTCCCCTTTGAAACAGGGAGTAATAATAAAAATGTCTGTTTGTCCTTTCCTCTTGAGCTTTCCAAACGTAGCTTTGTTTGGTATTTGAAAATCTCTTTGACCTTCCTTTGAAGTCACTGAGTACTATTGACAGAAGCCTTGTGGAAAGGCCATCTCCCTTGATTACAGAGTTTCAGTTGAAGTATTGCTGAGCTGCTAGAAATCTGTCTCATAAGCTTGCTCTATATTCTTTAAGATGGAAATCTGACAGCAGTAGTGTTGCTTTTGTTTTTGCCTTTTTTTTTTCTCAAATTAAGGTTTAGCAGATGAAGAGCTTTTTTAGCTGTCTAGACAAGTAACTGCCAAGAGACTGCTTTTTCTGTAACAGTGACCTACTTGCTTATTCTGTAAAGCTAATCTCTCTTGACAGTGACTCCAGAAATTTTCCTTCCTAGATTGCTTGAGCACAGCTGCAGCATTTTCATTTAAAGAAAACACTTTTATGTTGAAAAGAGCTTTTCACGTGCTGAAAACATCCTAGTATCTCTTCCTTTTGTGAAACCAAAAACATTTATACTTAACACCAACAGTTTTTCCCCTGAAATGATTATTCTGTATTAAGATAGTAACTTTGAAAGACTCTCCATTGAATATAAATGAACTACTCTGATTTCTCACTTTTTCTTTTCCTCTCCTCCTTTTGCTTAAGTAATGAAAGAAAACATCTTAACAAAAGCGATGTCAGCAAAAATGAAACTGGTGAAATGTGGGGGTATTTAATTTCAGTAATTGTCTGCTTGTCTTATTTCTTGGTTCAGGCACAATGTATTATGTTTGGTACCCAGCACAAACAGATCTAACCTGATCTTGAGTCTCAGATGTCGTCATCAGATCCCATGAGAATGTCCTGGCTATGTCACGTTGATTACAATAATATGCTGAACAGAAACTTACCATGACTTTTTTCTTAGGTGCAGAAACGTATAGTGTAACCTTAGAACACAAAAGCACAGTTGCTTTTCTTGTTGATTGAGGCTAATAATTCTAATTATATCCCCTGTGATTGCTCAGCTATGAAGTGTAAAATTTGGAAAAACGGTAGTATAGAAAGGGAGGAGTAATGATAATTGACGGTAATAGATGGGGACTCCCACCGGATTTGTTGTGGTATCAAAAGGCAAGAGGTTAGGCTTAAAAATTAGAAATGTGACTGAATCCTGAACACAGGAACAACAACAGGAAAAGAAATAGAACTTGTGCATGTAACATTTAAAGAAAGTTCATCTTGTGTGACAAGAAGAGCCAATTTCTATTGGAGTTGCTTTTCAGTCTCCTCTTTCATTTGAGCTGTAAATGCAAAACAGTTGGGCTTTTCCGGGTTTATCAGAAGCTTGGCTCTTGAAATTCATGTAACGTGAGCTTCATCAAATTTGCTCTCCAGGAGACTGAACCTGATCTATGGCTGACAGGATTGATAGGAGAACATTTGAAGTGACACGAGCTCTGTGATGGCTTGCGGAGGATCAGACCCAATGGGTACTGTCTAGGAGTCTCTTCAGGGTTTTGGGTGCATCTGTATGATGTTGAACGCAAGGGCTGGAATCTGGCATTTGATTGCAAACCTTAGGAAGTGTTAAGAATTCCTCTTCTCTGAGAGTTTGTCTTTGCATCTGTTTTAATACTCATTGAAATAGGAATTGAGTTCCTATAGGAATCAGGGCAGAGGAGCCCCTGAGGAATGGTGTGGCAGTGGCTGGGAAATAGGCTGGGTCTGAGGTACCACAGCAGTGGAGCAAAAGGCCCAGCAGCACATTTCTCACAGTGGTGAGTGTGTAAGACGATTTGCAAACAGAAAACCTAAGGCACTAGGACTGAAAGCTTTAACTTGCTTGTTTGCTTCCCCTTGGGCTGCAGCAGTACCTCAGCTTCCCCTTCAGAGGCAGGCTTTTTAAAGGTCTATATCTGCTTTGCAATGGTGTTGGTTTAATTTCAGAAGGAAGGAGTGGTGCCTTCCTAAGGGAGAAGTTGAAACGCCTTGGATGAGGGCCAAGAGTTAGGTGCACCTGAGTAATAACAGGTGTTCAAGTGAAAGGTGGTGTACAGATTGTTTTGCTTTTATTTTGATATGTGCCCAGGATGTGTAGGGCTACAACAGTCAACTGGCTTTTTACCTTTCCAGAACGCCCCGTAGCTGAGAACGAACGGATGCTGGATATTTTGCAGCGCTTTGGGATGCAGAAGAGTGAAGTTCGTTTCTTTCTTCGGCATGAGCGCTCTCCCTGCCGCGAAGCAGGTAGGTATTGATCGCTGTGTCACTTGTTTAAGCTTCATTCCTCAAGGATAGGACACAACTTGCATATATTATTTATTAATGTTGGTATGGTGGTGTAGCCACTTTTTTGTCTTACTGTTACTTTCTTATGAATAGAGAGTGCTAGTAAAAAAAAATTGTTTAGTTTAATAAATACTTCACCCTCCCTTGGTAGACCTAGGGAAATTAAATTCAATTTGAAACTTCTGCCTGTTTTCTTAAGGGAGTTGAACATAGAATCATAGAATCTATAGAATCATAGAATCATTAGGGATTGGAAGGGAGCTCAAAAGATCATCCTGTCCAACCCCCCCGCCACAGCAGGATCACCTAGACCAAGTCACACAGGAACACATCCATATTGTTTTCTAGAAGTTTGAAGCACCTGCAACACAGGCTTTAAGATGGAAGTACCTTCCCCACCGTAAGACACTACAGAATCATAGAATCAGTCAGGGCTGGAAGGGACCACAGGATCATCCAGTTCCAACCCCCCTGCCATGGGCA